>CM041780.1:228961248-229677908 GCA_023374045.1 Limonium bicolor | reverse complement strand
TAATTAAAATTCTAACTACCCGGGTCCCGCTCTTCGGCTTCGACGGTATTCATCACCAGCACGTAATGCCATAAAGGCTCAACGATAAACGCTGAGTACGCTAGGCCTGGACCCTATTAGTCACTTAATAGTCATGGTCGCCATTATTAAGTTCGTTACATGCTTTACCGGTGTACAGGTATTTAATGCAGTAAACACATGGATGGCGGTAATTTTAAACAAGTAATACAGTCACTACATTTCACACAATCACACACAATAACACACAACATAATAGTAATAACATTAACACGTGCAGCTGTTAGTAACGGTCAGGTTGTTTAGTTAATCACACGACCCCCCGGGTCCTCATTACATCACATCACATACGTCAGTGGGTGTCAAGTTAGGACAACCCGAAATAATCTCACTTGGACTGTAGTCCCACGTACACACAAGGTGCTCACTGCCCTGATGATCCAAAGACTCCGGGACTTATTCACTTTGCCTTTGTAAAGGCGTCCATTTAGGTGGCCAAGGGCCTGGTGCCAACGGTAGCACACTCCGCCTGACGATCTATCTAGGCTCGATCAGGATTAACTAGGGTAAACCCGATACGGGATAACCCAAGAGATCTCTACGCGCGACCAGCAGCCAGTGACTGTCTGGATTAAAGTACATCATCACATTCATTCACACTCCACTGTTAACTTCGTTAGTTAGATAGTCAGTTACAGTCTTAATTATGGAGAACATCACTTATTTTGTTGGCTGCCCTGTGGGTCTTACGCATGCCTAGAATCATTCTAGGTAGTATTCACATTCGAGTCAATGCTCTAGAGACCGACAATGTCGTGTCTCGTTCCTAAGCATTTCACTTAGGATATAACTACATACTTATAATATTTAGCGTATTGTGTCAGAGAACGATAACCACAATCACATAACTCACATATGTAGTTTTATATAAGTCGATCTATAGTCGACGTAGTATTAGTCCCGGAGGACGTTCGGGCACAATTAAATGGTGCGGGAAATTAAACAATTAAACATCACATATCACAATCACATCCACTCACATACATACATGCATCACACATGTTATACAGCACACATATCTGAGCCCGAGGAAGTCCTCAGGACATCTCAGATCAGACCCTTTACGTACCGTTCACCAAGACCTAGGTTGCGCAGTAGACCACTAGCTCGTCGAGCGCCTTCGTCGGTGATACAGTCTAAATAACAAACATAACATAAGTCAATCCACATGACCTAGTTGAGTTCGGTAAATCCGAACAGCACAAGTAGTCCCGACCTTTCATCCCCGGATTGCAACAACTATTTGTTAAGGTACCGTTATACGAGACTCGTTACTACTAGTACGTATTAACTATCAATGCCCGGGTTATTCTAAAAGAGTCGGTTACAAGGACGTCTTAGATGTAACGTTTCCAGACGTTAGGATTTATTCCTCTTTTACGAGTATACGAACATATATATATATTATATATATATATATATATTGTCATCATCTGATCTTAATAGTATATATAGTGCATGTATGCATGCACTATATTATATACTCATTTGTATATATTTTATTATGTTGCGCATGCATATATATACTCATACTCAATCATATTTCAACAATTCTAGGCTTAATTAGATGTCACATTATTTCATCTTATGTAAGATGTTATTTTCATTTGTTGCATTATGTTACGTAACTTATACTAAGAACCTTATCTGAATATTATGTAATATTCCATTACATGTATTATAATTTCTTACAGTTTATTTCAATACTAACCTTAGTTCATAATTTATTCTTCATTAGTTGTCACTTATTTCATGTGAACCTTATTAACGATAATTAAACTTCATTTAATCACATTAATGCTATGTTATAAATATCATATTTTATAACATTAAAACCTTATAACACATTATAATAACCTATAATATTTACAAGTGTAACACTTATACTTATGTTCTTAAACTTAATTGCATACGTATCTTGAGAAAGTCAAGGTTCACCTAGGAACCAAACAGCAGGAAACAATCAAAAAGAAAGTCACGAGAATGGAAACCTCTGTTTTCCCCCTTCCAACACCATCACCGGACATCATGTCCACTGTCAATTTGGCTTACTGCTTCATTTGTATCTCTGTTATGTTTTTTCCTAATAGTTAGCTTGATTTGGCCATCATCAATATAAACTTAACACTGCTCAATTACATTACCGTTATTGAAAGTTTCATGTATTATAACCTTCATATCTTTACTATTAACAAAATATCTTACATCGAAATTTCAAAGACCAAAACAGTGGATATCCAATCAAATTCAGTAATTCACTATTTGCTCATTAACTTAAAGGCTCTGTAATAAGAAATGTCCTCCTTAATTATTGATGATGAGTACAAAGTCTTTGTAAATGTCACTTACCGACAAAAAGTTCGGTAATGGACATCGTAACCATTCAATCATTAATCCTCTATACTTCTATAGAAAAACATTATTGCAACAGAAACTAATTCCTCGGATTCTTATCATCAATCAAGTCTTATTGATATCACATAGCTATATATAAATTCTAAGCATTGCCTGGTTAGTATCGGGAGGCCGAAATCTCTCTCTCTCTCTAACGAATTAGCCAGACATCCACACAAAAAAATATCGTTTGCATGTTTTTCAGGAAAAAGTAAAACAACTAGAGAAGGTTGCTTCCCAAGTTTCTTGCGACATTAATACTCCTCTCCTCTCCATGTCTACTCCAATCTTTTTCCAATTCCCACGGTTACTGAGTTTAAATGTCAAACTTCTCTACCAAACATCTTTTTACCAAGCAATAAACCTAAATCCTACCCTGTTGTATGCACTGATTACCACTTGTTCAAAGGATGCAGCAGAGGACATGCCGCTCATTTGGATTTTGAACAGCAAGAACTACACCACTTATACTAGTTATTGTCTTTTTTTTTTGAAACAGCATCTCTCATTTGGATTTTGAACGCAAGAACTACACCACTTATACTAGTTATTGTCTTTTTTTTTTGAACACAGCAAAGACTATGCTGCTGATCATAGTGCTTATCATTTGATACACATAGTGGAATAAAAGAATCGACAACTTCTATTGGTGTATTTGACAGCAAGGTAAGTGACTGCTTATTGTTTAATTTAACATGGTGCGGTAGAAGGAATCACAAACCACTACATTAAAATTCCCATGAGAACTCTTATCGTTTGTTTCTAAAGGTGCAGCTGATCTGAAACAACAAAAACTATATATGCTACGGTCTGTTATGATTACCGGTTATTTCAGCAAGGTGGACCAGCAAGGATTCTGAGCAGCAATTACTATATATGCTATTGCTTATATTTGATAGAGAAACATAAATTTCATTGATATAATCACCAGAGAGAAGGACAAGTTTTTGTATATTACTGGTTTTATTTGCTACTACTTACATGTTTATCATTAGTTCCACGATTTGTTTTTTTTTCTTACAACAGCAGGACTACTCAATGTATAATACTTATCATTTGTTTTCAATCAAGTTTTTATTTTATTTATTTCTTTGGATTCTGCAACAGCAGAACAACCTTGCTGCTTATAATGCTTTTTGGTTTGCTTCACTAACGCAACAGAAGGACCAGAAACCACTGTTATGATAACGACAAAGAAGGGGATATGTTCAAGTATATTACCGGTTTCAGAGTGGATGGTTTTCAACATTTCCTCCAATCTGGTTTGCAAGGTGGAGTAGTCCCAGTGACTATTGCTGCAGAAGCGTTGGGACAAGAAGAAAGTGAAGAGAGGTACAGTCAGTCACTGCAAGGGAATGAAGACTAGTGTGGAACATGTATATACCGTTTGTTGTTTAAGTAGTAAAACTACCGTGGAGAGAATGGAGAGAATGGACAGAATCAGTAGAGATGTATCATATGAAGAGAAGAGTGCAGAGCACGTAGGCTGGTGTGCAACTATAGCAGATTACTGTGAGTTCTTGAAGATGAAAATAGAACAGAAAAAGTGCGGTTCCTTGCATAATACCATGAGAATGAAACAGGAACAAACAGCAGCACATTACCAGTTCTGGTTTTTGAATGAGCTGTTTGACTCTTTCTTTCTCAATCTGGTTTACGAGAAGCGGCTGTTCCAGTCCCTTATTACTCCAAAAGTTTAGATACACGAAGAGAGTGGAGGTTGGTGCATGCAACCTGGTGTGCTAGATGCATCGGTTTCCTCCACAAGGTACGGCAGGAGAAGTTAAGCCTGAAGAGAATGAGGAAGTGTACAGATATGAGAACAGGATAAGGAATGAGATAGAAGTTGTATGCTCCTTGTTTGCTGACGGTACCACAAAAGAGAGAGAGCAAGGTTGCTGTTATAGTTACCAGAGAAGAAGAGTGTAAGTTTGAGTACATTACCATTTCATATCAGCCCTTCACTCTTCAATCTGGTGTTCAAGGTGCTGCAGTACTAGTGATTTGTCAGTTCAATGATGTAGGTGTGAGAAGGGAATGAAGAGCTGCAAGTAGGTATGCTCTATTGTGCGCTGGTGAGGGTTATTTGTGTCTGTGACTTGGAGTAATATAAGGTGTTAGAAACACCACCTAAACCAGTACAACAACCGGTATAAAAACAAGGGAAGAAAAAGTGGAAGTTCACCTAGTTTTATGCTTCCGGCGGTGGGGGTTTTGGCTTAGTTCTTGGTGGGCCTTGAAGTGTTATTCATGAGCTGATTAACCATGAGAGGTAGAAGAGATTACGTTGAAGAAGATCCAGAACAAAAACCGGAAAGGAGTTGAGGAAGGATAGACTAATTTAGTGCAAGATTTTACCAAAGAAGTAACCTTAAGCTTCCTTCCTTCCTCCTTCTTAATATCCAGCCGTGAACACTCCAACTTTGCAAGCTTTTAACAGCTGGAATGATGGATGGAGATGAGATTAAAATAACCCACTAGGAAGAGGAGGAGAAGGGGAAGAAGATGGACATTCACATGTGTTGAGAGCTTACCCATAGCAAGATATCTTGTTCCTTGAAGGTGGTTGTTTGTTCACGGTTGACAAGGAGAACAAGAAGGGGTTTGTAGCAGAGGTCTCGGCTGGAAGAAGATGGGAATAAGGATGAAGTGTACTACACTTATGGTGGAAGTAATTTAAGTAGTTAAATGCTTTGTAAAGGTGAGTCATGGGTAGCTAGATATTCTCTTTGTTTTCAGATGGTAGAAAACATCAAGAAAGAGATGGGCAATTGCAACTTAGTTGCGCAAGGGGTTGCCAAGTGGAAAGGTTCTATGGCAAGCGGCCATGAAGAACTAACGTGGGGAAGGTGTTTGATTTGATTAAATAAATGTTAAACAACACCATGTCATAACATTCATATTATAGTATAGTATTTGATGCCTCTTTAGTAGGCCTATTAAACTTGATAATGGGTAGGCTTACCACTCTAGACAGGCAGGAGTATTAAGGTCAAGGTGGAAAAGTAGATTGATTAGTTAAGTTGTAAAGTAATAAATTGTTACGTTAATGAAAGTAACTTTTGAGCTATGGAATTACTTAAGTATGATCGGCTACAAGATGATAGGAAAGCCTCTACTAAACGGCATGGAAGAGTAAGGTCAAAGAATGATCATTGACCATAGTTTAGTTTAGGAATTTAAATGTTGTTTTGGGTACTATTCACCCAAAATCACCCTTTTTGATTTTATTTGAAAACTTTGAATTAACACTTATAATGTGGTACATTATGACTCATTAGTTTGATAATGAATGCAATATGTTCCTTAAAGTGGCATAAAACCAATACTTTTGAAGTTGTACACAAAAATGTGCTTTAAAGTGTTTTAAGACACATTTTATGTTGAAGCTTGTTTTAGAGCTTGGTTTTCTTTGGTAATTAATTAATTACACTCATTACATTATTGCTAGGCTTATGAATTTGATTTGGAATCAAACGGAGGTCATATGACCTTTAAAGCTTGCTTAGAGCACATTTTGCTCTAAGTGACTTTTAAGCATGTTAATGTTAGTTCTTGATGTTGGAGTACTTTCCAACAGCTTCATTATGTTCATTAATGTGTTAATATGCTTAGGACAAAATTTTAGGTCCTAAGAAGTTCACTTGGGTATATATTTACCCTAAATGGTCAAAGGGTGCAATAATTGCTTTATAATGACCATTGTTGTTTTTAAACTGATTTTAAGTTGGATTAAATGTTTAATCAATGTTTAATTAGTTAGGGGTATTTCAGTCTACCCCCCTTAAAAAGACTTCGTCCCGAAGTCGTCTTTCTTCAATAGGTATATATATATGTCTACCCATGATTCCCATAATGTACATCTATGTGATGTAGTATTCGCGCATAATGTACTGTGCTCATATTGCACACATCCCTCAAGTGTGTCGCTAATTCAAATATATGGATATAGGTGATCCATCAGCACCATCGTTTCCTATCAGTTCTAACCATCTTGACAACCTCCCCGAGGTGTCCATAACATTCAACATTCCACGTTCCATCTCTATGATTCCATCAGTGTCTAAATGTTCGGTATCTTAACGATACAACATAAACTGAATTCATAAGAAAGTATACACATGTAAATCATCCAACAAGTTCATACATACAAACACGACCGAGTATCTCATAGGATACTTACATACACGTACACAACATACACAGGTGCACAATGCGCATACAAACAACCGACAAAACAACGTATGCCCAGCATAACAAACAGACAACCAACAACAGACAACAAACAGCAATTTATTGTATGCCCCGCATACGACTCATTAAAACTTAGTGCACACACTGTGCACAGCCAAGAGGCTCTAGCCCCCTTAAAAAGGGTTGCACCCCCGTACCCCACAAGTATACAACAGCCGCTTACCAAAGAGCACTGGATACTTGGGTCATATAGGATTCTCATATTGAGACACGGGTCGATCTTAGACACTCGATTCTAAAAGAGGTTATGAGATAGGTGAGGCGCATACATTTCCAGTCAAAGGCATGGAGTACTAGGTGTGCTGTCTCAACCACGTTTTATTGGACCCACTCGCTCCGTATGGAGGTGCAGACTCACGGATATGGGGCTAATACGCCCTTCGTTGTATTGTTATTTAGATGATCCATTGGCAGCAGTTTATTGCTGACGTCGTTCTGCATCCGGTGCGGTAACATTAAATCGTATTCGGAAATTTATCTTAGTATGTTGTTATCTTCACTCGATGATATTAATTATCATTTGTGCTTAGTGTCATTTTGCACTAGTTCTATTGATGTTTGTTTAAGACATTGTTATAACTGCACGAGGATAATTCTTTTTCGTAATCCTGTGTCTCTCGTTGTTTTGTTCCGGAGTGAATTATTTAATTGTAATACTTGTTATGTTTCTCGTGTGTTGCTTTTGTAATTTCCATAGTATGGTTTTATCCTGTTTATTAAGGGAATCCATGGTTATAATCACATTTGCGTTCTGCACTGTGTAACATTCCATGGGTATGTTTGGTAGTTGAGGTATTTCCCTCTAGTGTATCTGTATCATTGTTATAATTGTACTCATTATTGATAAGTGTCTGAGTGGGTTATAGTTTTGAACTCAGTATTTATTTGGAACATGTCCTTATATATCCATTCTTGCATTTTATTTCTCATCATTGTTTTCTGTGCGAGCTTTGCTCGTCTGTGTTTGGGAATGTATTCCTTCTAACTGTTGTTTGCAGCGGTCGCTTCCGTGCGCACCATATTCCAGTCGATTCGACGGATATATATTTATTGTGGTATTTTACTTAAAGTTTAGGGCATCCGTTAGTGTACTAGCTTTGCCTTTATTGTATACTGGGTAATAGTGTACTTGTGTTCAACTACTTTTTGGTTAAGAACGTACTACTGTCCTTGATTTGGACATACATGATTTTCATACCATTTAGTGTTGTTGTATATATTTTATATTTGGAGAGTAGTTCTCTCTTCGCCCCCTTTTACGGGTAATGATTATAATCAGTAAGTGGTTTCTAAGTAATGCATGTTGTTGATTTAGACGGCTATTGAGCCTTCTTGAGTATTATATTTTCTTTCGCCCATTTATTGGGTCTTCTAGCTTGTCAATTAATTTACTATCAATTTTTCTCCATTGTCGGGAGGTTTACTTTTTAGGGTTACTATATTTATCCACTCATTTGAGAAGTTATAGTTTAATCATATTAATTAAACTGGGGTTTATTCGTTAATTTATTTTTAGTGGTTATTTACACTGGTCTGCGTTTACATTTCTGACCTTCGTGTGGAGTTGACTACTCCCAGTGTTTCTTTCACCATATGTCTATGTGTATGGGGTACCATACTGATACATTGCTACTTGCTCGACTAACCCGGGAATGAGTCTGTCGAGCCCACAAGCTCCCATGGAGTGTGGTCGTCCCATAACTCGTTTATAGGCTCGCAGTGTCCGTCACACATTCATGAAGTATTCTGTTGTCAATCTCTCTTATTAATAGTATTGGGGGTCTCTCGTGGGACTGTTCAGTTCTTCGGGTTTCCTGGCCAATTGTATGGGTTCGTGTATTTATTGGCGGAGGTTTGTCATATTTATCCTAAGGGTAAGACTCGCACCGTAATAAATAGGAGATGGTTTTTCTCGTTTCTTTGTTGTTGAGTATATTATCGATAACGGTTTGTTAATTTCTTTAAGAGAATCTTTGAATTCTCGTATTGTAAGTTCGTTATTGTTTATTGTTTAGTAATTTCTTTATTGGGGTTACTCATATACTGGGTCATCTGTTGTTATTTGAATTTCATGTGCGCGGTTCGGCGCTTGTTAGATAATTCACATGTTATTCACATAGTTTACGGTATTTCATATCATTGGTTACACTTGGATATTTGTATTAGTGTTTAGGCGATTTGTCGTTGTCTATTTCACATATTCATCATTACTAACAGTCGTACTAGTAGTAGACGACATGTTTTTTTTATATAAACACATAATTATTGGTTTTTACATGGTGGAACGCCAATGGCGGTAGCCACCCTTTTTACTTGGAACTTGTTCCATGATCAGTATGATTGTGATAATACACTTAAGATTTAATCTTAACGTTTGTTCATTCGTAATTGTACATAAGCGTACACGGCACTCCTTGGTAAAGGTAGTGCCCAGGGGTGGTAATTTGTTCATGCGTTACACATAGATTCGCGTTTATTGATGTGAATTGTATTGGTACTAACCGTGTTACGGTATGATTGTTGTTTTCAATTTTGGTCCAACTGTGGACTGTCATGTTTTAAAGTTTTCCTGGTGTTCGTCACATGTTGGCGTAAACTGGGAGTGTGTATTGTCGGTATTGATTGTTATACGATCGTATTCCCGATATAATTGTTGTATAAGTTAATATACACAAGTGTGAGCTGTGAGTCACGAGCATTCTTATTTAATACTTTATGGTTGAATTTTTGTTAGTTGTTTGCTGTTAGAATACAGCAGTTGCATTTTTTTTTTCTGTAATTAATTGTGGAAACTTGTGAAGAGTCTCAGGAGTCATCCGACCCTGGTGTGATCAGCACCAGTGTTGAACTATCCTTCCACCCCAATTTGTAGCTTCCCTTGACCTGTACCGGATCAAGTTCCACCTCCCACGTCCATATCACGCCATTAAATAATTTACAATTTTGTCATAGTATTTGGTTTGTAAGCCGTTATTATTGATTCATTACTGTTAAATGAAGGTAGTTTGTTATGGGCTGATGTATGCCCCTTTTGTTATGATTAGTCGGTCTCATCGGTCCTTCCGAGGTTATAAGCCTCGTATCTTAGCGGTTTCGTAGCTCTAAGGTGATACATTGTGGTTAAGTCGTTGTATTCGAGTCGTACGAATGTTTGGCGGTTATTGGTAGCCAGGGTGTTGTACCACTGGTCTACGCAGTTGATAGAGTTCGTTTGTAATGATAATAGTAATTGTAACTACGGTCGTAGTTGTTTGCAGCACTTGCAGTAGCAAGTGCGCGAGGTAGACGAAATTATTAGCGAATGTCTAACTCAGCGGTTGCCTTAGCAAGTGCGCCAGACAGGATGAATTGTCGGTTTCAGACTTGTCCGTCTTACCACCGCTTTGGTTGTTCAAGTACGGTTAGAACGATTGTTCCTAAAAAGGATGATAATCTGGTTGGAAAATTTTCCGTTCCACTTTGTCATTAAAATGTCTAAGTTTCACCTCACATTGGATTCACGGTAGCATAAACGCTTGGAACTTTTGTTTCCTAGGTTTCGTCACGACAAGGTTCCAGGTCACAATTGAGTGTTAACGAGATTAGGACTGGAATTTGAACATAACAGGACGAGTGAACTTTTACAAAATTCTCCACACTCACAATATAGTTTCAGTTTACAGTTGGGTATTACAATTCAACTGCATGGTAGTTAGAGATCCCCATTACTGGCGACGGTCTCGCGGAGCTCAGGATGCTCCCGATCCGCTTGCCCTGATGTCTTGGGTGATCCTTTCCACGACGTTTACCGTAGCGATGGCGCCCGCCCCCGGCGGTGCCTATCACTAACGCTTGGTCATTTTTCATTTTAAAAGAAGGTAGGGTATTGAATTTTTATTAATGTTACAGGAGTAGGAATTTATTCATTCAATGCAAAAGTGTTTAGACGGTTTGTTGGGCTTGGTAGCCCTCTTCCCTATATTCAGGGATTGTATTCCTCTGTTGTATTATACTCATTGGGTTGTGGCGGGAGGGGTACAGTCGGCGGTAGTCCACACTGGACTTCCACATGAAAGCGGACTATAGTCAATGTACTCACGACGTTCGTATGTCTCCTCCTGACTGAGCTCCCAGCTGGTCCATAACGGGGGTAATATTCCTGGGCCTTTCTGCCCTTGGCCAGCCTCTTGGCCCACACCACCACTAGATGTCGGTATTACCGTTCGTCTTCTCGTTACTTGATAACTCACCACATTACAATCAACTCATTTGTGCGCCTCAAGGGCTAACACTTACAAGCCAAGGCTTTGCTAACACTCTAATTCATCCAGGCGACGACGTTTCGTACCTCACAAACGTCTCCCGTATTCCCCAAATCCTAGGCTAACTGTCTTAAATCCTATTATCTCGTGATCAGAGCGGTACTCCGCTCTGATACCACTTTTTGTAACACCCCACACATAAACACATATTAATCACTCACGTAGCATTAATAAACAATGTCTCACAGCGGAAGTCTCACAGTACTTAAATCTCACTCGGGTGTCACATGCCATTACTCGCCCATACGAGTAAAGAAGCAGAAGTAAATTAAATACGAAACAACACTGGTAATAAATACATAACCGTAGTGATAACGAGATACTAACCTATACATCAATCTAAACCACTGTAACTTAACGACAAGTGAGCGTCTATGTAATCCCAACTGTATACAACTTCGTTAACAATTAAAACTAATAATCATCCTAATACATTGTGTGGTCTCACACTGTAATTAAAATTCTAACTACCCGGGTCCCGCTCTTTGGCTTCGACGGTATTCATCACCTGCACGTAATGCCATAAAGGCTCAGCGATAAACGCTGAGTACGCCAGGCCTGGACCCTATTGGTCACTTAATAGTCATGGTCGCCATTATTAAGTTCGTTACATGCTTTACCGGTGTACAGGTATTTAAAGCGGTAAACACAAGGATGGCGGTAATTTTAAACAAGTAATACAGTCACTACATTTCACACAATCACACACAATAACGCACAACACAATAGTAATAACATTAACACGTGCAGCTGTTACTAACGGCCAGGTTGTTTAGTTAATCACACGACCCCCCGGGTCCTCATTACATCACATCACATACGTCAGTGGGTGTCAAGTTAGGACAACCCGAAATAATCTCACTTGGACAGTAGTCCCACGTACACATAAGGTGCTCACTGCCCTGATGATCCAAAGACTCCGGGACTTATTCACTTTGCCTTTGTAATGGCGTCCATTTAGGTGGCCAAGGGCCTGGTGCCAACGGTAGCACACTCCGCCTGACGATCTATCTAGGCTCGATCAGGATTAACTAGGGTAAACCCGATACGGGATAACCCAAGAGATCTCTACGCGCGACCAGCAGCCAGTGACTGTCTGGATTAAAGTACATCATCACATTCATTCACATTCCACTGTTAACTTCGTTAGTTAGATAGTCAGTTACAGTCTTAATTATGGAGAACATCACTTATTTTGTTGGCTGCCCTGTGGGTCTTACGCATGCCTAGAATCATTCTAGGTAGTATTCACATTCGAGTCAATGCTCTAGAGACCGACGATGTCGTGTCTCGTTCCTAAGCATTTCACTTAGGATATAACTACATACTTATAATATTTAGCGTATTATGTCAGAGAACGGTAACCACAATCACATAACTCACATATGTAGTTTTATATAAGTCGATCTATAGTCGACGTAGTATTAGTCCCGGAGGACGTTCGCGCACAATTAAATGGTGCGGGAAATTAAACAATCAAACATCACATATCACAATCACATCCACTCACATACATACATGCATCACACACGTTATACAGCACACATATCTGAGCCCGAGGAAGTCCTCAGGACATCTCAGATCAGACCCCTTTACGTACCGTTCACCAAGACCTAGGTTGCGCAGTAGACCACTAGCTCGTCGAGCGCCTTTGTCGGTGATACAGTCTAAATAACAAACATAACATAAGTCAATCCACATGACCTAGTTGAGTTCGGTAAATCCGAACAGCACAAGTAGTCCCGACCTTTCATCCCCGGATTGCAACAACTATTTGTTAAGGTACCGTTATACGAGACTCGTTACTACTAGTACGTATTAACTATCAATGCCCGGGTTATTCTAAAAGAGTCGGTTACAAGGACGTCTTAGATGTAACGTTTCCAGACGTTAGGATTTATTCCTCGTTTTTACGAGTATACGAACATATATATTGTCATCATCTGATCTTAATCGTATACTATATAGTTGCATGTATGCATGCACTATATTATATACTCATTATGTATATATTTTATCTTATGTTTGCGCATGCATATATATACTCATACTCAATCATATTTCAACAATTCTAGGCTTATATTATATGTCACATTATTTTCATCTTATGTAAGATGATTATTTTCATTTGTTGCATTATGTTACGTAACTTATACTAAGAACCTTATCTGAATATTATGTAATATTCCATTACATGTATTATAATTTCTTACGGTTTATTTTAATACTAACCTTAGTTCATAAATTCTATTCCTTCATTAGTTGTCACATTATTTCATGTGAACCTTATTAACAATAATTACTTCATTTAATCACATTAATGCTATGTTATAAATATCATATTTTATAACATTAAAACCTGGTAACACATTATAACCTATAATATTTACAAGTGTAACACTTATACTTATGTTCTTAAACTTAATTGCATACGTATCTTGAGAAAGTCAAGGTTCACCTAGGAACCAAACAGCAGGAAACAATCAAGAAGAAAGTCACGAGAATGGAAACCTCTGTTTTCCCCCTTCCAACACCATCACCAGACATCATGTCCGCTGCCAATATGGCTTACTACAGAAAAAGGCTTCATTTGTATCTCTGTTATGTTTTTTTCCTGATAGTTAGCTTGATTTGGCCATCATCAATATAAACTTAACACTGCTCAATTTCATTACCGTTATTGAAAGTTTCATGTATTATAACCTTCATATCTTTACTATTAACAAAATATCTTACATCGAAATTCAAAGACAAAACAGTGGATATCCAATCAAATTCAGCTAATTCACTATTTGCTCATTAACTTAAAGGCTCTGTAAATAAGAAATGTCCTCCTTAATTATTGATGATGAGTACAAAGTCTTTGCAAATGTCACTTACCGACAAAAAGTTCGGTAATGGACATCGTAACCATTCAATCATTAATCCTCTATACTTCTATAGAAAAAATTATTGCAACAGAAACTAATTCCTCTGATTCTTATCATCAATCAAGTCTTATTGATATCACATAGCTATATATAAATTCTAAGCATTGTCTGCTCTCTCTCACTCTCTCTAACGAATTAGCCAGACATCCACAAAAAAAAATATCGTTTGCATGTTTTTCAGGAAAAAGTAAAACAACTAGAGAAGGTTGCTTCCCAAGTTTCTTGTGACATTAATACTCCTTCCTCTCCATCTGTCTACTCCAATCTTTTCCACATTCCCACGGTTACTGAGTTTAAATGTCAAACCTTCTCTTCCAAACATCTTTTTACCAAGCAATAAACCTAAATCCTACCCTGCTGTATGCACTGATTACCACCTGTTCAAAGGATGCAGCAGAGGACATGCCGCTCATTTGGATTTTGAACAGCAGGAACTACACCACTTATACTAGTTATTGTCTTTTTTTTTTAAACAGCATATCTCGTTTGGATTTTGAACAGCAGGAACTACACCACTTATACTAGTTATTGTCTTTTTTTTTTTTGAAACAGCAAAGACTATGCTGCTGCTCATAGTGCTTATCATTTGATACACATAGTGGAATAAAAGAATCGACAACTTCTATTGGTGTATTTGACAGCAAGGTAAGTGACTGTTTATTGTTTAATTTAACATGATGCGGTAGAAGGAATCACAAACCACTACATTAAAATTCCCATGAGAACTCTTATCGTTTGTTTCTAAAGGTGCAGCTGATCTGAAACAACAAAGACTATATATGCTACTGTCTTTTATGATTACCGGTTATTTCAGCAAGGTGGACCAGCAAGGATTCTGAGCAGCAATTACTATATATGCTATTGCTTATATTTGACAGAGAAACATAAATTTCATTGCTATAATCACCAGGGAGAAGGACAAGTTTTTGTATATTACTGGTTTTATTTGCTACTGCTTACATGTTTATCATTAGTTCCACGATCTATTTTTTTTTTCTTACAACAGCAGGACTACTCAATGTATAATACTTATCATTTGTTTTCAATCAGGTTTTTATTTTATTTATTTCTTTGGATTCTGCAACAGCAGAACAACCTTGCTGCTATAATGCTTTTTGGTTTGCTTCACTAACGCAACAGAAGGACCAGAAACCACTGTTATGATAACGACAGAGAAGGGGATATGTTCAAGTATATTACCGGTTTCAGAGTGGATGGTTTTCAACATTTCCTCCAATCTGGTTTGCAAGGTGGAGAGTCCCAGTGACTGTTGCTGCAGAAGCGTTGGGACAAGAAGAAAGTGAAGAGAGGTACAGTCAGTCAATGCAAGGGAATGAAGACTAGTGTCGAACATGTATATACCGTTTGTTGTTTAAGTAGTAAAACTACCGTGGAGAGAATGGACAGAATCAGTAGAGATGTATCATATGAAGAGAAGTGCGAGCACGTAGGCTCTGGTGTGCAACTGTAGCAGATTACTGTGAGTTCTTGAAGATGAAAATAGAACAGAAAAGTGCGGTTTCCTTGCATAATTACCATGAGAATGAAACAGGAACAAACTGCAGCACATTACCAGTTCTGGTTTTTGAATGAGCTGTTTGACTCTTTCTTTCTCAATCTGGTTTACGAGAAGCGGGTGTTCCAATCCCTTATTACTCCAAAAGTGTAGATACACGAAGAGAGTGGAGGTTGGTGCATGCAACCTGGTGTGCTAGATGCATCGGTTTCCTCCACAAGGTACGGCAGGAGAAGTTAAGCCTGAAGAGAATGAGGAAGTGTACAGATACGAGAACAGAATAAGGAATGAGATAGAAGTTGTATGCTCCTTGTTTGCTGACGGTACCACAAAAGAGAGAGAGCAAGGTTGTTGTTATAGTTACCAGAGAAGAAGAGTGTAAGTTTGAGTACATTACCAGTTCAGATCAGCCCTTCACTCTTCAATCTGGTGTTCAAGGTGCTGCAGTACTAGTGATTTATCAATTCAATGATGTAGGTGTGAGAAGGGAATGAAGAGTTGCAAGTAGATATGCTCTATTGTGCGCTGGTGAGGGTTATTTGCGCCTGTGACTTGAAGTAATATAAGGTGTTAGAAACGCCACCTAAACGAGTACAACAACCGGTATAAAAACAAGGGAAGAAAAAGTGGAAGTTCACCTAGTTTTATGCTTCCGACGGTGGGGGTTTTGGCTCAGTTCTTAATGGGCCTTGAAATGTTATTCATGAGCTGATTAACCATGAGAGGTAGAAGAGATTACGTTGAAGAAGATCCAGAACAAAAACCGGAAAGTAGTTGAGGAAGGATAGACTAATTTAGTGCAAGATTTTACCAAAGAAGTAACCTTAAGCTTCCTTCCTTCCTCCTTCTTAATATCCAGCCGTGAACACTCCAACTTTGCAAGCTTTTAACAGCTGGAATGATGGATGGAGATGAGATTAAAATAACCCACTAGGAAGAGGAGGAGAAGGGGAAGAAGATGGACATTCACATGTGTTGAGAGCTTACCCATAGCAAGAGATCTTGTTCTTTGAAGGTGGCTGTTTGTTCACGGTTGACAAGGAGAACAATAAGGGGTTTGTAGCAGAGGTCTCGGCTGGAAGAAGATGGGAATAAGGATGAAGTGGACTACACTTATGGTGGAAGTAATTTAAGTAGTTAAATGCTTTGTAAAGGTGAGTCATGGGTAGCTAGATATTCTCTTTGTTTTCAGATGGTAGAAAACATCAAGAAAGAGATGGGCAATTGCAACTTAGCTGCGCATGGGGTTGCCAAGTGGAAAGGTTCTATGGCAAGCGGCCATGAAGAACTAACGTGGGGAAGGTGTTTGATTTGATTAAATAAATGTTAAACAACACCATGTCATAACATTCATATTATAGTATAGTATTTGATGCCTCTTTAGTAGGCCTATTAAACTTGATAATGGGTAAGGCTGACCACTCTAGACAGGCGGGAGTATTAAGGTCAAGGTGGAAAAGTAGATTGATTAGTTAAGTTGTAAAGTAATAAATTGTTACTTTAATGAAAGTAACTTTTGAGCTATGGAATTACTTAAGTATGATCGGCTACAAGATGATAGGAAAACCTCTATTAAACGGCATGGAAGAGTAAGGTCAAAGGATGATCATTGACCATAGTTTAGTTTAGGAATTTAAATGTTGTTTTGGGTACTATTCACCTAAATTCTCCCTTTTTGATTTTATTTGAAAACTTTCAATTAGCACTTATAATGTGGTACATTATGACCCATTAGTTTGATAATGAATGTAATATGGTCCTTAAAGTGGCATAAAACCAATACTTTTGAAGTTGTACATAAAAATGTGCTTTAAAGTGTTTTAAGACACATTTTGTGTTGAAGCTTGTTTTCGAGCTTGGTTTTCTTTGGTAATTAATTAATTACACTCGTTACATTATTGCTAGGCTTATGAATTTTATTTGGAATCAAACGGAGGTCATATGACCTTTAAAGCTTGCTTAGAGCACATTTTGCTCTAAGTGACTTTTAAGCATGTTAATGTTAGTTCTTGATGTTGGAGTACTTTCCAACAGCTTCATTATGTTCATTAATGTGTTAATATGCTTAGGACAAAATTTTACGTCCTAAGAAGTTCACTTGGGTATATATTTACCCTAAATAGTCAAAGGGTGCAATAATTGCTTTATAATGACCATTGTTGTTTTTAAACTGATTTTAAGTTGGATTAAATGTTTAATCAATGTTTAATTAGTTAGGGTTATTTCATAAATACCATAAAGAAACAAGGTAACAACAATTAATGGTCATAGGAGCCGTTACGTATACACACAAATTAAGCATACAAAGTCCACAGTAAACAGGTACTAAACTGACAAAAGTCAAGGAGAAACCACTAAACGACTTGGTTTAAATTGGAATGAGCAACATGCTATTTCATGAACAAAGTTTCTAAATGATGTAAATATACTAAGGACACATTTAAACTAGCCAAAACAAATTGCATAATCAATGTGAACCCGGAAGCACATAAAATGGTGTTTTAAGGCATTTTTGGCTATGTAGCATACCTAACACATGGTATAAGTCCTTATGAATGAGATTAATACATCTAATATTACATAAATTTAAGGGAGAAACAAAAAAATCAGATCAAATGGTGCCTAATGCTGCCGACATGGGTGGTGAGTCATAAAGGTGTTAAAATGTCATTTTGCTTACTTTACACCTATTAAGCCTTTCCATGAGTGCCTTATCACATTTTCCCCTGAATAATTGATCAATCAGACACTCATCCATCCTCTATAGCCCAGAACAATTCGAGGCTCCTTCTCCCTTTGAAGAAAATTCCATTAAAACTTCATTTAGCTAGATTAGAACCTTAAAGAACATCTTGTCTTGCACAGATCATACCTTTCTCATCTTATGTCCAAATTCCAAGCTTGATATCTTGTTGGAATCCTCATTCAAAGAGCTTTACAACCATAGCTCATGAGCCCCCAGATGCTCAGGAAAAACAACGAAGAAGTGCCTTTGATTCTCGAGGTAAAACATTGCCTTCTTGGAAACTCTTTGTTCTTTCATTTTCATCAAGGCCGAGTGCCTAGGGTTACTAACCCTCCTTATTCTTCATCTTATTCTATGATTTTGGAGCCAATTTCTCTATCAAATTGCTGTCAAAATTTCTAAGGAAATCAAGCTTAAATATTAAGCTAATGGTTAATATACAAGGTAAATCCTACAACTACCTATTTCAAGGTTCTAAATGTTGATCTATCTATGATCCAACATATTGTTCATCTTGTCTATTATTGCCGAAATTATAAGTGTGTTAGATTTAATTTTGACACATTAAATGTTTATAGTTTGTAAATCTAAAATTAGATTTATACTCCTTATGATATAAGCTACAATATAAGCTATCATAATATACAAGAAAAATTTCATATACTATGATTTTGATTATGGCCGAAAATTAAGGGGTTGTAATTAAGTTAGGAAAATTATCTAACTTAGTTAAATTAAAGGGATTAGAGTAATTAAGAGTAATATGTAAAATTTAAGAAGTTTTGGTACCTAAAGGTGATTGCCGAAAATTAATGGGGTCAATATGGAATTTTTGAGAGTTTAGGTGTTGAGAAAATAATTGTAGAATTAAGTTTACAATTTATAAAGAGTTTATAAGTATTATAAGGAATTTATAAGGTTTTGGGTATATTTAAGGTTAATAAAGGATGGTATATATATACTATAACATTAGGTAATTAAATCTGGTGATTTAGAGATGTTTAAAATGATTTTTGATGTTCAAAAATCTGTAGGTAAATTAATTACGAAAATTAGAAATTAATTGGAGTTAAATTGGTTAATAAATGAAAGAATAAACCACAAGGGTAAAATGGTAATTTTACTGGTCAAACATGGTCAAACATGGTCAATGACAGTTTATAAAATATTTAGATGAGTTAGAATAAAAAAATTATAGCAAAAGATTAGGTAATAAATTGTTTAAGAAATAAAAAGTTAAGATAAATTGACTTTAGGGGTAATATTGTAAATTATGAAAAGTTAGGAGGTTTGACCGTAAAAGACTGGTCAAACTTGGGTATATTTTGGAAATTGACCAAAAGTATAAAAGAAATTAATTAAGAAAGACCTTGGAAGAAATTAGAAATAAAAATAACAAGTTTATAACTTATTACGAGTAAAATAGAAATTTAAAAGAAAACTATGGGTAAGGAATGTAAATAACACATTTTTATGTGTTTAGAAGGTTAAGGAAATTAAATAAAGAATTTAGAAACAAGTTGTAAAGGAAACAGAGTTAAGACGGGGTTAAACGAGACCCGTATATAACTTAAGGTATACGAAGGGTATACCCGTAATTTAATAAGTATAGGAGAAATCAATACTTAAAGTATTTTAAATGAAAATACAAGTTATATTGGAAAAAGAAATAAATACGTATGATACGGAGTATCATACGGACGTATACGAAATTTTTGGTATACGTGAATAGTACTTGTATACGTGAATAGTATCCGTATACATGAATAGGAAATACGTATACGTGAACAGTAAAATACGAGACTGAAATACCCCAAACTTTAATGTGTTAATTAATTGTGTAATTATGATTTTCTAAGGCTAATTAAGTCCTTAAGATCATTGGTGAAGAAATAAAAACCAAAAAGAAAAAGAAAATGCGTAAAAGACACAAAACATGAAAACGCATATTTAATTATTTTAGGAGACATATAACCTTCACTAGGGTTATAAATATATTTTTATACCCTAACTACATACTAAGAACATGTGGGAAAAATTCCGGAAGAAAACGGATCCAAATAATGCGTTAAAACGCTAACGGAGTCTAAAGCGCGTTTTTCGAGAAAACCCGAAAACGTGACTTTAAATGGTCAAAAGACCCCGTAAAAAAATTATAGTTGATCATATAACTATAAATAAACATTAATGGGAGTATAATAACCATTAAAATTAATTAAACGAGAAAATTCCGGAAAACGGACCCGGTTAGCGAATAGTGCTAAAACCCGGTAAATAAACGAGCGTTTCTGTAAAAAGATGAAAAACGCTCCAGCATGTGTTACTGTAAGGGGCCGGTTTTAATATGTTAATTAGCTCTCTCACACTCTTGACTAGTTAGCTAGTTAAATAAGTCAAAAAGCAATAAAATAAAAAGTAACTTATACCCCCACCCACACTCTCTCTCCTCCTTTATTTTCTTTTCCCTTCTCTCTTTCCTCTCTTTCTTCCTCCCATCGTTTGTTTCTCCTCCCTCTCGCTGTGCAGAACGACAATGGAGCCCCATGGCCTCCTCCACTTCTCCTCCTTGTCCAAGCTAGCTCCAAGCTTAAATCACAAAAATAACTACATATTTGTGATCCTCTCTTCAAGCTCTACGCTTCCCTCTTTTCAAAATCCGAAAACAATGAAGTTGACCTCCATGGGTTTTCCCCATTTGAAGAGAAAATGGCACCAATGTGAAGCTTGGAGTCTCCTCTTCCTTCTAAGGTAAAAATTTCCAAGAAAAAGTCATCTTTCCTTCACCTCATGGTGTAATCGATTTTTCACCATTTTTGATACCTTGTTTTCCTTCTTGTTCTTGAGCTCCAAATTGACCCTTCAATGGTGGAGTAATTTCCTTCTTGATTCAAGGGTGAGAGTTCCTCTTATAAACTTCAAAAAGGTAAACCCTAACTTTGTGTTTAGCCCTTTTATTGAATTGAGATATTCCAAGGGTTTAGATAATTAATTAAGTATGTTTTTGTGTTCTTGGATGTTGGGATGGAGTTGGAAACTCCATACCCTCTTAACCGATTTTGGAGAAGATGAGGAGCAAGAGGTGAATTAAGGAGACTTGTGAAATTAAGGTAAGAAATCTACCTTAAGGCTTGTTTTAAGTTGCTTTAGGATTTGAGATGGGTAATTAAATTAATGAACCCAAATTATGAGTTGGAATCTATGTGGGGGAGTGTGTAAAATTGATTTAAGAGATAATTGTGAACTTGTGTTGATTTAAGAGGCTAAGTGCCAATGCATTTGATTTTGGAGCTATATTGTTGTTTAATGAAATTTTGAGGATATATTATGCTCTGATAGAGCCCTTGTGGGTTTGGCTAGTTTAGGTTTGAAAAATGATGACAAGATGAGGTTTGGGAGATGCTAAGTTTATGGGGAGGTTATGGCAAAATTTTGGTAGAAAATGAGTGTATTGATGATGGCTTGGTGAATGGGGGAACCTTGGTGTTGTAGTGTTGAGTAGAGTGGTTTAATAGCCTTGAAATGGTATTTGGGAAATTAGGAAGAGAAGGATGAAAATCTGTAGCAAGTTACACATGTGGAGCTTAGAAATGCTAGAAGAGAGTTAGTGTTTATAACTTGTGAAACAAGGAGTGAATGTGGGTTTTGGTTGTGCATTTATGTAGGAATGATTTGTGATGGTCATTGATGGTTTTGGTGAGGTTGGTAAGGGATAAAAACAAGCAAGAAGAAGTAAGAAATGCAAAATAGTGTAAAGAATGCAAAGTGTGAGAGTTTGGTTTGTTGAAAATTGAGCAAGAATTGGGGTAAGGACTGAACCAATGATTTGGAGAGGTTTAATACATGTTTAAAGATGTTTAAACATGTAGGAAACATGTGGAAAGATTGTGGAATAAGTGGAAAAAAATTTGGATGAATTTGGAGCTCAGAATGTGTAGAAAAACGGTTTTTAAAATGGGTTCTGTTCTGGACCGCCCCTCGGGACCGCCCCTGTGGGAGGTCCAGTGCCCAGAAATGTAGAAAACGAAAAAACGGGTAGCTTCTGTTGTGGACCGCCCCTGGGACCGCCCCAGAGGGGTGGTCCATACCAGAGAAACACAAAAAAATTTGTTTAAGGCTCCTAATGATGGGGGATTGAATGGTAATGGTTTTAGATGATGTTTAGGCCCTGTTTGGTGACATGTAAAGGCCTTAAAGTGGGTAAACAAGTGTTAGGTTTGGTGTGAGAGTTGTAAACTTAAGATCACAAGAGTAAATTAAGTATAACGGGATGACGGGGTTAACTATGGGCGCTATAGACGTTAAACAACATATTACCCCAATGTTAATGAAAGTAATTGTATTGTTACCAGTTGTTCAAGGATTGTTCGAGGAACATAGGAGGACACAATAGAGTGGACCTTGGTGACAGGTATGGTTTCTTGCAACCTGTGTCCTACCGGGTTACACCGGCTTGTATGCCAATGTGTTTTTCTGTGTGTTGCCACCTTGCAAGATAAAGCATGAAATGAGTTTACAGTAATTCATTATTGTGGCGTAATTAATTCCGATACCGCTTAACCTTAGTTATGTGTTAAATAATAGATAACCGACTTTAGGTTCACATAAGAGATCGGTATTCGGAATAAACGTCCCAACCCATGGGAACGTTCTAACTACGGCTATCAGTGCGTTAGTGTATGTTGTTGTTATGAGTGATGTATGTGACTTGTTGGATATGTTGTTGTTGTTATTGGATACAGTTATTCATGTTTGTTAAAAAGGGATATTACTCCCCATATGTGTCTAACCGAGTTAGTACACTATGTGATGTATGTATGTGGTAAGTTCCATAAGGGAACCTCTAACTAATAAGTATATGTTATGTATGGAGAGGAATCCGGTTGTCCGGTCGCGTGTTGTTTGGGAGTTAATACATATGAGAATTAACTCCCATCCTGTTATGTTAGGGTTGTTTTCCTTCATTGGATTTCGACCTCCCACTAGCTTAGCCAAAGCTTACCTACCCGACCTCCACATCGGGCTAGGAGGGAAATTATGTATAATGTTGGTAGGGTGTCGATGCCTAAGTTCGCTTCGACTCCCTCTTTGTTATGTTACGGTTGTTCTTCCTCTTGGAATTACAACCACCCACAAGCTTAACCAAGGCTTACCTACCTCATCACTATTGGAGTTGGGGGAAATTATGTATGTTGTGATCGGTCCTATATTAGGCCGCCACTCAAGTAAAGGATGTATGTATGTTGTGCTCGGGCTTATATCACCCGGCATTCCCTAAGTAAAGTCATATCCTCTCAGAGGAGAGAAATTAAGTTGAGTATGTTATAAAGTGAAGTGTGTTGTTATTGAGTGTGTGTGCTAATTTGTGTTTGTGCCCTAATATGGAAGTTTTGCTTATAATCATGATACGTGTGAGTTTGTGCATGTTTGAAATAAATCAACCGCATGCTAAGACGACAAATAGTTGTGCGTGGCCCGGTAGCATGCGGGCTGCGGGATTACCATACCAGCAAAGGTGCTGACCCCCTTTGGGGGCTCCCATACTTTTCAGGTACAAGGAACTGGAAGCCGTTCGAGAGTAGGACGGGGGGTAGTGTTGTATGTGGTAGTCATGAGAATGGTGGATGTATTATAGGTGTAGTAAGACCGAAAATGTATCGGCGTTAGTTGGTAATTACTCGGTACAGCTGTAATGTAAGTGTATAATGACTGTTGGACATGGAACGGGATTTATGTGTAGTCGCTCGGGAATTTAGTCCATCAGACCGGTACAATGTATGTATGTTAGCCTTGTTAGCCACGTGGGTGGCTAACGGCGTGTAACACCAAAGAGTTAAGTGATGTTGTGAGTTATGAATTCCGCTGCGATATGTTGTTAAGTGTGTTGTTAGTAGTTGGGGTGTTACAAAAAGTGGTATCAGAGCGAAGTATCGCTCTGATGACTGAAATACCGAGCTTAGGAAGTACCGAGTTAAGAGTTTAGTACTTTGGGTTAAGGGTTGAGTGATAGCGTGAAGAGTACGCTAGTTAGGGAAATACCAGTGTGTACTGGATACCTACAGTATCCATCCCGCCCTCCACAAACCCTATATTATAACTCAGAAAGCGCCAGAGAGATGAAAATCCTCTCTTACTCGGGAATACCCGATCTGGCTGTTAAATGTCCTTAAGTACGGAGACCTGTCATACGGTAGATCCCGAAAGGTGTGATCCGAAGACGGTCTCCATTTTAACAAATTAACCGCTCTTGTTAGCGAAAAGTGAAGAATCTTATGCACAGAGAATGGAATTTCCAGCACCCTGGGTCGACATGCGGAGCAGTCGAGGACAACCAGCTTGCAACGCACTAACGTGCAACAGTGGAGAAGTGAAGTAGTAGAACCCGAGACGAGTGTCTACGGGACTACAAATGTTAACTAATACACCAACGATATACCAACCGATTAAGGAACTACAACACAGTACGAGGAGGATACAAAACTAAGGAAAAGGGGTCTCCCAGAATGGGAAACACCCTAGTCAATGGTTATCATGTGAAGACAGTGAGAAGTATCCAGAAGATTTATTGTTAAGACTGTAAGATCAAGCAAGGGCCAGCAGGGCCACTGATGTCAGTGCGGATGAAAGCAATACCGCAACCAGTGTGTATTGAACCGATAACCAGATTGCATGGCGCACTTGCCCTGGCAAGTGCTGCTATAACAAATCTGTACGGAATTTTAAACAACTACCGGTACTTAGTAAAGTACCATGAAGTTAAGTGGGGTTATCATAACCGTGGAAAGGCTTAATAGCCTGACCTCAGTGCTTGGAAATACACCAGTCAGCAAGAAGCTAGACTTGGTTAAGGCAAGGAAACGTTGTAAAACCACGAAAATTTTTCTTTCAACCTAAATTTATTTTCAAAACCAAAATTTTCTTTCAAACCCCTTTTATTTCCAACCTTCTTTTAAACCAAACCAGAAGACCTACACCGGCCTCAGTGCCATATGGTAGGTAAGTTTTACCCAGTTACTTTTAATTAACCGGATGGAAACCGGTAAACCCAAGGGTAACAACCCGAGGGAATGGATTGAGTTCGTCATAGCACAACAGTGGATATATTTCCCTTGATTAAGTTCGGGAAACACGGAATGCATATTATCACAGGATAACATAAGAGGAGCTGACAACAGAATACTTCACCTAGGCGTGTGACGGGCACTACGAGTGTACCAACTGAAACGTGGGACGACCGCACTCCGATAGGAGCTTGTGGGCCTGACAAACCTTCTTATGGGGTAGTCGGGTAAGTAGCAATGTATCAGTAGGATACCCCATGTATGTATACGAGTGGAGTCTAGAACACGGGAAGTAGTCGACTCCATACTACGGTCCGAAGTAAAAGTCAAGCAAGAGCAATGGATTACATTAAATGGTTGAAGTAAAGGAACCCAGTCAAGTTAAGGAAGACTAAGGGAATTAGTAAATTCATTTTAAGGAAATGTTTAAAGGTGAACAAGTGCGAAGTGCACTGGTTAGTAAGTAAAGACGTCGCACAATCCTGAAGGATGAACGCAATAGCTGGAGTAAGTACCCAGCCTAAATATGACGAGGCAGATGCCTACTATGATACGTTAATGTGCAATGATCGGGATGAGACTCCCGAAGTGATCACTTGAACTAAGGGAATATCAATCTCACTGGAAATGATATTTAACCCAGCCAAGAACGCAGGGCGATGTAGCTAATGAAACGTACTCATAAGTGCGAGCCGGATATAATGGCACAACCTAGTAACACCCAGGAACTATCCTTAGAAGAGTGGTTGGATCAACAATGGTTGAACAAGATAACGTGACAGAAACGCAAGGGTGGAAACTAACACCCAGTTTAAACATAAGTCGTCAGGAGGAAGTCTGACATCCTTGAAGGAGCATACCATGAAAGGAACAACGACCTTGTCATGGAGCTCAATGCAACCTATAAACCATGTAATGTTGTACAGAGAAGTAAATGTGTGTGGATAGCCTACAAAGAGCAAAGCTCGAGGCAATAAGGCTTATGAGCCACAAGTAGAATGTGTTAAGAAAATGTTATTGATCACAGAAGTTTATGTAATATAAGTAAGTAAAGCGGATAACGAACCACTGCTTAAAGAGTGGGGATACCTCGTGATATGTGAAACCGCAACAGCGGTAGTTATGTGAACTAAGTTCAGGGAATATGTTAAGAGTTGACTATGTTGCTATTACCCAAGAATGATGTGAGTAGGAATAATACGAAAGGAAGTGTTGCACCAGTTGTGGAGACCGGAAGAGTAATAAGTCTGATAACAATCACCATAGGTGTGTGATGCTAAATGTGTGATGAACAACGCTCAGTGAGCACAAAGACTCGAAGAGTAAAGCATTCAGTAATCAGCCAAATAAATGGCGAAACACTGTGTAGTGGCGAAAGCTAAAATAACAGTGGATGCAGTGTAAGTTAATGTTATGCAATGAGTAAGAGCACGGTGCGCAGTAAGCGACCGTTGTAGAAGTATTGTTAAATAACAATGTGGCAAATAAGACCAGTTACGAGTGAAACTCAATGAACATACAAGTAAGTGATGATAAACAGACTGGGCAATAAGCCAGTAATTAATACTATGTGATACGGAAAGCAGTGTGAATTCCTATTGCAATCGCATAAGAGATTTACTGTCAAGAGTTTACGCCTCTGCACTCTGTAGGACTGAGTGTTTTGGTATTGCGCTTGCACGGTAATAATCGAGTGAGATAGCTAGGAAATTGGAAATGTTAAAGGTGATAGAAGAACAAGACTTATGGTGTGATAAAACCGATGCACAAGACAAGCACGGTCGTACCAATCAAAAGGTACTTGGTTGACATAAGCGGCTACTGTAGCACGATTATTAAATATCGGTATGGAATATACCTCAAGTGTTGGAAATGATCGACAGAGTACTACACAATAGGTAGTAGCTCAGACTTAACCAACAATAAGTCGGACGAAATCAAGTAAGTTATTGTGGAATACAGTGAGTTATCATGGAAGTGGATAGTAAGTCTGTAACTCACCGAGTTCGCTCATGGTAAGTGATACCACGCGTCGGTTGAGAAATCATTATTACCAAGATGAAGGTGATAATCGAAGATATACAATACAGTAAGAATAATGTATGGGGCAAACTAAGCTTTAAATTATCAAGAGTTGCGCAGCAGAAACTGGTGAACCAGTGATTCAAATATTGAATGCGAATAGTGAACATGAGTGAATGGCAAATTAATGATGCCTAAAAGCCTCACAGGCCAGAATCGAAACCAGTTAAGAGTTAAAACAAACTCTAGTGAGAATTCTTGGTTATGGACTAAACCGCCCATATGGCTAAGATCCTCAAACCAGAACACATTGTGTAATAAACCGCGTGGAGATAAAACACTTCACGACGGTAGAATGTTCTAAACCAGTGATTAACTGATTGATTACGTGGGCGTAATCCCTTTTAAGGGGGGTAGAGCGCAGAACCACTTAGTGTCTTTTACCGTACAAGTGTACGTGAACTATGATGTGCATAGCACAAAATGATTTTGTTTTGATGATTGGTGCGCGTGTTACATAAACATACGCATTCATTCATGGTTAATTGTGGTAATTGCGCACAGAAGATGCGAATACCATTGTGATAAGTGTGTTTGTTGTGTTAACGGATGTGTGTGAAAGTATAAGTATAAGGGAGTAAGAAACTCCCGGGGAACTAAAACCCCGACAGTGTATGTTCATATGATACCAAATGTAATATTGTGTATTATATTTTGATAAAAATATATATATATGGATATATGTATATATACAGTATTGTGATTTAGGAAGAGGTATGACACCAACGTAGAACCTAGTGAGAATTAAATTCCCTAGGTAACTTGATTAAGTCGAATTCGGGTAATGATTGATAGACGGAGTTCTATCCCTTGGAGATGTAATGATTACGACTAGATGGATTAAAAGATAGAAGATGGCATATGTTTGAATTAGTTGTTGTTTGAAAATGAAGTGGGAGGTGAAACTTGATTATCATGAGATCAAGGGAAGCCGAACACAAATTGGGGTGGAAAGATAGTTCAACTCTGATGCTGATCACATTAGGGTTGGATGATTCTTGAAACTCCCTATAAGTGGTCAGAAATAATCACATCAAGAATAAGATGCAGTTAACAATAATTGGACTTGGAGTTGTATGGTGTTTTCAAAGGAATTTTAAAATGGTGGTTTCAGATTTTCAATTGGTATTTTCGAGACTTCAATTAATATTTTAAGATTCTTTAGTGGTATTTTCAAAGGAAGGACTACCTTTATGTGACCTCGTAGAGGATTTTCAACTTGTATCCTTCCAATAGAAGATTTCATGATACTTAACCTCATAGAGGGTATTTTCCTACTACTTGCTCACGAGCTGAGGACGTACGAGCCTTTGTCTTAGGACCGGTGACATGAGAAGTATATTTTAAAGATGTATGCAATTTTTGATCTCCCAAAGGAACGGGGACCAGAGTGTCCATCGCGACCGGTTCTGCGGGATCACAGTGTATATGTACTCTACATGGGTCTCGAACTCGTGAAGAGATGGAAAAGGAATTTCTGGTTGATATACATGCTAAGACATGTTGTGTGGTATGTGTAATAATTATTATTTTGGACCTTGAGTCCTAATGTGGTTAAGTTCCGAAAGTGTTGTGTTATCAAGACCTACGGGTCTAAATGTTGTTATGTTACCCAGACCAAGAGTCTAAGGGTTGTTATGTATGTGCAAATGTTGTTAAGGTACCTGGACCATTAAGTCCGAGGTTACTAAGTAAGTATGTTATGTATGCATGGATGTGCTACCCGGGCCGTTAAGTCCGAGGTTGTGATGTGAAATATGTTTGTTATGGAAGTTTTATGTTGCAAGCAATCCCCGTATTCTAACCAATGAAGTGTGGGAAGTGTGAACTTCGAGGACGAAGTTCTTTTAAGGGGGGTAGATTGAAATACCCCAAACTTTAATGTGTTAATTAATTGTGTAATTATGATTTTCTAAGGCTAATTAAGTCCTTAAGATCATTGGTGAAGAAATAAAAACCAAAAAGAAAAAGAAAATGCGTAAAAGACACAAACATGAAAACGCATATTTAATTATTTTAGGAGGCATATAACCTTCACTAGGGTTATAAATATATTTTTATACCCTAACTACATACTAAGAACATGTGGGAAAAATTCCGGAAGAAAACGGATCCAAATAATGCGTTAAAACGCTAACGGAGTCTAAAGCGCGTTTTTCGAGAAAACCCGAAAACGTGACTTTAAATGGTCAAAAGACCCCGTAAAAAATTATAGTTGATCATATAACTATAAATAAACATTAATGGGAGTATAATAACCATTAAAATTAATTAAACGAGAAAATTCCGGAAAACGGACCCGGTTAGCGAATAGTGCTAAAACCCGGTAAATAAACGAGCGTTTCTGTAAAAAGATGAAAAACGCTCCAGCATGTGTTACTGTAAGGGGCCGGTTTTAATATGTTAATTAGCTCTCTCACACTCTTGACTAGTTAGCTAGTTAAATAAGTCAAAAAGCAATAAAATAAAAAGTAACTTATACCCCCACCCACACTCTCTCTCCTCCTTTATTTTTTTTCCCTTCTCTCTTTCCTCTCTTCTTCCTCCCATCGTTTGTTTCTCCTCCCTCTCGCTGTGCAGAACGACAATGGAGCCCCATGGCCTCCTCCACTTCTCCTCCTTGTCCAAGCTAGCTCCAAGCTTAAATCACAAAAATAACTACATATTTGCGATCCTCTCTTCAAGCTCTACGCTTCCCTCTTTTCAAAATCCGAAAATAATGAAGTTGACCTCCATGGGTTTTCCCCATTTGAAGAGAAAATGGCACCAATGTGAAGCTTGGAGTCTCCTCTTCCTTCTAAGGTAAAAATTTCCAAGAAAAAGTCATCTTTCCTTCACCTCATGGTGTAATCGATTTTTCACCATTTTTGATACCTTGTTTTCCTTCTTGTTCTTGAGCTCCAAATTGACCCTTCAATGGTGGAGTAATTTCCTTCTTGATTCAAGGGTGAGAGTTCCTCTTATAAACTTCAAAAAGGTAAACCCTAACTTTGTGTTCTAGCCCTTTTATTGAATTGAGATATTCCAAGGGTTTAGATAATTAATTAAGTATGTTTTTGTGTTCTTGGATGTTGGGATGGAGTTGGAAACTCCATACCCTCTTAACCGATTTTGGAGAAGATGAGGAGCAAGAGGTGAATTAAGGAGACTTGTGAAATTAAGGTAAGAAATCTACCTTAAGGCTTGTTTTAAGTTGCTTTAGGATTTGAGATGGGTAATTAAATTAATGAACCCAAATTATGAGTTGGAATCTATGTGGGGGAGTGTGTAAAATTGATTTAAGAGATAATTGTGAACTTGTGTTGATTTAAGAGGCTAAGTGCCAATGCATTTGATTTTGGAGCTATATTGTTGTTTAATGAAATTTTGAGGATATATTATGCTCTGATAGAGCCCTTGTGGGTTTGGCTAGTTTAGGTTTGAAAAATGATGACAAGATGAGGTTTGGGAGATGCTAAGTTTATGGGGAGGTTATGGCGAAATTTTGGTAGAAAATGAGTGTATTGATGATGGCTTGGTGAATGGGGGAACCTTGGTGTTGTAGTGTTGAGTAGAGTGGTTTAATAGCCTTGAAATGGTATTTGGGAAATTAGGAAGAGAAGGATGAAAATCTGTAGCAAGTTACACATGTGGAGCTTAGAAATGCTAGAAGAGAGTTAGTGTTTATAACTTGTGAAACAAGGAGTGAATGTGGGTTTTGGTTGTGCATTTATGTAGGAATGATTTGTGATGGTCATTGATGGTTTTGGTGAGGTTGGTAAGGGATAAAAACAAGCAAGAAGAAGTAAGAAATGCAAAATAGTGTAAAGAATGCAAATTGTGAGAGTTTGGTTTGTTGAAAATTGAGCAAGAATTGGGGTAAGGACTTAACCAATGATTTGGAGAGGTTTAATACATGTTTAAAGATGTTTAAACATGTAGGAAACATGTGGAAAGATTGTGGAATAAGTGGAAAAAAATTTGGATGAATTTGGAGCTCAGAATGTGTAGAAAAACGGTTTTTAAAATGGGTTCTGTTCTGGACCGCCCCTCGGGACCGCCCCTGTGGGGAGGTCCAGTGCCCAGAAATGTAGAAAACGAAAAAACGGGTAGCTTCTGTTGTGGACCGCCCCTGGGACCGCCCCAGAGGGGCGGTCCATACCAGAGAAACACAAAAAAATTTGTTTAAGGCTCCTAATGATGGGGGATTGAATGGTAATGGTTTTAGATGATGTTTAGGCCCTGTTTGGTGACATGTAAAGGCCTTAAAGTGGGTAAACAAGTGTTAGGTTTGGTGTGAGAGTTGTAAACTTAAGATCACAAGAGTAAATTAAGTATAACGGGATGACGGGGTTAACTATGGGCGCTATAGACGTTAAACAACATATTACCCCAATGTTAATGAAAGTAATTGTATTGTTACCAGTTGTTCAAGGATTGTTCGAGGAACATAGGAGGACACAATAGAGTGGACCTTGGTGACAGGTATGGTTTTCTTGCAACCTGTGTCCTACCGGGTTACACCGGCTTGTATGCCAATGTGTTTTTCTGTGTGTTTGCCACCTTGCAAGATAAAGCATGAAATGAGTTTACAGTAATTCATTATTGTGGCGTAATTAATTCCGATACCGCTTAACCTTAGTTATGTGTTAAATAATAGATAACCGACTTTAGGTTCACATAAGAGATCGGTATTCGGAATAAACGTCCCAACCCATGGGAACGTTCTAACTACGGCTATCAGTGCGTTAGTGTATGTTGTTGTTATGAGTGATGTATGTGACTTGTTGGATATGTTGTTGTTGTTATTGGATACAGTTATTCATGTTTGTTAAAAGGGATATTACTCCCCATATGTGTCTAACCGAGTTAGTAACACTATGTGATGTATGTATGTGGTAAGTTCCATAAGGGAACCTCTAACTAATAAGTATATGTTATGTATGGAGAGGAATCCGGTTGTCCGGTCGCGTGTTGTTTGGGAGTTAATACATATATGAGAATTAACTCCCATCCTGTTATGTTAGGGTTGTTTTCCTTCATTGGATTTCGACCTCCCACTAGCTTAGCCAAAGCTTACCTACCCGACCTCCACATCGGGCTAGGAGGGAAATTATGTATAATGTTGGTAGGGTGTCGATGCCTAAGTTCGCTTCGACTCCCTCTTTGTTATGTTACGGTTGTTCTTCCTCTTGGAATTACAACCACCCACAAGCTTAACCAAGGCTTACCTACCTCATCACTATTGGAGTTAGGGGGAAATTATGTATGTTGTGATCGGTCCTATATGAGGCCGCCACTCAAGTAAAGGAAATGTATGTATGTTGTGCTCGGGCTTATATCACCCCGGCATTCCCTAAGTAAAGTTATATCCTCTCAGAGGAGAGAAATTAAGTTGAGTATGTTATAAAGTGAAGTGTGTTGTTATTGAGTGTGTGTGCTAATTTGTGTTTGTGCCCTATTAATGGATGTTTGCTTATAAGCATGATACGTGTGAGTTTGTGCATGTTTGAAATAAATCAACCGCATGCTAAGACGACAAATAGTTGTGCGTGGCCCGGTAGCATGCGGGCTGCGGGATTACCATACCAGCAAAGGTGCTGACCCCCTTTGGGGGCTCCCATACTTTTCAGGTACAAGGAACTGGAAGCCGTTCGAGAGTAGGACGGGGTAGTGTTGTATGTGGTAGTCATGAGAATGGTGGATGTATTATAGGTGTAGTAAGACCGAAAATGTATCGGCGTTAGTTGGTAATTACTCGGTACAGCTGTAATGTAAGTGTATAATGACTGTTGGACATGGAACGGGATTTATGTGTAGTCGCTCGGGAATTTAGTCCATCAGACCGGTACAATGTATGTATGTTAGCCTTGTTAGCCACGTGGGTGGCTAACGGCGTGTAACACCAAAGAGTTAAGTGATGTTGTGAGTTATGAATTCAGCTGCGATATGTTGTTAAGTGTGTTGTTAGTAGTTGGGGTGTTACAGAGACGTATACGTGAACAGTAAGATACGAGACGTATATGTGAATAGTGAAATATGGTGAATAGTAAAATACGAGGCCGTATAAATGAATAGTAGAATACGAGACTGTATAAATGAATAGTGAAATACGGATGATAGTGAAAAATACAAAACCTAATACAAGGTCCGTATAAGTCTAAAGTTGCTAACTGTGCAACTAAATAACTGCTAACGACGTTAGTATGTTAATGAATTAGAATTGAGCTTGAAAATGCTCCAAAATGAACGAACCCGTTTAACGGTAAACTATTATACCCGGGCTAACCTAGAAAGAGGTTTAAGTTGAAAAGAGAACCAAATTAGTTCTAAGACACAGGTACTAACTAACTAGTTATGGTTACAGATCTAGATAGTCGGAGGCGTTGGCGGATTAGGCGAACGTGGTATTAAGAGCTAGCCAATCTCCGGTGTACGGTGTGGGATTCTTGTAGCTTGCTTGCTAACGAGGTCTACCTTGGTTTGTGTGTTATGTGGTATTGTGATACGACCAAACAAGATTATGCATGAAACCGATCTACTGTATTGTTATTGTGTGTCCATTGCACACTAACACGACTGATTTTAGAGCTTGTTCATTAACTATGTTTAGTAACAATTGTATAAGGTTATAAATACTCTCCTTTGTTAGTGGTTAATACCGAGAGAGGTTTAACTAACAAATGTCATTGAGACTTCGACTAACTGGAACTTGGGGGAGAGGAATCCGGGACTGACTCCGGTCATGCATGTTTAGGTTAGGAGGTCGGCATCTGTATCAGATCCGTCTTCCGCATATGGCTCGTCTACGACTTGTCGCCTAGGGTCGACAACAGACCCGACCATCTCGAGTGAACAGTTCGAGGTGGGAGGCAAATCAGGAGGCGTGGGAGGGTCAAGCCTACATCCCTCATAACTTAAGAATTAATGTTTATTAACCCAATGGAGCTAATAACTCATTGGCTAGGGTTACCTTGACCCGACAAAAATAAACAATTCAGTTAGGGAACAACCAGTTCTTTTAAGAGAACGGTTGTGTAACACCCCAACTACAAATACGACACTTAACAAACGGTTGCAGCGGAATTAAAACTCAACACATACCTTAATCCTTGGGCGCTACACGCCGTTAGCCACCCACGTGGCTAACAAGGCTAATACATACACAACATACCGGTCTGATGGACAAGATTGCTGAGCACTACACTTTACAATCCCACTTCATAACTAAACCGAGTCAATTACAATTACATTTCAACTGTACCGAGTCTAATACATTCCATCACCAATACCACACTTCGGTCTTACATTACTTATGAACACATAAACAACTAAATAGCTATCCAAGTATAAACAGCTACCCCGTCCTACTCTCGAACGGCTGCCAGCTCCATTGTACCTGAAAAGTATGGGGGCCCCCCAAGGGGGTCAGCACTTTGCTGGTATGGTAATCGAGCAGCCCGCATACTACCGGGCCACGCACAACTATTTGTCGTCTGAGCATGCGAGTTATTTTATTTTAAGCATGCAAGGCGGAACTATAAACACATAACACCTTCACAATCATATAACACACACAAGCATAGCAACAGCAACACACATAACACGTTAGGAACGAATCCTTTGAGGGAAACGAACCAAGCATTAGTTAGTCAACTTAGTGAGCCTAGAGAACAATTTCAGTCCCATGATAAGCTCGTGTACAAGATAACATAATTAAATGCGTCGGTCTTAGTATAGAACCAATCACACCATCTCACCGTTATTTTATTTAGAGGTGTCGGTCTTTATATAGAACCGAACACCCCATACACCACAACTTATTTAGAAGTGTCGGATGTAGTGACCCAATCACTTCTTATACATATTCCCCCTAGCCCGAACAAACAATCGAGTAGGAAGCCATTGATCTTAGGCTTGTGGGTGATTGAAATCCAAGAAGGAAAACCAATCAATAACAGAGTGGGAGTCGAAGCGAATATTGGCATCAACTCCCAAACAAACTTTACACATGATTCCCCCTAGCCCAAACAAAAGTCAGGTAGGTGAGCCTTGGTTAAGCTCATGGGTGGTTGTAATCCAAGAAGGAAAAACAACCATAACATAACGAGTGGGAGTTAATTCAATTATAGCATCAACTCCCAAACAACACGCGCGACCGGAATGACTGGATTCCTCACCCCCCATATATACGTATTAGTTAGAAGTTCCTTTATGGAACTTATCACATCATGGCACCATTTGGTGTTACTACTTGGTTAATCACACACAAGGAGTCATCATCCGACATACATGAACAACAACAACGTTAGAAAACGGCATGCTACAAGGGTAACAACACACATCACACAACCACATTATACAATTAACACCACTGATAGTCGTGGTTAGAACGTTCCCATAGGTTGGGACGTTTAATCCGAATACCGATCTCTTATGTGATTCTAGAGTCGGTTAGCTACGGTTTAACACATAATTGAGGTTAAACGTATCGGAATTATTTACGCCACATTAATGAATTACTGTAAATCATTTCATGCTTTATCTTGCAAGGTGGCAAACACACAGAAAAAACAAGTTGGCATACACGTGTAACTCGGTAGGACACAGGTTCAAGAAACCATACCTTACACCGTGGGTTACTCTACGTGTCCCCGAGGATTCGCTCCAACGCGTCATCTAACGCTCTCCGGGTAGTTTTCGACAACTGTAGTATTTCAAATGCTTTATAACAACAAAGTCTTAAGGTATGTACTTCTATTACTCCCGTACTTAACCCCGTTGTCCCGTTATCCTTAACTTATTTATGCGATTTTAAGTTCACAACTTACACTTCACTCTCACACTTGTTTATCTTCCAATGTCCTTTAAAAACTCACCAAAACAAGGCCTAAAACAAATCTAAAACCTTACCATTCACTTCCCCATCATAACAACACTTAAAAACCAATTCTGGAGCATTTTCAGACTGGTCCGAGTTTGGTGTCCGGGGTTGAAACCCGGACCAATCCCGGAATTCAGTTTTGCCAAGAAAATACACTGGTCCGGTTTGTGTACTTAGATGTAAACGGACCAATAGCTAAATCATGTTTCTGGCGTGTTTTAAGTGTGGTCCGGGTTGTGTACTTGTTTACAAACACGGGACCAAGTCTGTAGGTGATTAAATGACAGTTTTAACCTCTTTCAACCCCTAATTCACCTCCAACCATTTCCTAAACTTTCCACCTGTTTTCTACATGTTTAAACACACTTAAAACACACTTAAATACTCCTAAAACTTTGGTCCAATTCACCACCCAACTCCTGTTTCAACAAGTTTAACACCATAGTTCATTACTAGCAAATTCATGACTTTCCTCCTCCTTATGTTACAATTTTTTTGCATCCGGTCCTCCTAACTCCCATTATCTAGTTCTGGTGAGTTTATTCCACCATTAAAACTTCTATTTTCTCCAAGCAACATAGGTTCACCATCCTCCCAACATCACCTTAACACTCGGTTTTCTACCGAAATTTTGCCATAACTCCGTCGCTTTTCTAGCATTGTCCAAAACTCATCTTACCACCAAATTTTCATCCACATTCATCCTAATCTTAGCCACCCCACAAGGGTCCTACCAGCATACATAATTCCACAAATCTCCTCAAAAACATTATCAACATATATACTCAATTTACTTGGCTCTAAGGCCTTTAACTCAACAACAATTCACAACTTCCTACAACCTCATCAAATACATAGCCTTACTTATTTTGGGTTCATTATTAAGTTACCATTCCCATATTCTAGAACAATTACATAAGCACCAAGGTAGTTGTAATTACCTTAATTTCACAAGCTTTTCTTCCCATTTCTCCCTTTCTCTTCCTCGGTCACAATCGGTCAAGTTGGCCAACCACTTGCCAACCTCAACATCAATATTCAAATGAGGAATTAGGCACTAAATATTACTCCTATACTTATTAATTGAGCTAGGTTACAAGGAGGGGTGCTTAGAGCACAAAAAGGAGAGATTACCTTGAAACCCTAGAGAGACTTTTGGTCATGAATCAAAGGAGGACTCCCAAACCACCATTGGAGCCTTGTAGAATAACTCAAACAAGGAAAGAAAAGGAGATAAGAATGGGGCAAAACGGTCATACCAAGAAATGAAGGAAAGTGGGGTTTTTCTTGGATATTTTTACCTTGAATGAAAGGGGCCTCCAAGCTTCAGAATATGTAATTATCTTCAAATGGGATACACCCATGGAGATGAACTTCCACCAATGGAGATTTTGAAAAGCTAGAAATGAAAGCCCTATGAGAGGAAGAAGAATATGTATTTTTTTTTCTTGATTTGGGGCATGGAGCTAGCTTGTACAAGGGAGAGAAGTGGAGAGTTTGGAGGGGCTGCAAAATCGCCATGGATGGGGTGAGGAGGAAGAAGAAAATCGGCAGAGAGAGGAGGCAGTATGTGAGTGGGGGTAAAATGAGAGGAGAGAGAGTGTTTTTTTGCTTTTTGTACTTTTTCTCCTCTTTCCTTCTTTCTTTCTTTTCTTTCTTTCTTTCTACTTTATTAATGTGTGAGGGGGGCTATTAACTAGATAAAACCGGCCCCACACAGTATACAAGCTGGGAGCATTTTTCGTTTTTTACAGAAAACGCTCGTTATTTTACCCGGTTTAGCACTATTCACTAACCGAGCCCGTTTTCCGAAATTTTCTCGTTTAATTAATTTTAATGGATCTTAAGCTTCCATTAATGTTTAATTATAGTTATATAATCAACTATAATTTTTACGGGGTCATTTAACTGTTTAGAGTCACGTTTTCGAGTTTTTCTTGAAAAACGCGCTTTAGGACTCCGTTAGCGTTTTAATGCGTTATTTAGATCCGTTTTCTTCCGGAATTTTTCTCACATGTTCTTAGTGTGTAATTAAGGTATAAAAATATATTTATAACCCTAGTGAAGGTTATATACCTCCTGAAATAATTAAATACACGTTTTCACGTTTTGTAACTTTTACGCATTTTCTTTTTCTTTTAGGTTTTTATTTCTTCACTAATGATCTTAAGGACTTAATTAGCCTTATAAAATCATAATTACCTAATTAATTAACATATTAAGGTTTGGGGTATTTCAATCTACCCCCCTTAAAAGAACTTTGTCCTCAAAGTTCACAACTTCTCATGCATCCTTTAATTTGAATATCGGGTTCACTTGCAAGATACGACTTCCATACTAAAACACACTTTTACATAACAACCTCGGACTTAACGGTCCGGGTAACCTAACAAAATTTGTGCTTACATAACAACCTTCAGACTCTCAGGTCTGGGTCACATAACAACATTCAGACTCATAGGTCTGGATAACATATCACTTTCAGGCTCATAGGCCTGGATAACATCTACCACACATATCACACAACATGTCTTAGCATGTATAACAATCAAAAATACCTTTTCCATCTCTTCATGGGCTCGAGTCCCATGTCGGGTACATATACACTGTGATCCCGCAGAACCCGGTCGCGATGGACACCTTCTGGTCCCCATTCCTTTAGGAGATCAAAACAATCACATACATTTTTAAAATATACTTCTCATGTCACCGGTCCGAAAACAAAGGCTCATACGTCCTCAGCTTGTGAGCAAGTAATACGAAAATATTCTCTATGAGGTTAAGTGGAATGAAATCCTTTATTGGAAAGTACTAATTGAAAATCCTTTTTACAAGGTCAAGTAAAGAAATCCTTCCTTTGAAAATACCATTTAAGAATCTTGGAAATATTAATTGAAGTCTTGAAATTACCAATTGAAAATTTGAAGACACCAATTTAAAATTATTTTTTGAAAACGCAATACAACTCCAAGTCCAATTTATGCTAACTGCATCTTATTCTTAACGTGATTATTTGTGACCACTTATAGGGAGTTTCAAGAGTCATCCAACCCTGATGTGATCAGCATCAGTGTTGAACTATCTTTCCACCCCAATTTGTGTTCGGCTTCCCTTGATCTCATGATAATCAAGTTTCACCTCCCACTTCATTTTCAAACAACAACTAATTCAAGCATGTACCATTTTCTATCTTTAATCCATCTAGTCATAATCATTACATCTCCAAGGGTGGAACTCTGTCCATCGATCATCTTCCAGATTCATCTTAAATCAAGTTACCTAGGGAATTTAATTCTCACTAGGTTTTATGTTGGTGTCATACCTCTTCATAAATCACAATACTATATATAATATATATATATAATATATACTTTTATCAAAATACAATACACGGTTTTACATTTAGTATTATATGAACATACATAGTCGGGGTTTTAGTTCCCCGGGAGTTTCTTACTCCCTTACACTTGTACTCTCACACATAAAGGTTAACAAGGTATATACATTTCTCACAATGGTATTCGCATCTTCTGTGCGCAATTACCACAATTAAACCATGAATGAATGCGCATGTTCATATTACATATGCACCAATCATCAAAACAAATTATTTTGTGCTATGCACAACATAGTTCACGTACACTTGTACGTTAAAACACACTAAACGGTTTTAGGCTCTCCCCCCCCCCCCCCACCCTTAAAAGGTATTACGCCCACGTAATCAATCACTGAACATTGGTTTAAAATGTTCTGCCGCCGTGAAGTGTCTTAACTTCCACGCGGTCTGTTATACAATGTGTTCTGGTTAGAGGATCTTAACCATATTGGCGGTTTAGTCCCTAAACCAAGAATTCTCATTGGAGCTTATTTAACTCATAATCGGTTTCGATTCTGGCCTATCACGCTTCTAGGCATTGATAATTATCCATTTACTCATATTCACTATGCACATTCCACATTTGAATCACTGGCCTCTGTTGCACAACTCTGATAACTTAGAGCTTAGTTTGCTCCATTCGTTATTCTTAATGTATTGTACATCTCTGATTCATCACCTTTATCTTGTGAATTACGGTTTCTCAACCGACGCATGGTATCTCTTACCGTGCGCTAATTCGGTGAGTTGCAAACTTTCCATCCACTTCTATGATAGTTTACTGTGTATACCGCTATGTATTTCACGATGATTAACTTGATTTCTTCTGACTTACTGTCAGTTGAGGTTGCTCTCTTGGTTATTTCCCACACTTGAGGTATTTTTCCATACCGGTATTTGGTATTTAGTGCTCCTGTAGTCACTTATTCTTAATCATGCCTCCACATTCGGTTTTGTACATGAATTCTTTCCTTTATACGACCTTGCATTTCCTATGCATCGGTCATTATAGCGTTATAAGTCTCTTTCTACTTCCACCACAATCAACATTTCCCAAATTCCTAGCTATCCCACTCGATCATTACTGCGCAAGTGCAATACCAAAACACTCAGTCTTACAGAGTGCAGAGGCGTAAACCCTTGGCAGTAAATCTCTTATGGGATTGCAATAGGAATGAACATTGTGTTTCACTGAGATGCTTATCTCATAATACTGGCTACTGGCTTACTGCCTAGTTTATTTGTTATCACTTACCATTGTATCTCCACTGAGTTTAACTCATAATTTTGCTTATTTGCCATACTTTCGTTTAACAATACTTATACAACGGTCGCCTATTGTGCACCGTATCCTTACTCATTATACTGCATCAACTCACACTGCATCCGCTATTATATTAGCTCTTGCCATTACACTGTGCTTCGCCACTTATTTGGCTGATTGCTGAATACGCTATTCTTCGAGCCTTATGCTCCTTGAGCGTTGTTTACTCTACATTTAGCATCACACACCTATGGCGGTTGCTATTAGACTTATTACTCTCCACAATTGGTACAAACGTTTCTTTTTCATATGACGACTATTCATATCATTCTTGGGTAATAACAATATGGTCAGTCCTTAACATATTTCTTGAACTTGGTTCACATAACTACCGCTCCTGCGGTTTCACAATATCGAGAGGTATCCCCACTCTTAATGCAGTGGTTTGTTCTCTGCTCTATTCACTTGTACAACATAAATTTCCGTAATCAATTAAATGTGCATAACACATTTGGTCTGTGGCTTATAAGCCTAATTGCCTTGAGCTCTGCTCATTATAGGCTGTTCACACAAATTTTACTCCTCCGTACACCATCACATGGTTTGGAGATTGTATTGGACCCTCGGACAAGGTCGTTGCATCACACTTCCTTGTATGGGATGCCCCTTAAGAATGTCTGTTTACCTCCTTCTGTGAAGATCGATATTACCTGGTAGTCTAGGTGATCATTCCGGGAGTTTCATCCCGTTTGTTGCACATTAATATGTCCATATTTGGCGTTTGCCTTACCATGTATAGACTGGTTCGTCGTTCCAGTTATCATGTTTATCCCTCAGGATTCTTAAGATATATGTGATGTCTTTACATAACAGTCTGTGCACTTCGTGTTTCCTGACTCTTAAACATTTCCTTGATACGAGTTCACTAACTCCTTTAGTCTCGTTAACTTAGCTGGGTTCTTTCACTTCAATCATTCAATGGTAATCCGTTGCTCTTCTTTGACTTTTACTGCTAACCGTAGTATGGAGTCGACTACTTCCTGTGTTCCTGACTCCACTCGTATACATATGTGGGGTACCGTACTGATACATTGCTACTTACCCGACTAACCCATAAGAAGGTCTGTCAGGCCCACAAGCTCCTATCGGAGTGCAGTCATCCCACATTTCATTTTCGTATTCTCGTAGTGTCCGTCACACGCCTATGTGAAGTATTCTGTTGTCAACTCCTCTTATATCATCCAATGATAATGCACCCTTGGTGCTTCCCGAACTATATATTAAGGGAAATTTGTCCACTGTCTGTATCTAGTATGAACTGGATTCCTTCCCTCGGGTTGTAGGATTGTTCTAAAGTTGCTCGAAAGCAAGTGAGTACAACTTACCTACTGTGTGGCGCTGAGGCCGGTGTAGGTCCTATGGTTTTGGTTTTAAAGAAAGTATGAAGTTTGAGAGAAATTTGGGCTTAAAAGAAGGTTTGAAATGAATATGAGTTGGAAGAAAATTTGGGTGTGAAAACGGTTAGAAATAAATCTGGATTTAGAAGAAAAACTGGGTTTAATAGGAAAATTCTTCCCGGTATTTAAAATGTCTTCACGCTTTGACCAAGTCTAGCTTCCCGCTGACTGGTATATCTTCACATACAATGGTTAGGCCACCAAACCCTTCCAGGTTTCACTCTTCAAATTCTTGGATTCTTGATTCCATAATCATTTCCTTCAACAATAGGGTACTTTACTAGGTACTTTATAGTCATTTAAATTTTCCCGAATAGCCCCGTTATAGCAGCACTTGCAATAGCAATTGCGCCATGCTGGCTGGCCATCGGTTCAACACATACTGGTTGCGGTATTACTTTTATCATTACCGTGTTCGGTAGCCTTGTTGGCTCCTCCTTTGACCTTACAGTTTTGATAATAGAACATTCGAGCGACTCTTATTGGTCTTGACATGGTAGTTGTTAACTAGGGTGTCTCTCCGTTCACTTAACTCTGTCTTCTTCCTTAAAGTTCGTCCCCACGCATTTGTCGTGGTTACCGAGACTTGATTCTTGTTTAGGTACTACTTCGTAGTCCTATTGAAGTACGTTTCACTAATACTCCGATAGTGGTCTAACTATGATAATCAGGTATTGCAGCCTCTTTGGCGTTGTAGGTTTGGAATTATCCCACCTTGACTAGTTCTTTAGTCGGTTACTATACCATTGTCGGTATTATTTAACAATTGTGGCCTCGTAGACATGTGTCTCGGGTTTGTTGCTCCTTCATTGTCTGCTTTTGTACATAGTTAGTGCTTTCTTTCTTATTGGCTGGGTTTCCTCGACTGCTAAGCATGTCGACCCAGGTCGCCAGAAATTTCAGTCTCTTGTAGATAGGATTCTAAATCTTCCGCTATTAAGTGCGGGTAAAGGTGTTCAAACAGGTTCCGTTTCTGGGATTCTCAGTTCTTGGAATCTACCGCATGACAGGTTTTGGTTCTTACAGGAATGATTCATAACAGCCATATCGGGTTGTTCCCGAGTATGAGAGGACTTTCCATCTCCCTGGCGCTCTTTCCCGAGCTATAAAACGGGGGTTACGGAGAGCGGGAAGGATGTTGTAGGTATCCAGTGCACACTGGTAATTCCTAACTAGCGTACTTCTCGCGCTATCACACAACCCTTAACCCAAAGTCTTAAACTCCTAACTTGGTACTTCCTAAGCTCGGTATTTCCAGTCATCAGAGTTGTACTTCGCTCTGATACCACTTTTTGTAACAACTAAAATATGAACAAAAACGGTTTGTAGCGGAATTAAAACTCAACACATACCTTAATCCTTGGGTGCTACACGCCGTTAGCCACCCATGTGGCTAACAAGGCTAATACATACACAACGTACCAGTCTGATGGACAAGATTACCGAGCACTACACTTTACAATCCCATTTCATAACTAAACCGAGTCAATTACAATTACATTTCAACTGTACCGAGTCTAATACATTTCATCACCAATACCACACTTCGGTCTTACATTACTTATGAACACATAAACAACTAAATAGCTATCCAAGTATAAACAGCTACCCCTTCCTACTCTTGAACGGCTGCCAGCTCCATTGTACCTGAAAAGTATGGGGGCCCCCCAAAGGGGGTCAGCACCTTTGCTGGTATGGTACTCGAGCAGCCCGAATACTACCGGGCCACGCACAACTATTTGTCGTCTAAGCATGCAGGTTATTTTATTTTAAGCATGCAAGGCGGAACTATAAACACATAACACCTTCACAATCATATAACACACACAAGCATAGCAACAGCAACACACATAACACGTTAGGAACGAATCCTTTGAGGGAAACGAACCAAGCATTAGTTAGTCAACTTAGTGAGCCTAGAGAACAATTTCAGTCCCATGATAAGCTCGTTACAAGATAACATAATTAAATTCGTCGGTCTTAGTATAGAACCGATCACACCATCTCACCGTTATTTTATTTAGAGGTGTCGGTCTTTATATAGAACCGAACACCTCATACACCACAACTTATTTAGAAGTGTCGGATGTAGTGACCCAATCACTTCTTGTACATATTCCCCCTAGCCCGAACAACAATCGAGTAGGAAATCCATTGATCTTGGGCTTGTGGGTGATTGAAATACAATAAGGAAAACCAATCAATAACAGAGTGGGAGTCGAAGCGAATATTGGCATCAACTCCCAAACAAACTTTACACATGATTCCCCCTAGCCCAAACAAAAGTCAGGTAGGTGAGCCTTGGTTAAGCTCATGGGTGGTTGTAATCCAAGAAGGAAAAACAACCATAAACAACCATAACATAACAGAGTGGGAGTTAATTCAATTATAGACATCAACTCCCAAACAACACACACGACCGGAACGACCGGATTCCTCACCCCCCATAATATATACTGTAACACCCCATCCGATAATTCCTCTAACCACGGTCTAAACGTCACGGACACTTAATTATTCACAGCGGAAAAACTCTTAACTACCGAGGGTGATACAATACCGATAACCACCCATATGGTTACCGGGTCTAAACTACTACAACTTACAGTCCCGGTCTGATAAAAGAAATACCAACTTAATCGACATAATTTACAACACCTGATTACCGAATACTAAGTGTATAATTACATCAAGGGCACACAGCCCGTCAAAAGAATACGAGTTTAACAGTCACTCCACCAACATGTTTACTCCATTCAAAATACGATGGGTGTACCACACAGTACACCGACTAACCTAGGCTACAAGCCCGCGTACAGCTCGGTACACCGCCTTTCACTACTAACTACCCAAAAGTATAACATCCCGGTCCATCCTGACCATCAACCGTCTCGAGTACCTAGAAGAACGAAAAACATTGCCCCAAGGGGCTCAGCAAAGCTGCATATGATAATCGCATACCCCGCGTACTAGCGAGGGTACGCTAACTATTTGGTCGCCAACGTGCGGTTCGTTAATATTTAAACAAGCATGGCAATAACAACACCAATATAGTCGAGTATAAACAATACCCAACATAGAACATATCACAACAATGGAAAGCAATACAAGTTATCCACACATTGGTCACTGAGGCCTTGAGGTGCTCTCCTCAAGTTCACGCCTCTTTTCATGTTAGCCGATTTCTCATCCGGGTTAGACGGATGTTCAATACTCTTAGTTCATGATCATATGTCTCGCACAAGGCATGATCCATACTTAACCAATATTTTTCTCTTGAAATAATTGCTCAGTTAAATCGGGTGACCTCCGGGCAGAGATGTGACATACTCACCACTTCTCACCACCGGGCTTTAGATTTGGCTTACTTCCCCGGGCTACAACCTTACGGTTCGGAACCATGGTGGGAAGGTTAGGCTAGAACTCGGTAAGCAATCTCTCTTGCTTCCTCATTCTCACGCGTGGCCGAAACTATATCGGTCTCCTCTCACTTCTGTTACCCATTTATCAAGTTAGGTAAGTCAGAAGGTTAGTGTGTTAGTGAGAATGTCTCAAACGCAGGAATTCTTCCCATTCAAACATTTCATGAATTATACAAACTAGTCTTCCAAGACATAATTCCTCAGGTGCAAAGACAAGCACACAATATATAAGGAAATGCCATAAATCATATTCATGCATTTTATCTTGAATAGGTGATTGCATATAAACACACAAACACACAAATCAGGGAAACCAAGTTAGGATACAGGGCATGAGAAAATCATACCGTTCACTGTCGCCGTTCGTTTGCCAACTATCTCTCGGAGTCCGATTAATCAAATCCTATTGCATACATTAGGTCGGAAGGTTAATTATCCATAACTAACTTGACCCGATGCTTCTCTAACGTTTTCTCATGATTTACTTACTTAGTTAATGTAGTACAAACTTAAATCATACAAGTTCTTACTTCTCATTTTCTCTTAACCTTGTTAAAGCCCTTAATGACCCTCACATGTCATTATTTAAGTCCTACTTATCTTATAATAGCATTACCAATCCATTCCCTAGCTTAAACCCCACTTAAAACTCTTTTTCTTACATTTCTGGTTTGGTCCGGGACTTCATACGGGACTTTAGTCCCGGATCAGGCATGGTTCAAACTCTCGGCTTAAAATTACAGGTGGTCCGGGACTTGGGCATGGACTTGAGTCCCGGACCAGGCAGTTAGTGCACTCTTGGGGGTAAAATCAGGGGTGGTCCGGGACTTGGTCCTGGACCTAAGTCCCGGACCCTGCTACAGATTTTGCAAATTTAGCATTTCCAACTCTTTCAAGGTTCTCTCTTAGTCCCTTAATTACCCAATCTTCCCCACTTATAACCACATGTTTTAGCACCTAATTACCCACCTAAACCACCTTAAACTAAGCACCAAGTACACACAATTCTAGTTAGTTTCACTTTAAATTCTCTTACACTTACATAACTAGTTTTTCTTGTTTTCTATAAGTCTTGTAACAGATTTTGGTTTCTTCTTATACCATTCAAACCTCACTTACTAATGCCATACCTAACACTCAAATGACATTATTTTACTCCTAACACACTCTTCTTCTAGTTAGGTTTCAAACCATTAACCACTCACTTTAAACCTCTTAAACAACCTAGTTTCTTCTTCTAAAACAAACACTCAAGACTATCAATTCCTAGGTGAATTTTGACAGCACCTACTTACTTCCCATGCATTTTCACCACACTACAAAAGCTCACAACACTCTTCACCCACCTGTTTGGTTTAAGCATCAACAACACATCAAAATCCCATTTGTCACACATGTAAACTAACTTAACTTCTAGGTTTATTTACACACTCATACACATTAAACATTCTCTTTCAACTAACATATTGTAGTACCATGACTACACAAGCTCAAGGTTATTTATACAACCATCATAAGTTTCACAAGGAAATAAAACCAACACAAGGTAAGCTCTTTACCTTGTTTATTTTCGTTTTCACCCTCTTCTTCCTCTTTCTCTTGTTCCCTCTTTCTCTTCTTGTTTTCCACACCACACAAGGATTATGGATTGCTAGCTACAACCATATCCCATCACACCATAACAACAAATCAATTCAATTTTCCCACACAACCTAATATTTTAAAGAGCTAGTTTTCAAAGTTTAGCTTATTATTACCTTAGAATAACCAATGGATAGCTTGGCAATCAATTGGAAGGTTTCCAACACCCCACAAAACATGGAGGTTCGGCTGAAATGGAAAGATTTTCAACGTGAGGGAAAAATCTCCAAATTGTAAAACAGCTTGAAATGGCCTAAACTCTTACTTATTATTACCTTAAGGCATCAAGGAGGTGAAGGAGGGTTAGAATCAGCTCTTCAAGCTTCAAAAGCTCCAACATCCATGGAAGTGAAGATGGAGGAATCAAGACTTTTTGGGTGGAAATCGAAGCTCTCACCGAGAGGAATCTAGCGGTATATTTTTGTGTGATTTGGTGGAGAATGAACAAGATAGAGGTGTAGCAAGGTGAGGGCTGTGTGCTGTTTGGAATCGCTAGTTACAGAGGAGGAAGAAGAAGTTTACAGAGAGCTGGGCAAAAACGTGAATGAAGAAAGAGAAGTGAGGGGTATTTAAGTTGCTTTTACTATTCACTATTTGCTTTATTTACTTATTTCTTGTCATTTATTACTAATTAGCTAACAAGCTATTAATGAGTGTATGCTTATTAATTAAAACCGGCCCATATAATTAATAGCCCGGGTCATTTTTCGTCTTTTCGAATTAAACGTTTTCGTCTCCCGGTTTCACACTATTCATTTACCGGGTCCGTTTTCCGGAATTTTCTCGTTTAATTAATTTTAATAGCTCTAGACCCACACTATAGTCTAATTATAGATATTTAACTAACTATAATTATTACGAGTTAATTAAACCCGTTTAAAATCACGTTTTCCCCGGTTTCTCGAAAAACGCGTTTTAAAGCTCGTTTGCGTTTTTAACTCGTTTTACGAATCCGTTTTCTTCGGGAATCGTTCCTACATATTTATTTAGGACTAATTAAGCTTTTAAATATTCCATTAGCCTAATTAATCACTATTTTTAATCCCGGGGTATTTCAACCTACCCCCCTTAAGGAACTTTGCCCTCAAAGTTGGTCAAAGTCGGTGGATTAATAGATTCACTCATTTGACAACTCAATTGTCAAAATCACACTTAACACAATACACACTTAGTACACTACAGATATCATATCTGTCAAAAGTTCGCATAGCAAATCTCACACATATATTCATAGCAACATGCACATACACACACTGTGCAAACAAGCACCATCCATGCAAGCAATACACTGCAAGCACTATCAACACTACAACCAATACACTGGTTGTTACACTGTGTCAAACAAAATGTAAACATATATACAAGCAAAGCTATCCCGAAGCAATGCTAAAACAAAACGGTCCTACCCCCCTTAAAAGGGGTACGCCCGTACCCTCACGACACTAGACAATCTAGTCTACAAACAGTGTCGGGTACTTCGCCCTCATGGCGTCCTCTAATTCCCAAGTAGCCTCCTCGGCGTCGTGGTTCGACCACAAGACCTTGACCATCCGCACAGACTTGTTGCGGGTGTCTCTTGTCTTGGTGTCAAGGATGCGCAAGGGAGTCTCGACGTACCTCATCGTCGGCTCAAGGGATATGTGATCAGGCTCTAAGACATGAGATGGATCGGCTATATACTTCTTGAGCTGTGAAACATGAAAGACATCATGAACACGACCCAAGTCTGCAGGTAACGCTAACCTGTAAGCTACAGCTCCAATCCTTTCCGTGATCGTATAAGGCCCAACGTATTCGGGCTCAACTTGCCTTTCTGGCCGAATCGGAAACGCCCTTCATCGGTGAGACGCGCAGAAACACCTGATCGCCCACAGCGAACTCGAGGTCGCGTCGTCGCACATCGGCATAAGACTTTTGTCTATCCTGGGCCGCTTTCAGATTCGCTCGAATTTGTTGCACTTCAGATTGCATCTGCTCAAGGTATTCCGGTCCAACAATGACCGCTTCACTGGACTCATCCCAACACAGTGGAGTACGACACGGTCTGCCATACAAGGCTTGGAAGGGTGACATCTTGATCGAAGCGTGGTAGCTGTTGTTATAAGAGAACTCGATCAGATGTAACTTGTCAACCCAACTCCCCTGAAAATCTAAGGCGCATGCTCTCAGCATGTCCTCCAGTGTCTGGATGGTCCGCTCTGTCTGACCGTCAGTCTGTGGATGGAAGGCTGTACTGAGCTTCAACTCGGTACCAAGCGCTTCACGTGTGGCTCTCCAGTATCTCGAAAGAAACCTGGTGTCGCGGTCAGACACAATCGTCTTGGAACTCCATGATGTCGAATAATCTCTCGATCAAATATCTCAGCAAGCTTTGCTACCTTCCAGGTGTCCCTCATCGGTATGAAGCGGGCCACCTTGGTAAGGCGATCGACTATCACCCAGATCATGTTGAGTCCTCCCCTAGCAGATGGGAGTCCAACAACAAAATCCATCGATATATCATGGAACTTCCATTCAGGAATCGGCATAGGTTTACCATTCCTCCAGGTCGACGGTGCTCAAACTTCACTCTCTGGCAAGTGAGGCACCTCAACAAACTCATTCACATCAGATTTCATTCCCGACCACCAGAAATACCTCTTCATACCTTTGTACATCTTAGAGGCTCCTGGATGGACAGATAATGAGGAACAGTGGGCTTCTCGCAGAATGCGATCCCTCAGCTCAGCATTGCTTCGGGGAACGCATAATCTGCGTTCAGTCGGATCAAACCATCGTCGTGGAGCTTGAAGTCATACTTCCGGTGCTCAAATGTGCCGTCGATGATACTCTGTCTGATCTCACTCATATACGGGTCTTCATCTGAGCGTCTCGCACCTCATCAACCAAGCTAGAAGAGGCGAGTAGCGAATGGAGCGAGTGTGCTCGACGACTCAGTGCATCTGCCACGACATTCGCCTTCCCTTCTTTGTACTGAAGGTCGATGTCATAGTCTGATAGGAATTCCATCCATCTCCTCTGCCTCAGGTTCAACTCTTTCTGCGTGAAGACATACTGCAGGCTTTTGTGGTCGGAGTAGATGGTAACACTAACCCCATAAAGATAATGCCGCCATATCTTCAATGCGAAGACGATGGCTCCCAGCTCGAGGTCGTGGTGGGGTAGTTCTCCTCATGCTTCTTCAGCTGGCGGGAGGCGTAAGCAACTACCTTGCCGTGCTGCATGAGTACGCATCCAAGGCCTCTGCCTGATGCATCACAATAGACTTCGAATCCCTCTGAACCCTCAGGAATGGTAAGGACGGGCAGAGGTCAACGAGTCCTTCAGGCTCTGAAAGGAAATCTCGCAGTCATCGGTCCACACAAACTGTGCGTCCTTCTTCATCAAAGCTGTCATAGGCTTAGCGACTTTTGAGAAATCTTTCAAACCTTCTATAATAACCGGCTAGCCCAGGAAGCTCCGGATGTCGGAAACATTCCTGGGTCTAGGCCACGAGCGAACTGCTTCAATCTTAGCCGGGTCGACTGAGATACCCGCGCTTGATATCACATGCCAAGGAATGAAACTTGATCAAGCCAGAATTCACACTTGGAAATTTCGCGTAGAGTTGGTTCATGCGGAGTGTCTCGAGTACTTGCCTCAGTGGCTCTCGTGCTCCTCTCTGGATTTCGAATAACCAGAATATCATCATAAATACCACAACCGATGTGTCAAGCTGATCGCTGAACAGTCGGTTCATCAGATCCATGAACTTCGCAGGCGCATTCGACAGTCCGAATGGCATCACTGTAAACTCAGTGGCCATATCTCGTACGGAACGCTGTCTTCTCAATGTCTTGCTCTCGGATGGCTATCTGATGGTATCCGGATCTGAGATCAATCTTAGAGAATATAGAGGCTCCCTTCAATTGATCAAACAGATCATCTATACGTGGTAAAGGGTACTTATTCTTGATGGTGACCGCATTGAGCTCGCGGTAGTCGATGCAGAGGCGGAGGCTACCGTCCTTCTTCTTCACGAAGAGGACCGGTGCTCCCCAGGGTGATACGCTCGGGCGTATAAACCCCTTGTCGAGCAGGTCTCGAAGCTGCACTCTCAATCGGCCATCTCTGCCGGTGCCAATCGGTACGGTGCTCTGCATAGGTCCGGTACCAGGCAGAAGTTCGATCTCAAACTCAACCTCCCTCTGAGGTGGCATGCCGGGAAGTTCCTTCGGAAACACATCCGGGAACTCCGACACTACCGGAATATCGGTGCTGAAATCAGGGTCTCTCTCAAGGTCTTGCACATAACAGAGGAATACCTCGTGCCCCTTTCTGAGCTCTCGGTTCATGGCCATGGCGGTGATGACTCTAGTCGAAGGCTCTCTGGGCCTCTGGCGGTATGAAACTGCAACCCCAGACGGACTCCTGAGCAGCAATCTATGCTCGGCACAAAGGATTCGCCCCTTATGCCGCTCCAACCAATTCATCCCAACTATCAAGTCGAAGCCAAGACCACTGAATTCGATGAAGGAAATAGGGAACTGCTCGCCCCTGATTCGGATGGTGGCATCTCGGTAATACTTCGTGCAACGCACTCGCTCCTTCGACGGGAGTAACCATAAAATCGGGTAACTCAACCGCTCAGCCCCAACCTTCTCGCAATGACGGCGAGACAAAGGTGTGAGAGGCGCGGAGTCGAATAGCACGGAGGCATCAATGCCATTCACCGGAAAGGTACCCGTGAGGATCGTGCCGCTTTCACCGGCCTGTGCCTCAGTAAGTATACTCAGGTTACCTTCCGTACCGAGTCCACGTCCTATTATTCATAAGCTTTATGAGTTTGATGGTATTAAGTAAATGGAAAGATTGATAAAGAACACTGCTTTATTATAAAACCATTCAAGGTACACATGGTGTTTTGTTACAACATTACTAGATATTACATGGGATTACATGACTTATTTCCTAAAGGTGAGGTTCAGGCGCCCTGGTTTCATGTGTGTGGCATTAATCACAGTCGATGGTGTCGTATTCAACTTGATCCTCTTGATACCGTGATACAACATTCTCGACTCGCCACCCATGACCAAGACATCTCCTGACCTAAGGATAATCTTCTCCGGCGGTCTGCACGCTTCTGCTCGCCATACAGGAATTCGGCGTCGTCCCAATGGACCAAGACACTACGGGCACTCCTTTCTCAAGAGATTCCGCTGTCTCGTCCTTATCTTGGTGTAAGCCAAGTCGTCCTCCTTCTTGGTAGAAGTTGACAATACAAATATCTGCTTCAAGTGCAGGTACGGGATCAGCTTCAAGCTGTTGTGCAATCTCTACGGCTTGTGTAACAACCGTTTGTTAATTCTCCGGTATTTTAGGTGGTGTTGCTTCGTCTTCTCTCGCTGTTTGTGGTAGGTGCGGGTGTAAGGATTCCAATCCTTCCCATGCACATCATTTTTAGTTTCATCCTTGCTCCACCGGGGTATTCTGGTGTGTAAAATCCTCCTGGCTTGCTCCGAGTTCATTGCACCGTCGGATGATGGCATTTGCGCTTCAGGTGTCAGGTATCCCTTAATAATATCATACCTGGGCGGATAACCTGACACTGATCGATGGTGTAGTGTGTGGTGATGTCGGACTCTTCATGGTTTGGTTCAGTCGGTATAGGATAGCAGATGTGGAAGGTCCCTAAGTGGTGAGTTCAACTTATAAGTTCTAGTCTTGCTAGTCAATTCATGCTCTAACTATATGTTAGTTCTATGTCATTCACTGATACAGGTAATTAAAACTGTAGACATGCTCTCAAGGATTAAAGGTGTGTGAAGTACCTAACCGGTCTTCTGACCAGCTCCCTCTGAGCGATCTATGATGTGGAGGGCGGACTGCCTCTGCGGTGCACCTTTCTGAGCACCTCTAGGTCCCTGCCCCTGCTGGCCATACTGGGTCTGAGTATCACCAGCTGCTACCTCTTTGCCCTCTCTCTGCTTGAACTCCTGGCTGTTGCCCTTCTTGGCAGGGCACTCATAGGCACGGTGCCCCATCTTGCGGCAGCTGTAACACCTGACCTCTCTTCCCTGGCAATCAGTGCCGGGGTGGTCGTTCTTGCAGTACTTGCAACTGTAGGCCCGTCCATCAGAGTTGCCCTTGCCTGAGCCAGATCCAGAACCTGAAGCATTGAGAGTTAGCAAAATTCGGTATTCTAAGCTTAGGAACACACAAGTGTCGGTTATCGAGAATCTTACCCTTAGGTGGGTGAGACCTCAGCGGCTTCGCTGCTATCGGCGGAATAGGCGAGCCGTAATGGCTCAGCTGCCTTGCCCTTCTCAGCATAGGCACCGCTCTCTTCAGAGGTAGTCTTTTGGGTTTGGGTCGGGTGGGAGTACTTCCCTTTCTTCTTTCCCCATCCTTTTCCTTGGGTCTGCTCACCAGAGCCAGAACCCTTGTTGCTGATCTTGCGCTTCTGCGCATTCTCCTCGTCCCTTAGCTGGACGGTAATCTCAACTCTCGATGCGGCATGGTAACACTCCTGATATAAGGACATTAGTTGGTATTCTTGCATACAAAGACACTAATTGTATTGACTACGGCATTAAGATCTCAAACCGTCGTTTACCTGTAGAGAGGTGAACCGCGTGTATCCCATGCCATACCGGAGGCGATGGCTCAGGCCGCCATGGAAGCGGTCGACCAAGACCTGACCGGTATACCCGAGGTCGGGTAGTAGTCGGAGGATAGATGTGAAGGTGGTATAATACTCGTCGACGGTCATCTTATCCGTCATCTTCAGAGCATCCAGTTCGAGCCGCTTCTTCGTCTTCACATGCTCGGGGTAATATTTGGATCGCAAGAGAGCAGTGAAGGCATTCCAGTCTAATGCAGGGTCAGCGACGTGCTCGCCCTTGACTAGCTTCCACCAGTCCATAGCGGCACCCTTCAGATAGTAGGCAGCTATTCTCACCCTCACTCCAGCAGGAGCCTCGAGGGTCTCGAAGGCCGTCTCCATCTCGGAGATGTAAGCCTCGAGCTTAGCTGGATCACTCTCACCCTTGAAGCAAGCGGGTCGTAGATCAGCTACAGCTTTCACCCAATTCGTCTCTTTGGGTGGTGGGGGTGGGGGTGGCTCAGTCTGTGTCTGCTGAGTCTGTTGTGTCTGCTGCATAGCTGTAATAACCTGTGGTAGCATCTGCGCCACCGTGGCCACGACGATCTCAGCTATCGTCTGCGGCTCTGGCTCCTCAGCAGCCCCCCCCGGGTTCGACCCTCCTCTTCCGACATCTGAACCATTAACATTTTACATCAGGTGACACGACCAAATGGTCTAGAGTTTAAGCATTTGTATCGCCATTACAGACGTTAAAGGGTATCCGTTATCATTAACGGTCATTCAGGGTTAGGTTTCCTAACTCGGTAATCACTACACTCGGTATTTCTTTCTATCAGAGCGAGGCTTCGCTCTGATACCATTTTTGTAACACCCCATCCGATAATTCCTCTGACCACGGTCTAAACGTCACGGACACTTAATTATTCGCAGCGGAAAAACTCTTAACTACCGAGGGTGATACAATACCGATAACCACCCATATGGTTACCGGGTCTAAACTACTACAACTTACAGTCCCGGTCTGATAAAAGAAATACCAACTTAATCGACATAATTTACAACACCTGATTACCGAGTACTAAGTGTATAATTACATCAAGGGCTCACAGCCCGTCAAAAGAATACGAGTTTAACAGTCACTCCACCAACATGTTTACTCCATTCAAAATACACGGGTACCACACAGTACACCGACTAACCTAGGCTACAAGCCCGTGTACAACTCGGTACACCGCCTTTCACTACTAACAACCAAAAGCATAACATCCCGGTCCATCCGACTATCAACCGTCTCGTGTACCTGGAATGAAAAACATCCCCCAAGGGGCTCAGCAAAGCTGCATGATAATCGCATACCCCGCGTACTAGCGAGGGTACGCTAACTATTTGGTCGCCAACATGCGGTTCGTTAATATTTAAACAAGCATGCCAATAACAACAACAATATAGTCGAGTATAAACAATACCCACATAGAACATATCACAACAATGGAAACAATACAATTATCCACACATTGGTCACTGAGGCCTTGAGGTGCTCCTCAAGTTCACGCCTCTTTTTGTTAGCCGATTTCTCATCCGGGTTAGACGGATGTTCAATACTCTTATTCTGATCATATGTCTCGCACAAGGCATGATCCACACTTAACCATTATTTTTCTCTTGAAATAATTGCTCAGTTAAGTCGGGTGACCTCCGGGCAGAGATGTGACATACTCACCACTTCTCACCACCGGGCTTTAGATTTGGCTTACTTCCCCGGGCTGCGACCTTACGGTTCGGAACCATGGTGGGAAGGTTAGGCCAGAACTCGGTAAGCAATCTCTCTTGCTTCCTCATTCTCACGCTGGCCGAAACTATATCGGTCTACTCTCACTTCAGTTACCATTTATCAAGTTAGGTAAGTCAGAAGGTTAGTGTGTTAGTGAGAACGTCTCAAACACAAGAATTCTTCTCATTCAAACATTTCATGAATTATACAAACTAGTTTCAAGACATATTCTGGGTGCAAAGACAAGCACACAATATAAGGAAATACCATAAACATATTCATGCATTTATCTTGATTAGGTGATTGCATAAACACACAAACACACAAATCAGGTAACCAAGTTAGGATACAGGGCATGAGAAAATCATACCGTTCACCGTCGTCGTTCGTTTGCCAACTATCTCTCGGAGTCCAATTAATCGAATCCTATGCATACATTAGGTGGAAGGTTAATTATCCATAACTAACTTGACCCGATGCTTTCTAACGTTTTCTATGATTTACTTACTTAGTTATGTAGTACAAACTTAAATCATACAAGTTTTTTCTCATTTTCTCTTAACCTTGTTAAGCCCTTAATGACCCTCACATGTCATTATTTAAGTCCTTCTACTTATAATATCATTACCAATCCATTCCCTAGCTTAAACCCCACTTAAAACTTTTTTTTTTACATTTCTGGTTGGTCCGGGACTTCATACGGGACTTAAGTCCCGGACCAGGCATGGTTCAAACTCTCGGCTTAAAATTATAGGTGGTCCGGGACTTGGGCATGGACTTGAGTCCCGGACCAGCAGGTAGTGCACTCTCGGGGGTAAAATCAGGGGTGGTCCGGGACTTGGTCCTGGACCTAAGTCCCGGACCCTGCTACAGATTTTGCAAATTTAGCATTTCCCAACTCTGTTCAAGGTTCTCTCTTAGTCCCTTAATTACCCAATCTTCCCCACTTATAACCACATGTTTTAGCACCTAATTACCCACCTAAACCACCTTAAACTAAGCACCAAGTACACACACCATTCTAGTTATTTCACTTAATTCTTTACACTTACATAACTAGTTTTTCTTGTTTTCTATAAGTCTTGTAACAGATTTTGGTTTCTTCATTATACCATTCAAACCTCACTTACTAATGCCATACCTAACTCAAATGACATTATTTTACTCCAACACACTCTTCTTCTAGTTAGGTTTTCAAACCATTAACCACTCACTTAAACCTCTTAAAAACCTAGTTTCTTCTTTAAAACAAAACACTCAAGACTATCAATTCCTAGGTGGATTTTGACAGCACCTACTTACTTCCCATGCATTTTCACCACACTACAAAAGCTCACAACACTCTTCACCCACCTTTTGGTTTAAGCACAACACATCAAAATCCCATTTGTTCCACATGTAAACTAACTTAACTTCTAGGTTTATTTACACACTCATACACATTAAACATTCTCTTTCAACTAACAATATTGTAGTACCATGACTACACAAGCTCAAGGTTATTTATACAATACCATAAGTTTCACAAGGAAATAAAACCAACACAAGGTAAGCTCTTTACCTTGTTTATTTTCAGTTTTCACCCTCTTCTTCCTCTTTCTCTTGTTCCCTCTTTCTCTTCTTGTTTTCCACCACACAAGGATTATGGATTGCTAGCTACAACCATATCCCATCACACACATAACAACAAATCAATTCAATTTTCCCACACAACCTAATATTTTAAAGAGTAGTTTTCAAAGTTTAGCTTATATATTACCTTGAATAACCATGGATAGCTTGGAAATCAATTGGAAGGGTTTCCAACACCCCACAAAAGCATGAGGTTCCTCGAAATGAGGAGAGAATTTTCAACGTGGAAAAATTCTCCAAATTGTAAAACTAGCTTGAAATGGCCTAAACTCTTACTTATTATTACCTTAAGGCATAAGGAGGTGAAGGGGGTTAGAATCAGCTCTTCAAGCTTCAAAAGCTCCAACATCCATGGAAGTGAAGAGGAGGAATCAAGACTTTGTTGGGTGGAAATCGAAGCTCTCACCGAGAGGAATCTAGCGGTATGATTTTTGTGTGATTTGGTGGAGAATGAACAAGATAGAGGTGTAGCAAGGTGAGGGCTGTGTGCTGTTTGGAATCGCTAGTTACAGAGGAGGAAGAAGAAGTTTCAGAGAGCTGGGGCAAAACGTGAAGAATAGAAGAAAGAAGAAAGTGAGGGAGGGTATTTAAGTTGCTTTTATATTCACTATTTGCTTTACTTTACTTATTTCTCTGTCATGTTATTACTAATTAGCTAACAAGCTATTAATGAGTGTATGCTTATTAATTAAAACCGGCTCATATAAATTAATAGCCCGGGTCGTTTTTCGTCGTTTCGAATTAAACACGTTTCGTCTCCCGATTTCAACACTATTCATTTACCGGGTCCGTTTTCCGGAATTTTCTCGCTTAATTAATTTTAATAGCTCTAGACACACACTATGGTCTAATTATAGATATTTAACTAACCATAATTATTACGAGTTAATTAAACCCGTTTAAAATCACGTTTTCCCTGGTTTCTCGAAAAACGTGTTTTAAAGCTCGTTTACGTTTTTAACTCGTTGTACGAATCCGTTTTCTTCGGGAATCGTTCCTACATATTTATTTAGGACTAATTAAGCTTTTAAATATTCCATTAGCCTAATTAATCACTATTTTTAATCCTGGGGTATTTCATATACGTATTAGTTAGAAGTTCCTTTATGGAACTTATCACATTATGGCACCATTTGGTGTTACAACTTGGTTAATCACACACAAGGAGGTATCATACCATCCGACATACATGAACAACAACAACGTTAGAAAACGGCATTCTACAAGGGTAACACACATCACACACAACCACATTATACAATTAACACACTGATAGTCGTGGTTAGAACGTTCCCATAGGTTGGGACGTTTAATCCGAATACCGATCTCTTATGTGATTCTAGAGTCGGTTAGCTACGGTTTAACACATAATTGAGGTTAAACGGTATCGGAATTATTTACGCCACATTAATGAATTACTGTAAACTCATTTCATGCTTTATCTTGCAAGGTGGCAAACACACAGAAAAACAAGTTGGCATACAAGCCGGTGTAACTCGGTAGGACACAGGTTGCAAGAAAACCATACCTTACACCGTGGGTTACTCTACCGTGTCCCCGAGGATTCGCTCCAACGCGTCATCTCACGCTCCCCGGGTAGTTTTCGAACAACTGGTAGTATTTCAAATGCTTTATTAACAACAAAGTCTTAAGGTATGTAACTTCTATTACTCCCGTACTTAACCCCGTTGTCCCGTTATCCTTAACTTATTTATGCGATTTTAAGTTCACAACTTACACATTCACTCTCACACTTGTTTATACTTCCAATGGCCTTTAAAACTCACCAAACAAGGCCTAAACAACATCTAAAACCATTACCATTCACTTCCCCATCATAACAACACTTAAAAACACATTCTGGAGCATTTTTAGACTGGTCCGGGTTTGTGTCCGGGGTTGCAAACCCGGACCAATCCCGGAATTCAGTTTCTGCCAAGAAAATACACTGGTCCGGGTTTGTGTACTTAGATGTAAACCCGGACCAATAGCTAAATCATGTTTCTGGCGTGTTTTAAGTGTGGTCCGGGTTTGTGTACTTGTTTACAAACCCGGACCAAGTCTGTAGGTGATTAAATTGACAGTTTTTTGTCCTCTTTTCAACCCCTAATTCACCTCCAACCATTTCCTAAACTTTCCACATGTTTTATACATGTTTAGACACACTAAAACACACCTTAAATACTCCTAAAACGTTGGTCCAATTCACCACCCAACTCTTGTTTCACAAGTTTAACACTATAGTTCATTACTAGCAAAATTCATGACTTTCCTCCTCCTTTATGTTACAGTTTTTTTGCATCCGTCCTCCTAACTCCCATTCTCTAGTTCTTGGTGAGTTTATTCCACTCATTAAAACTTCTATTTTCTCCCAAGCACACATAGGTTCACCATCCTCCCAACATCACCTTAACACTCGGTTTTCTACCGAAATTTTGCCATAACTCTGTTGCTTTTCTAGCATTGTCCAAAACTCATCTTACCACCAAATTTTAATCCACATTCATCCTAATCTAGCCACACCCACAAGAGGTCCTACCAGCATACATAATTCCACAAAATCTCCTCAAACAACATTATCAACATATATACTCAATTTACTTGGCTCTAAGGCCTTTAACTCAAACAACAATTCACAAATTCCTACAACCTCATCAAAATACATTGCCTTACTTATTTTGGGTTCATTATTTAAGTTACCCATTCCCAATATTCTAGAACAATTACATAAGCACCAAGGTAGTTTAATTACCTTAATTTCACAAGCTTTTCTTCCCATTTCTCCCCTTCTCTTCCTCGGTCACAATCGGCCAAGTTGGCCAACCACTTGCCAACCTCAAACATCAATATTCAAATGAGGAATTAGGCACTAAATATTACTCCTATACTTATTAATTGAGCTAGGTTACAAGGAGGGGAACTTAGAGCACAAAAAGGAGAGATTACCTTGAAACCCTAGAATGACTTTTGGTCATGAATCAAAGGAGGACTCCCAAACCACCATTGGAGCCTTGTAGAATAACTCAGACAAGGAAAGAACAAGGAATAAGAATGGGGCAAAATCGGTCATACCAAGAAATGAAGGAAAGGTGGTTTTTTCTTGGATATTTTTACCTTGAATGAAAGAGGAGCCTCCAAGCTTCAAGAATATGTAATTTTCTCTTCAAATGGGATACACCCATGGAGATGAACTTCCACCAATGGAGATTTGAAAAGATAGAAATGAAGCCCTTGATGAGAGGAAGAATAATATATGTATTTTTCTTGATTTGGAGCATGGAGCTAGCTTGTACAAGGGAGAGAAGTGGAGAGTTTGGAGGGGCTGCAAAATCTCCATGGATGGGGTGAGGAGGAAGAAGAAAATCGGCAAAGAGATGAGGAAGAGAGGAGGCAGTACGTGAGTGGGGGTAAAATGAGAGGAGAGATAGTGTTTTTTTGTTCTTTGTACTTTTTCTCCTCTTTCCTTCTTTCTTTCTTTTCTTTCTTTCTGTCTACTTTATTAATGTGTGTGAGGGGGGACTATTAACTAGACAAAACCGGCCCCACACAGTATACAAGCTGGGAGCGTTTTTCGTTTTTTACAGAAAACGCTCGTTATTTTACCCGGTTTAGCACTATTCACTAACCGGGCCCGTTTTCCGGAATTTTCTCGTTTAATTAATTTTAATGGCTCTTAAGCTTCCATTAATGTTTAATTATAGTTATATAATCAACTATAATTTTTACGGGGTCGTTTAACTGTTTAAAGTCACGTTTTCGGGTTTTTCTCGAAAAACGCGCTTTAGGACTCCGTTAGCGTTTTAACGCGTTATTTAGATCCGTTTTCTTCCGGAATTTTTCCCACATGTTTTAGTGTGTAATTAAGGTATAAAAATATATTTATAACCCTAGTGAAGGTTATATACCTCCTGAAATAATTAAATACGCGTTTTCACGTTTTGTGACTTTTACGCATTTTCTTTTTCTTTTAGGTTTTTATTTCTTCACTAATGATCTTAAGGACTTAATTAGCCTTAGAAAATCATAATTACCTAATTAATTAACATATTAAGGTTTGGGGTATTTCAGGTTGACACTTATAAGGTATGGTCAAACACGAGAACTAAACAATTCTCAGGCCTCAGGAGTTAGGAATCTAACTTACTCATTAATGGGCGTTCATTATGACGTTCGATTTATTGGAATTGTGAATGTTTCACATGGGTGTGTTGTTTGTTATCGTACTTCTTATTATTGTTGTATGAATAATCAACTGCATGTATACGACAAAGTAGTCGTGTGTAGCCCTGTTAGCTTGTGGGCTGCACGTCTTCTGTACCAGCAATGTGCTGAGCCCCTTGGGGCCTGTGATTTAAACTTTGCAGGTAGGTGCCAGACGAGGACTCAACTGAGAGTAGGAGCGGGTAGAGTACTTCGGGTTGCTTTTACATTGTTACACGAGTTGTGCATGTACACTCGTTTAGTAAGCGGAGAGATGTTAGTATGATGTATTAGGATATGATATCGGTATAAGTTGTGGTTTGTGGATTGTATTGTGTAGATGCTGAGTAATTATCCGGTTAGTCAGACCGTGACTTGTAAGAGAATAGGCTAGTTAGTCACGTGGGTGACTAACGGCGGTAACACCAATTTAGTAGAACTTTCCGCTGCGTTGTTAATGAACGAGATGGACTTAGGGCGACGATCACTGTATTTGGAGATGGGGTGTTACAGAATATATAGCATTATTGAATTAAAAAATTAAAGTTAAGACCACAACTATGTACATTACAAAATTGAAATATAGATAAGCAAACCATATGATTCTCATAATATTGTCCATAAAAAGAAAAAATTTAATAAGATAGGTTAAACATAAATCAAATCCACAGACGTCATATTTATGTGCGTATTGATTTCGTTCATCACCCTACATAACAAACATATGAGCTACAAGTTCTTTATTTACAAAATCATGGGTTTTCCTATCCATGCTCATTCAAAAGAGTAAGTAAACATTGGAACACAAAGTCAAAATTAGTTCAAACAGTTTATTGTTTCAATTATAAACCAAGAAGAAAAAAATGATAAGAGTAACCAATATTGTAAATTTATGTTGGTTCTTTTAAGTTTTTTTTCATTTTCTACGTTAGAGCTTTATAAGTTTGAATTTTTCAATCATTACAATATTAAATAACACTTTAAATATTATACTTTTTGTTAACACCTAGGTATATATTGTATTCTTTCACGATGGAGTGTAACAAAAAGTGATATTTCAATCTTAATCTTCATCCGCTCAATGACCTCAATTAAATCTACATATAAAGTTGTTTTAATAAAATCCAATTGCAATGTTCAAATCATAATTTTTAATGGATTATGAAACTATCTAGAAAATTTTGAGAACTTTTTCTTTCCTTATATTTTTTATGATATAATACACATTGATGGGATCAATAGGATCGTACGATCATACTATGGAACTAGAGTGTAAGATCATAGAATCATGCAATGGAATCGTGATCCTTTGGCGATTCTACATGACTCTGATCCTACCTACGATTCGGATCGTAACTATGAATTTGGATCATAAAATCGTAATATCGTATCATGGAATCGAATCGCGATTCTGTGAACATTGACGATAATGCTTTCATTTCGTGGGCTCCGCAGACAAACAACGCTCACATTACATTATCTATTTTGCTTGACTAAATATAAGACGGAGTTTAAGCCTATATACCATTTATTGAGAGCAGAATTGGGAAGAAACAATTGAAGGCCCGAAAGGTTGCCAAAAAGATGACAATCTCAAGATTGAAGAATTTCAATTCTTAACATTTGGCAGCCACTCTTGGAAGAAAGAAAAGCTCTCTGCATCTGCATTCGTTAGCGCTCCTAATGGTGTAACTGCAATCTGAAAACGACAGGTTTCAACAAGATGGGATGGGTTATCGACCGACAAACAAGTGTAAGTTCAATTCTTAAAAGAAGTGCAAGTTCACATACATATCCTTCATCGACTGCTTGATCATCGAGATCATCTTTGCTGAATTTATGCCCAAGTGCCTACAATAAATAAGATAAGGAACATATAAAACCTAAAGCTGGAAATCCACCGTTGACATAGAACATATACATCTCATCTCTGTTACTATTATTTGTCCATATATAGATCATCAATTTTCCAAGTAGTTGAACATCGGAGAAGCCAGTGCGCTAAAATGAACAGATACAAAACGAGATAATATGGTAAATCAGCTACTGCACAAACAGCACTAAAAGAACCAGATGGGTAATTAAATGTACAGAGTATGAGTTGAATCATTACTGTTCGAGTGAACAACCAACTCCCTTCAGGAAGTTCAGGTTGAGAAGGAGCTTCTGATGGTGAAGAATCTGACTCCATAACCATTGTTGATAGCATTTTCACTCCATTCATATCACCCTTAACTTGCACCCAGTCCATCTGAAAGAGACCATTACCCTGAGTTGTCAACTTATAGCCCTGTTCATCATCATAAGGAAAAAGAATTAGTACGCTCACCAGTATGGCAAATCGAAATCACCAAGTGTACATCAATAGAGCAATACAAGTCCTTATAATTCAGGAGAATAACTGACATCAAGAGAGGTGAGAGGTAGAAACAGTCATATTATCTGGAGCACGGTGTAGAAACATCATATTGTGATGTTTATAACCTCAACAGGAGATCTGAGTTCTTTTATTGCATAGTGAGCATAAACAGGGTAAAACCAAGAAGTGGTCAGATGCAAAAGGGATATACTTCTTAAGTTTCTCAATCAGTTATTGGCCATTACAGGTTAAAGCTGAAAGAAAGCAAAACTAATGGAATGTAAATAAGAATGTACATAACTTATTAGATAAAGTTCTATCCTAGTGCCGCAAAGGGAAATCAGCAAACTTGAAAAACATTGCAATATGGTGATAAACAATGCAAGGACAAATATTAGGCTAGAAAGGTCATTATTACACCAAGGAAGATCTCTACCTTATGATTCCGGATATCTGACGGTAAATCAACGTTCAAGAAACATCTACGAGGAAAATTCCCCTTTCTTACTGCAGTCAACACGGAACTTATAATGGGCAGACATGCTTGGGCGGCTAAATCGTAATCATCAACTGTACTCTTTCCTCCAAACCTAATATTCCACAAGGGAAAGCACAGAATCAATTTGACATAGAGATTAAAGCGCATAATGAGCAAATCCATCACATATGAAGATTACTGAAAAACTTAACGAAGTCAAAGACTGAGACCGGGTGCAATGATAATGTTTTGGTTCACAACTCATAATTTATTATGCCGACACTTTCTTTAGATTAGAGACCTAGGCTAAATTTTTTGGAAAATAAAGAAGTTACATGAGAAAAAAGTATAAGCTTTACCAGTTATAAGATAAAGATATGGCAGGTACACCACTGATGAATGCTTCACGAGCACCAGCCACTGTCCCCGAGTAAACACTGACAATCCAACGACGAAGCGTATGTATTGAGAGGTTAGATTAAAGGCTAAAAGAATTAATAGGAGAGATAGAATAGGCTCACTATTTAATAAGAAAGTACATTTACCACACATGTTACATGTACCTACTACGATATGAGATTAATAACCGGATGAAAATGACACAGAAATTTCATAGCGTTTCACTTACATGTGGACACCACAATTGCTGCCCTTGTTTATCCCACTAAGTACCTGTAACAGACAGGCAAGAGTATGGCTGATATTATACAAGTATATTAGTTACTCGAAAAAGCTTATTGCAAAGCATGAGTATGGCAGATAACTAATATGTAAAGTTCACACTATCCAGTACCAAGGCAATGTCCTCATTATCCAATAAACCGCAACATTACAGAGAATAAGAAAACGGATACAGATGACTGCATTAGAATAGATGAGCCTGACCACCAATGAATACATTTGTGGGGATGGATAATTTCAGTGGCGGATCAGGAGATTTGTTTCGGGGTAAAAAAATTTGACACTATTACCCTTTAAAACATTATGTCATTTTATACTTTTTCAAAAATTCATAAGAGCATTTGACTTTATACTACTATCTATCTCAACATAGAACAAGAATGTTCAAGAATTCTAGAAACATGATATTTCTCTTAGGTTAAAAGCTTTACCAAAACGGCATCATCTAAGCCTACTCTTGCAAGGAACCATAAAGGCAGGAGTTGAATAAATAAAAGAAACAAGGGGAGCAGAGTTTACCAAGTCAGTAGGTGATGAAAACATAGCCTTGGAGAGTCCGAAGGAAGTACAATCAGCAGGAGTTCCTGTTGAACAAAAAGCGTGGAGGCAGATCAACATCCTGATTTAAAACCAATGCTGCCATTGTCAAGTCACAAGACGAAGAGTTCTTATGGCGCAATAATAACGCTCTATAATTATTTCAATACTTCAGGTATCCTTGATTAATTGCAATAGTACAAACATATAGCCAAGGAAGATTGTTTTACGCAAACATCTTTTTTTATTAGGAAGATTACGCAAGTACAAAGAGTCTGGGGCAAACCAGAAACGACAACAGCTTCTGCTCCGTCAATCTTGACTTTCTTGACAGCTAGAGGATGCCTCCAAGTGATGCTATGACTGACAGCTGACTTTTCCCTGTTTTACATACATATCAGAATTATAGTGTATTCCATCATCAAAAGACCAAAAAGAGACAGTGACTAATCTTCAAAGTCGAATTTTAAAAAAATGTCACTGGATGACAACCCAGAAGACGATTAGAAGCCACGGGTTAAAGTTACTTTATGCCCAACAAGCTTCTAAACGAAAGAGATTTGATCACTGGATACACCACTAGAGAACGAACTACAACTCCCTCAAAATCGTGGAACATATGCAAGAAAAAAAAGATACAAACTATTTGTTTTAAGACCTGGATTGAAAGAAGCTAAACCAGAAATTACCTAACCAATTACTCCCTCCATCCTGAATTGACCTTCCTGTTTATTATTTGGATATGTCGTTTGACTTCAATTTTTAACATATAATAAATTAATTTTGAAAATTTAAGTTTTGCATATAATTCCTTACATGATAAACTATATGTTACAAAATTTAGTTTTATAAAATTATTTTATCTTAAAGTGGAAAAACGTGCCATAAACCAAACAGGAACGGAGGGAGTAAATTATGCGTCTCGCATAGGGATCTCAAAAGAAAAAATCAGTGTTTATGCCATCACTATTAAGAACCAGATGACGAACGAACTGACGTTACAATTACGAGCAAAATAAATTGAAAGAGATCTCACTTGGTATCATTTTTAAACTCGCGAAACCAGAGGAAGGGAAAGGGAAGGGAAGCAAAGAAAGCAAACATCTGAAGAGAAGCCACAGGCACCAGTGTGTTGAGTGGAAAGTGGAAACTAAATCAAGCGATAAACTCACGAATCAGGGGCGCAGACGCGGACGTTGTAGCTATTGGTGGCGACAAGAGTCCGAACCAGAGCCCGCAAACCGGGGGCGTCAATACCGTCATCGTTAGTCACCATTATCGTCGAACGAGCTGCTGCCATGATTCGTTTCACTGGTCACTGAAGATAAGTAGAAGAAAAAAGAGAGATGTGGCTAGTCAGTTGGTGATTGTTATCGGTGACTTGAAGCTCCGATGTGCTTGTGGGATACGCAGTGAGTCAGTCAGTCCCTAGCCTGAGCGGGAGTGGAGAGCAGGAGAGCGTGTTTGGAATTGCTTATGCTTTCTGCCGGGCACTGTTGTCGTTTGCCATTTATATAAGAATGGGCCTTGGACGATGCGTGGGTACGGTTTCGTAAAAGGCAGGCTATCAACGTGTTTATTGTTTTTAGAATAGGGGGTGTTCGCCCGCCAGAATTTTAAGCTTTGGGGGTAAAAAAAATTCAATACTAAGGCCTTGTTCAGAAACTAGATTATGGGGAGGAACGCTATTTCACCCAGCGTTTTGCTTTCTCCCGTGAAAGGGTTACAAATAAATACTAGATTATCTACTCCTCTGACACAATGGTGAGAACGGGGCCTAAATATATTTTGAAAATAAATAAAATTTTAAAATAAAAACTTATAATATTATTTAAAGATTTATATTTTAAATATAGATATAACTCACTAAAATACTTTATCCTATTTTTTATAGATAATTTTCTACTAAGGAGATAATTTTTAGACTACTTTATCCTTATTTTTTCATAAGGTATAGAGAAGTTGTGAGTGAGAGAATAAAGTAAGAGGGTATATGAAAATTGAGTGGTAAAAAATCCAAAACATCTTATATTTTAAAAAAATGGCAATTTTCAAAACATCATTTATTTAGAACAGAAGTTAATACATAGTGACAATTACCAGACTCATTGACTTAAATTTAAACTAAAATTTGATAAACACAATTAATATTTTTAAGCAAGTTTTAGTACAAATTATGATTATAAAAATAATAATGTATAAAATATAAGACATTTAATAACATCAACTAATGTTTTAAGTGTAGTTTACTATTTCTATTTATAACACTAAACAATTTTAAATGGACTCATGTTAATTAAAAATAATAATATCATAGATATGTTTAGACAATTTTAATAAATTCAACTTAATTTATTACAAAATAAACTATATTATATAAAACTAGTAATAAAAAAAATGATGTCATCGGGACAATTAGGGGGGTTGGGCCCCCCTAACATACAATGTGGCTCCGCCACTGGCGGCGAGTAAACGCTACCAAAGTTGTGTTATCATAAAGCTTTGAAAATGTAACTATGGTTAGTGAATGGGTGACTGCCATGTGTGATGTGGTGTAATTTAAACCAATAGAAAACTAACATTTGTACAGAACTGTATTTAAAAGTAGCATTAAGCTACTGGGGACGACAGATCGCTGTGGTCGAACGCGGCCCTACTGTTTTGATTAAAAAAATAGGAAAAATTCACAAGATACCACTAAAAATTTTGTTAATTCATAAAAGATCACTGTTTTTAAAAAAGTTTTTCAATACCACAAAAGATAAATTTAATTCACCGGATACCACAAATGACGAACCTAAAACATTTTATAATAAACATAGTTCACGGGATACCACATAAATATTATTAATTCACAAAATACCACAAAACTTTTTTAAAATGTTTTGGGTCTTTTGATCTTAAAATGTTTCAGGTTCGTAATTTGTGGTATCTGGTGAATTAAATTTATTTTTTGTGGTATCTGGAAAACATTTTTTAAAACGGTGGTCTTTTGTGAATTAACAAACTTTTAGTGGTATCTTGTGAATTTTCCCAAAAAAATAATACTCCTACTGTTATGCACTATTATTAAGGAAGTGTCCAAAATTCAAACAATACCCATAATTAATGAGGTTATAAATATGTCAGGGTGACTTAATAATTGAGGATAAAATTTAAAAAAAACAGTATAAGGTGTCGTTTGGCAAAAACAGCTAAAGCTGCATTTATGATAAAGGTGTGATAAAGATATCTTTGATTACTTTATTTAAGTGTGGTTAACTAATAGTAAACTGACAAGTGTATTTAAGTTAAATTTTAGTTTGCTGTCTAATATTCCGAACCGATAGTATTGGACACATAGAGTACATTTATTATAAATATACTCTTTTAAAATAAGGTAGTATAATACTACTGCTGAACGGCACCTAAATACGTTTAACGCCTTCTAGGATGGCGATTTTGACCCTGGCGCAGGCAAGTATTTTGTCATTTTCTACTTTATCTTTTTTGTAAAATTTAAAATGTTATATCTTGTTATATATAAGTCCAAATAACATACATTTTATACCATTATACATATGTTTTGATAAATTTTTATTTTTGTATGTACGTATGTTTTAAGATTCATTGTGAATCTTAAGTTTTAGAAAAGTGAATCAAACGTTGCTAAAAAGTGAACAAAATGTTGTTAAAAAGTGAATCAGAGTTTATTGGACCCTAAACCCTGCACTACAAATCCTTCGACATTTTTAGCATTTCTATGGTGGTTTTTAGGGTGTTGGGGGAGGTAGGGTAATATTTTTGGCATTAGTTCTACACTTTATATTGTTGTCACTGACTCGACAGTTTTTTAGGGTTTGTGTTAGACCCTAAACCATAAAAATGTCTTCGATGTTTTTAGCATTCCTATGGTGGTTTTTAGGGTGTTCGGGGGGTAAGTTAATGTTTTTGTCATTATTTCTACACTTTATATTGTTGTCACTGACTCGAAAATTTTTTAGGGGTTGTGGTTTAGGATTTAGGGTTTATAAAAATGCCTTAACGTTTTTAGTATTCCTATGGTGGTCTTTAGGGTGTTTGGGGGGTAAGGTAAGCTTTTGGTATTATTTATACATTTTATATTGTCGTCACTAACTCAACAGTTTTTTAGGGTTTGTGGTTAAAGGTTTAGGGTCGTTAGAGCCTAAAGCGTACACTACAAACCATAAAAATGTCTTCGACGTTTTTAACTTTCTTAGGGTGGTTTTTAGAGTGTTTGGGGTAAGATTCATTTTGTTAATGAATAAGGTTCATTTTATTATCAAAGAAGATTCATTTTGCTAATGAATAAGATAAAAATTCCTAATATATACTCATTCTAAAAACATAAAATTTTAAGTTTAGCAAAACATATCCATGATGCATCTTATTTTGAAGAGCACGAAAAATAATGAACAATGGTATAATTTTTTATTTTTGCATTCTTATTTTATAAGATATAAAATTTTGAAAAAAAAATTATTATTTCTCTCCCCTATGTCCACATCCACACACATTGAGAAAGGAGAGTCATGTAAAGAAGATTATTAACCCTTTATTTTTTTCCCTCCAATAGAATTTTGACACATGACCTGAAGCCACATAGAAGTGTGACGCAAGTGTCAGCTTCTCCGTTCTGTTTAGGATCGTTTATCCATCTTCTTCATCCATTTGAATGCCTAACACCAAAATATTTTTTGGAGGGAAAGCGGGAACACATCTGATAAGTACACTCATGCCTTGCTACATGTTATTCCTTCTCTTCTTCATAAGTCTCCCTACCATCTTCATGAAAATTTGTCTATCTCTCTATCAAACCAAAACACACTACAGAAAGAATGGTTCCTTTTTAAAATGGAGAGCCTAGCGCTGGAGCCATTATTAGAAGACGGAGAGTGTCTACATGTCAACAAGGGATTTGAGGAAAAAATTAAGAGAAGAAAAATAGAAGAAATAACAAGAAAAAAACTACACACGTTGGGGGATGAATTGATTTTGTTCTTAGGAGAAAGAAATTGTATTTTTTCAAATGTTATAAAGTTACAAAATATAAGTGCAAAAATAAATATTACAATTGTTCATCATTTTTCGTGCTCTTCAAAACAAGATGCATCATGGATATTGTAACACCCTGGATTTTACCTCAAAATATAGCTTACGAGAATACAAATCTAATGGCTCAAACGGGATCAAAACGGACTTCAAACGAGTCCTGAAAGTGCAAAATAGTATCCGTCCGAACTTGTGTCCGGACATATGAAGTTCGGACACAAGCCGAAGAAATTTAAATTGCGAAAATCCATATGTCTGAACTGGTGTTTGGACATTGACGTTCGGACACAAGTCGAGAGTTGAAAGTCTGTAAAATGGAGATGTCCGAACTTGTGTCCAGACTTCGAAGTTCGGACACAAGTCGAGTCTCGAAGTTCTGAAAATCTTTTACGTGTGTCCGAACATTGGTCCAAACTTGCAAGTTCGGACGTAAGTCGAGACTTGCAAGTCGAATTCGTCCTCGCATGCTGTCCGAAACTCCGAACGTTGAAGCTCGGACAGATGCTCAGACATGACTCAAACAGCGAAGTTTATTTAACTCTCGGGGCCTGTCCGAACATTGATGTCCGGACGGACGTTCGGATAGGTCCCTAAATACGTAATCTAGTTCGAAAACAGGGACCAAAATCACCAAAACACAAATGTAACCAATAACAATAAGAAGGAAAACATTTAAGCGAGTAAAGTTGACAGTAAATACCTCAGAAATGATGTCAAACCTCATAAGATCATTTCCATATAATCCATAAAGTGTCAAAGAACGCGATTAGAAAAAACCAAACAAATGTAACTTCGATTTAGCAGCAGAATCAAAACGTCCAGGCGTCACCGCCATAACCAATTCCCATGGGTGCTCAGGCTAATAACCAAACCATAACGAAAATTAATGTTAAACTTGTAGAATAGAAACCCAACATGAACGCAATAATGGAAACATAAACCGATGTTTGAAATTCCACATAGTCATACAGAAGATGTCTCAAATTTTCTCATCCTACTCTATGTGATTGCGCAATTCCGATCCCCACATTCATTCATCCATACCTGCGATCAGAAAATAATAGACAAAAGCAGAAAGGATCGCACAAATAAGTTAAACTGAGTAAACTCTACCTCAATATGTAAAAAACATTTTGAAATTCGTTTTGCATTTAGCAAACAGTCGAGAAGGGAGATGATCAATTAATAATATTTCTAAACCACATTAGTCCACAGTCCGTTAGGGAGTTTTCGATAGGAATCAACACATATCAACTACAGCACCTATGGGATCCCAAACAACAATTCAAGGACAGTCACCTACGGGACCGTCAAACAACCACCTCACCCAAAGTCCTTTAGTGTGCACACCCTCTATGAAATAGCAATAACATAGAGTAGATCGAAGGGCTTAACTACAACAATGTGTGTAGCGCAATTCACAATAATGGGGAACACCTATGGGTTCCCAAACAATTAATAACAATCCAGCGAAAGACTCCCCAAAATTCCATAATTGAATACCAACAAGACAATCAAATTCCTCTGTTTCCAAACACGTGGGAATCAATCCCAATTTTCCAACCATAAACTAGGAATCCATGAAAACACAATGAAACCTTTTTCCATCGTTTTACAAAACATCAGTCAAATAGACATTGAGCATAGAATTTATCCGGAGACACAATCTCCTCAAGAATTTAACTCCTCAGAATTAGTAGTAGCAACCGTCGGCGATGTAATCGGAGTCTAGGTAATAAATATCCACAATCAGAATCTATCAGGACAACGAAAAACAATTACGCTATCTAGGTAGAATGTGTTACCCAACGAATCTCTAACAGGCACCAGGGAAGTGATTTGACCACGGCGAAAAGTAGCGTGAATTCACAAGAGTTGAAGGAAGATGAAGCATGAATATTTTAGTCAAAGTATAAGCATAGAATAATGGCGTGAATTTTCGAGAAACTGACAGAGGAGGAGCGTAATGGCGGTGCGTAGTGGATGAGGAGAAGTGGAAGAAGTCAGTGTTTTTGAGTAGGATGATTTACAAAATAAGGAGAGAACTCATTAATTAAATAGTTAATAATCTACTTTAAGGAAAGAAATATATTGAATAATTTAAAAGAGAGCTCTATCAATTAATATTATATATATTTTAAAGATGTATAAATCCTTAACGTTGAGAGGAATCAGCAAAACGATCGCGATGGTTAGCAAAATAATTTTAGGAAGGAATAAATTAATAACCCTCAATTCGAAATAATAGGAGAACGTGAGTTTAATGTTATAACAGGATAAGGATGAAAAATAAAATATATAGGAGATCAATTTGTTAACCATTTATTTGAAATAGGAAAAGATTGAAATAAAATAAGTTAAATAGAGTATAATAATAATTCTAGCAAGAGGTTTATTAGAACGTTAAGAAGAATTCTAGAATTCTAATAACGACAAAATCAAGAGGAGGATATATTATTAATTTGAAGAAGTCAAAAGGGATTTGAACTCTTGTAATTAGAGATAATTTATTGGTAGGAAGTAAAATCGAATTCAAACACTAGGATTTAAATCAATTTAGAGAAAGTATTCTAAGAAGCACTACTCGAAGGATAATAGTGATAACAATATTAATTAGTAGGGAATTGGTAGGTAATCATAAACGTTTATGTAATTATTTTATAACCTTTTAGGAAAGTGAAGGAATATAATATAAGGAATTAGCTTATCTTCCCTGGGCCACTAATATTATTACTACGAACTTATTCCTTCTTACTATATATTATATTATTCCTAACTAGGAATTTCGTGGGTATTTCAGATATATTTTAGTAAACTTAAAATTTTAAGTTTTTAGAATTAGTATATATTAGGTATATTTAAAGTGAATTTTATTCATTAGCAAAATGAATCTTTTTTAATAATAAAATGAACCTTATTCATTAACAAAATGAATTACTCCAAACACTCTTACAACTATCATAGGAAAGTTCAAAACATTGAAAACATTTGTTGGGTTTGTAGTGTAAACCCTAAACCATAAACTCTAATAACCTGTCAAGTCAGTACGACAATATAAAATGTAGAACTAATGCCAAAAAGATTACTCTAGCCCCAAACACCCTACAAACCACCATAGGAAAGCTAAAGATGTCGAAGGCCCCTAAACCCTGCACCACAAACCCTAAAAATTTGTCGAGTCTGTAACGACGATATAAAGTGTAGAACCAATGTCAAAAAGATTACTCTACCCCCCCCCCCCCCCCAACACCCTAAAAACCACCATAAGAATGCTTAAAATGTCGAAGACATATTTAGGGTTTGTAGTGCAGGATTTAGCGTCTAACGACCTTAAACCCTAAACCACAACCCCTAAAAAGTTGTCGAGTCAATGAAGACTATATAAATTGTAGAACTAATGCCCAAAAAGATTACCGTACCCCCCCCCCCCCCCCAAACACCATAAAACCACCCTAGGAAAGCTAAAAACACCGAAGACATTTTAGGGTTTGTAGTAAAGGGTTTACTATCTAACGACCCCAGATTCACTTTTTAACAACCTTTGATTCACTTTTAACAACCTTTGTTTCATTTTTCTTAAACTTAAGATTCACAATGAATCTTAGAATATATGTACATACAAAAAATAAAAAATAAATTTTTTACCAAAACATACTCATGTTGGGTGTTATTTTGAAGAGCTCGAATTATGATGAATAATGATATAAAATTTATGTTATTTGGACTTATTTATAATAAGATACAACATTTTAAAGTTTTACAAAAGGATAAAGTAGAAAATGACAAAATAGGTGTCAACGCCAGGGTCGAAATCACCATTCTTTTTTACTTGAATCAACCTTCAACTGAAACAGAAACAGAGTCACCGCCAGATGTTCAAGTGCAAAACTCTCACCCCACATTGAGTTCAAGTGCAAAAGAAAATGCTCCTCATATGTTAGTGACACCTTTCGATGGGATATGGATAGTCGATTCAATGTCAATGGTATTTTCTGGATGTGAATCCTGTATTGGAGATGGATATTAGTCAGCTGAATGAAGAAGGAGATGTAGTCATACAGGTACTGATATTGAAGTTGAAGAAGAAAGAGAATAAATAAACTTCGGCCGAGTAGTAGTGCAGGCCGGTGAAGATAAATTTGTTTCTTTCTTATTAGTCGAGTACTTTTTTTAAGGAAAATTTACGGGATACCAGTAAAAAGTTTGTTAATTCACGAAATGCCATAATTTTAAAAAAAGTGTTTTAGATACCACAAAAAATATTTTTAATTCATCAGATACCACAAATTACTAGCCTAAAACTTTTTAAAGCCAAAATACCCCTACTTATTAATAAACATAGTTCACAGTATACCATATAAATATTATTAATTCACAAGATACCACAAAACTTAATAATGTAGCTTGTATATAGTATATTATATTTTTATATAATATCACTTTATATATATAATTAAAAAATAAAACAAAAATTATGAAATATTATTTCTAAAAAAAGTAAGTAGCAAAAGCTAAAATTTTCTTATATATGGGTTAAAATTGAAAAAATAAAAAATCATATATTGAATATAAAATATCTAAAAATATGAAGAATAATAAAAGGTATAATTATATTTGATTGAAATTTGACAAAAATAGTAAAGAGAATGATAATTTAATTTTTTAAAATCTTACTTTATATAAATTTATTTTTTTATAATAAAATTTTATATTATTAAAATTATTAGGGTAAAAATATTATAAAAATTTTGGATAATCATTCTCTTAACTACTTGATATTTTTAATTATTTAGCAATATTATAATTAGATATGTGATATTTTTAATTTAATAAAATTTCAACCTATATATTAATAAACCTATAATTTTTTATTATTTTTTACTGTTTTTTATATATTTTTATCAAATTTTATGGAATAATATGAATTAAAAATTTTTATGTGGTATAAATTACCTATGTTTATTAACAAGTAGGGGCATATTGGTCTTAAAAAATTTTGAGTTAGTAATTTGTGATATCTGGTGAATTATAATTATTTTTTGTAAATTAACAATCTTTTAATAGTATCCCGTGAATTTTCCCTTTTTTATTATATAAATATTTTGTGAATATTCCGTGATTCTAGCTAGTAATTACGAAGAAGCTAATTTTAAAAATCGTACGTGTGTAAATATGAACTCTTAATGAATTTGTGGTTATGAATATTCCTTGATTCTAGCTATTAATAACTGAACAAGATTATTTAAAAATTTATTTTTCAATAAATGGCATTATTTAAAAAATCTCATGTATGTATATGAACAAGTAATGCATTTTTGCATGTGAATATTCCATGATTCCAGCCGTAATAACCGAAGAAGATTATTTAAAAAATATTATGTATACAAATATGAACTCGCAGTGCATTTCTTAATTATAGAAATGTTTTGTGAATATAGCTAGTACCTGTATTGGATTTTTTTAGAGCAACACACAACACGGTTTGGCAAAGGATATATGACGATTTACTTGTAAGGAGTGTCAACGGCAAACTGAAAAAAGAACATGACAAAAGAAGTTGTGAATTTGTATGATGTAAAGCTATGTTCAACGAATATGGCAGCTAGCAAAAAAAACTACACAAGATGCACCTATTGATGTCTCCCATAGAAAAAGTAAGAATTGAGGTAGGAAGCGGATACAAATTGATCCGAACATGATTTGAGAGATTTCTTTTCAACAACGTACAACTCTCATCCCTCTTGTATAAGCGGTAGGGGTTAGTTATACTACAATGTTTCGTTTCTAAAGAATGGGTTGTTTCATCGTCATTCAAATGCCATTAAGCCATACTTACAAGAAGGGAATAAAATACAACACTTGCAGTTTTGCTTATTAATGTTAGATGAGAATTCATTGGCTAGTGACCCAGAGTTCAAAAGTATGTACAACTATGTGCATGTTGATGAGAATTCAAAAGTATATATTTATCAATACGAAGAGCCTAGCACAGGTGCTAGGGTGGAGGGTGGCTTCAGTACATGTGAAGAGTATCGGTTGAAAAAATAAAAAAATAAAGAAGAAATAATACTCCCGTGCGCGCATCTTCTGGGTATGTGAATGTGGACATAGGAGGGAGAAACAATTTTTTTTAAATGTTATAACTTACAAAATATAAGTGTAAAAAAATTATACCTTTGTTCATTATAATTAGTGCTCTTCAAAACAAGATGCATCATGCATATGTTTTGGTAACTTAAAATTTTTTTTTAAAATGAGTATATATTATTTCTATAGTGAATTTTATTAATTAACAAAATGAATTTTCTTTAATAATAAAATGAACCTTATTCATTAAAATGAATCTACTTTAGGATATACATTTCTTAAAATTAAAATTCACTTTTAGAAAAACAAAGGATTCACTTTATTTAAAGTGAAATGTTCACTTTTCTTAAATATAAGATTCATTTTTCTTGAACATTTGATTAACTTTTCTTAAACAAAATATTCACTTTTTAATAAATGAAAGGTTCATATTGTTCTCGCATAAGTTTGTGGTAATATTCACTTTTCTTAAACATTTGATTCACTTTTTAAAAACAAAAGATACACTTTTCTTTAACGATTGATTCATATTGTTCTCGCATAAGTTTCTGGTAAGATTAATTTTTATAAAACATAAGATTCACTTTTCTTAAATAAAAAATTCACTTTACTTATACACGTGATTCACTTTTTCTAAACAAAATATTCACTTTTCAATAAACCCTTAACCACAAGCTAGCCCTAAAAGAACTGTCGAGTCAATGACGACAATATAAAGTATATAACAATTTCAAAAAAGGTTACCCTACACCACCCCACCTAGAAACCACTATGGGAAGCTAAATTATCAAAGGAATTTTTAGGGTTTGAAGTGCAGGGTTTAGGACCCTAAACCCTAAATCACAAACCCTAAAAAACTGTTGAGTCAGTGACAACATTATAAAATATAGAACAACTTCATAAAAGACTACCCTACACCCCACACCCTAAAAACCACCATAGAAAAGCTAAAAAATATCACAGGAAGTTTTAGGGTTTGTAATGTAGGGTTTAGGTTCAATTTATAACAACCTTTGATTCATTTTTCTTAAACCTCTTATTCACTTTAGTTAACCATTATCTGTTTACGAAATTCTCTTTTATTAAAACTTTGATTTACTTTTTAAAAAACCTCTGATTCACTTTTTAACAACCTTTGATTCATTTTTCTTAAACTTAAGATTCACAATTAAACTTGAAACATATGTACATACAAAAATATAAATTTTAAATTTATCAAAACATATTCATGTTGGGTCTTATTTTGAAGAGCTCGAACTATGATGACAACGGTATAAAATTTATGTTATTTGGACTTATATGTAATAAACTATAATATTTTTAAATTTCACAAAAAGACAAAAATGATGTCACCTTGCCACCTTCTTTGGTGGCACCAGCGCCAACTTCGATTTCACATTATTTATTAGTTTTATTTTAATAGAAAAACATAGTTTTTTTATTTGCTGAACTCGTACAATTAGTCGGGTTTCCATTTTGCACTCATAATTTTAAAAAACTTTATGATATTGTTCTTAATTTAAAATTTTCTATAAATATTTCAAAAAATTATAATATTCACCTAAAATTTGTGACATATTACAAATAGTACCTAAAACAAACCAAAACTTTCAAAAATTATAATATTCACCCAAAACTTGTGATATATTACAAATAGAGCCCAAAATGCCAAATTTTCCAAAAGCACAGCTAGCACCACCTGGATGATATTAACGTCAACGAGGACGTACGAGGGGCTCATTCAATAGTATAATTTTATGAATCTGTAGTACTTTTAAGTGAAATTTACGTAAAAAAAATTGGACAAAGGTATTATTGATAGTGACACCGTTTCAACTAGTCACACAAAGTGGCAAGATAAAAGATTCAATTATGCTTTGAATTAGTTATAAAACGTTAAAAAATGAGCGACTGAATCCCCCTAGAAGCAGGCGTCACCATCACTCAACTGGGCGGGCGTCGCCGCCCACTCAACTTGGCGGGCGTCACCGCCCACTTAGCTAGGCGGGTGTCGACACCTACTTGTCGCCCAGTTGAGTGGGCCACAACACCTACTTCCAAGGAAGAACTGCTCAGTTTTATCGCGTTTATGATTATTTTTTCTATTTTAAGTTCTATTTTTTGTACGCGAATTTAACTTATAAATACTCAAATACATAATAAAACTACCTTTGAATGAGCCCCTTGAACTATGTGAAGAGTTTTGGGTCACTTGAATCTGTTATGTTGTCACTTCGTGTGACAATGGTCGTTATGTAAACCATTTCAGTTTATAGTTTTTTAATAGATTTATAATCATAATAGAACAAAATATGAAACAATCAGCCATAAAACTTGGGCTGCCTATGGTAGATTAACCGCCTTAGTCGGTTAACCGAAAGGTTTTATAAAATTCAATTCCATTACCATTTCATTTAGATCGGTTAACCAGATTCGGTTAACCGTTTAATTCGGTTTTCTAAAATCCAATTCCATTACCATTCCGTTTAGATCAGTTAACCTTTAGTTCGGTTCGATTTTATAGGTTAACCTTGATGTCGTATATTAATTTTATTGATACGACCCATACCATTAAAATTATAATACAATATTGATCATTAACCTAAATCATTAGTGACATTTCAAACAAATGTGACAACAAAATATAATAATATGTATATTCCCTCAATAGCTAACATTAATTATTATATAAAGTGAACATTAATATTTTTAGTTTTTCATTGTTTATATAATCGGTTAATTGAGCGGTTAACTGTTTCAGAAAATTCATACTGTTACTGAAACCGAAACTGGTCAATTTACACGGTTCGGTTAACCATACCGCAAGAACTGGTACAGTTAACCTAAGAACAGGTACGGTTCACTTCGGTTCTGGACGGATACCGCAGTTTTGAAATTTTTTAGGCAGCCCTACATAAAACATCAAAAAATGAGCGACATAATCCCCTAGGAAGCAGGCGTTGCTGCCCACTCAACTGGGCGAGCACCAATGGCCACTCAGTTGAGTGGGTGCCGACACCCGCTCAATTGAGTGTAAAGATGCCCAAAAAATTTCAAAATCGCAGTAGCCGACCAAAACCGAAGTGAACCGTACTTGTTTTCAGGTTAACCATACCGGTTCTTGCATAACGGTATGGTTAACCGAACCGTGTAAAATGACCGATTTCGGCTTCGGTAACGGAATTGAATTTTCCAGAACGGTAAACCACTCAGCTAGCCGTGGTTAACCGATTATATAAACAATGAAAAAATTCAAAAATTAATTATATCATATTTAATACTGGCTATTGAGGAATATACATATAATTATATTTTTTTTATCACATGTGTTAGATTTATCACTCACGATTTAGGTGAATGATCATTGATGTCATATAATATTATGGTATGGGTCTCCTCAATAAAATAAAATATACGGTTACAAGATTAACCGATAAAACTGAACCAAACTAAAGGCTAACCGGTCTAAACGGAATGGAAATGGAATTGGATTTTTAAAAACTGAATTAAACTGTTAACCGGTCTAAATGGAATGCTAATAAAATAAAATTTTAAAAAACCGAAGACCCAGTTAACTGAAAGCGGTTAACCGAATAAGACGCTTATTCTACCATGGACAGCCTTGCCACCGACTCAACTGGGTGGGCGCTGACGGCCACTCAGTTTATTAGTGGGCGTCGATGCTCACCCAGTTTAGTGGGCGGCGACGCCTACTTCTAGGTCGCCTACTTCTAGAGAAGAAATTGTCCCATTTTATCGTGTTTTTGACTGTTTTTTTGTTTTCTGTCCTATTTTTTGTACATAAATTTAACTTCAAAGTAATGCAAGTACATAAAAAATTACATTTAAATGAGCCCGTTGTAATATGTGAAAAGTTTTGGGTGTATATTGTTATTATGAAAATATTTCAAAGCAAGAGTAAAAAGGTCATTTTTTGACTGAGCGAATTGAAAACTCGACTATGTGTAGTGACCCTCTTTATTTGAGGTAATATAATTGTAGAACTTTGAAAGGTTATTTGATGTTGTTTTGAGTTAATAAAAATCAAATTAACTACTTGGTTGGTTGTGATGAAAAATCAAAGTAAAATTAAGATAACCCACACTTTAATACCCCGGATCTGAAAATGGTGATTAAATTATCCTAATGTGATAATTAAAGGCCTAATAGTGCCTAGAGAGTATTGGTAAAGAGAATAAAACCAAAAGAAAAGAGAAAATGCGTAAAACGCGAAAAACGCTAAAACGCGCGTTAAATGAGTATAAGAGATATAAAGATCTCGTTAGGGTCCGAGATGGATTCCTAAGGCTTAGTTAGGCCTAATTAGTGTACGGGAATGATTCCCGAAGAAAACGGATCCAAATAATGGATTAAAATGCTAACGGAGTTTTAAAGCACGTTTTTCGAGAAAACCCGAAAACGTGACTTTAAGTGGTCAAACGGACCCGTAAAAAAATATGGTTGACTATAATTAAAAATAAAGAAATGAGAAAAATCTGAAAAACGGGCCCGGTTAGTGAATAGTGCCAAACCGGGTAAAATAACGAGCGTTTTCTGTCAAAAAACCGAAAAACGCTCCAGCATATATGTATATAGTGGGCCGATTTTATTGGCTTAATTAGCCTTCCCTTTTGCTAACTAGCTAGTAAAGAAAGAAAGAAAAAGAAAGAAAAGAAAAAGGTACAAGTAAAGAAAGGAGGGAATAGTAAAAAGGGGAAAAGACTCTCTCACCTCTATTCTCTTCTTATCAGCCACGTTACTTCCTCCTCCTCTGTATTCTCTTCTTCCCCTGAGCCTCCATTACCGATTTGAAGAAGTGCAAGCAGCCCCCATGTTCAATCTCCATTAACTTACTCATTTCTTCACCAAATCACATAAAAATACTACCGTTAGATTCGTATCGGTAAGGGCTACGTTTTCCACCCTTCAAAAGCTTGAAACCTCCATCTTCACCTCCATGGAAGTTTGGCCTTTTGAAGCTTGAAGGGGTGCTCTTGACTCTCCATCATCTCCTTAATGCTTTAAGGTAAAAATATAAGCAAAAGTTCATCATTCCTAGCTTGTTCTTGCAAATTTGGAAAATTTCCCAACGTTGGATTTTCCCCCATTTCAGCCGATTATTCCATGCTCTTGTGGAGTTTTGGAAATTCCATAAAATGATTGCCAAGCTATCCATTTGGACACTCTAAGGTAATGTCTAAGTTAAACCCTTAAAAACTAGCTCTTAAAATACTAGTTTAGTGAGGAAAGTTTGAATTAAATTGACTTGTGTTGTGTGGTGTGGGAATATGATTGTAGTTAGCAATCTATGCTCCTTTGTTTGGTGTGGAAACAAGAAGAGAAAGAGGGAACAAGAGAAAGAGGAAGAAGAGAAAGAAAAACCAAAAACTAACAAGGTAATGAGCTCACCTTGAGTTAGTTTTGTTTGCTTGCAAAACAGATTTTTAGTGTTGAATTAATGGTCTTGTTTTAGTGTAGTTAAGATACTACAATTTGAAAGAGTAATGAGGATGTTTAATGTTGTTTAAGTGTGGGAAATAAACTTGAGACTAAGTTGTTACATATGTGTGAACAAGGTGGGAATTTAATGTGTTGTGTAGTAAGTGTTGTAGTTGATAATGCCTAAATCAAACAGGGGTGGAGAACTGGTTTGTGAGCTGTTTTGATGTGGTGAAAATGCTTAGAAAAGTAGGTAAGCTCTGTCAAAATTTATATAGGATTGTATGGACTTGAGTGCTACATTAAGAGGTGGTTTAAGTGCCTTAGGAGTTTTGGAAAAGAATGAGAGTTTAAGGCTTTAAGAGTGAGGCAAGAACTTTGGTGCTAGAAGTGCATTATCTTAGAAGATGTGGAATGGTAAAAATGAAAGAAAACAAAGTGCAAAGTGTAAAGGAGAAGCTAGAAATGCACAAGAGTACATTAGTGCAAAATGAGAATGCAAAATTTGTGAATTGGAGTAAGGATTTGAGGAAGGATTAAACCTAAGATTTGAAGTGGTTTAGCGCATGTTTTGAGATGTTTAATTATGTAGGAAACTTGTGGAAAGTTTATGGAATGATTAGGGGTGGATTAAGGGTTGATTTGGGGGTGAAAAATCACCTTAATAGCAGTTTTTAGCAGGGTCCGGGACCTAGCCCTTGTATAAGGTCCCGGACCGCATCAAAAAAAGACCCGAGAGTGAATGCAGGAATTGGTCCGGGACTTAAGTCCAGGACCAGGTAGAAAAATGAGCCGAGAGTACGCAGAAGTATTGGTCCGGGACTTAGGGTCCGAACCAAGTCCCGGACCACCCCCAGAATTGCCCCGTGAGTATTTTAAAGGTCTATAATGATGGGGGTTTGAATGTTAATGATGTTATATGATGTTTAGGCCTTGTTTGGTGACATGTAAAGGCCCTAAGAAGTGTAATGTTAGAAGTGAGTGTGAAGTAAGAACTCAAACTAACAAGAGTAAAACCGAAATAACGGGATAAACGGGGTAAGTACGGGAGTAGCATTTAATTATGTACCGTATGAGCTTAGTATTAATAATAATGTTTGAAACATTATCAGAGAATCGTGCGTGACCCGAGCATGGTGAGATGACACGGTAAAAGTAAAAACCCCGGTGAAAGGTATGATTTTCTCATACCCCACGTACTAACCGAGTTACGTTGATTTGTGTGTTTGTGTGCCGGCTTAATCAAGATTAAAGCATGAAAATAATCCATTGTTTGATTATGTATGCCTTGTTGTATGTTGATTGAGCTAACATACTTGTATGCCGGAGTGATCTAACGTAGTGCATTGACTGACTCATAGTGAGTATTGATTGACTAGAAACCCATAGATCGGGTAGTTTCATAATCAATGAAAATATGCAAACACACGCAAGCTATCGTTTACAGTACAACGATAACGCAAACATATGAACTCATTAGAATGTGAGGAGATGTACGGGTTGAGTAAACACCCGATAATGGTTAGGGAACCAATGTGAAACGATCCACGATACACATAAGAGTGGAAAGATAAGTGAACCTCCATCGAGAGGATTAAAGATTGTTCAAGGATGTGAACTAGTCAATTAAGTAAAAGAGACCTAAGGGATCAGTAACTCCCTTGAGACATGGTCAACCTCCTATGTGAGGATTTTACCCGGTATAAGAAAATAACCGAAAGTATGAGTAAATGAAATGTATGGGTAACTCTTAAAACCTAAGATTAACCGAACTTGAGTAATGTTCCCAAAGTCATTAGAAACATCTAGAGTGATGCTTCTAGACTAAAATACATAATATTATTATAATTCCGAGAGAGCAGTGTATGGGAATGTGAGTAGTCCGGTAGTAGTCGGACCTATGTAAAAAGAGATAGGAACTAAGAGGAGTTCCGGAAGCTAGTTGAACCTTCCCACCATGCTAGACCCAGAGTAGGGTCGAAACCGGGGAAGTAAGACTATGCTCGAGTGCCATGAGTTTTGGCTTAAGTATGTATTAAGAGTAACAAGCGTGATGTAGGAGACCTGTAGTGTCTCGAGAATCTACAAGAGCTTGAGAATAAATAACCCAAGAGTGTGGGTGAGATAATGAGTATAAATAACCCTAGAGTGTGTGCAAGGTAATGAGTATTAGTAACCCGGGAGAATGGGTGAGATAGAATGAGTAGCCCAAGAGAATGGGTGTGTATAGAATAAGTAACCCGAGAGAGCGGGTGAGTTATTGAATGAGTAACTAAGGCATAGTGAGGTATAACCCTCAAGGCCTAAGAGTAAATGATACAACTAACAACCTTGCTATGTTAGTTAGGGATTGTATCCCATGACTGATTGTCGAATCCTTGTGTAGTGTACATATATAATGTATTACTATATGCATGTTGGTTGAATTAAAATGAACTCCATGCTCTCGACAAAAGTAGTCGGCGTACCCCGGTTAGCACTCGGGGTATGCGAATTTCATATGCAGCGTTAAGCTGAGCCCCTAGTGGCACCATTTTTATCTTTCAGGTACACTGAAGACGATACCGTTCGAGAGTAGGACGGGGTCGGTGGTTATCATGGGTAGTTAGTTTTAAATTACTTTTGTATTGAATAAGGTGTAAGACCGAATATGTTATCGGCATCCGTATATTGTAAGCTCGGTATAGTAAAGTAATGAGTTGGGTTTTGTGTTAGTGTTGAGTACTCGGTTGTTCCAGTCCATCAGACCGTTACTGTATGTGAGTTAGGCCTGGTTAGCCACGAGGGTGGCTAACGGCGTTGTATCACCCTCTGTTGTATTAGAGTTCCGCTGCGAGTTGAATGGTAAATTGTAACAGTTTAAGAGGTAATGACGAGATTAGCAGTTGGGGTGTTACACACCATAGGTTGTATCATGATTGTATTAAATGACTATGTTATCTTCTCGTTTCCCTAAACTTTTGTATTTTAACATAATTTTGGGTTAACAAAGAATGTGCTCGAATTTCTATGCTGCGGTATCCATGGATTGAAACTCTCTCCCTTTGTTGGGAGTTATAGCCCCTCCTTTTTTCTGCCTTCTTGCTCTTGCTTTTTGCTCCATGGCTGCTTTTTCAGACGGTTTCTTCTACATTGATGGATTCCCCTTGGTCTGAGGAAATTACATTTTGTTTTTTCATCCTCCTTCAGTCCGTCATGTTTTCTTTATCTTTTCATGCCCTTTTCTCTACTTGACTTTCAATGTATGTTGGTTTAGATTTTTTTTCGGTTTTTAGGGTCTATGGGGCTTGTAGTCCTTGTGTTGGTTTTTTGGGATCCTTTTCTTTCTCTCCCAGTCTTAAAGTGTTTATTGTTAATCCCGCAAGTTAGAAGGTACACAAATAAGTTCTATTGATTGCTACCGATGTAGCACCACCTCCGGATGGAAGTGGCAGGGAGGATTGTGGCGGTGGACGCGGTGGTTGTGGAAACACTCAATAGATTAGGTGTGATAATCATGGTGGGTTGGTGGTCAGCCATGTGTGTCCGTTGTTGGTACAACTCAATAGCGGTCAGGCGATAACCCCCATGTGGTATTGTAGTTTGCTTCTTTTCTGCCACATGCAACTACTTTGGCCAATGTCAAATATTTCCTATGTATGGTTTAAACTTAAATTTGAGTAGGGGTCTGTTATTATCTGTTAAGATAATGACTCAATCTGTTACGTTTCTTATGGAGTTAATTGGAAAGTTTCGTCTTCCGAGTGTTAAGTTTCTCATAAGAATTAAAACGGTGAGTTATGAAGTCTTTTGAAAGTTTTCGACTAATAAAGGAGGAGTTTATGAGAAGTTTTAGAAGAGTTTTTTAGCCGTTTCAATGTAGCTATTTATGGGGTGTTAGTGAACCATTTGTAATACCCCTACCGCTAATACCGTCATTACTGTACAATTACTTACCTTCGCAGCGGATATTACCTACACAACGGCGGGTGTACAATGCCGTTAGTCACCCACGTGACTAACAAGGCGAGTTACAATCCTACATACTATCGGTCTGATGAATATGAACATACCGAGTGCTCTACACAATACATTGCATCCCATTGCTTACTCAACCATAATTCAAATACAACTCCAATACAATACTATACCGAGTCTACTACAATCCTTAAATTACCGATACAGTTTTGACTTCCAAATTCACAATACATTACAAATACAATCCCTATTATACAACTACCCATGCTTACATAGCAGTCCCCGTCCTACTCTCTCAAACGGTGGTCAGCTTCGAATACTTGCACACTAAAAACGTTCCCCCTAGGGGGTCAGCTTACGCTGAATATGAAATTCGCATATACCGCGTGCTAACCGCGGTATGCCGACTATTTTGGGTCGGATATACATGAAGTTCATTTTACATGCATACATACATACTCATGCTACAACAATAAAATCAACCATACTTACACACATACATAAGGTTCTTTACCTACCAAGGAAGACAATTTGTTAGTCAACTGTTCGTTTAGTTATTCGTTCATCCGGTTTCATCGGATGCGCTCTTTCTCCTTATTCGGGTTCACAAACCTTACGCCAGGCTTAATCTTACTTACTCGTTGTTTTACTCACACAACGCTCAATACCTTACTCATTACTTCACTCATACTTTACTCAGTACTCACTGCTACCATTACTTACTCTTACTCAGTACTCACTACTTGCTCTCACATACTCCGTACCCATACTCTTCTCCTTACTCATACTTACTCATTGCTCGGTACTCATTACATACTCATACTTACCCATTACTCAATACTCATTACTTACTCATACTTACGCAATACTCAATACTCGGTACTCATTACATACTCCTACTCACTTCTTACTCAATACATATTACTTTACTCGTACATACGCAATACTCAATACTCATTACTTTGGCCTCCAGGCGGAGTCATACACAAGACTCGCCACCGGACCTACAATACAAGGGCTATACACTTAGCTCCTCAGGTACTCAAATGCCCGTTTTTACCGAACTACTCAAATTCCCAACACTCCTCTCTCGGAGTACCTTACAATCTCATGGATTAGCCTAGAAGTATCTCTCTCGATGACCTCCACTAGCTTAGGGAATTACCACCATCTAGTATTCTCAAGTTTAAGGGTTTCCCCAACGTATCGAATACTCTCATGTTCGGGACATCACTTACCTCAGTCGGGTCCTCTCATAATGGGTTGACTATTTGCTAAGGGGTTTGGAGATCTCTCATCATTCTTTACTACTCTCGTGGTTCATGACTTGTACCAACATTAATTCCTCTAATAGAGGTTACTTATATACTTCCACTACTTATTGTTTGTGGATTATTCATTCCGGTTCTCCTACCGTTATCGGGAGGTTACTACTCCCGTACACTCTCTCACAATCTAGTGAGTTCATTGATTGGCGTTATCGTTATTGGTTTATAAGTTTAGTGCGTTTCTACGGTTCCATTAGTTCACGACATGACTCTTACTATGAGTCACTACACAAAAAGACTCATCTAAGAGTCGGTCTACGCACTAAGTGAGGCCACACAATCAATCAAGAAAGGTTAGCTCATACAACATACAGCAAGGCATACAATGAAAGGCAATAAACCGTTTTCATGCTTTAGTCTTGATTAGCCAGCATACAGCACACAAATCAACGTAACTCGGTTAGCATACGGGGCATGAGAAAATCATACCTTTCACCGGGGTTAGCTTTACCGTGTGTTCCCTTGTTCCTTGGTTCACACTTGTTCCACTGATAATGTTTCCAACATTGTTATTAATACTGTGCTCATACGATACACAAATAGTTACTACTCTCATACTTACCCCGTTATCCCGGTATACTTAATGTTCTTATACTTACAACTTTCTTAACTTGTTTCCTTACTCGCATGTATATTTCCTCTCCAGTTCATTCCATTAATGATGTACTACTCCATATAGATATACATATGTGTATAGACATATATATATACACATGATAACTATAATCATATATATATATATTTTTTTTTTTACTCGACCGACCTTACCCAGGGTCGGACCCAAGGTCGGTCGAAGTCAGTAAGCTACATCGCTGGCAAAATTCAGGCCCGACCGACCTTGCAAGTCCGGTCCCAAGGTCGGTCCATTCCAGTGAGTTACGTTACGTGAAAATTTTAGGCCGACCGACCTTGCAAGTCCGGTCCCCAAGGTCGGTCCATTCCAGAAGGTTACATTACGGGAAAGTTTTAGGCCGACCGACCTTGCAAGTCCGGTCCCCAAGGTCGGTCCATTCCAGTAGACTCCCCGTCTTTGTATTTTTAGGCTCGACCGACCTTGCAGGTTCGGTCCCAAGGTCGGTCCGGCCCAGTACTTCAGTTTTAAAGCCTGTCTTCAGTTCCCTACTTTACTCATTGCTTCCCCAATCTTCCTACATGTAACCCCACATATTTTAACACTACCCAGGCCCTCACAATTGCCTTGGTTCATCCACCAAATACCTTACTCATTCCTAAATCCACCTACATAACTTTCCTTCACTACATTCCAGCACTCATGCCAATTTCCTTTCCTCCAATTGCTACAGATTTTTACTTTCTCTTATACCATTCAATACTCCCTCCACCAATGCTACTCCTAGCATCCCAAGTACTTTACTTTACCACTCCAATTCATTTCCAAGCAACTACACTATCAATACCCAAGTTCAACATTCATTTTATGAAGTCTTGTACTCCAATTCTTCCTAATTCCTCCAATGAAATCCGATACCTCTTGCTACAGTTTTTATACTCTTTTATTCACATACCACTACCACCATTACATGGTCATTAACATCTCTACTATCCCCAATACATACCTTGGTTCCCCCATTCACCAAGTCAACCACAAATGCATAATTCCTACCGAAATTTTGCCATAGTTCATCTACTTTTCTTACTTAGCCACACACATACTTCCTCATCAAATGCATTCCTATTCTAGCCACACCCACACAAGGGTCCTACCAGCAATCAATACAATATAAATTCACCTCAATACATCAATACTCCATCAAACAACAATACTAATACTCATTCACAATATACTTGGCTCTAAGGCCTACAATTCACTTACTAGTTCCCAAATACTCAAAACTTCATAAACCTCAATACTAATACAATTGTTTACGTTCTTTTATTCATTTACCCATTCCCATTACTCTAATGCATTAAAATTTAAGCATTAAGAAGGAGCTCTTACCTTGAGCTTTTGATTCCTTCATTTCTTTTTCATTTCTCCTCTTGCTCTCTTTCTTGCCCAAATCGGTTTGGTGGGGAATGGAGTTGCCAAACTCCATTCCCATCACCCAAGCACACAAAGACAAGTATAATTAATCTACTAACCCTTAAATTAACACTAATCCATTATAGTGTTTAAAATACTAATTCTAGGGTTTACCTTTGGAGTGTTTTAGGAGGGATTTTAACCCTTGGTTCAAGAAGGTGATTCCTCCACCATTACAAGGTTGTATTGAAGCTCAAAAGATAGAGAAAAATAAGGCATTACAAAGGGCCAAAAATCGGCTACCAAAGAAGGTGGAGAAAACTTGAATCTTTTATGGAGATTTTTACCTTAATGGAGAGAGAAGACTCCAAGCTTTAATTTGGTACCACTTTCTCTTCAAATGGGCAAAACCCATGGAGATGAACTTTCTCATTTTGAGATTTTGAAAAGAGAGGAGTGTAGAGGATGATGAGGGGAGTTCAAATATGTAATCTGTTTTTGATTTGGAGCTTACATGAGGATAGAGCATGAGGATGAAGAAGGGAAGCCATTGTTGTTGTTGGAGAAGCTCCAAAAATCGCCCACCAGCAGAGAGAGGAGGGAGAAATCGGCTGGGTGAGGAAGGAGGGAGGTGAGAGAAGAGGGAAATGAGTGAGTGAGGAGAGAGAGTCCCCTTGTCTTCTTTTGTACTTTTACTTTTTGCTTTTTGATTTAATTATTTGCTAATTGTGTGTGTGAGAGAGAGAGGTTAATTAACCCCTTAAAAACCGGCCCACTATATTACTACTAGTTGGAGTGTTTTTCGTCTTTTACAGAAAACGCTCGTTATTTTACCTGGTTTTGGTACTATTCACTAATCGGGCCTGTTTTCCAGAATTTTCTTGTTTCTTTATTTTTTATTGGTTATTAAGATTCCATTAATGCTTAATTATTGTTATTTAATGATTTATAATTTTTACGGGTTCGTTTGACCACTTAAAATCACGTTTCCGGGTTTCCTTGAAAAAACGCGCGCTAAAGCTCTATTAGCGTTTTAATACATTATTTGGTTCCGTTTTCTTCGGGAGTTGTTCCCATATATTATTTTGGTCTTATTAATCCCTAGAAATCCATATAATACGCTAACCGAGGCCTCATACCTCCTATGGTTATTTAACGCTTATTTAGCGTTTTTGCTTTTTAAAGCGTTTCTTTATTTCTTTTTGGATTTATTTTCCTTACCAAAATTACTTAGGAACTATTAGGCCCTTAAATACCATATTAGAATAATCTAATCACCATATTTAAGTTCGGGGTATTTCACCATTATAAATGACTTTATGTAACCTTTATGAGTTATGTTACGGGTTATTCAAGTGGGTAGTGAAGGGAGTCATCCTCAGCTATAAATAGGATTGTATTCCATGGTTCAAGATAACATCTCAAAATACAAGGGAAACACAATAGCATTAGTTAGGGTTTGGGAAAATTCTTTTATGATCCTCTTGTAATCCTCCTGAAAATTAGTGATCTCCGTGTTCTTCTTCTCCCGTGGATTAGGCTTCGGGCCGAACCACGTTACATCTTGTGTCACTCTTTTATCTTCGTGCGAATTTATTATCTCATAAAATCTTCACCGGTCCTAACAAGTGGTATAAGAGCTAGGCTACAAAATTGTGAGAGATGACAGATACTAAATTCAATATCGAGAGGTTGAGCCGGCGTGTGAACTTCAATCATTGGAAGACTCACGTTTACGCGGTTCTGGTGAGAGAAAATCTTATAGAGGCTATTGAAGGTAAGCCTGAAACCATGGTGGATGATGCATGGGTTACCCTTGATCGCAAAGCACGGTGTACAATTCATCTCTACTTATCTGAGTCCGTTCTCGATGAGGTGGAAGATGAGACCACTGCGAAGGGATTATGGGATAAGCTTCAAGCTACCTACATGACAAAGAGCGTCGCGAGCAAGATGGTGCACTGGTGTCACCTACAAGATTGTCGAATGAAGGAAGAAGATAACCTAAGGGCACACATTGATGAGTTTATGGCCATTGTTTCAAGACTAAAGAAACATGATGTGTCGTTGGGAGATGATTTTTGGGCATGCGCCTTGCTTTGTTCTTTATCATCCTCGTATGAACATTTTAGAGATACGCTTCTCTTTAATGGCAAGACCCCGGTGCTCTCTGAGATAGTTGATCACTTGATCTCCAAGAAGGCGATGGATACTCGTCGTCGGCCCAAAGCCGAGTCATCGTCAGGTGATGGAGATGCTTTGACTGCTCATGGTGGCAAGAAGAAGGGGAAGGGTAATATGAACAAGGTGAAGTGCTATAATTGTCATGGTCGTGGACATTATAAGCGTGATTGCCCATTGTTAAAAGAGGAGGAAGAGAAACTCAAAAGTGTTAATGCTAGTTGTGTTGAAGATGATGGAGTATTGGTTGTTGGAAGGACCCCAAAATCTGGCCGGCAATGGATTTTGGACTCTGGTTGCATTTATCATATTTGTTATGAATCCTCCATGTTCTTTGACTACAAACCCATTAATGGGGAAGTGGTGCATGTGGGGAACAACGAGCCTTGTGCGGTTGTTGGCCTAGAAGGAATCAAGCTGCGTACATATGATGGAGAAATGCGCTATCTCAAAAATGTGAGACACGTTCCTGAAGTGTCATGGAATTTGTTGTCCATGGGTGTTTTGGATGCTGAAGGGATGACTTTTTCGGGAACGGATGGAGTGGTGGTAGTTTCCAATGGGAATACGGTGTTCATGAAAGCGAGGTTGATGAACGGGTTGTATGTGTTAGAAGTTGACACGGTGTACAACGGGACCGCTTCATGTACTTCGAGTTTTTGAGCAAGTTTTGCTCGGTTGGAGGAGAGAGAACGTTCATGGCGTCTTGGCGACGTGGAAGGATTGATCATTAAGGGGGGAAATTGTTAAGATAATGACTCAATCCATTACGTTTCTTATGGAGTTAATTGGAAAGTTTCGTCTTTCGATTGTTAAGTTTCTCATAAGAATTAAAACGGTGAGTTATGAAGTCTTTTGAAAGTTTTCCACTAATAAAAGAGGAGTTTATGAGGAGTTTTAGAAGAGTTTTTTAGCCGTTTCAATGTAGCTATTTATGGGGGTGTTAGTGGACCATTATACCTGACTTTATGTAACCTTTATGAGTTATGTTACGGGTTATTCAAGTGGGTAGTGAAGGGAGTCATCCTCAGCTATAAATAGGATTCCATGGTTCAAGATAACATCTCAAAATACAAGGGAAACACAATAGCATTAGTTGGGGTTTGGGAAAATTCTCTTATGATCCTCTTGTAATCCTCCTGAAAATTAGTGATCTCCGTGTTCTTCTTCTCCCGTGGATTAGGCTTCGGGACGAACCACGTAACATCTTGTGTCACTCTTTTATCTTCGTGCGAATTTATTATCTCATAAAATCCTCACCAATCCTAACATTATCTGTGTGATAGTGGTGTTATCAGTGGTGTTTATCGGACAACAACTGGGTGACCTTTAGTAGGTCTAGTTGAAGTGGGTTTAGGTATGTACTTGGTACATTTTGATAATTAGTAAATAAATTATTGTGCTTTAAAAAAAACAATGTGCTCGATCATATGTTGAAACACTTCAAAAATTGGTCATGTTTTTTTAGCTTATGGTTTTAGTAAGATGTAATTTTTATGACCTTAGTTTCTAACGGTTTCTCAAATAGTTTCTTTGACGAATTCTTTTGTTTTTTCTTTGTATTACTCTACCTGTTAGTTTGACGGCTACTAAAACAAATTAATATCCATAAATAAATATAATATAATATAATATAATATAATATGACAAGGTTTTGTACAGAAAATATTTGAGTATATAACAAAATAGATAAGCACTAAAAGATAACATTTGTATTTAGAATACACTACTAGATTCGACATAGATAGATGCTTCTATAACTAATCTGATTAGTGCTACGGGAGCTTTTTTTCTAGCGTTGTTTCTTTTTTGAAGTGAAATATCCAGCGATCATTAAGCTCCAGCAGCTTGGCAAACTTAGCCGTCATATTGATGTATGAGCTCACAAATTGGGTGCGTCTGAATGTTGATAGTGTTTGTTATCAATTTTATTGTCAGTTTTATCATTTGTCAATCTATTTATTTTACTTTATTCTAATATTGAATCTAATAGCTGAAATCTATTTTATTTTGTCAATTATATCTAAACAGTTGACCATAAAAGGATCCGTGTAAGTGTGATATATGATCGCGTGGATCCATAGATCACATTATGAAGGCGAATTCTAGTGTTGGATTGGATTTGTGAGTGTTAGGCTCTAGTGCAGTGCGGAGTCAGAAATAGAAGTTGAGGGGCAAAGACAGAATTATAAAAAGTTAGGGGAGCTTTTTATTAAATTTTTTAAAAAAAAGAATTTACACTATAATTTTGTGTAATTTAACAAAGTTATGGGGTGTTTTACTCCTCCGGAACACCCCTGACTCCGCTACTGCTCCAGTGACAGGTGTAAATTTTGAAATCATACGAGTGGGAGGTGTAATTGATTTGAATTTTATGAGAGGACTCCCTAATACAATATAATGATATGGTTCTCTATATTTTATATAAGAAGCAAGCCACAATTTCCCGAATGGCGGCCTTAGAGGCTTCCATCTCAATGGCGTGCTACAACAGGAAGTTTCTCTCTTTTAAAAGGTGCAGAAAAAAAAAAGTGTTATTATTCAACGTGATCTGAATTTTCACGCTGTTCTTCCTTTTTCTAGGAAGGCTGCGGCTCGTGTGTGCTGCAAGTGAGCAGACTGCTGCAGAGGGAGACTCCCATATGAATTTAAAATTGGGTATGCGGACTCTAACTTGTGAGCAAAATTAAAGGCTGTATTGGGCAGGGTTGTTTTGTGATTGTTTTGATCTGGTTGTTTTGTGATTATTAGAGTAGAATGTAGGACCCACGTGGGACCCACGCGGGGACCAACCCCAAAACAACCACAAAAATACGCTCGGCGAACACAACCAAAATAGAAACGAGGTGTGTTGATATTGTAATTCTATCATCTTTGTTTTATTGTATAATATAATTAATATTTATTATTTTACTTATAAATTTACTAACCTTAAACAAAAGTTAAATATCTTTATATTAATAAGAGAACATTATCTAATTTCTTTCATCTCATTTTATAATGAATTTTGAAAAACTTAAAGTTATTTAAGTTTTTAAATTTTAAGAAGAAAAATACTTGCAATAAAAAAATGAATTATAAATGTTTTTCAAAAGTAGTAGATGAACTTTATATATACTTTAGAATCCGTATACAAATTACAAGACTATATATTTTAATTATAAATTTAGAGCTAGTCGTTCAAGCATGAAATAAGTTGTTTCTCAGATAAGAGAAACTTGTGGGAAAAGAAAAGAAATATGCACTAATGGAGGGTCTTTGTTTTGAGATTTTTTAATTTTGGTTTTGTGTGCACTCAAAATCTGAAAGTGTTATATATTATTTAAAACTACTGGTCACTAAAAATAAAAGTATATTAGTATTAATCATAATCCATACTCTTTGAAACAAGATTAATCATTGATATATTTCTTACAAACTTAAAATTAATATTTTTTTTGCATGTGCATGTATTACATGTTTCAAAAGTGTGTATTATTTAATTCTAAAGTGACCAAATTCAACTGCAAAATATGGCTTGTTCAATTCTAAAAATAAATCTTTCCACTACAGTACTGAGAAAGGAGGCATAGCCCTCAAATAATAGCAGTCGGGTTTCACCAGCTGAAACCCCGACCAAGTTCTCTTGCCCCATAGGAGCAATGATTCAGTATGCGCAGCTCTGAGATCCTGTCCTATCAATCCCATCGGCCAAACTGTCATTACCAACTCGGACACTCGTGGTTACCAACTCGCACACCATCAAAAGAGGTTTGGGTGATAAATTCACATGATAATCAAGATGCTGAAAATGCAAGATCCAAGGTAAGGTGTAAAGCAGGCAGAACGCAGCTGACGACCGGTTAGATAGGGGATACTCTCCAAATGGCTGAGACTGGGACAACCGCCCAGCGGCTACCTCTATTGTTGCCGGCTAGCGGTTGGGACAATTACAACCGACTAGCGGTTATGTCTAGTACAACTGCCCTACAGCTACCTGTGGTGTACCATGCTTGCTGCAACCCTGTATGAAATGCATTCTTCGATGTTTTAATTGTCCTAGGGTGGTTTTTAGGGTATGTCTTCCACATTTTAACTTTTCTAGGGTGATTTTAGGGTTTGTGGTGTGGAATAATCTTTTTAACTCGTTCTATACTTTATAATGTCGTCACTGAGTCTGTAGATTTTTAGGATTTAAGGTTTAGGATTTAGGGTCATTAGACCCTAAACCCTCCACTACAAACCCTAAAATAGGCCTTCACCGTTTTAACTTTCCTGGGGTGGTTTTTAGGGTTTGTGGTGTAGGATAATCTTTTTTAATTTGTTCTATAATTTAAAATATCGCCACTGACTCAGCATATTTTTAAAGTTTGTGGTTTATGATTTAGGGTTGTTAGACCCTAAACCCTCAACTACAAACTCTAAAATAAGCCTTCAACGTTTCAACTTTTTAGGGTGGTTTTTAGGGTGTGTAGTGTGGGATAATTTTTTTTTTAACTCATTCTGTACTTTATAATATCGCCACTGACCTTAAACGTTCCACTACAAACCCTAAAAATGACTTCCACATTTTTAGCTTTCTTATGGTGGTTTTTAGGGTTTGTGGTGTAGATTAATCTTGTTTATTTTATTAACTCATTCTATACTTTATAATGTCGCAACTGACTCGACAATAAAACTTCAAAGTTTTTAGCTTTCCCATGATTGTTTTTAGGGTTTGTGGTATAGGGTAATCTTTTTAACTCGTTCTATACTTTATAATGTTGTCATTGACTCAACAAATTTTTTGGGTGTGTGTTTTTGGGTTTAGGACCCTAAACCATCCTCTACAAACCCTAACATGCCTTCGACGTTTTTAGCTTTCTTATGGTAGTTGGTTTAGGGTTTATAGTGGAGGGTAATCATTTTTAACTCATTCTACACTTTATAATGTCACAGCTGACTCGGTTTTAAGCCTTCAATGTTTTCAGCTTTCTTAGGGTGGTTTTAGGTTTCTGGTGTAGGGTAATCTTTTTTAACCCGTTCTATACTTTATAATGTTGTCACTTACTCAACAGATTTTTAGGGTTTGTGGTTTAGGGTTTAGGGTCGTTTAGACCCTGAGCCCTTCACTACAAACCCTAAAATTGTCCTTGATGTTTTTTTAACTTTCCTAGGGTCATTTTTAGGATTTTTGGTGTAGGGTAATCTGTTTTTTAGCTCATTCTATAATTTATATTGTCACAACTGACTCAACAATAAGCCTTCAATATTTTTTAGCTTTCCTAGTGTCGTTTTAGGGTTTGTGGTGTAGGGTAATATTTTTTAACTCGTTCTATATACTTTATAATGTCACCACTGACTCAACAGATTTTTAGGTGTTGTGGTATAGGGTTGCTAGACCTTAAATCCTCCACTACAAACCCTGAAATGCCTTCGACATTTTTTTAACTTTCCTAGAGTGGTTTTTAGGGTTTGTGGTGAAGGGTAATCTTATTTAACTCATTCTATACTTTATAATGTGGCAACTGACTCGACAATAAGTCTTCGACGTTTTATTTTCTTATGATGGTTTTCAGGGTTTGTGCTGTAGGGTAATATTTTTTAACTTGTTCTGTACTTTATAATGTTGCCACTGATTCGATAGATATTTAGGGTTTGTAGTTTAGGCCCTAAACCCTCCACTACAACCCCTAAATATGCCTTCGACATTTTTAGCTTTCCTATGGTGGTTTGCAGGGTTTGTGGTGTAGGTAATCTTGTTTAACTCATTCTATACTTTATAATATCGTAACTGACTCGACAATAAGCCTTCTATGTATATTAGCTTTCCTAGGGTTGATTTTAGGGTTTGCGTTTAGGGAAATCTTTTTTAACTCAATCTATGAAAACGACTCAATATCAATTGCTTAATTCATTAAATTAATTGCCTTGCATGACACTAAGTACATATTGGCTAAACTTTTCTAGCATATACTGACTAACATTTTTGGGTATATATACGGCTAATAATCCGTTATATATTAGTTTAAGTTTTTATATACTGACAAATGTTAGCCACAAACATCAAGAAATATATGCCATTCATTCAGAAATATATGTGTCATAGGTTTACATAATATTAGCCATGATTTTATATCATTAATATGTAAAAACTACTCAACGTTTTAACTTTCTTAGGGTGATTTTTAGGTGTAAAGTAATCTCTTTTTAACTTGTTTCAAACTTTATAATTTCACAACTGACTTAACATGAGTCAAGCTCACCGTAAGTAACTACATAATCCAAATAATAGGTTAACGAAATGCAAGTGATAGGTTGACGAAATACAAGTTACTGGTTAACAAAACATAAACAGTAGGTTAACGAAATACAATGACAGGTTAACCAAACTCGAATAACAGGTTAACGAAATACAAGTGACAGGTTAACAAAATACAAGTTATAGGTTAACATAAATGACAGGTTAACGAAATGCAAAAGACAGGTTAACAAAATACAAATGACGGGTTAACAAAATACAAGTGACAGGTTTACGAAATGCAAGTCACATGTTAACGAAAGATAAACAACAGGTTAACGAAATACAAATGACAGGTTAATGAAACATGAATGACAGGTTAACAAAATACAAGTGACAGGTTAACAAAATAGAGGTGACAGGCTACCGAAATACGAACGACATGTTAACAAAATATAAGTGTCATGTTATTAAAATACAAGTGACGGGTTAACGAAATACAAGTGACAATTTAACAAAATACACGTGACGTGTTAACAAAATACAAATGACAGATTAACAAATATAAGTGACATGTTAAAGAAATACAAGTGTGAGCTTATCAAAATACAAGTGACAAGTTAACAAAGTACAAGTGACAAGTTTTTTTTTTTTGAAAAGAAAAGTACAAGTGACAAGTTAGCGAAATATAGTATGAAACATTTCTTTTTTTGAAATCTGTCTTCCGCAATGAGTTTATTTTTTTTTAGTCAATATGTGGGAAATTTTCTGCAAAAAATCATAGTTCAATGAGAAACAATAAAAGAATCAGAATAACACAGTTTCATTAGATACACAACAAATATAGACTCTAAATCCTTGACTTTAAACCCCTTAAATAAACCTTCTACGATTTAGCATTCTTAGGGTATGTATCGGATTTGGAGTATCTTTTTTTTTATTCATTATTGTACTTCTACAAATGGTTTCAAATAATTGAAACAATCCGAATGATATTAGACGTTTAGTTACTAATGTATACTAGTCCAAATAAATATACAATAATGTACTATTGCTCAACGATTACTTTTTACTAGTTATTAATGCATTGAGTGTTAGTTGCTAATGTATTCAAGTTTCTAATGTACTTGTCAATTCTAATTAATGTACCCTTCGTGAGTAGCTATTGTACTCTTTATAATTTATGTGTACTATTTCTCAATGATTAATGTACTTTTTTTAATCAATTGCTATTATACTCCTGCATGAAACGAATAGTACAAGCTTTTCTACTTGAAATGGAAGACTGAAGATTTTTTTGTTAGGCGAAATTACTAAAATACCTCTATAGTTAACTGCATACGGATGTAAGTAAGTCACGCCATAATTAGAATTCTAATTAGTCTACTATTCATAATTTAAAATTATACATTGTTAAAGTTTTCGTAAAATTAGAACTAGTTTTAAATTCTTTAAATTAAAGATATGATTATGAAGATCTAAGTTATAAGTATATCATTTTCTTAATTTATCACAAATTTTATTTTTAAATAGAATATAATATTATATGAGGCAATGAAAACAAAACTTAAAGATAAAATAGGAATTAAAATATTCTATAATTGATGCCTAAATAACACTATAAAAAAGAAAAAAAATGAGTGAATAATAATATTTTTTGGTAACTATCCTTAATGTTAAGATATTTACAATATTTATCATGGTACAAATATTTATCATAAACTAATGTTAATAATCTAATAAAAAATATAATATTATTGTTTAAACTTTAAAAATAAAAAATTTAGTAAAATTTTAAAGTAAGATTACTATTATACATAAAATATTAATCTAAAATAACAAACTACTAAACAAAGGAAATTTAAAGAAATAAAGTAACAGCATCATAACAAAATTGATTAACAAACTCTCGGTCCGTCGGTCTTGGGACACAAATAATCTGATAAGAATGTGGTGGAGATAATTAAAAATAATTGTAGCTTTTTTTTCTTTAATTTATATGTTAAACTATTACAATTATTTGGTGGTATAGTGTCTGCAGGACTGCTGCATATGACTGCCGCAGCACCTAAAACCTCGCCCGAATATATGAGTATTCATTGATAACATATGAGAATAAGAAATAATGATCGATACATATGTCAGAATTTAAAATTTATACTATTACTAACATTGATATATAAAAACATGTGCTAATATTCAAAATGACTAATAATAAGAATGGTATACAAATATATTTGGATTTAAATGGGAATAAAACCCAACTTATATTTTTTACTCCACTTGAAATTACGATTATTAAACGTGGTTATTGTAAATTTAATATACTATTATAATGTCCTTTGACATAATAATTTATTAGGTGTGAAGAAAAACTTGATAATAAGTAACCACCATAGCAAATAATTTTCTTAACACTAATATAATATAATATTGTAATGTCTACCGAGAAGAAATTTGACGATAAAGTAACTATGCTTGAATAAAAGTTTGATTTGATAATTTAAAAGCGTGTTTCAATAATTTTGTTGAATTTTATAATCTCTAATTAAGTTTGAACTTTAAAAAAAGATCTAGCTTAAAATATAATTAAAAGTAGACATACTTAAAGATATTTGTTTAAAATTTTAAAACAAAAAAAAAGTATTAGTTTTAGATATCATCTAAATAGTATTATAAATATCATATCGTTAAAAAATCATTACATTCATTTACTTATGATTTTAGTGGGTATCCACGTGATATATAAAAAAAAGACCTTAGGCTGAGTTCGATCCTACGTTTTGCATATTAATCTTCTTTTTCAAAAGTGGAAAGCCATAAGTCATTCTCTTATTGGATACTATCTTGACAGGGAAGTATACCATTTATTAACTATTGTCATCTTAAAAAAATTCAGCTATAGCTACTTAGATAGATACTCGACATAGTAATGTCTGTCACTCGTTTCCACCGAATCTAACCCATCTATTGATAAAGATTATCTGAATTCAAACTCATCCAAATCCGTGTGTGAAACAGTTGGGTCAGATGATTAAGATGAGATTTATGTTGTACGATTTTATGATTTTTAGTAAGTATTAAGATTAATTGTAAATTTATAATAATTTTTGAAATAAAAATGAAATTTTTATAGAACAATTATGAGTTTGAATTCCCACTAAAAAATTCAATAGATCTTATTAAAATTATATCTCTCACCCATAAAGTTTTAAAATTATTTTCCTCACCCATTTAATTTCCCCATTTTACATCATGCGTATTTCTAAGAAAATTTTATCAATTTTAAACAATATTTGAAAAAAAACATCAAAAATAGATATAAAAAAGAAGAAAGAAATTTATTTTAAAAACCTAATGAATTGGATATTTAATTTCACCGAACATCATAATAGAGGGATAATTTTCCCAAAATTTTAGAAAAAAAAAAGTTGGTTTAAACAAACTATAAAATGAATGATAAGTCGGATGAAAACAGAAAATATCCTCACCCATATTCAACCGATCCATCCCAATGGGTATGACAACCCTACTCGGGCAAGAACGGGATGCAAGCAATTGATTAGAAGTTAATTAGGAAGCTGATTTTTTGGGTTAAGGCAGAGCGGTGGTGAGGGCTACAGAGATCGTAACTGCATTCCCCAAGTTTCACCAGCTGTAGGGGCCTTACGATTGTTCCTGGCACGCAGAGAGCATCAACAAAGCTCGGACATAAAGTCCAACCCGCAAGAGGACCCAGGAAGGGGAGTCTTCCCAGTACTTTAAGACCTTCTGGTATTTTTGGTTCGGTTAGCCTGCTTCGACAACTAACCAGTTTTAATTGCAGTACTGTCCTTGGCTTCATTATATAAATCAAAAATAAAACTCGAGGGATTGGTAACTAGACGAAGGCAGTAATGATCACTGTAAATCTCGTAAGACGCCTTAAGAAACAAAGCTGCTATTCTGTGGTAAGAAAAAAAACAGCAAACATTCACCTCAACTCCATTTAGATCACATAGATTGTCAAACTATGATCCACAAGATAAACTTGAACGGATCATTAAATCTAGCAAAACAGGCAACTTCCTTCGTAACATAATGCACCAAAATTTTGAAGCAAACTGAAGATCCGATGATCGAGCGAGCTAATTCTTCAACGTTTCTTGGAGACTCCAACAGTCTTACCCCTACGTCCAGTTGTCTTGGTATGCTGTCCACGGACCCTGAGGCCCCAGTAGTGACGAAGACCACGGTGGTTCCTGTAAAATCAAACAGAAACACACCAATCTTAATAATCAAACACTTACAATTCAAATAGATGAGCAACATAAGAAGCAAGTAAGGTTCGATATTAATATACAAAAGCCCTTGTCAATCAACAGAACTAACTAACATACTAATAGCTACATAGGTCACAATATTACACAAAAGAGGAAGTCCATTGAGATTTTAACATGTCTTTACCCAAAACAATATGTAACAACTTCATCAAGATTTTAGTCTACAATGAACCAAAGTCCAAACAATATGGGTTCATCACTCAGACAGCGTTACCCAATCTAAAAACTAACCTACAGACAGTCTCATGAAGTTAAGAATATCTTTTACCTGATCTTCTTAAGGCGCTCAAGATCATCTCTCAGCTTCATATCAAGCTGATTGGAAACAACCTGAGAGTATCTTCCATCCTTGTAATCCTTTTTCCTGTTGAGGAACCAATCTGGTATCTTGTACTGCTTGGGGTTAGCTACAATGGTCATCAAGTTATCAAGCTCCGCAGCTGACAACTCACCAGCCCTGTTTTCAACATGTACACAGGTGCAAGTATTAGAACTATGAGGCAGTAGCATATCTGGAAACTGAAATACAAGACTTAGAAAATTTTAGAATTGAGACCACCAGCGTTGTAACAAAGAAGGGAGTGTGAAAAAAGCTTCTTGGGACATGTATACAAAAAGTTATTACAGCACTAACTGCAAACTAGCCCAAAAGAATGGACACGGACTTGTCACAATGAAACTTGTATTACTCGACCCGAACTAAGAATTGTATCATTAGGCCGTTAAAAATCAACAAATTGGTGATAAACATCCGTCATAATCCGTCTTCTAGATAAAACTGACAGCTTCACATCCACTCATCCTATCAAGTAAAGCTACTTAGATAGAAGCAAGCACACTTCAGAGTAAACAATATTCCAATGTATTTTACTGCATACTATATAAATTCGTCACATTTGCATCTTTCATGTTATATTTTTCTCGTATGAAATGAGACGCTACATAGGTGATAAGGCTCTACTCGAACCAATCAACACCACTATATTCACAAAACTCGTGCAATGAACAAAACTATAACTTACAATTCAACGAACAAAGCAACAATATTATTTCTAATTGAAGAGATAGCTGACCTCTTGTTCATATCAACATCAGCTTTCTTGCAAACGATGTTGGCAAAACGACGACCAATACCCTTGATCGAAGTCAGAGCGAACATAATCTTCTGCTTCCCGTCGACATTTGTGTTCAACACACGAAGAATGTGTTGAAAATCCTCATTCGCAACCAGCGCCTACAGTATCGATAAGTTTTCAGCTTTAGGATATATGAGATTCGGCATGTTCATCGAAAAAACAAAAAACAGGTAGGGAGAAGGACATCAAACGAGAAATTGGTACAAAACAAACCATCTTTGTTAGAGCTTGATCCTCTTCGCTCAGGTTCGGCTGCCTTCTTCCCCTGACCGAAGATCCGAAAGCACCGAGAGTACAGAAAACAGAACAGAAACGGCGCTACCTCTTATATGGGAGAGTCAAAACCCTAGCAAATGCAACAGCATACGATGTCGTAAATGTTTTACCCTTTTAGTATTATAGTAGCTAGCTCATCTCGATGGGCCGGTTCAAAAAATTAAGGGAAATTCGTAAATTCTACAATATTTTTGTTTAATTCATAAAATGTTCTAAACAAAATAGATGACTATAAAAAGTAAATAAATAAATATTTTTTAGATTTTATTTTGCATTATTCAGTAACATAAAAAATAATGTAGTGTTTTACACACATAAAATATATCAATTTTTCTATCAATTTATTCACTTAAGTACCATTATTTATGCCAATTAAATAGTATAATTTTTGCTATATTTCTTTAAGGGAAATGTCATAAAATGTCACTATTTTTTTTACTAATTCATGAAATGTTCAAAAAATGTTACAAAATGTCACTACGTTTTTGTAAGAATCCATGAAATGTCATTATAGTCATTGACCAGAATAAAAAAAATATAATCCTGCTAATTAACAAAGTACTTTTAAAGTTCAATATGCCCCAAAATGTAAAAAAATACACAAAAATTCAAAATGTTATATATATAAATAAATAAAGTTATAAAAAATGAAACAAATAAAAAGTAGATTAAATTATCATTGAAAAAAGTAAATATTTCTTAGATTTCTTCTAATTAAGGGAAATTTAAAATGCAACTATATTTTTGGCTAATTCATGACATGACCAAAAAATGTTACAAAATGTCACTACATTTTTTGTACAGTCCATGAAATGTCACTACAATCATTGACTAGAAAGAAAAAAGATAAAAATACCCCTACTAATTAACAAAGTACTTTTAAAGTTCACAATATGCCCCTAAGTGTTAAACAATTCATAAAAATTCAAAATATGATAAAATGAATATATATATATAAATTAAAAAATGGAAAAAATTGGAAAAAAATATATTTTAATAAAATAAAGAGTAAATTAGTAGGAACCTCCTTGAAGTTTTAGGATAATACCGTTAACCACCTTGTGTTTATCATAATTATTGGTAACCATGAGTTTACGATATCTCTGACTACGAGGCTCCAACTATAACTTCATTAATAAATCGTTAACCCTTGCTAACCTGTCAACCTATTCACTAAATGATGTCAGGCTGGACAAAGGCACTACTTAATCAGCATCGTCTAAGGCTCTGTTCGTTGTTGTCTATTTTGTCGTATAAATGTGGTATCTTTGAGTTTGACATTTTTGATAAAAATGCTAAACCACCACTGCCGAACAACAATTTTCAAAATACCCACAAATATACCAGCATAAAACAACCACAAAACAACCATAAAACAGCCAGCAATTTATACTGCAAAGAGAATGAATATCGTAAACAGAGGCAGGGCTAAAAAACTGTAATTAGGGGCGAGAATATTTTAATAATATTAATTAATTTTAAAAATTAATTTTTAATAAATTAATTTGAATTTTAAATAGTTATTTATATTTAAAAATGATATTATATATTAAATTTGACATAAATTAAAATATATAAAAAATATTGTTTGTTTTCCCTTTTTTATTTTTAGTTTATTTATAAAGATTGGTATACTAAATTATAAGTTAATGACAATAATACAGAACAATAGTTTTAAACTAGAAGCATTTTTCTAAAAACTTAATACTAAAAATTATTTTGAGTAATTCTAATATTTTCTAATTTATAGAATCTGTAATGAAAAACTAAAAAAATATTTGTATTTTGGATAGAAGGGGTACATGATTACTAAGAATGACATAATAATCCATTTTACTTTTGACTATATTGCTAAAATAAGGTATAAAATCTGAATATTTAATTATATGTACATATAGTAATATATAGGTCATATCTTTAACACTAATTATTTATTTTTTGTATGATGTAAACATTAATACAGTTCACTAATTAATTATTATATTTTCTTTTATTCAAATGTGAACAAGTAGTCTGGTGAGTTGAACCAAGTATAGTTACAATTGTTGTTATCCATTGATAGAATTGTGGTTGATAATAGTGAAGTTATTTATATAGATCTTAATATAAATGTTAACAAAAATTGATTACAATAAAAATTTGTTGTTTTCGTAATTAATAAATTATGTATATACTAATCCATATATTTGCTAGTAGTTTCTTTATTTTCATCTCAACAAAAAGTTGTTTTAAAATGTAATACAAAATTATTAATAGTGACAGAAAATGATAAACGCGCTGCACGTAATTAACTTATTCAAATACGCCAGACAAAACCGCCACATGCCGAGCACCAGTTTTCAAAACAACCACAAAACAACCAGCACAAAACACTAGCAAAACCCATAAAACAACAGACCAAAACAACCATAAAAAAGCCGTACCGAACAGGGCCTAAGTCTCTCTCATTGCAACGGTATTTCTTATAAACGTCAACCCTAACCCATGAATGGTCCACAACCAATAACAAATCCATCCTTAAGTGTTGTGTAGCAGGTAAGCAACCTTCTAAAAACGTGTGGACCATTCATGGGTTAGTGTTGAAGGTTTTAGGAAAATAGCAATGGGATGGAAGAGACTTAAACGATGCTGACTAAGTAGTGCTTTTTGTCCATCCTAACATTATTTAGTGAATAAGCTGACGGGTCAGCAAGGGGTTAACGACTTATTAACGGAGCAATAGTCCGGGCCTCGTAGTTAGAGATACCATAACCTCAAGGTGGTTACCCATAATTATGATAAATACAAGGTGGTTACAGGTATTATCCCAAAACCTCGAGGGGTTCCTAGTAATTTAAAATATCATAAAATAAGTAAATATTTCTAAGATTTCTTTTAAATAATCCAGGTGCTTAAAAAATATAAAGTTTTAAACATATAATTTATGCAATTTTTCTACCAATTAAGTACAATAATCTATACCAATTAAATACATAATTTATACCATCCAAAGGGCTTGCTTGGTAAAAACTTGCTTTAAGCCTTTACATCTCCATACTTAACCTAAATTTGGATTTTATTTTCAAATATTTTCTCCTTCATTAAAATAGCTTTATAGTCTATAGTTAGTGCTAGAAATCATCTTTTAAGGTCAAGGTATTTCAAGCCACTTATAATTACCAAAATGCCCCCTGGGACAAAATGTGAAATATAAACAACGGCTTCCGCGACGGTTACTCTGGAAGCTTAATCCCAAATCCGGAGGAAATTTGGGAGGATTACTCTCGGATATCAATTCCCATACGGAAGCAATCTGGGAGAATCACTTCGGAAACTTAACTCTAGTTTGGAACTAATCCGGGAGAATTACTCTGGAGTAGCTATTGCGCTGTAAAATTCTTTTTAAGCACATAATTGAGGTTTAACTCACTAATTGACCTCTATAAATTAGGGTATTTCAAGAGCATATAGCAAAAGATGAAGAAAAAAATTAGAAACGACAAAGCCGCATGCAGAGCAACACCTCCTCCAAAGTCCATCGCACTTAAGTAGTAGAATCCCAAACTCTTGTTCCCCGAGCGGATGAGCAAGAGCACCAAACACCACCCATTTCCGTTTGCCCTCCCCTTCCTAGATCGATCTACACAAGGGATGGTAGAACCAGGAGATAGCAGGGTGTGAGTGCTAGGATGATCGTGCCCTAGTGAAAACGATAAAAATTCACCGACATGCAGACATATTCCACTGACTTCAATTTTCTCCTTTTATAAATATAGAAAACAAGTAATTCTGTGGTGGCACAATAAATCGATGGCTCATACTGCAGTGACATGTATTGGGATATGGGCTTCAGCCCATAATCCGTTCCAGTTAGTCCATAATAAGTCTAGGTCATATTAAGCATAATATGGTTTAGATATTCTTGTATATTCTGGTTAGTTTTGGTTTTATCTTTAGGTTAGTTTTTATTCCTTGAATATCTATTAGTTAGTTACATGTGAAGATTTATATATACACTTGTATAGGCGTTGTAAACACATACACAGAAATGCAATCTGTTATGCAATATACTGCTTCCGTTGATTTCCAGTAACTCAATATCTTTACACTCACAAACGTCTACACATACAAACCAAAACAAATCTGTTATGGTATCAAGAGCTTAGGAATTCTTTCCTTTCTAAGTTACAAAGCTATATCAGTTTGTTTAGCACCACAGACAATTTTCTTCAGTCACTAGCAATGGCAGACGGCAAGAACACACAGAAGGAGAAGTCGGCAAACTCCTCCAACAGCAGCAGTGCAATTGACGTCAACGATCCAATTTATGTCCATGCCGCTGAAAATCCAGGACTACTTCTTGCACCGAAGTTCAATGGCACTGGATTTTTAGGATGGAAATGTGACATGGTTACAGCATTGAAATCCAAGAACAAATATGGATTTGTGACAGGAACTGTTAAAAGGCCAGATGAGGCAGATACCTTGCGGGTTACTGCGTGGGAACGATCTAAATCACTGGTACTCTCTTGGATCAAAACAACATTGGAGGCAAGTGTGATCCAGAGTGAGCGGTACTGTGACGACCCCAAAGAGATTTGGGATTCCTTATGTGAAAGGTATGAACACACCAATGTAGCAGTTTTTCATAACCTGAAACGAGAATTAGCAGAAGTTAGACAGGGAGAAGATTCGGTCATAACTTATTATAATAAGCTGAAGAAAACCTGGGGGGAACTTGATTTAGCTAGACCTGCGCAAAAGTGTTCTTGTGGAAAATGTACTTGTGGCGTTAATAGTTCCATAAAGAAGGCAAAAGATGAAGAAAAACTGGTGCACTTTCTCATGGGTTTGAATCGCAAGTTTCTGTCAATCAGAGGACATATACTAGCGATGAAGGAAATTCCAACTCTCGACAAGGCCTTTTCGCTAGTTGCTCAGGAGGAAGAGCAGCGAGGCAAGGATGAGGTAAAAGAAGAGGCTATGTCGTTTTACAGTCAAGGGGTAGAAAATCAGAGAAACCCTAGAAGAGGAGTAGATTCAGATAAGAGAAAACTCACCTGTAGCTTCTGTAAGAAGACCGGGCATACCTTCGAAGAATGTTATCAGAGGCGCAAATGCACCCATTACAAGAAAACAGGACATTATGCTTCTGAGTGTTACCAGTTACACGGCAGAGAAGCCATATTAGCACGCAAGCAAAAGGGTTATGCAAATATGGCGAGTGAACAACCACAAATTACAGAGATTGAAAGCAAAGATGACGGGCTCACCCCAAAACAGCTTCAACAGATAGCGGAGCTCATTCGCAACAGTAATTCGAATTCAGGAGCAAAAACAGAAACACAAAACTACTGCAATTTCTCAGGTACTGATTCGTTTTACCTTTCAAGTAAACAATGTTTGATGGGAAGTGAAACTCAGAGTACTTTTGATGGCAAATGGGTAATCGATTCCGGCGCCACCGATCACATGTCGGGAGCTAGGGTTTTATTTCGTAACTGGAAAAATTTGCAAAGCCATAAAACTATAATATTACCTGATGGCAGACCGCAGTTGATAGAAATGGTGGGAGATGTGAAAATCGGGGAAGATTTTTGGTTGAAGGATGTTTTGTATATACCCGATTTCCAGTTCAACTTAGTCTCGGTGAGGAAGATGACGGATCAATTTCAGTGTGCAGTGATGTTTGATTCTTCTGGTTGTTTCGTACAGGGCCTTACGAGAGAGAAGGCTGATCGAGTTGGGCGACCTTTGGGTGGACTGTACGTGATTGATGAAGACCGCATCGGTACCGTGCTGGGCTCAAATTCGTTCGCGGGCCGGCAAAGATTGGGCTTTGTTGCTACCGTCAGTCCAAAGGCAGAGGCGCTGCACATTAAGTTGGGCCATGTTCCTTTGCCTAAGTTAGTCAAGATGGGTTTAATAAAAGACAGTGATTTTTCTTCTAATTTTGCTTGTGATGTGTGCTACAAGGCTAGAGCACAAAGACTACCGTTTAATAATTCATTGAGTAGTACTGCAAGACCTTTTGAACTGTTGCATGTTGATGTTTGGGGCCCGTTTAGCAGTGACACTTATAATGGTTATCGTTATTTCGTATGTTTTGTTGATGATTTCTCTCGATCAACCTGGGTTCATCTTATAAAACACAAATGTGAAGCTTGGGAAGCGATAGTCCATTTTCTTACGATGGTGGAACGACAGTTTGACACCAAGGTGAAAGTTGTTAGATCAGACAATGCAAAGGAACTAGGCAGTTCTAATGAAGGGAAAACCTATTATGCTCGAGAAGGAATTGTACACCAGACCACTTGTGCTTATACACCTCAGCAGAATGCTATTGTTGAACGGAAACACAAATATTTGCTTGAGACAGCTAGAGCAATATTCTTCCAGTCTGGTATTCCCATAGCTTACTGGGGTGAGTGCATTTTACATGCGACATACCTGATTAATCGGCTTCCAACAAAGGCTTTGAACGGGAAAACACCTTTTGAAAGTTTACACGGTACAGAACCCGACTACAAGGTGATACGCCCCTTGGATGCTTGTGCTACAAGACTATTATACATAACAAAGGAGGAAAGTTTAATCCAAAGGGAGAAGCATGTGTTTACCTAGGGCAAGATCCAAGAAAGAAAGGCCACAAGGTTATGAGTATAGCTTCGCGTGTTGTTGAGGTTAGTAGAGATGTCAAGTTTCATGACAACATTTTCCCTTTCAAACATGGTCTTGATCGGGACTCTTCTATCCCACGTGAGGAGCACGTTCCTGTTGATATACAGCTCTACCTTGTTGATGATGACATCCAACCGCAATTACATGATGAACCGGACTTGGTTGATCAACCTAGTGATGACGTGGGTGTTCGACGTTCCACACGTGTCAGTCGCATGCCCAGTTACTTGGAGGATTATGTCTGTAACACGGCTTTTCAAGACGTGTTAGATGAACGCGTTTATAGCACTCAGAGGTCTGAACTGGGTCTAGCAAGTTTAACTGATATACGGCCCATTCAGTCGGTTGTCCTTCCTTCACCTGCATTGTCAGCCGCTGTGGATATGACAGAACCAAGTTGTTACAAAGAGGCTGCCCTCCACGAACACTGGCAAAAGGCCATGCATGAAGAGCTCCAAGCTCTGGAAAAGAATGATACATGGGAAGTTGTGTCTTTACCTAAGGGTAAAAAGCTGGTTGGTTGTAAATGGGTATACAAAGTTAAACTCAAATCAGATGGAACCCTTGAACGCTACAAAGCTCGGTTAGTGGCTAAAGGGTTTACTCAGCGACATGGTCTGGATTATACTGAAACCTTCTCTCCTGTTGTCAAGTTGACCACCATACGTGCCCTAATCGTGGTTGCACTTCACAAAGGTTGGGTTATTAACCAGTTGGATGTGAACAATGCTTTTCTCCATGGCACTCTTGATGAGGAGGTATACATGCGGGTACCCCCTGGTCTTGACGTGTCTGGTACCAACAAGGCTTGTCGTCTGAAGAAGTCATTGTATGGTCTCAAACAAGCCTCCCGACAGTGGTTCTCTAAGCTTGCTACTTTCCTGCATACTCTGAATTTTCATCAGTCCAAGAATGATTATTCTCTGTTCCATAAGAAGACCGGCAGTGGGGTTGTTTTCATTGCAGTTTATGTTGATGATATGCTCGTGGTTGGGGACAAACAAAGTGACATTGATGCTGTCAAGCGAGCTTTGGATTTGAATTTTAAGATCAAGGATCTTGGTACTTTGCATTATTTCCTTGGCATCGAGTTTATTCCCACCACAACGGGCTACATCCTTTCTCAGCGCAAGTTTTGCAGGGATCTTGTAGCAGAGAGTGGTTGTCAAGACTCTCATGCTACTAAAGGCCCCATGGTGGTTGGTAAATCACTGCTAGTAAATGACGGTACTCCTCTTGCTGATCCATTTGTTTATCGCAAATTGGTTGGTAAACTGAATTACCTTTCCAATACTCGGCCAGATATTAGCTACACCGTTCAAGTTCTGAGCCAATTCATGCAGTGCCCTACGGATGTCCATATGCAAGCAGCTTTACATGCCTTATGTTATATCAAAGGGACCATGAATTATGGGATAGTTCTCTCTAAAGACTCTCGTGTTTCCTTGGATTTATTGGCATACTGTGATTCAGATTGGGCGGCCTGCCCTAACACTCGGAAATCAGTCTCCGGTTATTATATTTTCCTTGGTAATAGTCCCATCTCCTGGAAAACAAAGAAACAAGGTTCAGTTTCCCTTTCTAGTGCGGAAGTTGAATATCGTTCTCTTCGGCGTGTTACAGCTGAACTTACTTGGTTGACACGTCTTTTGCATGAACTTGGTGTTGCTAATATTGCACCGGTCCCAGTCAAGTGTGATAATCAGTCGGCGATTCATATAGCGCGCAATCCCGTTTTGCACGAGCGGACCAAACATATTTGAGATCGACTGTCATTTTGTGCGTGAAAAAATTCAGCAAGGTCTCATTGATGTTGTCTACACACACACAACGACACAACTGGCTGATATGTTGACGAAGGCCCTACCAGGCAGCAGGTACAAAGACCAGCTTCAGCGTCTGGGTATGAGCAGCAGCGATACTCCAAGCCTTGGCAACTTTGCTTGCCTACGGCTTGCGGGGGGGGGGGGGGGGGGGGTATTGGGATATGGGCTTCAGCCCATAATCCGTTCCAGTTAGTCCATATAAGTCTAGGTCATATTAAGCATAATATGGTTTAGATATTCTTGTATATTCTGTTTAGTTTTGGTTTTATCTTTAGGTTAGTTTTTATTCCTTGAATATCTATTAGTTAGTTACATGTGAAGATTTATATATACACTTGTATAGGCGTTGTAAACACATATATACAGAAATGCAATCTGTTATGCAATATACTGTTTCCGTTGATTTCCAGTAACTCAATATCTTTACACACACAAACGTCTACACATACAAACCAAAACAAATCTGTTAACATGTGAGAGATATTGGCAAGTAGAGAGCGTACACTTTGATTTTGTCTTGCTTTACACACTCTATGCCTCATTCACTACATAGGGAAACTATTGACACGCGTTTGTGAGTAAGAAGATGAACGGTTACTTGCACCAAATGGTTATTCTCTAGCTATTGAAGGGGTATATATATTATTCATTGGTTAGCTCATAAGTATTGAGAGGAATGAATATTGAAGCATAAAATCATATCTTCATCTTAGCATGAAAAAAATAAATTGTAGAGTATAAAAGTATAGAGGGAAATAAGGGTAAAGTGGCAGAGAAAAAGATATTTAAAGTGTATAAAGGTGTATATAAATCGCACTTTTTTAACAATAGAAACAGGCTTTAAAATAATTTTTTGAACAAAAGAAGTGAATAAAGGCGTGGTTGGTTGAGGAGAAAATAAATTTTGTTTTTATAAATCTTATTTCTTTTTAAGGATTAAATTGATACTTTAGGAGAATAATGACCATTGTAATCATTTACTTTTTAAAATGATATTTATTATTGATGTTTGGTGAAAATATTTCTAGTTAATTATTTTAGTTATTTGAAGTTATCGTAAAATTTTATATTCTCTTACATGAGTTTTTTTATCCTATATGAGATTTTTCCAGCAACGTTCTTAACGGAACAAACATGTGACAAAATAGTTTGCTAAAGGAAAATGTTATAAGTACATAATTGTTGAAATCAAAGTAGATAGTCGATGAGTTATGGATTATTTGTTAGAAAATTCAAGATACCCCTTAAATTTTTCATAATTCACGATATATCCCCTTTTCAAAACATTATCACAGACAATGGCGGAGGTTAAACATGTATGTAGTTGGGTAGGCGTGCCCCATTGAAAAAAATTCAACAAAGAAATATCTATAAAAATATATTCCGAATAATGTGACCCCTCTAAATTCAATTGGTTAGTGAATTTTCTATTGAGATTGATAATAGCAAACTGTAAAAACAAAGTGCTCTTTCTATCAATTCGTATAATTCTATTTGTATTTGTACAAGTGATTCTCGTTTTGTTTTCTTTATTTATCAGCCAGCAATTCTCATGTCATTGAAGCCATGAGGATAAATGATCTTTCTGTTCAATCTACTTTATTATAATTTGTTAGTAAAAAGGAACAAATATCTCAGCCATATGTTACTTGTATGGTTGTATCTTTTTTGTTTTGATGAATGTACATTACCCGTTATCTAATTCTATTTCTTCTATTTGTATTTGTACAAGTGATTCTCGTTTTGTTTTCTTTATTTATCAGCCAGCAATTCTCATGTCATTGAAGCCATGAGGATAAATGATCTTTCTGTTCAATCTACTTTATTATAATTTGTTAGTAAAAAGGAACAAATATCTCAGCCATATGTTACTTGTATGGTTGTATCTTTTTTGTTTTGATGAATGTACATTACCCGTTATCTAATTCTATTTCAATTGTTCAGCAAATTGATAATACGACCACATTATCAATTGTTGTATGATTGATGATGAAGTATCTTTATTGTTACAAAAATCCTTGTATAATATTATTAATTAGCTAGAATTGTTATCTTTATAAATTATTTATTTTGATTAATGTACAAGTAACATTGTTTATGTTTATATCATTTTCAGATAAGTCATGGATAAAGTAAAAACGCTTGATTCTTTTTTCAAGCCAAAAAGATGTCTTGAAAGTGATAGTCACACACAACATGATGATGAGCCAATTGAAAAATCTAATCCTCAATGCCAATCAGTTCGTAAGGAAGAACCACCTAAAGTCTTCTCGACTCACAAATTCAGAGACGCCAAGGTTTGATAAATTCATTATTAATTCGTTAATCCATGATCCTGGCGCCCGGCCTTCAATTTGGGACTATCCTAGTAACCAGTGTGATGTGATAAAACGAACATATATAAAGCTTGGTCCTTATCAACTTTATAAATGTAATTACCCATTTACGTGTGATCGTCATTGGCGTAGGTTTCAAGCAAGTTGGTTCAAAGGTTTCTTTTGGTTAGAGTATTATGAGAACAAAGATGTTGCATTTTGTCTTCCTTGTTATTTGTTTGACAAGGAGCCTAGTGAAGGAAGTAGGTCTGTAACATTTACTTTGAAGGGATTCAACAATTAGAAAAATGTGAATGATGGAAAAAAATTATGCTTTTATCCACCATGAAGGTAAGAACTCTAACTCTGTAGATCAACATTCTATGAGTTGCTATGACAATCTGAAGAATCAGTTAGGTCATTTAGAGACTATGATACACAAGCAGACATCTCAACAGATTATGAGTAAAAGATTGCACTTGAAAACTTCCATTGAGGCAATTAGGTGGCTCACATTTCAAGCATGTGCATTTTGAGGGCATGATGAACGATATAGCTCAAGAAATCAAGGAAATTTTCTTGAATTGATTAAACTTATTTCATCTTACAACAAGAGTGTCAGTGATGTTGTGTTAGGGAATGCTCCAAAAATTGTGAAGTATACATCACTGGATATCCAAAAAGAGATCTTATGTGTTATTTCTACAAATGTACAAAAAACGGTCCGAGATGAGATTAGGAATGCAAAGTTCTGCTTGATAGTAGATGAGTCTTGAGATGAGTAAAAAAAGGTCAATGTTTTAAGGTTTGTTGATCAACATGGATATGTATGGGAAAGATTTTTGTACTTAGTTCATGTCAAAGACACATCTTCCTTGACTTTTAAAAAATGAAATATTTTCATGTTTATCTTATCATATGCTTGATGTTCAAGATTTTTGGGCCCATCTACTACGAAGACATTCATCTAAAAATTGAGAGATGAAAAGTGGGAATCATTGTTTAAAGATGTTATGTCCTTTTGTGAAAGTAATGACATTCCAATCCCTGATATGACTGGAACTTACAAGGATCTCATTCGTTCTCGCCATAAGAAAAACAATGTAACCGTCGAGCATCACTATCGAGTTAATATATTTATTGTTGTTATTGACCATCAATTGTAGTTGAACTCGAGGTTTAATGAGACTGCTATAGAATTTCTTCGTATAAGTGTTGTTTTAGATCTAAGAAATGCATACATATCCTTCGATGTGGATGATATAGTTGGATTAGCAACAAAGTTATATCCTTCTGATTTTACTGAACAAGAAAGAATTCATTTAGCACAGGAGCTAGAACACTATGAGCTAGATGTTCACAACCACCCACACTTGGAGAATGTATGTTCAGTTCTAGACTTGTGTAGGGGACTGAAGGAAACTGGAAAGTTTGAAATATATCCTATGATTGATGGATTGATTCGTTTTGTTTTGACTCTTCCTGTTTCAACTGCAACAAGTGAACATGCCTTTTCTGCAATGAAAATTGTGAAGACCAGACATCGTAGTAGTAAGTCTGATGAGTTTCTACGGAACTACCTGGTTGTTTATATTGAAAGGGAGATTGTCGAGACCTTCTGTACGGATAAGATAATAGATGATTTCAACTTTGTGAAATAGAGACATGCACAACTTAAAATCCCCAGGGTACATTTTCTTTTGATTTGTTTTCTTGTATGCTTGCTTTAATGTGTATGTGTGCCAATATGTATCTAGTTACATATTTATCTAATTGACCATTAATAGATGGGTTCTAGATAGATAAAGATCGTTTTTCAACCTTTAGCTGTTCAATGTTATTCTTAGGTGAGAATTAACTTTCATATGATTTTTCACCAGTCAATATTTTTCATTACATTCTAGTGTTATTCTTAGTATTTTCATCTCATCGGTATATAATGAAATTTGTTACTTGATCAATCTTGAAACACCAATTATTTTTTATTACAAGAACTTTTTCCTTGTCTTACGTGGAATTCCATTTTGGATGAGGTACGAATTGAAATGTTATACCTGGATGTTGTCTTTTGATAATTTACACTTATTGATCTACAATTCACCATTCTTCGGTCATACTTTGTATTAAGATTGATCATACCATATAAATATCATGTGCACTTTTGTATTGTTGCTTGAAACCACAAACACATTCGATTTATAAACTATGGCATATATATGTAATATGAATTAATGTTTTAATATTACATTGAAAGTATAAATGCTCCCCAATTGTAAATCCTGGTTTCGCCCCTGGTCACAAGATACCCCTAAAAAGTTTTAAATTCATAAAATACCCCAAATTCATGGAATAACCTTAAATAATGACTAGTTTACCCCTAACACTGCACGTCATGTTTCAAGTTCACAATATGCCCCTTTTTAGAAGTATTTTATGAAATTTTACAATAAAAATGTTGGGGAATTTCATTAATGTCATTAGGTTTTTGGCTAATTCATGAAACACTACTAAAAAAGTAACGAAATTCTAAAAAATAAAAAATAAAAAATTATAAACTTTTAAAAAGTGTTTAAAAACTGAAATTTTTTAAACAAAATTTAGGTTTTTTAAATACAGAAAAAAAATTTAAAAATTAAAATCTAAAAAAATAAAAAAACATAAATATTTTTATTAACATTTAGAAAACTATTAACTATCATAAAATATTATAAATAATTAAATATTTCTTAATATATTTTAAAATTATTAGGTATCATAAAATATAATACTGAGTTTAAAAACATAATTTATAATCTATTAGATATCATAAAATGACACTAGAAAGCGGAAAAGATCATCTAATAGAGTATAAATTATGTCTTTAAACTCTGTATTATTTTTGATACCTAATAATTTTTTTAAAAAAATCTAAGACATATTAATATTTTATTTATATTTAAAATTTTAATTTTTTTTAAATTTTATGATATTTTTTATATTTTTTAAAATTTTCTTTTTTTTGGAGTTTTTAGATCTTTATTTTTATAAAAAATTATATATTTTGTTTATATAAATTTTAGTTTTTGCAAATTTTTTAAATTTAGATTTTTTTTTTCATTTTATATACTTGTTAGAGTTTTGTAACAAACTTTAGTAGCATTTCATAAATTACCAAAAATCTAGTGGCATTAATGAAAATTCCAACATTTTTATTGTAATTTGATAAAATGCTTATGAATAAAAAGAGACGCATATTGTGAAATTGAAATATGACAGACAATGTCAGGGATAAAATAATCATTATTTAACATCATTTAGGGGTATTTAATAAATTTTGAAACATTTTAAGGATATCTTGTGATGATGTTTTCAAAATATATATTATGAATTACAAAAGTTTATAGAGTATATTGTTAATTTTTCGTTATTTGTTTAAATGGTAGAGATTTTCCCATATGTTATGAAGGGTCTTCTTCTATAAATCAGTTTATTATTATATATTTACATATAATAATAATTTTTTGAAAGAACAATATATTCATTCATGCATTACAAAGTTGTACATATATAATAACGAATTATGAGATAAAATCAACTAACTAGAGCATGATGAATGATGATAAAAGGATAGCATCAAACAACAGTAGAAGGCCACGACAGGACGGTAAACACTAGGCAGAAAAATCGATCTGCCTATTTCATTTGAAAACAAAGGCTTTCTCCTCCTCTTTCATTTTGCGAAATATATGCCTTCAAAGCCTACATACCATTTCTAACTATCGAAGCCGCCCAATTTGTTTCTTGAATTTCATATCGGCAATGCACTCCCAATCCCGGTAGAAGCGGTTTTTTGCTGAAACAATTTACGCAGTCAATTGACCGCGTACAGTACTGGGTTGTTCGATTTTTTTGCAGATTCTTGAAAACTACCCATATTGTCTGATTCGGGCTTGCTTATGAGATGATTGTTCTTACTCCTACCGGAAGATGCCCCATGATAAAGTGCAGTTTTATACAGAAAGAAACCACTTTGCACAGTAAGGGAATTTTGTCTCTTTTGGTCTATCGTCATCTATCTATGCTTGGCTTTTCCTGACTTGCTTTTCAGCGGGTGACAACCGGATGAATTAATCATAGAATATAAGCCTTACCAATGATATACACACATATAATCATCAATATTGTTGTCAGTGTGAAGTTGTAGGAAATTGGTTAGTAGTGTAGGATTGGAGAAGTTTTGTTAGTGGTGGAAAATGTATCAAGATGTGAACTGGGTTTGCTTCTCTTTGAAGTTAGAAACATACACTTGTTTTCTTGCTTAAATTGCAATTTCTTTATGACAGGCAACGAAGAGTATAGTACCAAACAACCAGTGAACAAATTGCCAATTCTAATTAGTAAGAGGCAAGCTGTTTTGTGTAGTCTTACTATAACACTGGCCTTGCTCCCATCAACACACCCAACTTGGGGGGCAGATAAGAAGTCAGGCGACCTAGCAGATGATGAAGAGTCAGGTACTAACATTTTTGGGGCGGTTAAGTCACTGCTTGATCCCAATGAGACCACTAAGTCTGGGAAAGTCTTACCCAAAGCCTATCTAAAATCAGCGAGGGATGTCTTGAAGAATCTCAGAGAGTCCCTGAAAGAAGACCCTAAAGACAACGCCAAGTTTAGACGAACTGCTGATGCTGCAAAGGAGTCTATCCGTAATTACTTGAACGACTGGAGAGGTCAGCAGAGTGTTTCCAATGAGGTATGTATACTTCACAGGTTAACGATCTTTTTAATTGTTTCGTGATGGTGAAAGCTGGATATATATATTGTGAGTAGTTGATTGGCTCAAATCAACAGCTTAGAATAAGTTGTATCCCATATTAGAATGTAAAAGGTTATGCCTGATTGAGTTTGTTTTGTTTGTTCGTTATGGTTTTTTAAGTATTTGACATTGATATGTGATAACCAGGCTGCAAACCATAGTAACCCTGAAAGGGTGAATGTTGATGAAACTAATTGAGATTACTTATGAACACAATGCGGTTTGTATCCAGCCTTGATGCATATATAAGGATCAAGTCGCTCTGTTATAGATTGGCTTCCACTATTTGTGACCAGAGTGAGTTTATTTACAATCTAACTGGCCCGGGACAAGGATTATTTGGGATGCATCTAACGGTGGCAAGATAACCCTCATTGAGATATGAATTGTTAACTGAGATTGGTATGCTGGACGGATTGCTTTACCTGAAACAGACAAAGTACGCCAGGCCATCTCAGTAGAACTCATCAAAGACAAAAGTGGTCATGATTCTACGTGATGCTGCCAAGGAGTATCCTGCAGGGAGGAAACTGATGTTTGGTAAAAATGGGAAGCAATAATATTGTGCCTGGTGTTAATGGGACGAAACTTGGTTGTGTTTGGTAACGAATAGGGGAATTAAATTATTGATATTGGTTTGTAATTGGAGGATAATAAGAAAAACAATGATGTGAAAATGTGTATGGAAATGGGTTTCATGTTATTTCAATTTTTGAACTCTTTTTTATTTCGCTTCTCATCGTGTTCTGCAACTCTAGCTGCTACTTCTTTCCTTAGAACCTTGTGCTTGATCTTGCTGTAGGAATCGTATATGAAGCTTGAAAAAGTTATCAGAGCGTTGGCCAGCTTCTACTCAAAAGCAGGGCCTTCCGCACCTCTACCAGAAGAAGTGAAGTCTGAGATTTTAGTTGACTTAGATACTGCCGAAGAATACTTGTAGTTTACTGTGTTTAACTAATATATTGAACCTATTCTTGCTGAACTCGTTCGTTCAGCAGTTATATAGTACCTGCAGTTAGTGTTTATGAAACTTTTCTCATTTTGTCATGTTATGAAATAACAACATATGACAGGATGTAGATGGGGTAACAGGATAGAAAGGTTTGTGGTGAAAGTGCTGGTGGATGTGTCGAAGCCTATCTTGCATCATGCCTTGTTTCATGATGCTGAAGTATCTTATGAGAGATCGCCCGAGTTTGTGTTTTCATTGTGGGGTGTTTATGCATGGTACGAGGAAGTGCCCGGAGAAGATAAGTGTGGGGGAGGAGGGTTTTGCCTATGTTCCTTGGTTGTGGGCTAGTGTTTTGCGCTTGGGATGGGCTGGGGTGCTGGGGAAAGGAATAATGATGCTTGGTTGTCTGCGAGGGGTGATCTTGGCCGTGATGGGGGTGGGTAGGGGTGTCTGTAGAAAGCGGAACCGTCGAACGGGTAAAATTGAAATGGAAATTTGGTTAATTAAAATGGTTTGTTGGTCTAGTATTGAACGGTTTAAATTATCCAGTTTCTGTTATTGATTTTATGAGATTCGGTAAGATTCGGTTAACTGGAAGGCGTTGTAGAAGTTGGCGCTGGTGCCATCTTCTTTGGTGTCATCTTTGTTGTCTTTTTTTTTATTATTATTAATGTAAGTTCAAATAACATAGTAAAATTTAGGGAAATTTCATGAAATGCTACTATATTTAATGTCACTAAAAAAACAATCTACCTATTAGGTTTTGTTATTCTCTTGTCTTATTAGTTATGTACCCCTTTAAAATAAATAATTAGAATATAGCATTCTAATCTAGCTAGTTTAACAATAAGACCCATTATAATTATTCTCATTATGCACCAAATTAATTAGAGTATAAATTATCATTAGAAATATAACAAATAAACAATGCGTGTATTTCAGATGTGATTTGTTTCCTGTTGCCAAGGTTCATCATTTGTGGTGGTGTAGATCTTATCACTGGCCTATTAGGGTTTCTTTACGGGCGGATGAGGGCAGAAGATGAAAATTGTTGTTTTGAGAATTATTGGGTTAGGGGAGGTAAAATGTCAAATTATTGTGCGTTAAGCGTGATGTTTTAGGGATGCGAAGGGGTGGGCTAGATGGACAAGTTTTTTTGGAACCCATTCTCAAACTTAAAAAATAAAGTGGAGCCCACTAGATTATTAAGAATGCTGCTGTGACAAGCGTTTGATCCAGAGATGATTTATCCGTTCTCAAACTTAAAAAATAAAGTGGAGCCCACTAGATTATTAAGAACACTTGTGTAACAAATGTTTGATCCAGAGATTATTTACCCGTTCTCAAACTTAAAAAATAAAGGGGAGCCCACTAGATTATTAAGAACGCTGCTGTAACAAGCGTTTGATCCAAAGATGATTTAATTTCAAGTGTTCATTTTGTGGACCCAAGGAAAATAATCTTCATCTACAAAGAGAATCTCATTTCAGAACGGGGTTGCATCAGTGGGACAATAGAAATTACGAAAGGGTGGATCTTTTGAAAAGGGAATTAGATAATGTGGTGGATAGTATTGGGGATGGTGTTTGACAAACGAGGTGTAGGATTGTCAAGAAGTTGGATGTGATTCTCCTTAAAGAATAAATTAGGTGGATATTTGCAACATATTTGAAAACTGCTATTTGACAATCTATAATTTACAACAAAAGTTAATTAAATTAGTCATGTGATGCGTTACCGTTTTCTATATAACAATTATAAATATTAAATTACAATTTAAAATTCTTTCATTAAAAAAATTAATAAAATAAACAAATGTTAAAATAAATAGTTTATGAAAGTACCTCATATACTTGATAAAATAAAACAAAAATTAATACATCATAAACTATTATTTGAATAAAAAAAGAAACAAGTAAAATCTTAAATATACATAACAAATAAGTAAATTCTTCCTTTTATAAAACTAAAAGAAAAGAAGAAATCTGTTAAGTAAAACAAAATATAGGTATCGTTCATCTATAGAAAGAAAATGATAGAGGTGTATTATATTACTCTATTGACAAAGAAATTTAATAATATAATTATTTAAGATTTGTATCAAATAATATCTGATGTATTTTTGTATGTTCTTGTAACGTTGCAATGGTGATGGTGATTGAATTCACAGTAATTACTAAACAGAGAACAGAGGCTAAAAGTGGAAGAAAGAAGCAGGCAATATGCTACAACTGTAACACAGATATGCCAGCATATTTGCAGGCCTAGTTTCTAGAGTGAGAGTTAGGGGTTAGTTTGCGCTTATAGTCGATACTGGATATGGATAAGGCTTAAAAAGAGTCATGAGAGGGTGGGGATTATTTTGAACTTTTAAGTGGAGCGAGATTTCATTTTGGGGACGCAGCATCCACCACAAGCCCTATAGCTAACAAATAAAATTAATACACTTAAAGAGCATTAGTCTCGCTAACTTCACCCGCTGAAAAATATACCAGCCGACCGCCGTGAACAAAATCTATCTTTGTAACAGCAAATAACAAGAGTGGATGACCAGGAGGAAAATCACACGTTCTCAGTAGGATCATTACAAAATCACATGACAAAATAAATATTCTGGGAGGAAACAATGAATGAGAACTCCCAGGAACAGAAAGAGATGGCCTGAAATATAGCAAAAATTTGTTCTAATAAGTCTCACTCTCACTATTATAAATCTATCATGGGTCTTCTTACTTCTTCTTGGCATCGCCAGCCTTGGTCTGTAAGATTGGAAGACAATAAAAAATAAGTAATTTATCAGGCTCAGCCAATAAACATAGTTAAAAAATGAGTGATAAGAACAAACAGGGTAACATAAGATGCTGATGATTTACCTTCTTGACACCACGGACTTTCTTGGTCCTGTTCTTCCTTTCCTTCATCTGCTTCCTAGACTTATCAATCTTTGTGGCCAGTCCATTCTGTCCAACAAATAATCAAAATTGTAATACATGTAACAGAACTTACCAATGGTGTACATTATCCAAGTACACGTGATTAGAAGATGGAGATTAGTCACAACTGAATTGAAGTGGATAACATGATGCAAAAATGGAGCAAAGCATAAAGAGACACTGGATGCTAGGGCAACGCATAAAGACGGATAGACCAAAGACTTAGATATTGGAACACAATTTGGAACGCCTCAGCTAATTCTATAGATCAGATTGTCTACTTCCGCAAAGATTCAGGACACAATTTTTGCGCATCCAATACATCCCTCATCCATTGTTGCACAAAAACAATATTAAAATGAATGTATCCAAACGCCCTCAACACCAGCATTCATTTGGACTGGACCTTAAAAATGCTTTCTAACCATGGACTCATCATACAGGACTCTTAGCTCAAGATCATTTTTGTTTTGTTTCCATTTTGACTTTACTTTTGTTTGTGGGCACTAAGATCGGTCTGAAACTTTCCCCAACTACAAAAGTGCAAGAATAATTATGAGAAGGAAACCAAATGTATACGGATGTCACAATGTGATAGTGACATGTTATCCCCTCCAAGCGATAGCTGACATGGTTATTATGATTGATTAACCACTCGTCTCGCCCCAAGTGTTACTAAATGATTCCACGTTACAACAATGGTGAACTACACCAAAAACCATCAAGTCATGCGTATGGAGTGTTCTACATATGTCGCCACCGAGTCATTAGAAACTAATTGATATTCACCCAATAAAATGAAGTAAAAATCCGACGATAAATAAGACCACACAATCAATTCGTAATTTATAAACAAAGATTAAATTCAAAGTGAGACATTACCCTAATAAGCCTATATTTGGGCTCGAACTTCTTGGCACTCTCAACCGAATCGTATATCAAACCGAAACCAGTCGACTTTCCTCCACCAAAATGCGTCCTGAACTTGAACACGAAGATGGAGCTCTGATCCCGTACATCGTACATCCGGGCCAGCTTCTCTTTCAACTCAGACTTCAAGGAATTAAACAAGCAAATAATCCTCGATATCAACATTGTACAATAAAACTTCACGAAGGCAGATGTTAAATCTGAATCAAAGCACCCAAAAAAAAACTATACCTTGGAGACGTTCGCCCTACCAGGATGAAGCACATCGATCACAAACTGCTTCCTTGACAGAAGACGGTTGGTCATGAACTTACGAGTCCGAATGGTCACTGCCTTGTCCGCCATATCTCCTATCAAACGAGCAAGAGAGTGAAAGATGGACAACACGGAGGCAGCCTGGGGCACGCACGTTGAAGCGAAGAAGCTTTTGTCCAAGAGATCTTAAAATTAGGGTTCCGGAAGATATAAAAAAGACTAGGGAACGAGAAGCGGAAATCTTGGGCCGATGCTGGTGTTACCATTGGTCTTGTTATGAACCTTCCATCCACAATCTGCGAAATTCTGCATATGGGCCCTATTAATTAAGTCCAGTCATAAACAGTAATATTCGGTAGCGCTACTTTTTTGTCATAATTTGTTCCAATTCCTTACGATTTGGACAAGTATTAGCTCAGATTGTAAATATATAATTTATACTCCTTTAAACACAATTGTCCGTCATGGATACTATTTATCCTGATCATTCTGGACTAATTATTGACCATTAGATTAGGTGATATAATATTGAAAAATCAGATTAAAATATATATAAGTTATCACTTCAAAATAATATTTTGATTACTAATAAAAGTAGTGGGTAGTGTAGAGATTATTTTTATTCATGAAAATTTTGCAACCCTAACTAGCGTTCTTCATACGGTTTGGTTAGCTTGGTTATAACAAAAAACTGAATTTTTTTCGGTTTTTTTAACCATTTCTCATAACCATTTTTAAAAATTTTAGTTTGCGGTTAACCGAATTTTATTTGGTTTAGTTTTCAGTTTGAAGAGAATATTTCAATTAACTAAATAATCAAAATATTTTTTAAAATTAAATTTAAATATATAAATATTAATGAAAATTGTAGGTTTTCTTTTAAAATTTTCGGTTAACCAAATTTATTAAGACTAACCGCAACTAATTTGGTTTTCGGTCCAGTTTTTGGTTATTAAATACAAAAATAATTCGGTTTTCAGTTCATTCGGTTATTGAACTAAATTTTGGTTAATTTGGTTCTAACCGAAAACCAATTTTTTTCTTTCAAAATTCAATTTTCTGTTAACAAAATTAACCGAATGGACACCCCTAACCCTAACCAGTGAAAATTTTCACTGCCCTCTTCATTCTCTCCTTGTCATGCACCTCTGTAGAGATAAATTATTGAAACAACTGCAAGTCGCACACCAGATTGAAGACGTTGAAATTTGGAACCGGTAATGTAAACAAAATTAATCTTCTTCTTTGTAGCAATTTTAACAATTGAACGTTGGATTTGTGAAGCAAATGATAAGCAGGGATCATCCTCTTCACTTAAGGTGATTTTGCTACCCTACCTGGCGAATACAACATACATGCTCTGAGACTCTCTACATTCTCTTCTTTATTGGGCTAGTGGACTTTCCAGTCCAGAAGCCTAACTTCAGCCCACAATCCATTTACAATATGTAACATCTAATTCACCTTGTAATTTACTCATAAATAGAATATTTTACAGATTTTATTAGCTTTAACATTATCTTATTAGAATAAGATAAAACTTCATCAATGTATATATTGACCATCATTATACAGTGGTCAAACAAGTTTTACAAATTAATAAAACATCTTTTGGATTAAACTGTCTCGATAATCTTCTTCTTCTTCCTTCTTCTGTCGCACTCGATCCTCAAGCCTTCCAACATGGTATCAAGAACTTAGGTTAATCCTCGGCATTTATGGGTTTCTTCAAGCATGGCGGAATATGCGAACAAAGGGAAGACACCGGCATCAACTTCTTCAATCAACACCACCGTTGATGTGAATGGCCTGATTTATGTTCACGCAGCGAAGAACCCAAGCTTGAATGTAACAAAATTTAACGGCACGGGGTTTTTGGGATGGAAATGGGATATGGTGATGGCGCTTAAGGCAAAAAACAAGTACGGGTTCGTGACAAGGAAGGTGGAGAAACTAGACGAAGGAGATGCGATTCAGTTTGGTGCTTGGGAAAGATTGAATTCCATAGTAATTTGGCTATTATACATAACCTGAAACGAGAGTTAGCAGATATTAAGCAAGGGGAAGAAAGTGTTAGTGACTATTATACAAAATTAAAGAAAATATGGGGGAATTGGACTTAGCTCATCCTCCACCGAAGTGTACTTGTGCGGGATGCAGTTGCGGACCCCAGGAATCCATCAAGAAATTGATAGATGAGGATAAACTTGTTCACTTTTTGATGGGATTTGTAACACCCCAACTACAACAACATACTTAAGCAATACTTTGCAACGGAAATCATAACTCACAACATAACTTAACTCCTTGGTGTTACACGCCGTTAGCCACCCACGTGGCTAACAAGGCTAACATACATACATCGTACCGGTCTGATGGACTAAACTCCCGAGCAACTACACATTAATCTCGTACCATGTCCAACCTTCATAGTGCACTTACATTACAACTGTACCGAGTATTTACCAACTAACGCCGATACATTTTCGGTCTTACTACACCTACCATACATACACAATTCTCATGACTACCACATACAAACATCTACCCCGTTATACTCTCGAACGGCTCTCAGTTCCTTGTACCTGAAACAGGAAAAGAAGAAAGGGTGGCCCCCCAGGGGGCTCAGCACCTTTGCTGGTATGGTAATCCCGCAGCCCGCATGCTACCGGGCCACGCACAACTAATTGTCGTCTTAGCATGCGGTTGGTTTTATTTAAACAGACGCAAACTACACACATACTTCATGCTTAAAAGCACACATCCATTAAGGTACACAAACACCTGATTAGCACACACAACATAACAACACACTTCACTTAATAACATACACAAACTTGATTTCACTCTTCTTAGAGGACATACTCTTTATTTAGGATGTGCCGGGTAGTATAGGCCCGAGCACAACATACATACATTTTCTTTACTTGAGTGGCGGCCTCATATAGGACCGATCACAACATACATAATTTCCCCCTAGCTCCAATAATGATGAGTTAGGTAAGCCTTGGTTAAGCTTGTGGGTGGTTGTAATTCAAGGAGGAAAAACAACCGTAACATAACAAAGAGGGAGTTGAAGCGAACTTAGGCATCGACACCCTACCAACATTAAACATGATTTCCCCCTACCCGATTGGAAGTTGGGTAGGTAAGCTTTGGCTAAGCTAATGGGAGGTCGAAATCCAATGAAGGAAATCAACCCTTAACATAACAGGATGAGAGTTAATTCACATATATATATATTCACTCCCAAACAATACGCGCGACCGGGACGACCGGATTCCTCTCCATACATAACATATACTTATTAGTTAAGGGTTCCCTTATGGAACTTATCACATACATACATCACATAGTGTTACTAACTCGGTTAGACACATAAGGGAAATCATATCCCATTTCAACAACACGGATAACAGTATCCAACAACAACAACATATTAAACAAGTCACATACATCACACTTTAATCACGACATACACTAACGCACGGATAGCCGTAGTTAGAACGTTCCCGTGGGTTGGGACGTTTATTCCGAATACCGATCTCTTATGTGAACCTAAGGTCGGTTAACTATTATTTAACACATAATTAAGGTTAAGCGGTATCGGAATTGATTACGCCACAATAATGAATTACTATAAACTCATTTCATGCTTTATCTTGTAAGGTGGCAAACACACAGAAAAACACATTGGCATACAAGCCGGTGTAATCCGGTAGGACACAGGTTGCAAGAAAACCATACCTGTCACCGAAGGTGCACTCTAGTGTGCCATCACAAGTTCCTTCGAAAACTCTTTGAGCAACTGGTAACATTATAACTATCTTTATTAATATCGGGGCAATATAATTATTTAACGACTAATGCGCCCATGGTTAACCCCGTTCAGTAGTTTTATAACTTCACATTTTTAACTTGTTTTACTTTCACATTTTTACTACAACTCTTCATCCTCTCAATCGCCATTATAACCCACTTAATATATCCTTAACAACCTTATAACATCATTACTTATCAATCCCCCTCATTGGTTATCATTTCCTAACCTTAAACAAGGTTTCTGGTCAAAATTACACTGTGTCCGAACTTGTGTCCGGACATCTAAGGTCGGACACAAGTCGAAGCAAATTCTGGGGAAAATTTTTAAGCGTCCGAACTTGTGTCCGGACATCTAAGGTCGGACACAAGTCGAACAAAGATCTGGAAAATTTTTCAACACGTCCGAACTTGTGTACATATAAGGTCGGACACAAGTCGAGGCGAAAATCTTTGAAAACTCTTTCAGGCGTCCGAACTTGTGTCCGGACATCTAAGGTCGAACACAAGTCGAACAAAAATCTGGAAAATTCTTTCAACGCATCCGAACTTGTGTCCGGACATCTAAGGTCGGACACAAGTCGAACGAAAATCTGGGAAAATTCCTTTCAAGCGTCCGGACTTCAAAGGTCGGACAGAAGTCCGGACATCACTCAAACTCTGAAAAAATTTTAACGCGGCGGGGCATGTCCGAACTTCCAAGTCCGGACGGAAGTTCGGACATGCCCAAAATTTCAGCTAACAGAGGCAAATTTCTATCTATATCTACACTTCCAAAAATCCATACTCACTCCTTGTTTCACAAGTTACAAACACCCATTCTTGCACTCTCTCAACACTAAACGACCCAAGTAAACACCTAAATTCTCTCATCCATTAAACCATCATCAAACACTCATTTTACATTAAGATTTTGCCATAACCTCCCCATAAACTTTACCTCTCCACTTCATCATACACATCCTCAAATTCCATCAACAACAACATAATCACCACAAACTCCATAACCACAATATCAATCACAACTCAAAACATTTGGCTCTCAAGGCCCTCAATTTAACTATTAAATCACAAACCTCTCTAAAATCAATTAAACACCTTTCAACATATACTTCAATCCACAATTTGGGTTCATTAAATTGTTTACCCATCCCAAACACTTAAACAATTATAACAAGGTTTAAGGTAGTTTTTCTTACCTTAATTTCACAAGCCTCCTTAATTCATCTCTTGCTCCTCATCTTCTCCAAAATTGGTTAAGAGGGTATGGGGTTTCCAAACTCCATCCCAACATCCAAGAACACAAAAACATACTTAATTAATTATCTAAACCCTTGGAATATTTCAATTCAATCAAAGGGCTAGAACACAAGTTAGGGTTTACCTTTTTGAAGCTTTTAAGAGGGATTCTCACCCTTGGATCAAGAAGGGAACTACTCCACCATTGAAGGATTAATTTGGAGCTCAAGAACAAGGAGAAAACAAGGTATCAACAATGGTGATAAATCGATTACACCAAGAGATGAGGGAAAAATGACTTTTTCTTGGAAATCTTTACCTTAGAAGGAAGAGGAGACTCCAAGCTTCACATTGGTGCCATTTTCTCTTCAAATGGGGAAAACCCATGGAGGTCAACTTCATCCTTTTGAAATTTCGAAAAGAAGATAGAGAGGATGATAGAGGAAGATGAGAGGAAGAAGAATATGTGATTTGTTTTTGATTTGGAGCTCAAATGGAGCTTGGGATGAAGAGGAAGTGAAGAAGCCATTGTTGGCTTGTTGGGGGAACTCCATCGGCAGCAAGGAGGAGGGAGAGATCGGATGGGAGAAAGAGAGGAAAGAGAGGAAGAGAGAGAGGGAAAAAGGAAATAAAGGAGGAGAGAGATGGGTGGGGGTATATGTACCCCTTTTTGTTATTTTAGCTCTTTTGACTTAATTAATTAGTTAACTAGTCTTGTGTGAGTGGGCAGTCTACATTAATAAAACCGGCCCACTAATATAAACACGCTGGAGCGTTTTTCGTCCTTTAACAGAAGACGCTCGTTTATTTACCCAGTTTAGCACTATTCACTAACCGGGACCGTTTTCCGGAATTTTCTCGTTTCTTTTATTTTAATGGTTACTAAACTCCCATTAATATTTAATTATAGTTATATAATCAACTATTATTTTTACGGGGTCATTTAACTGTTTAAAGTCACGTTTTCGGGTTTTCTTGAAAAACGCGCTTTAAGACTCCGTTAGCGTTTTAACGCATTGTTTGGATCCGTTTTCTTCCGGAATTTTTCCCACATGTTCTTAATGTGTAATTAGGGTATAAAAATATATTTATAACTCTAATGAAGGTTATGTACCACCTAAAATAATTAAATACGTGTTTTCACATTTTGGGACTTTTACGCATTTCCCTTTTCTTTTTGGTTTTCCTTTGTTCACCAATGATCTTAAGGACTTAACTAGCCTTAGAAAATTATAATTACATAATTAATTAACACATTAAGGTTTGGGGTATTTCAATCTACCCCCCTTAAAAGAACTTCGTCCTCGAAGTTCACACTTCCCTAGCATCACTTGAATTAGAACACAGGGATTACTTGCATAACAAAACTTCCATACTCCAACATACTCTATATCACAACCTCGGACTTAACGGTCCGGGTAACACATCCACATCCATACATACATAACATACTTACATAGTAATCTCGGACTTAGTGGTCCGGGTACCTTAACAACATTGTACTTACATAACAACCCTTAGACTCTGATGTCTGGGTAACATAACAACATTTAGACACTTAGGTCTTGATAACATAACAACCTTTAGACACATGGTCTAGGTAACATAACACTTTCGGAATTCAATCACATTAGGACTCGAGGTCAAAATAATAATTGTTACGCATACCACACAACATGTCATAGCATGTATATCAACCAGAAATTCCTTTTCCATCTCTTCATGGGTTCGAGACCCACGTTGAGTACATATACACTGTGATCCGCAGAACCGGTTGCGATGGACACTCTAGTCCCCGTTCCTTTGGGAGATCAAAACAATTGCATACATCTTTAAAATATACTTCTCATGTCACCGGTCCGAAGACAAAGGCTCTTACGTCCTCAGCTCATGAGCAAGTAATACGAAAATACTCTATGTGAGGTTAAGTATTACGAAATCCTTTATTGGAAGGATACTACTTGAAATTCCTTTACAAGGTCACATAAAGGTAGCCCTTCCTTTGAAAATACCACTTAAGACTCTTAAAAATACTAATTGAAGTCTTGAAAATACCAATTGAAAATTTGAAACCCAATTTAAAATTCTTTTGAAAACACCATACAACTCCAAGTCCAATTATTGTTAACTGCATCTTATTCTTGATGTGATTATTTGTGACCACTTATAGGGAGTTTCAAGAATCATCCAACCCTAATGTGATCAGCATCAGAGTTGAACTATCTTTCCACCCCAATTTGCGTTCGGCTTCCCTTGATCTCATGATAATCAAGTTTCACCTCCCACTTCATTTTCAAACAACAACTAATTCAAGCATATACCATTTTCTATCTTTTTAATCCATCTAGTCATAATCATCACATCTCCAAGGGATAGAACTCCGTCTATCAATCATCATCCAGATTCCACTTAATCCAAGTTACCTAGGGAATTTAATTCTCACTAGGTTCTATGTCGGTGTGATACCTCCTCATAAATCACAATACTGTATATATATATATATATATATATTTTATCAAAATACACACGGTTTTACCTTTAGTATTATATGAACATACATAGTCGGGGTTTTAGTTCCCCGGGAGTTTATTACTCCCTTACACTTGTACTCTACACATAACAGTTAACAAGGTACATACATTTATCACAATGGTATTCGCATCTTCTGTGCGCAATTACCACAATTAAACCATGAATGAATGCGCATGTTCATATTATATACGCACCAATCATCAGCATAAATTATTTTGTGCTATGCACAACATAGTTCACGTACACTTGTACGGTAAAACACACTAAACGGTTTTGCGCTCTACCCCCCTTAAGAGGGATTACGCCCACGTAATCAATCACTTAGTCACTGGTTCAAACGTTCTACCGTCGTGAAGTGTTTTATCTCCACGCGGTTTATTGTACAATGTGTTCTGGTTTGAGGATCTTAGCCATATTGGCGGTTTAGTCCCTAACCAAGAATTCTCCTTAGGGCTTATTTAATTCATAACCAGCTTCGATTCTGGCCTGTGAAACTTCTAGGCGTTAATAATTGCCATTCACTCATGTTCACTATTCACGTTCAACACCTGAATCACTGGCTCACCAGTTTCTGCTGCGTAACTCCAGATAACTTTAGAGCTTAGTTTGCCCCATGCGTCATTCTTACTGTATTGTACATCTCCTTTATCTTGGTAATAACGGTTTCTCTACCGACGCGTGGTATCACTTACCATGAGCGAACTCGGTGAGTTACAGACTTACTATCCACTTCCATGATAATTTACTATATTCCATAATGACTTACTTGATTTCTTCCGACTTACTGTAGGTTGAGTTTGAGCTACTACCTATTGTGTAGTGCTCTGTCGGTTATTTCCAACACTTGAGGTATATTCCATACCGATATTTAATGATCGTGTTACTGTAGTCACTTATGCCAATCAAGTATCCTTTGATTGGTACAACCGTGCTCCTCTTATGCATCGGTTTTATCACACCATAATTCTTGTTCCTACATCACAATTGACATTACCCACACTTCCTAGCTATCACATTCGATCATTACCGCGTAAGGGCAATACCAAAACACTCAGTCATACAGAGTGCAGAGGCGTAAACTCTTGACAGTAAGTCTCTTATGCGATTGCAATAGGAATTTATACTGTGTTCCTTATTACATAGTACCAACCACTGGCTTACTGCCCAGTTTGTTTATCATCACTTACTTGTATTCTCTCGAGTTTTACTCATCACTGGTCTTATTTGCCCTACAATTATTTAGTAATACTTATACAACAGTCGCTTACTGCGCACCGTGCTCTTACTCATTGTATAACATTAACTTACACTGCATCCACTATTATTTTAGTTTCCGCCATTACACTATGTTTTGCCACTTATTCGGCTGATTGCTGAATACTCTATCCTTCGAATCTTTATGCTCCTTGAGCGTTGTTCATTACACATTTAGCATCCCACATCTATGGTGGTTGCTATTTGACTTATTACTCTTCCGGTCTCCACAACTGGTACTAACACTTCATTTCGTAAGACGACTACTCAAGTCATTCTTGGGTAGTAACAACATGGTCGACTCTTAACACATTCCCTGAACTTAGTTCACATAACTACCGCTGTTGCGGTCTCACAATATCAAGAGGTGTCCCCACACTTTAAGCAGTGGTTCGTTATCCGCTTACTTACTTATATAATGTAAACTTCCGTGATCAATAACATCTTCTTAACACATTCGATTTGTGGCTTTTAAGCCTTATTGCCTCGAGCTCTGCCCGTTGTAGGCTGTCCACACACATTACATGGTTTAAATTGGTATTGGGCTCCATGACAAGGTCGTAGTATCACGGTTCCTTTCATGGGATGCCCCTTCAAGGATGTCAGACTTCCCTCTGACGACTTGTGTTTAAACTTGGTGTTAATTTCAGCCTTTGCGTTTCTGTCACGTAACTTGTTCAACCATTGTTGACCCAGACACCCTTTTAAGGATGACTCCTGGGTGTTATTAGGTTATGCCTTTTCATCTGGCTTGCACTCATTGGTATGTTTAATTTCTACTTCGCCCCGCGTTCTTTGCTGGGTGGAATATTCTCCTTAGTGAGATTGATATCTCTAGTGATCATCTCGGGAGTCTCATCCCGATCATTGCACATTAACATATCCATAGTAGGCATCTGCCTCACCATATATAGGCTGGGTACTTACTCCAGCTATTGTGTTCATCCATCCAGATCCTTGAGACATATGCGATGTCTTACTTACTAGTCAGTGCACTTCACACTTCTAGATTCTTAAACATTTCCTCGCAATAACTCACTAATCCCTTTAGTCCTCTTAACTTAACTGGGTTCCTCTACTTCAACCATTCGATGGTAGTTTATTACTCTTGTCTGACTTTTACTTCGGACCGTAGTATGGAGTCGACTACTTCCCGTGTTCCTAGACTCCACTCGTATACATACATGGGGTATCCTACTGATACATTGCTACTTACCCGACTACCCCATAAGAAGGTTTGTCAGGCCCACAAGCTCCTATCGGAGTGCGGTCGTCCCACATTACTGTTGGTACACTCGTAGTGTCCGTCATACGCCTAGGTGAAGTATTCTGTTGTCAACTCCTCTTATATTACCTGTGATAATATGCATTCCATGCTTCTCGAACTTGATCAAGGGAAATGTATCCACTGTTGTATTATTATGAACTCAATCCATTCCTCGGGTTGTTACCCTTGGGTTTACCGGTTTCCATCCGGTTATTTTAAAAGTAACTGGGTAAAACTTACCTACCATGTGGCACTGAGGCCCGTGTAGGTCTTCTGGTTTGGTTTAAAGAAAGGAGAATTAAAATAAAATGGGTTTGAAAGAAAATCTGGTTTTGAAAAAGGTTTTGAAAATGGGTTTAAGTTGAAAGAAAAATTCTCCTGGTTTTACAACGTTTCCTTGCCTTAACCGAGTCTAGCTTCCTGCTGACTGGTGTATTTCCAAGTATTGAGGTCAGGCTATTAAGCCCTTCCACGTTATGATAATCCCACTTAACTTCATGGTACTTTACTAAGTACCGGTAGTTGTTTAAAATTTTCCGTACCGCCTTGTTATAGCAGCACTTGCCATGGCAAGTGCGCCATGCTAACTGGCTACTGGTTCAATACACATCGGTTGCGGTACTGCTTTGACCGCTCTGACATCATTGGCCTTGCTGGCCCTTGCTTGATCTTACAACCTTAGCAATAAATCTTCTGGGTACTTCTCACTGTTTGCACCCGATAACTATCAACTAGGGTGTTTCCCCTTCTGGGAGACCCCTTTTTACTTAGTATTGTATCCTCCTCGCACTACGTAGTTCCTTGCTCGGTTGGTGTACCGTTGGTGTGTTAGTCAACATTGTAGTCCCGTAGACACTCGTCTCGGGTTCTACTACTCCACTTCACCACTGTTGCACGGTTAGTGCTTGCAAGCTGGTTGTCCTCGACTGCTTCGCATGTCGACCCAGGTTGCCGGAAATTCCATTCTCTCATGCATAAGATTCTTCACCTTTCGCTACCTCATGCGGCAGACATTGTTACAATGGAGACCGTCTTCGGGATTCACACCTTTCGGGATCTACCGTGTGACAGGTTCTCCGTACTTATAAGGACATTTAATAACAGCCAGATCGGGTATTCCCGAGTAAGAGAGGACTTTCATCTCTTTGGCGTTCTTTCCGAGTTATAGAATAGGGTTTGTGGAGGGCGGGATGGATATTGTAGGTTCCCAGTACACACTGGTATTTCCTAACTGGCGTACTTCTCACGCTATCACTCACCCCTTAACCCAAAGTACTAAACTCTTAACTCGGTACTTCCTAAGCTCGGTAATTCAGTCATCAGAGCGATACTTCGCTCTGATACCACTTTTTGTAACACCCCAACTACAACAACATACTTAAACAATACTTTGCAGCGGAAATCATAACTCACAACATAACTTAACTCCTTGGTGTTACACGCCGTTAGCCACCCACGTGGCTAACAAGGCTAACATACATACATCGTACCGGTCTAATGGACTAAACTCCCGAGCAACTACACATTAATCTCGTACCATGTCCAACCTTCATAGTGCACTTACATTACAACTGTACCGAGTATTTACCAACTAACACCGATACATTTTCGGTCTTACTACACCTACCATACATACACAATTCTCATGACTACCACATACAAACATCTACCCCGTTCTACTCTCGAACGGCTCTCAGTTCCTTGTACCTGAAACAGGAAAAGAAGAAAGGGTGGCCCCCCAGGGGGCTCAGTACCTTTGCTGGTATGGTAATCCCGCAACCCGCATGCTACCGGGCCACGCACAACTAATTGTCGTCTTAGCATGCTGTTGGTTTTATTTAAACAGACACAAACTACACATACTTCATGCTTAAAAGCACACATCCATTAAGGTACACAAACCTGATTAGCACACACAACATAACAACACACTTCACTTAATAACATACACAAACTTGATTTCACTCTTCTTAGAGGACATACTCTTTATTTAGGATGTGCCGGGGTAGTATAGGCCCGAGCACAACATACATACATTTTCTTTACTTGAGTGGCGGCCTCATATAGGACCGATCACAACATACATAATTTCCCCCTAGCTCCAATAATGATGAGTTAGGTAAGCCTTGGTTAAGCTTGTGGGTGGTTGTAATTCAAGGAGGAAAAACAACCGTAACATAACAAAGAGGGAGTTGAAGCGAACTTAGGCATCGACACCCTACCAACATTAAACATGATTTCCCCCTACCCGATTGGAAGTTGGGTAGGTAAGCTTTGGCTAAGCTAATGGGAGGTCGAAATCCAATGAAGGAAATCAACCCTTAACATAACAGGATGGAGTTAATTCACATATATATATATTCACTCCCAAACAATACGCGACCGGGACGACCGGATTCCTCTCCATACATAAATATACTATTAGTAAGGGTTCCTTATGGAACTTATCACATACATACATCACATAGTGTTACTAACTCGTTAGACACATAAGGGAAATCATATCCCATTTCAACAACACGGATAACAGTATCCAACAACAACAACATATTAAACAAGTCACATACATCACACTTTAATCACGACATACACTAACGCACGGATAGCCGTAGTTAGAACGTTCCCGTGGGTTGGGACGTTTATTCCGAATACCGATCTCTTATGTGAACCTAAGGTCGGTTAACTATTATTTAACACATAATTAAGGTTAAGCGGTATCGGAATTGATTACGCCACAATAATGAATTACTATAAACTCATTTCATGCTTTATCTTGTAAGGTGGCAAACACACAGAAAAACACATTGGCATACAAGCCGGTGTAATCCGGTAGGACACAGGTTGCAAGAAAACCATACCTGTCACCGAAGGTGCACTCTAGTGTGCCATCACAAGTTCCTTCGAAAACTCTTTGAGCAACTGGTAACATTATAACTATCTTTATTAATATCGGGGCAATATAATTATTTAACGACTAATGCGCCCATGGTTAACCCCGTTCAGTAGTTTTATAACTTCACATTTTTAACTTGTTTTACTTTCACATTTTTACTACAACTCTTCATCCTCTCAATCGCCATTATAACCCACTTAATATATCCTTAACAACCTTATAACATCATTACTTATCAATCCCCCTCATTGGTTATCATTTCCTAACCTTAAACAAGGTTTCTGGTCAAAATTACACTGTGTCCGAACTTGTGTCCGGACATCTAAGGTCGGACACAAGTCGAAGCAAATTCTGGGGAAAATTTTTAAGCGTCCGAACTTGTGTCCGGACATCTAAGGTCGGACACAAGTCGAACAAAGATCTGGAAAATTTTTCAACACGTCCGAACTTGTGTCCGGACATATAAGGTCGGACACAAGTCGAGGCGAAAATCTTTGAAAACTCTTTCAGGCGTCCGAACTTGTGTCCGGACATCTAAGGTCGAACACAAGTCGAACAAAAATCTGGAAAATTCTTTCAACGCATCCGAACTTGTGTCCGGACATCTAAGGTCGGACACAAGTCGAACGAAAATCTGGGAAAATTCCTTTCAAGCGTCCGGACTTCAAAGGTCGGACAGAAGTCCGGACATCACTCAAACTCTGAAAAAATTTTAACGCGGCGGGGCATGTCCGAACTTCCAAGTCCGGACGGAAGTTCGGACATGCCCAAAATTTCAGCTAACAGAGGCAAATTTCTATCTATATCTACACTTCCAAAAATCCATACTCACTCCTTGTTTCACAAGTTACAAACACCCATTCTTGCACTCTCTCAACACTAAACGACCCAAGTAAACACCTAAATTCTCTCATCCATTAAACCATCATCAAACACTCATTTTACATTAAGATTTTGCCATAACCTCCCCATAAACTTTACCTCTCCACTTCATCAATACACATCCTCAAATTCCATCAACAACAACATAATCACCACAAACTCCATAACCACAATATCAATCACAACTCAAAACATTTGGCTCTCAAGGCCCTCAATTTAACTATTAAATCACAAACCTCTCTAAAATCAATTAAACACCTTTCAACATATACTTCAATCCACAATTTGGGTTCATTAAATTGTTTACCCATCCCAAACACTTAAACAATTATAACAAGGTTTAAGGTAGTTTTTCTTACCTTAATTTCACAAGCCTCCTTAATTCATCTCTTGCTCCTCATCTTCTCCAAAATTGGTTAAGAGGGTATGGGGTTTCCAAACTCCATCCCAACATCCAAGAACACAAAAACATACTTAATTAATTATCTAAACCCTTGGAATATTTCAATTCAATCAAAGGGCTAGAACACAAGTTAGGGTTTACCTTTTTGAAGCTTTTAAGAGGGATTCTCACCCTTGGATCAAGAAGGGAACTACTCCACCATTGAAGGATTAATTTGGAGCTCAAGAACAAGGAGAAAACAAGGTATCAACAATGGTGAAAAATCGATTACACCAAGAGATGAGGGAAAAATGACTTTTTCTTGGAAATCTTTACCTTAGAAGGAAGAGGAGACTCCAAGCTTCACATTGGTGCCATTTTCTCTTCAAATGGGGAAAACCCATGGAGGTCAACTTCATCCTTTTGAAATTTCAAAAAGAGAGGATGATAGAGGAAGATGAGAGGAAGAAGAATATGTGATTTGTTTTGATTTGGAGCTCAAATGGAGCTTGGGATGAAGAGGAAGTGAAGAAGCCATTGTTGGCTTGTTGGGGGAACTCCATCGGCAGCAAGGAGGAGGGAGAGATCGGATGGGAGAAAGAGAGGAAGAGAGGAAGAGAGAAGGGAAAAAGGAAATAAAGGAGGAGAGAGATGGGTGGGGGTATATGTACCCCTTTTTGTTATTTTAGCTCTTTTGACTTAATTAATTAGTTAACTAGTCTTGTGTGAGTGGGCAGTCTACATTAATAAAACCGGCCCACTAATATAAACACGCTGGAGCGTTTTTCGTCCTTTAACAGAAGACGCTCGTTTATTTACCCGTTTAGCACTATTCACTAACCGGGACCGTTTTCCGGAATTTTCTCGTTTCTTTAATTTTAATGGTTACTAAACTCCCATTAATATTTAATTATAGTTATATAATCAACTATTATTTTTACGGGGTCATTTAACTGTTTAAAGTCACGTTTTCGGGTTTTCTCGAAAAACGCGCTTTAAGACTCCGTTAGCGTTTTAACGCATTGTTTGGATCCGTTTTCTTCCGGAATTTTTCCCACATGTTCTTAATGTGTAATTAGGGTATAAAAATATATTTATAACTCTAATGAAGGTTATGTACCACCTAAAATAATTAAATACGTGTTTTCACATTTTGGGACTTTTACGCATTTCCCTTTTCTTTTTGGTTTTCCTTTCTTCACCAATGATCTTAAGGACTTAACTAGCCTTAGAAAATTATAATTACATAATTAATTAACACATTAAGGTTTGGGGTATTTCAATCTACCCCCCTTAAAAGAACTTCGTCCTCGAAGTTCACACTTCCCTAGCATCACTTGAATTAGAACACAGGGATTACTTGTATAACAAAACTTCCATACTCCAACATACTCTATATCACAACCTCGGACTTAACGGTCCGGGTAACACATCCACATCCATACATACATAACATACTTACATAGTAATCTCGGACTTAGTGGTCCGGGTACCTTAACAACATTGTACTTACATAACAACCCTTAGACTCTGATGTCTGGGTAACATAACAACATTTAGACACTTAGGTCTTGATAACATAACAACCTTTAGACACATGGTCTAGGTAACATAACACTTTCGAAATTCAATCACATTAGGACTCGAGGTCAAAATAATAATTGTTACGCATACCACACAACATGTCATAGCATGTATATCAACCAGAAATTCCTTTTCCATCTCTTCATGGGTTCGAGACCCACGTTGAGTACATATACACTGTGATCCGCAGAACCGGTCGCGATGGACACTCTGGTCCCCGTTCCTTTGGGAGATCAAAACAATTGCATACATCTTTAAAATATACTTCTCATGTCACCGGTCCGAAGACAAAGGCTCTTACGTCCTCAGCTCGTGAGCAAGTAATACGAAAATACTCTATGTGAGGTTAAGTATTACGAAATCCTTTATTGGAAGGATACTACTTGAAATTCCTTTACAAGGTCACATAAAGGTAGCCCTTCCTTTGAAAATACCACTTAAGACTCTTAAAAATACTAATTGAAGTCTTGAAAATACCAATTGAAAATTTGAAACCCAATTTAAAATTCTTTTGAAAACACCATACAACTCCAAGTCCAATTATTGTTAACTGCATCTTATTCTTGATGTGATTATTTGTGACCACTTATAGGGAGTTTCAAGAATCATCCAACCCTAATGTGATCAGCATCAGAGTTGAACTATCTTTCCACCCCAATTTGTTCGGCTTCCCTTGATCTCATGATAATCAAGTTTCACCTCCCTCCCACTTCATTTTCAAACAACAACTAATTCAAGCATATACCATTTTCTATCTTTTTAATCCATCTAGTCATAATCATCACATCTCCAAGGGATAGAACTCCGTCTATCAATCATCATCCAGATTCCACTTAATCCAAGTTACCTAGGGAATTTAATTCTCACTAGGTTCTATGTCGGTGTGATACCTCCTCATAAATCACAATACTGTATATATATATATATATACTTTTATCAAAATACAATACACGGTTTTACCTTTAGTATTATATGAACATACATAGTCGGGGTTTTAGTTCCCTGGGAGTTTATTACTCCCTTACACTTGTACTCTCACACATAACAGTTAACAAGGTACATACATTTATCACAATGGTATTCGCATCTTCTGTGCGCAATTACCACAATTAAACCATGAATGAATGCGCATGTTCATATTATATACGCACCAATCATCAGCATAAATTATTTTGTGCTATGCACAACATAGTTCACGTACACTTGTACGGTAAAACACACTAAACGGTTTTGCGCTCTACCCCCCTTAAGAGGGATTACGCCCACGTAATCAATCACTTAGTCACTGGTTCAAACGTTCTACCGTCGTGAAGTGTTTTATCTCCACGCGGTTTATTGTACAATGTGTTCTGGTTTGAGGATCTTAGCCATATTGGCGGTTTAGTCCCTAACCAAGAATTCTCCTTAGGGCTTATTTAATTCATAACCAGCTTCGATTCTGGCCTGTGAAACTTCTAGGCGTTAATAATTGCCATTCACTCATGTTCACTATTCACGTTCAACACCTGAATCACTGGCTCACCAGTTTCTGCTGCGTAACTCCAGATAACTTTAGAGCTTAGTTTGCCCCATGCGTCATTCTTACTGTATTGTACATCTCCTTTATCTTGGTAATAACGGTTTCTCTACCGACGCGTGGTATCACTTACCATGAGCGAACTCGGTGAGTTACAGACTTACTATCCACTTCCATGATAATTTACTATATTCCATAATGACTTACTTGATTTCTTCGACTTACTGTAGGTTGAGTTTGAGCTACTACCTATTGTGTAGTGCTCTGTCGGTTATTTCCAACACTTGAGGTATATTCCATACCGATATTTAATGATCGTGTTACTGTAGTCACTTATGCCAATCAAGTATCCTTTGATTGGTACAACCGTGCTCCTCTTATGCATCGGTTTTATCACACCATAATTCTTGTTCCTACATCACAATTGACATTACCCACACTTCCTAGCTATCACATTCGATCATTACCGCGTAAGGGCAATACCAAAACACTCAGTCATACAGAGTGCAGAGGCGTAAACTCTTGACAGTAAGTCTCTTATGCGATTGCAATAGGAATTTATACTGTGTTCCTTATTACATAGTACCAACCACTGGCTTACTGCCCAGTTTGTTTATCATCACTTACTTGTATTCTCTCGAGTTTTACTCATCACTGGTCTTATTTGCCCTACAATTATTTAGTAATACTTATACAACAGTCGCTTACTGCGCACCGTGCTCTTACTCATTGTATAACATTAACTTACACTGCATCCACTATTATTTTAGTTTCCGCCATTACACTATGTTTTGCCACTTATTCGGCTGATTGCTGAATACTCTATCCTTCGAATCTTTATGCTCCTTGAGCGTTGTTCATTACACATTTAGCATCCCACATCTATGGTGGTTGCTATTTGACTTATTACTCTTCCGGTCTCCACAACTGGTACTAACACTTCATTTCGTAAGACGACTACTCAAGTCATTCTTGGGTAGTAACAACATGGTCGACTCTTAACACATTCCCTGAACTTAGTTCACATAACTACCGCTGTTGCGGTCTCACAATATCAAGAGGTGTCCCCACACTTTAAGCAGTGGTTCGTTATCCGCTTACTTACTTATATAATGTAAACTTCCGTGATCAATAACATTTCTTAACACATTCGATTTGTGGCTTTTAAGCCTTATTGCCTCGAGCTCTGCCCGTTGTAGGCTGTCCACACACATTACATGGTTTAATTGGTATTGGGCTCCATGACAAGGTCGTAGTATCACGGTTCCTTTCATGGGATGCCCCTTCAAGGATGTCAGACTTCCCTCTGACGACTTGTGTTTAAACTTGGTGTTAATTTCAGCCTTTGCGTTTCTGTCACGTAACTTGTTCAACCATTGTTGACCCAACACCCTTTTAAGGATGACTCCTGGGTGTTATTAGGTTATGCCTTTTCATCTGGCTTGCACTCATTGGTATGTTTAATTTCTACTTCGCCCCGCGTTCTTTGGGTGAATATTCTCCTTAGTGAGATTGATATCTCTAGTGATCATCTCGGGAGTCTCATCCCGATCATTGCACATTAACATATCCATAGTAGGCATCTGCCTCACCATATATAGGCTGGGTACTTACTCCAGCTATTGTGTTCATCCATCCAGATCCTTGAGACATATGTGATGTCTTACTTACTAGTCAGTGCACTTCACACTTCTAGATTCTTAAACATTTCCTCGCAATAACTCACTAATCCCTTTAGTCCTCTTAACTTAACTGGGTTCCTCTACTTCAACCATTCGATGGTAGTTTATTACTCTTGTCTGACTTTTACTTCGGACCGTAGTATGGAGTCGACTACTTCCCGTGTTCCAGACTCCACTCGTATACATACATGGGGTATCCTACTGATACATTGCTACTTACCCGACTACCCCATAAGAAGGTTTGTCAGGCCCACAAGCTCCTATCGGAGTGCGGTCGTCCCACATTACTGTTGGTACACTCGTAGTGTCCGTCATACGCCTAGGTGAAGTATTCTGTTGTCAACTCCTCTTATATTATCCTGTGATAATATGCATTCCATGCTTCCCGAACTTGATCAAGGGAAATGTATCCACTGTTGTATTATTATGAACTCAATCCATTCCTCGGGTTGTTACCCTTGGGTTTACCGGTTTCCATCCGGTTATTTTAAAAGTAACTGGGTAAAACTTACCTACCATGTGGCACTGAGGCCCGTGTAGGTCTTCTGGTTTGGTTTAAAGAAAGGAGAATTAAAATAAAATGGGTTTGAAAGAAAATCTGGTTTTGAAAAAGGTTTTGAAAATGGTTTAAGTTGAAAGAAAAATTCTCCTGGTTTTACAACGTTTCCTTGCCTTAACCGAGTCTAGCTTCCTGCTGACTGGTGTATTTCCAAGTATTGAGGTCAGGCTATTAAGCCCTTCCACGTTATGATAATCCCACTTAACTTCATGGTACTTTACTAAGTACCGGTAGTTGTTTAAAATTTTCCGTACCGCCTTGTTATAGCAGCACTTGCCATGGCAAGTGCGCCATGCTAACTGGCTACTGGTTCAATACACATCGGTTGCGGTACTGCTTTGACCCTCTGACATCATTGGCCTTGCTGGCCCTTGCTTGATCTTACAACCTTAGCAATAAATCTTCTGGGTACTTCTCACTGTTTGCACCCGATAACTATCAACTAGGGTGTTTCCCCTTCTGGGAGACCCCTTTTTACTTAGTATTGTATCCTCCTCGCACTACGTAGTTCCTTGCTCGGTTGGTGTACCGTTGGTGTGTTAGTCAACATTGTAGTCCCGTAGACACTCGTCTCGGGTTCTACTACTCCACTTCACCACTGTTGCACGGTTAGTGCTTGCAAGCTGGTTGTCCTCGACTGCTTCGCATGTCGACCCAGGTTGCCGGAAATTCCATTCTCTCATGCATAAGATTCTTCACCTTTCGCTACCTCATGCGGCAGACATTGTTACAATGGAGACCGTCTTCGGGATTCACACCTTTCGGGATCTACCGTGTGACAGGTTCTCCGTACTTATAAGGACATTTAATAACAGCCAGATCGGGTATTCCCGAGTAAGAGAGGACTTTCATCTCTTTGGCGTTCTTTCCGAGTTATAGAATAGGGTTTGTGGAGGGCGGGATGGATATTGTAGGTTCCCAGTACACACTGGTATTTCCTAACTGGCGTACTTCTCACGCTATCACTCACCCCTTAACCCAAAGTACTAAACTCTTAACTCGGTACTTCCTAAGCTCGGTAATTCAGTCATCAGAGCGATACTTCGCTCTGATACCACTTTTTGTAACACCCCAACTACAACAACATACTTAAACAATACTTTGCAGCGGAAATCATAACTCACAACATAACTTAACTCCTTGGTGTTACACGCCGTTAGCCACCCACGTGGCTAACAAGGCTAACATACATACATCGTACCGGTCTAATGGACTAAACTCCCGAGCAACTACACATTAATCTCGTACCATGTCCAACCTTCATAGTGCACTTACATTACAACTGTACCGAGTATTTACCAACTAACGCGATACATTTTCGGTCTTACTACACCTACCATACATACACAATTCTCATGACTACCACATACAAACATCTACCCCGTTCTACTCTCGAACGGCTCTCAGTTCCTTGTACCTGAAACAGGAAAAGAAGAAAGGGTGGCCCCCAGGGGGCTCAGCACCTTTGCTGGTATGGTAATCCCGCAGCCCGCATGCTACCGGGCCACGCACAACTAATTGTCGTCTTAGCATGCGGTTGGTTTTATTTAAACAGACACAACTACACACATACTTCATGCTTAAAAGCACACATCCATTAAGGTACACAAACACCTGATTAGCACACACACACATAACAACACACTTCACTTAATAACATACACAAACTTGATTTCACTCTTCTTAGAGGACATACTCTTTATTTAGGATGTGCCGGGGTAGTATAGGCCCGAGCACAACATACATACATTTTCTTTACTTGAGTGGCGGCCTCATATAGGACCGATCACAACATACATAATTTCCCCCTAGCTCCAATAATGATGAGTTAGGTAAGCCTTGGTTAAGCTTGTGGGTGGTTGTAATTCAAGGAGGAAAAACAACCGTAACATAACAAAGAGGGAGTTGAAGCGAACTTAGGCATCGACACCCTACCAACATTAAACATGATTTCCCCCTACCCGATTGGAAGTTGGGTAGGTAAGCTTTGGCTAAGCTAATGGGAGGTCGAAATCCAATGAAGGAAATCAACCCTTAACATAACAGGATGGGAGTTAATTCACATATATATATATTCACTCCCAAACAATACGCGCGACCGGGACGACCGGATTCCTCTCCATACATAACATATACTTAGTTAGGGTTCCCTAGGGTGGTTCCCTTATGGAACTTATCACATACATACATCACATAGTGTTACTAACTCGGTTAGACACATAAGGGAAATCATATCCCATTTCAACAACACGGATAACAGTATCCAACAACAACAACATATTAAAAAGTCACATACATCACACTTTAATCACGACATACACTAACGCACGGATAGCCGTAGTTAGAACGTTCCCGTGGGTTGGGACGTTTATTCCGAATACCGATCTCTTATGTGAACCTAAGGTCGGTTAACTATTATTTAACACATAATTAAGGTTAAGCGGTATCGGAATTGATTACGCCACAATAATGAATTACTATAAACTCATTTCATGCTTTATCTTGTAAGGTGGCAAACACACAGAAAAACACATTGGCATACAAGCCGGTGTAATCCGGTAGGACACAGGTTGCAAGAAAACCATACCTGTCACCGAAGGTGCACTCTAGTGTGCCATCACAAGTTCCTTCGAAAACTCTTTGAGCAACTGGTAACATTATAACTATCTTTATTAATATCGGGGCAATATAATTATTTAACGACTAATGCGCCCATGGTTAACCCCGTTCAGTAGTTTTATAACTTCACATTTTTAACTTGTTTTACTTTCACATTTTTACAACTCTTCATCCTCTCAATCGCCATTATAACCCACTTAATATATCCTTAACAACCTTATAACATCATTACTTATCAATCCCCCATTGGTTATCATTTCCTAACCTTAAACAAGGTTTCTGGTCAAAATTACACTGTGTCCGAACTTGTGTCCGGACATCTAAGGTCGGACACAAGTCGAAGCAAATTCTGGGGAAAATTTTTAAGCGTCCGAACTTGTGTCCGGACATCTAAGGTCGGACACAAGTCGAACAAAGATCTGGAAAATTTTTCAACACGTCCGAACTTGTGTCCGGACATATAAGGTCGGACACAAGTTGAGGCGAAAATCTTTGAAAACTCTTTCAGGCGTCCGAACTTGTGTCCGGACATCTAAGGTCGACACAAGTCGAACAAAAATCTGGAAATTCTTTCAACTCCGAACTTGTGTCCGGACATCTAAGGTCGGACACAAGTCGAACAAAATCTGGGAAAATTCCTTTCAAGCGTCCGGACTTCAAAGGTCGGACAGAAGTCCGGACATCACTCAAACTCTGAAAAAATTTTAACGCGGCGGGGCATGTCCGAACTTCCAAGTCCGGACGGAAGTTCGGACGTGCCCAAAATTTCAGCTAACAGAGGCAAATTTCTATCTATATCTACACTTCCAAAAATCCATACTCACTCCTTGTTTCACAAGTTACAACACACCATTCTTGCACTCTCTCAACACTAAACGACCCAAGTAAACACCTAAATTCTCTCATCCATTAAACCATCATCAAACACTCATTTTACATTAAGATTTTTCCATAACCTCCCCATAAACTTTACCTCTCCACTTCATCAATACACATCCTCAAATTCCATCAACAACAACATAATCACCACAAACTCCATAACCACAATATCAATCACAACTCAAAACATTTGGCTCTCAAGGCCCTCAATTTAACTATTAAATCACAAACCTCTCTAAAATCAATTAAACACCTTTCAACATATACTTCAATCCACAATTTGGGTTCATTAAATTGTTTACCCATCCCAAACACTTAAACAATTATAACAAGGTTTAAGGTAGTTTTTCTTACCTTAATTTCACAAGCCTCCTTAATTCATCTCTTGCTCCTCATCTTCTCCAAAATTGGTTAAGAGGGTATGGGGTTTCCAAACTCCATCCCAACATCCAAGAACACAAAAACATACTTAATTAATTATCTAAACCCTTGGAATATTTCAATTCAATCAAAGGGCTAGAACACAAGTTAGGGTTTACCTTTTTGAAGCTTTTAAGAGGGATTCTCACCCTTGGATCAAGAAGGGAACTACTCCACCATTGAAGGATTAATTTGGAGCTCAAGAACAAGGAGAAAACAAGGTATCAACAATGGTGAAAAATCGATTACACCAAGAGAGGGAAAAATGACTTTTTTCTTGGAAATCTTTACCTTAGAAGGAAGAGGAGACTCCTAGCTTCACATTGGTGCCATTTTCTCTTCAAATGGGGAAAACCCATGGAGGTCAACTTCATCCTTTTGAAATTTCGAAAAGAGAGGATGATAGAGGAAGATGAGAGGAAGAAGAATATGTGATTTGTTTTTGATTTGGAGCTCAAATGGAGCTTGAGGATGAAGAGGAAGTGAAGAAGCCATTGTTGGCTTGTTGGGGGAACTCCATCGGCAGCAAGGAGGAGGGAGAGATCGGATGGGAGAAAGAGAGGAAAGAGAGGAAGAGAGAGAGGGAAAAAGGAAATAAAGGAGGAGAGATGGGTGGGGGTATATGTACCCCTTTTTGTTATTTTAGCTCTTTTGACTTAATTAATTAGTTAACTAGTCTTGTGTGAGTGGGCAGTCTACATTAATAAAACCGGCCCACTAATATAAACACGCTGGAGCGTTTTTCGTCCTTTAACAGAAGACGCTCATTTATTTACCCGGTTTAGCACTATTCACTAACCGGGACTGTTTTCCGGAATTTTCTCGTTTCTTTTATTTTAATGGTTACTAAACTCCCATTAATATTTAATTATAGTTATATAATCAACTATTATTTTTACGGGTCATTTAACTGTTTAAAGTCATGTTTTCGGGTTTTCTCGAAAAACGCGCTTTAAGACTCCGTTAGCGTTTTAACGCATTGTTTGGATCCGTTTTCTTCCGGAATTTTTCCCACATGTTCTTAATGTGTAATTAGGGTATAAAAATATATTTATAACTCTAATGAAGGTTATGTACCACCTAAAATAATTAAATACGTGTTTTCACATTTTGGGACTTTTACGCATTTCCCTTTTCTTTTTGGTTTTCCTTTCTTCACCAATGATCTTAAGGACTTAACTAGCCTTAGAAAATTATAATTACATAATTAATTAACACATTAAGGTTTGGGGTATTTCAGGATTGAATCAAAAATATCTGTCAATCAGGAGACAGATATTGGCGAGGCAGAAAACCCTGACATTGGAGAAGGTGTTCTCGTTAATTGTTCAAGAAGAAGAACAAAGGGGAAGCAACCATTTGAAGGAGGATTCCATGTCCTTCTACAGTCAGATCATCACCATCGGCGATAGTTGCAGAAACCCTAAAAAGAGATTTGACAAGAAAAGAGTTGTTTGCTCCTACTCTAAATAGGTAGGGCACAACTATGAAGATTGTTTTCAAAGTTAGACCTGCACTCATTGCAAGAGATCTGGGCATACGATAGCTGAATGCTACCAATTACATGGGCGAGACAAAGTTTTATCTCGCAAAAAGAAAGCATTCGCAGACATAGCCAAAGGCTCATAACAGAACAACAACGAAGATAATCAGGGATAGGAGAGGATTTAACACCAAGCAATTGCAACAAATCACAGAGCCGATACGCAACAGTAGCATAGAAGCGAATACAGGGGGAATCGACTATTGCGATTTCTCAGGTAATAGTATCTTCTGTATCAACAACAAACTATGTCTTATGAGCAATTTTTCCAACAATTTGTTTAGAGGAGAATGGATAATCGATTTTGGAGCTACTGATCATATGTCGGGAGCTGATTTCATGTTCAAAAATTAGATAGAGAAAAAACTGTGATATTGCCAAGCGAAAGTCTGCAAATTGTTAATCTCATCAGAGATGTTAAAATTGGGAAAAATACATGGCTGGGAGAATGATGTTCATACCCAATTTCATGTTCAACCTCATATCGGTGAAGAAATTGATAAATCAGTTTAGCTGCTCTCTGATGTTTGACACTCCTGGTTGTTTCATTCAGGGCAGTATAACAGGGCAGACTAGTAAGATTGGAATGGGCGGATATAATCTGTGTGTGTTGGGTACAGAGGATTTTGATAGCTAGGCTGGCGCTAATATGGGCCGCAGAAGTTTGGAGAATGATGTCGATGTGGGTTGCAACAAATCAAAATTTTAAACTGGTCTGGGCTACCAAAATGTGGAAACGGGCATGACAAATGTAATAAGCCCAAAGGCTCGGAAAATGCACATTCGGCTAGGACATATGCCATTTAGGAAACTTGTAATACTTGGCTTAATAAGATAAACAGACTTTCCTCCAAATTATGCTTGTGACATTTGTTACAAGTCTAGGGCTCATTGATTTCCGTTTGCAAATTCTACAAGTAAAACTAAAAGAGTAGTTAAAATGATACATATCGACTTGTAGGGTCCATTCAACACCGACACTTAGAATGGTTACAAGTATTTAGTTTGCTTCGTTGATGATTTTACTCGTACGACATTGGTTACCCACATCAAACAAAAAGAGAATGCTTGGGAAGCCATTGTAAACTTCATTAGAAAGGTGGAAAGACAATTTGAAACAAAAAGTCAACGTGGTGAGAATAGATAATGCAAAGGAAGTAGGTAGTTCCGATGAAGGAAAAACCTTTTATGCGCAGGAGGGGATAGTGCATCAAACTACATGTCCTTACACACCTCAACAGAATGATGTAGTCAAACGAAAACACAAATATCTTTTGGAAACAACAAGAGCTATATACTTCCAGTCTCATGTACCTCTTGTTTATTGGGGAGAATGCATATTGTATGCAACCTTTTTAATAAATAGACTTCCCACCAAAGCTTTGAATGGAAAGACACCATATGAAAGTTCATACAACATCAAACCAACATATAGCGAGATCAAACCCTTTGGATGTCTATGCTATAAGACCATTGTTGGCCCAACGGGAGGAAAGTTTGAACCATGAGGAGAAGCTTGTATATATCTGGGAGAATATCCAAGAAAGAAGGGACATAAAATCATGAGTTTAGACCCCAAATGATCGAGGTTTGTAGAGATGTTAAGTTTCATGTTCACATATTTCCATATCAAACTAACAACACGTAGCAAGTCAAACACTCAAACTTGCCGGTTGATCACAATAATCAACTTCCTATTTTAATGGATGAAGAGCACTTCTTACAGGAAAATCAACATGATACTACTCAAGATCTAAATCTCAGTGATCATGAGAATGCTTAGTCAGACTTGCGGCGTTCTAGTAGAGTGACTCACAAGCCAAGGTACTTGGAAGATTATGTGTGCAATTCATGTTTTCAAGAGATCTTAGATGAAAGAGTGTATAGCACCGAAGACATACACAAAAAATTTCTTCCTCATTGTGTTAGTTTGACAGAGACAAAGCCAATCAGATCCATAGCTCTATTCTATTTTGAGCATCATACCAAGATTGATCATTCTATGAATATGAATGAGCCACATGATTACAAAACCCATCATGCACGAACATTGGAGAAAGGCCATGCAGAGCGAGTTACAAGCTTTGGAAGAAAATGACACACAGGACGTTGCCTCGAGGCAAGAAAGTTATTGGTTGCAAATGGGTTTATAAAATAAAACTCAAATCAGATGGAACATTGGAGAGGTACAAAGCCCGTTTGGTAGCTAAAGGGTTCACTCAATGACATGGATTAGATTATCACAAAACATTCTCACTAGTGGTTAAGCTAACAACGATTTGATCTCTTATTATTGAAGCACTCAGCAAGGGTTGGATAATCAATCAATTGGACGTTAACAATGTCTTCCTACATGGTAATCTATATGAAGAAGTGTATATGAAACTTCCACAAGGTCTTGAAGTCACAGGGACAAACAAAGTATGTTGTTAGGGAAAAACTACTCTAAGCAGTAAAGACCTAGCTAAAATGGGCAAGTGCACCCAATTCGTTGCAATATACCAAGTGTCGTATCCACAAGGAAATTGGTTTCTAAATCCCAATCTTGGTATTTTAGTTAAGTGTAACGAAAAACTATAAATGGGGTTTAGCTGGATGCAAGCTTAGTTGTTGAAGACAGAGAATTCAATAAAAAGAGTAAATCAAGTGTTTGATTGGAATGGAAGAAGAAGTACCCTAGGATAGTGGGGAATCACCTAAATCACCCAATAAACTCATAACCATAACTCATTCTTACCTTGTCTATTGGAGCTAAAATCAAGAATCCCCAAATCATGGAATAATCAATTCTTATCTAATCAATCAAACCTCTTAATTAAAGAAGGCCAAAGTTACTAGATAGTATTAAGCACAAACTCTTAAAAAATAGCCCTAAGATTTTACCCCCAAAATCAAGAGTGCAAAGGTTAGGGTTTATCCCCCTTTGGTCAAGTCCCAAGCTCAAGCTCAAATGTTGAAAGGAACCACCATAAATGCCATAGTTGATCAAACTAAATCATTAATTGATATTAAAGGAAACAAAACAAAAGTATTCAATGAGTTAGGTTTAAAGCATTCAATGAGCAATGTTAGGGTCAAACCCCATCCTAGGATACAAAATAAGACTACTCAACCATTAAAAAGGGAAAGAGAAGAGAAAAGAGAGATTTAGCCATTAGAGGAGCTCTAGAGCTTCAATGGAGGTAGATTCTTCACTTCCTTCTTTCTTCTCTTCTTCTCTTCTTTTCTCCCTTCTTTTCATTTTTCTCTCTCCTCTTTTAAGTTGTAGTTATGGTGAATGAAGAATGAATGTGTGTGTAAGTTTTCCTATTTTTAAAACTATATTCTGGGCAAAACTTAACCCGACCGCCCCACAGGGGCGATCATCCTGGGGCGGTCCGAACCCGAGAGTAAAACGCGTGACAGACTTAACCCCGACCGCCCCGCGGGGGGTTGCTTGGGGCGGTTCGGACCAGCAGAAGAATGAGAGCTTTTGACCGCCCTACAGGGGTGGTCCTCAGGGTAGGTCTTCACCAGAAATGGTCTTTCTGCAATGAAATCGTCCCCATTTGACCCATAGTCTTTGGCACACTCCTCATGGAAATAAACTTGGCCACAAAGTCTTGAGAATCTCCAAAAATCATTGCTCAAGTGAGCTTTTACCTATATTATAGCAAAATTGTATAAGTTCACCTATATTATCGAAATGCTCTATAAAGTAGTGAAATAGGTCAATGGTTGCATGAAATAAAGGTGAATAGAGACCTTATAATTACATTATTTCACCGCTTATCAATTCCCCTACACTTATCTATTTGCTTGTCCTCAAGCAAAATTAGGAACCACATGAAGGATGAATATTTAAAGCATGCAAGTCCTCATTGTCAACAATAAAATTGAGGAGAAATAAATAAGACCTTTTCAAAGTACAAAACACGGACCTTACAAATGTATAATGCATTGTGGAGATGTTAAAGGGTTAGAGAACTAGTACTCCCCTGATAAGGTTTGAGTTGTTGGCGGGTTTCCCCCACACTTGCTAGTGTGCGGGGTCGTTGAGGCGCTAGCTTTGACAGTGAGAGCCGAAGATCCTTGGAAGAATTCGCATAAGTTTCTTTTGAATTGTTCCTAACTCATCATTGGGGTGTATTTGTTCCAAATTTGTATATATCTACAACACATAACAAAAAAAACTAGGTGCAAAAGGGATTCCGGAGAATACGCAAAAAGCCCGTAATTAGATCTCAAAAGTGGACTCATAAATGAGTCCAATATCATAAAGGGTTCAAAGGTACATAATCAAAATGAACAACTTAAATGGAGTACTAGAAAACATAATTAAAGGAAATTTAAATGACAAAAACATAGGCAAAATCCAAAAGTAGATATAAGTTTTAGAAGATAAAATTACAACACCCGACACCCTGAACAAGCTACTAGGTAGGTGGTCCACCACGCTCGACCCTCTCGCGCAGCTCCTCAAACTGGGCCGCCATTTGGCGATGATGCTCCAGAACCTGGCGATGACACTCCTCCGCTGCTGATAATCCTCGAACTCCTTACGGACCATGGGAGGGGGCGGCGCCGGTAGGGCAGGGAAAGGAGTAGCTGCAGTGGACTGAGTGGATTGGGAAGAAGAGCCCGAAGATGACTCCACAGTGCGAACTGGCTGAATCTTCTCCCAACCGTCTGCAGTGCGTCGAAATCCCATTCTACGGAGAGCATTAGGTCCGATGAAGGCCATAGAAGGGCTAGGTACCTCATCGTCAGTGTGGACCCCACACTCAAGGAACTGAGAATGAAGGAAGTAGGGGTAGCCCTGATGCTGAGTGGCCTTCTTCTTGACCAGGTGGCGCAGATGGTTGATCATGAGGCTGAAGATAAAGAATGGAGAGTCGGGATCAGGGGTGGCGATGTTGTTCAAGAGGAAACAATCTGGTCCTTGTTATCTTGGGGCAGGATATTATGACGGATCAAAGCGAAGATAACTCGCTGACCGGCATCCTAAAGCATATTCGGGGTCATGGTGACCCAGGACTCGGTGCCCGACTGGTTCTTCTTTCGTCGTGTGGTCGGTAGATCGTTGAGGAATGACCGTTGATGGCTCTGAAGACGTTCGTCAGAGATGTAGGAGGTGTACTCGTAGTCCTCCAACGGAAGATCTAAGAACTCGACAAAGATCTCTTGGGAGATCTCGATCATCAGGCCCCCACGAATGAAGTGATCTTCCGACAGCTCTCCTCCGTAGCATTTGCATAGAACTGGTGAATCATCTCAAGGTATAACTCACCGCCTAGCGTCAAGAGGCGTCCCCAACCCAAAGAGTCAAAGATAGGCCAAAAGTTGAGGTCCTGAATGATGGACTCATCAACCCGGCGCTCCTGAACAATCTCTCTTTGGGGCGTAGTATGGAACCAATGCTTTGCCTCTTCATTGATGTATAGGCCATCTATGAGTCCGGTTCTAAGAGAAGGGACTACAAGGGAGCGGCGAAAGGAGGCTGCATCTTTCCCTCTATCAGCGCGAGAGCGATGAGCCATCTTCTGAAAACAAAAACAAGAAAAATAAACAAAACACGAAACAACAAAAGAAAGTTAAAGAACAATAAAGGAAGAAAAATGTGAATGATGGTTATATAAGTACTAATAAAGCACAGGTGGAAGGAAAATATAGAAAATTTCACAAAAAATTTCGGCATGATCTCCCCCGTTTTTCTTTGTTTGCCCGGTTCTAAGAACCTCCACAATTTTCCACCAATATCACGATTAAAGTACCCCAAGCACATTCTTAAAGAAGGTTAAGTGATTATGACTTAAGGTGCAAAGTCGCTAAATGTGGTCACCACGACACAACACATTATAAGTAAGTCAAGTGCACTCCCCTAGGCAATGAAAGTCCAAGAATGTTTGCTAAGAAACCCACCACAATTATATGGTAATAGGTCCACCAACCATAACGACAACATGATGAATTAAGCAAAATTCAATATAAGACATTAAGTATACAAATTATGCTAAAACCATCACAAAGCCACAATTTCTAGCCCAATTCCACACACAAAGCCTAACATAATCAATTAAGAATCAAAATCACCAAAATTCAGAAATGACCCCTAAGGCCCCATTTGGTTCGGACTTAATGTAGACCAAAGCGTAACTTTTACAAAAACTTCAAAAATTTACAAATTAGGGCTAGAATCTCATACCTTAGTGTTTGTAGAAGTGAATAAGTACAGATTTGGCAAATTTGAGGTTAAAATCGGCTAAAACCAATTTGGGGAAGAAATTTAAAAAAATTAGAGATTTGAGGTGGAGAAAGGGGGCAGCTGGCGTCGGAGTGCTGTGGGCGGGAGCACGGTTTGGCTGGTCGGTTGCAGTGGCGGCACGGTCGTGAAGACAGAGGCGGCGTCTGAGTGCAGGTGGTGGTGCCGAAGAGGTAAGGGATGGGGGTGCTGGGTGCGCTCGGTTGGTAGAGAAGGAATGGGGTGTGATGTTTTCTGGGTTGAGGGCTGGAAAAATTGCGGAGGTCGGGGAAGACAAGAATGAGTCATGCAGACAAAAACGCACCGTTTCATTTTTTTTCAAAATTCTGGACCCGATCTCCCCACAGGGGCGGACAGCAGGGGCGGACCGCAACTGAAAGCAAAAGTCGACATATGACCGCCCCACAGGGGAGGTCCGTAGGGGTGTTCCGCACCAGAGATGATTTTTCCAATAAAATTTGTACCCGACCGCCCCACAGGGGCGGTCCGTAGAGGTGGTCCACACCAAAACCTAAAATTTTCATTTTTCATTCACCTCAACACATCCAATTGCACACTCAAAGTCTTCAAAACAGAGAAACAACAGTAAAATCACTCCAAAGCAAGCAAAGACAATAATAACAAACTAGGATGCTAACATTTACAAGGAGAAGGAAAGAAATACGGGTTGCCTCCCGAAAAGCAGCCCTTATTTTTAAGGTCTTTGGCTAGACCATAGTGAGGGTTAAAGGGAACCTGGAGGATCTCTTAAGTAAAGAGTTCAAGCCTCAACCTTTTGGATATCTCATTTCAAGTAGTGCTTCAAACGGGACCTGATAAATGCGAAATACATCTATCTTTAGGGCTATAATTCTTCCTATTTTCATAACAATTCTTGTCGTATTACTCACTTATCGTATGTTTTTCCTAAGATTTATGTTTTGATATGAACTGATACATTTTATGTATCAAATGCAGTAAAAAGTCTTGGAATCACATAGTTTACTTCACAAGCTTTCCAACGCAACAAATGGCGAGTGAAACGAGCTAAAACGAAGAATCTAAGCCCAGTTGAAGATTGCAGAAAAATGAGGAAAAAATACACAAGTCCGCGTAGCCCCACTCGGATGCTTATCCGGACAGACGTGTCCTCACGCGGACATAGACTCGGACAACACACGTCCGCATAGCGCCCACGCGGACTCAAACCCGGACAGGTGTGTCCGCATTGCGGACTCAAATTCGGACATCTAACATCCGCGTAGCCCCCACGAGGACAGAAATCCGGACACGTGTAAAGTGCGGCGCCGATTTCCAGATTTCACGCGTTGTAACTTTCAGTGCCGCTTTCTTCTTCTCTTATCTACGGCGCCTACAATTATCCATCTACTACCACTGCCTACATTCTATCCCATCCACCCTTGTCTTCTTCCCTTCCTCTGCTCTATAAAAACCCACGCTCCTCCAATCTTCTTATCATCCCTTCCTGAATCCAAATTCTCCAGTTTTCTTCTTTTCCTCTTTCTTCTCCTCCTAAACCCCTACAACCAAACCATCAATCAAGTTCCACATCTCCAAACAAAGTTACGTTGTTATTTTCCAGATTTCCAGAGGAAGAAGACGATCTGCACAAACCTAGGTTGTGTCCGCGTGGCCCCACACGGACAGGACCAACTTGTGCCTGTTTGTTCGTTATTCTTCTTTTTACCCGTTTGCCATCGTTTTGAGGTCGGCATAATCACGGAGACGAGCCCGGAAGCGAAACAACTCTCCCCAAATAGAGTTCTTTCTTTCCTTTAACTTTACTCTGTTTTAATGTCTATCTTATTATTGATGTTTATTTTTATAATTATGAGTGATTAATAAACTTAGCCTCCGGGTTTGGAAGCAAGCCTATTTTATATAATTGTGTTATGTAAGCTTTCCACTATAATTTATCTAAGCAGTATTTTGATTCTTGTCCTTAATGCGCTTTAATCTTCTTGTAGCTCTTTGTTGAAATGCGGTGTTGAGACAAGGTCTAGACATAGGAAGTCAAAACGGGTTAACGACTAGAAGCGTGTCTCGCCTATAGGTTAATCTGTCTCCAATAGGAATTGTTAATAATGCGATTGGTTGAATTGACTTGGGCATATTTTGCGGCTTGTTATTTATGCTAGTTAGGGTTTGTTGTACAAGGACCGGTCAATGAACTAATTAAGATTCCTGAGTTTATTGCTAAAGTGGGAAAGTTTATATTGATATAATTGGATAAAATAGGTGAGCAACACAACCCAGGATGCTTCTTTAAAAACAAAAAGATTTATAATTTCTATCTCTATTCTGTTTTGATTAATTGTTTTTATTATTGTGTTATAAGTTAGCTTTTAATTATACTCTTTCAAAAGATGATAAAATCTGTATAATAGATGTCTCAATAACTTTGATCCACTGTCAATTTACCACAGCGAGGTCCCCAAGAGTTCGACAACCCCATAAATCCACTATTCCGCAAAACGATAGGTACACTGCCTAAGTTGTAGAAGTAGTCACATATTTCTCCAACAGGACCCGTTGACCATGAAAGTTCCTCCATTGACATTCTTTAGCTTAAATGCTCCATATGGGGTGGCCTTTGTGACAGTGAATGGGCCAACCCAATAATACTTCAATTTTCAGGGAACAACTTCAACCTTGAGTTATATAAGAGAACCCGGTCTCCCTCACGAAACTCCCGCTTCAAAATCATCTTGTCATTCCATTCCTTGGCCTTTTTCTTTGTAGATGCGGTTGTTCTTGTAGGCTTCCTCCCGAATCTCCTCTAACTCGGTCAATTGGAACCTTCTTTTGTCACCAGCGCTTTTGAGATCATAATTGAGGGCTTTCACCGCCCAATATGACTTATGTGCTAATTCCACCGGCAAGTGACAAGCCTTCTCATAGACAAGTCGGAACAAGGACATGCCAATCAAAGTTTTGTAGGCAGTCCGATATGCCCATAATGTGTCGTCCAGCTTCATAGACCAATCTTTCCCGGAGGAGTTGACCGTCTTCTGAAGGCTCCATTTGAGCTCGCGGTTGGTGACCTCAACTTGGCCATTACATTGAGGGTGATATGGAAGGGAAACCTTGTGTCTCACTCCATACTTGGTCATCAACGCTTCCAACTGCTTTATTGTAGAAGTGAGACCCTCCGTCACTCAGTATAGCTCTTGGTACCCCGAACCTTGTGAAAATGTTCTTCTTCAAGAACTTGATCAATACTTGGCATCATTTGAAGGGGCTGCAACTGCTTCAACCCACTTGGTCACATAGTCGACCGTCACGAGAATGAATAGGTTAGAGCAAGAAGATGGGAAGGGGCCCATGAAGTCGATACCCCCCAAATCAAACAGCTCAACCTTGATCATTATATTGAGGGGCATCTCATGCTTGAAAGAGGTGTTCCCAAGCCTCTGACATTGATCACAAGAGACAACGAACGAGTGGCAATCCTTATGAAGGGTTTTCCAGAAAAACCCGGCTTGAAGAACTTTGGCCGCTGTTCGTGTCGGACCGTGGTGTCTACCGGCTTCACCCGAGTGACAATGAATTAGAATTCCTGCACTTCACTCATGGGCACATCTCCAGATCACCCCATCTGCACAAATTTTGAAAAGGAGAAGATCCTCCCAGAAATATCGCTTGATGTTGGAGAAGAATTTCTTTCTGTTGATAAGTCATTTCTGGTGGGATCACCCCTCTTGCTATATGTTGGAGTATGAAGGTGTTGCTGAGATAGTCAACCAGATCAAACGAGTCAATCACACTTCTCAAAACAAGACAGAGTCAGTCAACCTTGAAAGATCGAGTGAGCTCTTAGATCGAATGAGTCTCTCAGTCCTTACCGGAAGAGCGAGAGTCCATCTATGCGAATTCATCAATCAGTTATGAAATTCAAGGAGCAACGTCCACTAAACCATAACAGTCATCAACTATCATCCTTGGCCGAAATTCATGCAAAAAGTGAGCAAAATCCAAAGCCTTGACTTTTGATAATTCGAGAGAGTCTGTCGGGCAGTTGCTAAAATTAAGGAGCAAGTACATCAACTACATTGACTTAAAACGGTCATCAACGTTCAGAGTTGGACCCAAATTCTCTCAACGTGGCACTAATCTGAAGACTTGGCTCCAGCTTCCGAAATTTGGCTCCAACTTTTGAAATTCAAGGAAAGATTCGTTGGTTCCTGAAATTTCGGAACTGATAGAGTCAGTCTGCTATATCAGACGTGAGAGTCATAATTGAACGTTGCCAAGTCGTCCAATGCATTGGAAATTGTCCGAAAATTAAGGGCCAAGGCTTAGCAACATTCACAAAGAAGTTAGGACCGGATTTTAAGCAACTACAAGTAACTACAACATTCAGATGGCAGAAATTTCGGAAGCAGACTCCCTCAACGGCTCCACTATATATGAGAGTTGTCATTTCGTTTCTTACTGTAGCTTTCCAGAGAGAATTATTCAGAGCATTTGTTTAGAGAAAACTTTGCCTATTTTAGAGAGAGAGAAAAAGAGAGAGAGAGAAGTACTAGATTCGTTTGTGCATATCGACAGAGTCATTCTAGGTAGGACCTAGTTTTCACTACACTTATCATTGAGCTCATCAGAATTTGTATTGGGTGAGTGAGTGAAAACCATGAAGTAGATCTCATCTACTGAGTGGACATTATAGTTGTTTTGTTTTGACCAGGAAATAAAATAACTTATATTTTGTATCTTGTTGGGTTCCACAGAGTCTGTCTATCTTTCAAACGTTAATTCGTTTTAGTTTCTTTAAGTCTTCCGCACACTTAGCTTAACCAGTTCGATTGAATGCCTCTACGTCCCAAAGTGTTTCTTATCCTTAAAAAGATCGATTGAGTCAAACCAACTCTTAGACTCACACCTTGAGTTGGTTTGAGTTAGCCACCCGATCCTACACTATAGTTTGCAAAGTCCACGTACCAAGGGTCACCGGTCTCTACAATCATGAAGATACTTTCATCGGGGAAGAACTCGTAGATTGGAACACCGTCATCAGATACTTCCATTCGAGAGAGGTGAGCTATCACATTTTGAACACCCGGTTTGTCCTGGACCTCTATCTCAAATTCTTGAAGGAGCAGAATCCAACAGAGAAGTCTAGGCTTTGAATCTCCTTTGTTGAACAAATATTTCGGCGCTAAATGGTCGGTGTGCACTATAACCTTGCTGCCCAAAAGGTGAGATCTGAATTTGTAGAGGGCGAAGACCACTGCTAATAACTCCTTCTCGGTGGTGGTGTAGTTATTTTGAGCATCACTAAGAGTTCTAATAGCATAGTAGATACTCCTCAATATCTTCTCATTCTTTTGACAAAGGACCGCCCCCACCTCATAGTCGCTGGCAACCCACATGATCTCAAAGGGGAAACTCCAGTCAGGGGATACCATTATGGGTGCCGAGATGAGACATCTTGAGAGTGTTGAAAGCTTCAAGGCACTCGTCGGTGAATTCAAATTTTGCATCCTTGGCTAAGAGGTCGCAAATAGGTTTTGAAATTTTTGAAAAGTCCTTGATGAACCTTCTGTAAAACTCGGAATGACCTAGAAAACTTCTATATCTTTCACTGATGTCAGAGGAGCTAGTTTTTCAATCACTTCAACCTTAGCCTTGTTAACCTCAATGCCCCTTGAAGAGATTTTATGCCCCAAGACAATTCCTTCTCTTACCATGAAATGACACTTCTCCCAATTTAGCACTAATTTTGTCTCTTCGTACCGGACCAGGATAGCTTCCAGGTTGTCCAAACAAGTGTTGAAGGAGGGGCCAAAGACAGAGAAGTTGTCCATAAAGACTTCTATGCTTTTCTTTAGGAAGTCGGAGAAGATCGACATCATGCATCTTTGAAAAGTGGCCGGGACATTGCAAAGCCTGAAAGGCATCCGGGTGTAAGCAAATGTCCCATAGGGGCATGTGAATGTCGTCTTCTCCTAATCTTTAGGAGCTATGGGAATTTGAAGATATCGTGAGTAGCCGTCCAAGAAGCAGTAGTCTTGCCCTGCCAACCTCTCGAGCATATGATCAATGAATGGGAGAGGGAAATGATCCTTTCTGGTGATGGTGTTCATTTTCCGGTAGTCGATGCAGACAGTCCAGCCATTGGTAGTCCTCTGAGACACCAGCTCGCCCTTAGCATTTGGGATTACAATAATGCCTCCCTTTTTCGTAACCACTTAGCACAGGGCTGACCCACTTGTGTAGACACCAAAAATTCTCACCCATTTTTATTTTGAAACAAAAAATACGAAAATAAACATTCTTCTAGAAACAAGGCGGTCGTCCCCGTTTTCAACCAAAGGAGTTTCCTTTTTCCCGACATTTAAACCTCACATCCCTATGGAAAAGGGAGCACGAGCCTTTTATCATACTCCATTTTAACCTGCTTCATTTTGTATACATATTTTGTTGCTTTTGTTTTAAAAACATTTCACGGTTTTACCTCGTGTTATTTCACCTGTTCGATCGATTTATACTTTATTATTATTTGTTATTTCTTTTTAACTTTCTTTGTTTTATTTTCACTATTTTTATTATTTCGTGTGTCCTTTTACTACCTTTATTTTCTATTTACTTTGAGTGTTTTATCTTCATTACGAGCATTAATTTTCATTATTTCATATGCTTTTCTTTTATTTCATATCTCTTTACGTTTTTGAATCTTATTTTTAATTGTATTCCATACTTTCATGTCATTAGATTAATCTTCTCATTTTTATTGTGCACTTCTTTGGAATTGGTAGCTTTTTTTTAGAAAAGCTATCCAGTTGAAATTAGGACTCTTGTATTTTTCTTCTCATGTGTACACTGAAATCCGATCTAGCACAACTGGTTAGAGCACTTGGATATAACCCATGGGTCTCGAGTTCGATTCTTGGCACGGGCAAAGCTTTTTCTCGTATTTGCCTTAGCTCGCGACATGGTTTTTTCTTTTATGTTGTCGCTTCACTCAACGAATTCCGTCTTGGCTCAACTGGTAGAGCGCGCGGGTGGGAGGTCGAAGGTGCCGAGTTTGATCCAGGGCGCCTGCAAGTTTTGTTTTTCTCCCTGATTTTCTCCTCCTCTTAAGCCAACCGGACCAAGCTTGGCCCAGTTTTGCTTTTGAACCCGTTTCGGCCTGTATTACCCAAATAACACCCATACCCATGTAACAGTCAGCCCATAAAACATTCCCCTAAAAAACCCTAAGTCTCTATTATAAAACTGCCTACAGTAAAAGGAACGTGGGCATAGAAGAAAGAACACACTCCTGCTTCATCATTTTGAAATCCCAGTACTGATCATTCTCTTCGTCTTCCTTTCGAAACCGTCCTCCACCACCTCCGACTTCATATACCTACGCCGAAAACCACCCTCACCTTCTCTGTTTTCGCCGAGAAACACCACCAACGCCCGTCATTCACCACTCCACCCTTCGTCGGAAATCGTTTCCGACACCAGCATCGGCACTCATCTCCACGACATTCCTGAGAATCTCCTTTGTTTTCCTCCGCCGCTTTCGTCTCAGTTAAGAATCATCATAATTTACCCAGAACCCACAATCTTCTCATCTTTCCCCCCCAAACCCAAAGCCCCGTTCGTTCGTTTCGACCATCGGAAGTGTAAGTAGCACCGTTTCCTTTATTGCGCTGTTGGTTTTCGTTTTGCTTCATGCATTAGCGATTTCCTCACGGTTTTTTCTTCAAAACGCTCCCTTCTGTTTTCCTTCCCGGTTTGGATTTTCGGTTCACAGTCAGTTTGCACCATTTCCCTTTTGTTTTGTGTTGGTTAAATCCTAAGGCTAAGAACTGCAAACGTCAGTTTTGCATGTATTTTGGTTTTGGAGAATCTCATACAACCCGTTTATTTTATCCACTGTCATGCTTCTTCCAACTGAGCGCAAGCGCGCACGTCCTTTTGTGTGTATTCAACTCTGGGCATAAGCCCATGCTCTTTCCTTCTGTACTCATATTTTACGTCCTTGTTATTCTGTTTATGGACCTGGTATGGACATCGAAGTCCACGGACAGGCCGGGGAGCATGTGTGATGTCAGCCCCGCATGTACATGAAGTGAATTGCCCAATCTCAGTGATTCGATAAACCCCTAGACTGGTCCATTTCCAGTCGAAACTCTACTGCTTTCTTTTCTGTTATAAGCAAAACTGGTCCGTGTCCAGTTTCGGAGGTGTTATTCGCGTAATACCCAGATGATAACTTGTGGGCAGAGTCAACTGGTCACGTCCAGTCGCAATCTCTAACCCCTCTTTTTTTACCTTTCGGATTAATATCTAACGATCTGCTTGTTGTTTCGGTCTCTTTTTATGATCTGTACATGGATAGACCGCTTTGTGATGTTCATTCACAGATTACCCCTGTCCTAACCGATCCTTTCCTTACTGAGCTCCATGAAAAGGTTTACATGCAATGTACATTACATCCCTGGCCTGCCAAGTAAGATTAATGGGGGTTTCTTGTCCGCCGGATGCTTAGGAAAGTCTTTGCAAACGGGTGAAATCGGTCTCTGTGTTATTTTCATTACTTAGTAAACGCTGCTAGTTGGTTCTATATTTTGGGGCAACAGCCAGTTATGCATAACTGATTCCCTTTGTTGTTTGCTGTGAGTGTTGTGGTGTTATTTGCAGGAGATTTATGTGCTCCCTCCCGGTACTAAACTCTACCCTTGTTATCTGTTGAGCTCACCAGTACAACATTGCCTGCCTCATGCCCATTTCTTGATGCTTATGCTTAGTTTGAAATATTTGTTTTGCCTCTGGAAATGCTTGGTCTGTTTTGTTTAAACTGCTAATATTTGTTCCATCGGTATGTAATGGCAATTCTGAATCGGTTACACCTTCTGTTTCCTCCAGCAATTCGGTTAATAGACCAGTATATCAAAAATGAATGATGATTCGGAGTAGCTTTTGGCTGTGTAAGTCCACATTTCTCACTGATTAGCGGATAATTCATTAAGGAACCAAAGCTCTGCTATGTTTGTATGCGGTAGGTTTAGGATGTTCTCTGTGCTGTTATAAAACATGTTCGTTAATCCCGACTGAGAATCTGAGTTAGGCTTTGCACTAGTTTTAGACTGCTCAATTTTCTTCACATAACCCGGTAGGAATGAATTAAAAATTGATCCAACTGATGTAGGTTTCTGTTTGTTTTGCCTGAAATAATGAATGATCTTCTATGTAGTCAAGTTTCGATTTATTTTACTATCTGTAATTCATGTACATAATCTGTTTACAGTTTTTCTACTTTGATCCATGTTCCCGGCCTACGCTTTATTTGTACATGTTCTACCCTTTATTTGTACATGTTTACAGTTTTCTGTTTAAATCCTTGTATATATTAATCTATTTACTAAGCCCTAGTTATTAGACCTTTAGGACCAAGCCTTAGGATAGAGGGTGAACCCTAAGATTTAGGTGAGCCATGGTCCCACCTAATAAGCTGGGTGATCCCTAAACCCAAACCACATCTTATAATAATTTGCTTTAATTCAAAACACCTTCCTCAAAACTCATTCTAGTTCGATCCATTATTCTTTCCAAATCCTCCAAAGCTTGAACCAAGCCCCAAATTGTCTCTCTTATTTTTCATCACTCATTTTTGTTCTGACTTTGATTAAAATTTTAAAAAAACTTCTCTGATTTCTTCAAACTGGCCCAATGGTCGTGTCCCACGGCCCAATGCCCACAATCGGCCCAAGAGTCTACAATCAGCCCAAAGTTCGAAGCCCAAGCCCTCAAAGCCCGAAGGCCGAACCCGCGAAACCAGGACTAAACTTAAAACTCACTCAAATCCGATCCAAATGCTCAGCCCAGTTCAAAACCCACTCAAACCTGGCCCAAAAGCCCACAAAATAGCTCAAGCCCACAAATTAAACCAAGAGCCCACAGCCTCGGCCCAACAATCCAACCTCGGCCCAAGTCATTTCGGCCCAAGTCCACATCTCGGTCCAAATCCACCCCTCGGCCCAAGCCCACGTCCCACCAAGCCCAAAGCCCAAAAGCCCACTGCCCAAGCCCGTGTCCATAACCCAAGCCCAAAAAGCCCACGCCCAAGCCCAAAAAACCCACGGCCCAAGCCCAAAAAGCCCACGGCCCAAGCCCAAAAAGCCCATGACCCAAGCCCAAAAAGCCCACGACCCAAGCCCAAAAAGCCCACGGCCCAAGCCCCAAAAACCCACGGCCCAAGCCCGTGTCCCACAGCCCAAGCCCAAAAAGCCCACGACCCAAGCCCAAAAAGCCCACGGCCCAAGCCCGTGTCCCACAACCCAAGCCCAAAAAGCCCACAGCCCAAGCCCAAAAAGCCCACGACCCAAGCCCAAAAAGCCCACGGCCCAAACCCAAAAATCCTATGGCCCAAAACCAAGAAAACCCAAAACCATAAGAAACCCATGTCTCAAACAAGGCTCAAGTCCACAAAATCAAGCAAGACTAAGTCCACAAAAATCAAGTTAAGACCACAAGGTTGACCTTTGACCTGAATGTTGACCTTGACCTGAATATTGACCTGGACCTGAATATTGACCTGGACCAAACCTTGACCTTGACCAAAAAACCTTGACCTTGACCAAAAAACCTTGACACAATCATTGACCAAACCCGAATGATGACCCGTCTCATACAAGTCAAAACAAATCAAACCAATTCCAACACATTTTTCAAAACAAAAGAGTCTCAAACCATCATTTTATTCAAGTTTCATCAAGTTTTCAAGAAACCATTTTGTGGAATTTCAAAGGCAAAACTCTTCTCACATCGTAGAAAACTCTTCTCTATTGCAGAAAGTTCTCATATACAAAAAGTTTTCTCCAAAACATTTCTCAAAATCAGTGTTTCTTTACGAGAATTCCGAACAACTTCAAAAGTTTTTCAACTCAGTTTTTACTCAAATAAATCATTTTCGGGGAGCAAGAAATGTCCCAACTCTTCAAAACATTTCCTCCATGGTTAGAACACACTTGTCTTCCTTCCTAAAATAAAATCGAGGCGGGGCACTGGGGTCATAACCTCCCTTGTCGCAGTCTGGACTCTTTAGCGGGGCATTAAACCTCCCCTAATTGCAGCCTAGATTTTTACAAGGCGGGTGCTAGGGAAGTAACGACCTTCCTAGTTGCAGCCGGGATTTTAGAATCGTCTAACTCCCTTCCGCTCGATTTCAATGTTTTCGATTTTTAATGTTTTAAAACCCGGGTTAGAGACATTATTAGGGTTCGACCGAGAACATCTTATTCATGGTGTTTCTCTCTAAATCTTATTTTTCGACATAAATTCATTGCCCCATCTTTCGAGCCTCGACACTTACATTAATTAAGTGTCGTGTTCGAGGGGGTACATAGGGTAATCCCTCGGGATTATCCGCCTTTCACAAAAAAAAATGAATTTTTCTGTTTTAAAAACTTTAAGAGAGACAATTATGAATAAACCAATCCAACATGTTCGTTAGAGCTTTAGGACCCATAAACACTTCTCAATCCTCTTATGAACCAACTCTAAGTCACATAGGACCTCCAATTCCTGAAGACTCCCAGAAACCTGAAACATCTTTAAAACCCGAATACCTGCAAATCAAATATCCTCTTCCATACCCAATCATCCTTAAAACCCAAATTGCTCTTCAACACATTCAACTTCCCAAAACACCTCAAAAACCCGACCATTTCAAAATCCGAACTTCGCAAACACAAAAAAACTCCTCAAATTAGCCAAATGATCCAAATACCCCTTGACTCCACCAAAAATGACCGAAACGTCCCTTTACTCCAAAACTTCCATCATCCTCTTAATCCTGTGAAGGCCCAAAACAACCTCAAATCTTAGAACAATTAAAACCTCTCAAACACTTCCAACAAACCAACTCCAAGACCAGCCTATTTTTTCAACTCTTCGAAATCATCCTCACTCCTCATTTGATCCTATCCTTTGGCTTTAACTGAATCTCTATAATAAGGTTTTGAAGGGAGGCAATCCCGACAATTGGAGACCGAGGTTTCCTCGGGCACCAATCCGAAGTCGTGGGCGTTGCCACTTCTAAGGGGTGTAACCCAGTGCAAACCCACAAATCTCTAGTATAATCAGATAAGTCCTATCCATAGGAAACAAATCATCAGAGTCAACCAACGGTTCTTAGAACCCTCCTTCCCTTCCTTCCTAGTACCTTAGGTCAAACTAGGTGGCGACTAGTCAATTCCGCCTTATAGAGGCATAAGTCCACGTGGAGCCCATTGAGAGCGGGTGTAGTGTTCACTAATACTCCCCATATGCTTTCTGGGAAAGACAGACGATAAAATAGGTATTTGAGGGCTGCCGAAAATGGGTTTTCACCCTCCACAGAATGGCAGTTTCTAGGATCCAGGCTTTCTAGTCTGACCATATTTTTCGATAGACCCCCCCCTCATACCGAAAAATCACCCTTCACAGAATGGCGACTCCGCTGGGGAAAACTTGAGTAAGTTTTTCTCAAACTCAAGGAAGACTGAACTCCATTCAAAATTGTCGGGACTTCCCCACTTCTTTCAAAACCCTCAAGAGATTCTTTTAAAGCCTCTAGGATTATTCTACTCCCACTTAGAGTGTGTACCTGATGAGGACAGTTAGGACATGATAGATCCTCAACAAACATTGCAACAATTGGGTTAATGGTTAGCTCACATATAGAAAGAGACACTTAGGATTGAATGAAGCTAACTTCCCTTTAGGTTAATGAACAACCAATTGGAATCACTTTCAAGATAAAACTCTTAGCCAATAGGGTGTTGCTGACTTCATCGGTTTTATATTTATGTTATAATTGGGGTGCATTGGGAAGGTCTTAGGACATGCATTCCTCTGTGTCACCCGATTTATCCACAAGTCACGGAATCCCGACCGGTCACGGTTGATTTCCCATGAGCTGGGTCATTTATATAAATGGCTAACCCACGGGGCAAGATGGTCATCGACCTACGCCCTGCAGGCTCATGATCCAAAAATACCCTCCATTATCCGAGTCTAAGCCAGCATATAGTGAACCATGAGCCTTCAGTGTCCAGCTGCCTAATCGGTGTCTAAGACGGGTTGTACGGGTAGTCACCCCCTTGTATGCCGCCGTCTGACCACCCTTCTATCTTGCCCTGAAGATTGCATGGGCTCAGTTCTCCATTGTTCCTTTGCACCACGGGTGTCTCTAAAGCCCAATGTCACGCTACACGTCCATAGAGGATCCCGTATTTACCGGATACCCATACATGGCACAACGTAGTCAGTGAATAATTTGGACTTTAGACACACCTGACCGTGCAGATGACGAGAGACCCGTTCCCATGCAGTACTTCCCCGAGTTTCCCGAAAAGTGAGCATGTTGTCGGATCATCACTGGCCGTGGCGTATGTTTCCTTATCATCTCGGGTGTCCTGACCTTTCGAACTTAAGCACTCCGGACTTTCTTGATAATGTGCCCCACAAAGGCATAGTAGAGAAAAAACCCCGAGAGATGATAGTGAAGGGACGACAGTTCCCCCGGTGAGACGGAATCATAATTGACCTGGAAAGTGATTATCCCAACATTAACACTTACAGCTCCACATTAAATACAACCACGATTTAATTTATGCTATACATGTGTGCAAACCATTTTTTCAAGCCAATCAGTTTTAAAACATTGGGAATTCTCTTTTGTATGCCTCTTAAAGCTTTCTTACGAGTTTGTTTGATTTTGAATCCCCCTATATTTATTCATCAGCATTTAGGGTTTTAAGACCTGTCAATTCATCTTTACTTCAATAAAGTGTTATTTCCAAAACAGCTTTCAAACAAATCAATTTCGGAAAACCTACTTCCTACAAGCGAGTTTCAAACAACGTTTTTCACCAACGCTGTTTCAAAATGGGTTTTCAAAACAGTTCCTCAAAAACATTTTTTTTCAAGAGTGGTCCTTTCAGTTTTTGTTAACTGGTTTCCATTTTCAAAAGCAAAGGCCGTGCTACTAATTGTTCAATCATCTCCTTAATCCAGACTCCTCACATTCTTTCCCTTTATTTTCCTTTCGCTACTTTCTTTTGCAGATCTCATCATGTTCAACAGATTGGTACCAGTACCCGGGGAGGAAAAGAAACGCCGAAGGGCCCAAGGAGAACCAGGAGAGGGATCCACCACCAGAACACAAGTCCAACCCTTCCCTTACCAACAAGAGATGAATGAGGAAAAAGATTTTGCCCGTGAGCTTCTGGATCGGTGCATAGAAATAAAGGACACGTGCAAGCCACTCTTGATTGGACTAGCATACCTATGCAAGGTTGACATGGTTTATGAAGCTCTATTCGAGTCCATCAGCTACTGGGACCCAGTGGATCATCTATACCGATTCTTTCTGCAAGAGCTGGTCAAACTGCCCGCCAAAATGGATACATTCCTCAAGATAAAACCACATCAGGAGATGCCAATTATCCCCATCGATCGAAGTCAAACCCGAAGTTCGCAGCCAGATTCTTGGAGGTCAACCTGGAGGAAGTGGAAAACTTTGGGCATATGGGTTTGAGCTTACGCGATCTCCTCAACCAATTCTACAGACCTTATATCTCCTGTGAAACCCGAAGGCGTGTGCTGGATCTGTGTCTCATGGGCCTCTATCTCTTTAGACAGAGAGGCTTAAGAATGAATCCACGAGTAATATACTTAGTAGTGGCCTTTGAGAAAGGTTACAGTATTGGAACGGTAGTGGTGGCTGAGATAGTTCGATCCCTAGACCGATGGAAAGAAGCAGGAGCCATAGAGACCTTTTTCGTGGGTAGTCCTTTGCTTCTTCAGATATGGTTGTTTGATCACCTATGGGTGCTACCTTGGTCCTCTAAGTATGTGAAGGTCAATATGGACACATATATGACAGCACGAAAGCGGGAGTTGAAACCAGATAAGGGATGGAGAGTCTTCTTCCGGGATATTACTAGTGATAAACAGATCAAGTGGGTCATCAAGGATTGGGATGTCCAAGGAGGGGCCGTCCAATCAGCAGGTAACAATGGTCTGATCCTCATAGGCCTTGATAGATTCATCACTATCTATCCACAGAGGGGGATGCGGCAATTTGGGCGTGAACAGACCATCCCAGGAGCAAGTATAGAGGGATTCAGAAACCACCGATACACAGATCCTACATCCAGATACCTTACCCAAGCCTACCGCTCCGGGATGAAATGGGCTGTCCTCGATATTGATCCATATTACATGAGCTTAGGTCCCGAATATTCAGCATGGTTGGAACACAGAATTGATAGATTGATACCCCACGCCTATTCCTTGGAGCATTCAATGATCAAACATGATCCCCGCCTTCCGATCGTTGAAAGCCTACAACTTTCGGAATTTGATGTCTCGCAGAAGAAGAAGAGAAAAGAAACGACAGAGGAAGGAAAAAGAGAAACGACAAAAAAAGGAAAATAAGGAGATGAAGCGTGAGCAAGCCATGAGTTGACCTTCTAGATGGATATGGTGCCTCTTTTTCACTTTGGACCATGGTGCAGTGACTGGATGGATGTGATTGGCTATGTAATCAAAATTTGACTATTCGGATGTAGTTCCCCCTCTTTTGAATTTGGATGTAACTCCCTTCCCCCCTTTATTATGGAGTTCGGCTATGTAATTAAAATTTGACTATTCAGATGTAGTCCCCCCTCTTTTGGATTTGGATGTAACTCCCCTTCCCCTTTATTGCGGAGTTCGGCTATGTAATATTATCTAACGTTGGATTAACTAATATTATGTTTCCCCCTATGAACTCGGATGTAACCCCTATTTTCCCCGATGTATGCAATTACGACTGCACAATGAAATAGTATGACGTTTATTCTTGGAAATGGAAACCGGCTTGTGCTCCTTTTCCGCTTTATCATTTTACAAAAGATTTTAATCGAGGGAATACGTCATTTCATAAAAATCGGGGACGACCTCCTCTTATGCTTTATCATTTTATGAAAAGGATTTACGCTCATACTGATATCTTCCACGCATTCCATATTCCCTTGTATCGCAGAAACCAACCAGAGCAGAGTAGAGTGTCAGAAGTCTTCTTCTAGTTTTACCAACATTACTCGACTGTGGAAAAGAGATTCCCGGGGGAGGCTGGCCAGTGACACCGCGACCGAAACCTCGTCAGAAACCATGGACCAAAACCTGATCAATCCCACCGCCCTAGAAGGTGCCTCGGCAACCACAGCTATTGATGCGAGTGTAAGTGCAGTTGTAGGAGCTAGCGGCGGTAGCTCACGTCTTCCTGATCCAAGTATTCTTTACCGTATGCTAGAACAGTCGACAAGAAATGAGAATATGCTGAAGCAGACCGTTGAAAGGCTAGAGGAGCAATTGCGCCAAGAGAGGTCAGCCAAGGGGAAGGACCCATACCTTACAGACCCTGATGAGGATTATATTGAGGACTCCCCACACCCCAACCGATGCTGGAGCAATCAAAACCCTATGTTCAACACCACCATACCACAACCAACCACAGGGAAAGAACGTACCATCATCCACCCAGTGACCACAACGTTTCAAACAGTTGACCTACTTTCAAGCACCCATGCCACCTCCAATCCTGACCACGGTCCCTACAGTACCAACCACCTTCCCTAGACTACCACCGTTCCCACTTGTTGGAGCCACTGCCCAAACATCCCATCTATATCAAGTCAAACAACCAGAACTTATTCATCCCAACTCACCACACCCTGACCCCATCCAACTCAATCAATACCAGTACACCACCCCCGGACATGCTGTCCGTTTTGAGGAAGCAATTCCCCAGACCCAACTGTTACCACAACCGTCTAACCATTTGATTCATGGTTACAACCAAGCCCCACCTGCTGAGCACCTTCCACTTGACCTCAGTCAAATGAAGAAATCCCTGAAAGAAGAGCTACTAGCGGAGATGCAGCTCGGGGAGAGAGCCAAGATGTTGGGTTTTCGTCAGTTCCAACTAAAGCCAAACTCCAAATTGCCCGAAAATCTAAAACTGCCAGAAATCTCTAAATACTCCGGGAAAGGGGACCCTAGGCACCATCTCGCCCAGTTTGACCGGGTCATGACTATGTATGGGCTAGATGATGAAATGAAGATAATCTGTTTCCCCAGTTATCTTGAAGGGTCACCCAAACTTGGGTGTCAAGAATGGATTTCTCAGGAAAAAGTTGGAAGAGGTCTACCAAGCTTTCGTGGAGCAGTACAGTTATAACACTCACCTAGGGGTCACCCGGAGAGACCTAGAGACCATGAGACCAAGAAATCACGAGATAGTGATGGAATTCATCACTAGGTGGAGAGAGAAGGCGGGCCAGATGTTAGACCGCCCCAGTGAAGATGAACAATCAGAATCATCATCGATTGTCTAGAAAATCCTTGCTCGGATCACCTCAAATCCTTGGGGATTTGTGAATTCAAACATCTGAAAGCAGCTGCCACGGCCGCAGAAGAGCTAGCTTTGGCCGGAAAGTTGAAAGGTCTTGGCTTCCAGGGATCATTTCCCCGATAGTCAAACTACCAAAACAAGCAGCCTAAGACAGACACAGGCAGTAAGTTTGTTCCTACCCCTCAACCAATCAATCCCAACCACCAGTATTTCAAGCCTAAGTCAGTGGGTCAACCTCAAATTATTCTGCAACTCCACCACCGAGCAGTTACCAGTCCCAACTGAAGAGAAATTACACAAGTCTAGGTATGCCGATGGGCAAAGCCTATGAGAAGTTGAAGAAGAGCGGATTCTTACTGAGGCACCCGAATCCGAAACCCGGAGTCGCTCAGATGGGGCTTGACCTCAACAGCCTATGTGAATATCACATGATCAAGGGACACAATATTGATAATTGCCGGGCCTTGCGGCATGCCATTCAGGACTTGATCGATGCTGGGGAGGTGGAATTCCCGAAAGCTAATCCGAACACTCAGAACAACTCTATCCCCAGGCATGTGAATATGTTGAGCCTGATGGGAGAAGGAGAAGAAGAGTCAGATATTAGCAGAATCATAAGGATCTATGCCATCGAAAATTCCTCCGAGCCAGGCAACCAAAACACACCCCCTCCGATCGTGCTATCTCCGGAGCTAGACACCTTCCGAGTTCGTCGTCCAGAAATCCAGCATGATATTCAACCGCAAATGCATGAGTATCTAGGAATGACGCATGAGATACGCGCTATAGTCGAGCGTCTGGTAGGACAAGGAAGGGTGTCTATCATCACCCTGCTGATAGTAGGACTACAAATGGAAAAGAACCTTGAGTTACTCGTGGGACTGAATTTTGAGGCACGAGACTCTACACACTATGAAAGCATTGGAGGTGGTAGAAGCTTGGTGCCGACAGAAGATTACCGAAAGGCGAGGGGGGAGATTATCTGAGTGCAACGTCATTATGATCACTGACGAAGATGAGAATCCACTGGCTATAACCCCTGTTAGAGTACCATTTCTGATAGCAGACGAGGACAAACCCGATGAGGGCTTGGAAAGAATCAATCACTTAACCCGTTCAGGAGGCATTTCAAACCTACTGAGCTCACAAAGGAGCCAGAAACATTGCAACAGAAGGTCCATGACCTTACTTTGAATGAATCAAGACAAGTTGGTGGGAGAAGAAGAACTGTTGAGAAAACTGAAGACAACCAGCATACCTATCACGATCTGGTCCCTGCTGACAATTTCAGAAGAGCACAAAGATGCGGTAGCTCGGCACTTGAGAATGGATAAGAAGCGGCCGGCGTCGGTTGAAAACATCATAGCCCACCTGTCCCGGACTCCGGACCTCTCCATAACATTCACCGACGACGAGATCCCTCGTCAAGCGGGGAAGGCCCTCTACATAACTGTGAAGGCTGGGGGATTCCAGGTCCCTAAGACTTTGATTGATGATGGGGCCGAGGTGAATGTCTGCCCGCTCCGAGTAGCCCGTCATATGGGACTCAATGACTTCAAGCCGGTGGATATGACGTTGAGTGCCTATGACAATAGCCATAGAAAGGTTTTGGGGACCCTCTCACTGCCGATCTTGATTGAGGACGTCTCCCTGACCATCGAAGCAATGGTCATAGACATATCCTCCACCTTCAACCTTTTGCTAGGGCGGGAGTTCATCAATCAGATTAAAGGAGTCCCCTCGGTCGTCCATCAGAAGCTAAAGTTCAAACACGGGGGACGAATCATGGAGGTTTTGGGAGAGGCCAGGGCTGAGTCCTCACTATTTGAGATTAATGCACTGGGGGGTCGAGAGTTGACGCTCGGGGGCTTCACAGTGGTAAGGCCACATTCACAGGTAAGTCAAACTTCTTCCATCACTCCTCTCTACTTCGACCCTAGTGTCTATAGCCCCGCATCGCAGCACATGATGTCTCGGATGGGCTACAAACAGGGGAGTGGGCTAGGCAAGGAGCTGCAGGGCACGACGGAGCCATTAACCGCATATGTCGGAGGTCGAGGAGCCGGGTTAGGATTTACGAGTTGCCAGGTATGATGTTGACAGATTCACATGTAAGAATTCCCGCAGATTCTTTCTTATCAGTTAACCTTGAACCGTATGTATCTGTGAGTTGTGATAAGCAGAAAGCAGCTCAAGCTCAGGGAAATCAGGAGACAAAGGAGTGGGAGAGCTGGTGGACCACTTTATTCTCCCTCAACTCATGCCTTGAAGACCATGACGACAAGGGATGCGACCAAGGAATGCCCGAGGATGCAGCAGAGAGCAGTGTCATGACCAAACCAGTCATCAAGGACCCCACACCCTCGGTAGATGGCCATGGAGCGTGTCTTGTCGTCTATCATAAGAGAGAGGAGCTGATTTCCCAGGAGCCATACTCAATCAGTCTAGTCGATAGTGATAGTAGTAGCAGTAGTGATAGCGGTAGTTCTTGTAGCGCTGATGATGAGAGTGGTATCTGTCTTAATTTCGACGAAGAAGAAAGAGTGGGGGAGCCACCATTTATTTTCCGCTGTAAAAATGGTGGCAATTTTCTAACAATCATTGAGTTACCCAGCTCTTCGAACATTAATGAAAGTTCAGTTTATTCAGAAAATTCATCTCTTTTGTCACTTGATTCAATGCAAAACTATGAGGCTGAAGAAGAGGAATATGTTGAGGAGAATATGCCTCCCACAGAAAATATTCCACCCACACTCAGATTGTAGAGGACACGGTAGCAATAAATATCGGAGCACCTGATAACCCCAAAACTTTACAAGTTGGTTTGGGTCTGAGTGAAACAGAAAAACGGGACCTAACTTCTCTGCTAACTGAATATGTCGATGTTTTCGCTTGGAGCTACGCAGACATGCCAGGGATTGACCCCGACATTGTCCAACATCGAATACCGTTGTATCCTAATGCCAAACCTAAGAAACAACGTTTGAGAAGAATGAAACCCGAGCACCAATTGAAGGTGAAAGAGGAAGTTGAGAAATTGTTACGTGTTGGCTTCATTCGGGTCGTCAATTACCCCGATTGGCTAGCCAATATCGTAGCCGTCCCAAAGAAAAATGGGAAGGTGCGGGTGTGTATTGACTTTCGGGACTTAAACGAGGCTAGCCCCAAAGACAGCTTTCCCTTACCCCACATTGATATCCTTGTTGATAATACTGCCCAACATGCACTACTGTCATTCATGGACGGGTTTTCAGGATACAATCAGATCCGGATGGCCATAGAGGACCAAGAAAAAACGTCTTTTATTACACAGTGGGGAACCTTTTGTTACGTGAACATGCCCTTTGGCTTGAAAAATGCCGGAGCCACATATCAAAGCGCCGCCACTACCTTATTGCATGATATGATTCATAAGGAAGTGGAGGTATACGTAGACGACATGATTGTCAAAGCTGCCCAACGGGGGGACCACTTGACAAACCTGAGAAAGTTCTTTGATCGGATGAGGAAGTACCAAATGAAGCTAAACCCCGAGAAATGTACATTCGGAGTGACCGGAGGAAAGCTTTTGGGCTTCATGATCACTACCCGATGAATCGTAGACCCAGATAAGATAAAGGCCATTCAAGAAATGCCTCCTCCGAAGACCGAAAAAGAAATCAGAGGTTTCTTAGGCAGAATTCAGTACATCAGAAGATTCATCATGCAGTTGACCGAGACCTGTGAGCCTATCTTTTGTCTGTTGAAGAAGGACGCATCTAAAGTCTGGAATGAACAGTGTCAGGAAGCCTTTGAGAAGATCAAAACCTATTTGCAGAACCCGCCCGTCTTGGTACCACCCCAGGAGGGCAAACCAATGATCCTTTACCTCACTGCCCGAGAAACGTCAATGGGTGCCATGCTGGCCCAGGAACAAGGATCCCCACCGCGAGAAAAGTCGATCTACCATATCAGCAAGAAATGGGTCGATGCAGAAACACGATACTCTGATATTCACAAATTCTGTGCTGCTTTGGTCTGGGCTACGAAGAAGTTAAGGCACTACTTGTTAGGGCAAGAGGTTCATCTGATCGCACGCATGAACCCTATAAAGTACCTTCTGGAGAAGCCAATTCTTGACGGCCGCCTATCCAGATGGTCCCTATTATTGTCTGAGTTCGATATCACTTTCAAAATTCAGAAGTCAATCAAAGGGAATGCCATTGCCGAACACCTAGCAGAATGCCCGGTAGCATCCGAGTTCTTCGGCAATGACGACTTCCCAGACGAACAAATCATGACATTACGAAAAACCTGCTGGAGGTTATACTTTGATGGTGCCGTCAACCATAAGGTAAAGGGGCCGGGATCTTGTTGATCCACCCTAAGGGAGATCTGCTTCCAGCCGCGGTAAAAATCAATTACCCGGTCACTAATAACATGGCAGAATACGAAGCCTGCATCCTGGGACTGGAAATGGCATTAGAATTGCAAGTGGGGGAGTTAGAGGTTTTTGACGACTCTAATCTTGTTATTTCGCAAGTCAACTAGACTTGGGAGATCAGAGAAGAACGATTGATCCCCTACCATGACTACCTTTCACACCTAATCACCTGCTTTCGGAATGTGACTTTCAAGCACGTGAACCGAAGCCAGAACATCTTTGCCGACTCTTTAGCCTCCTTGGCTTCAGTGGTCCAGGTACCGACCGGTTCACTATACTTCCCCTTGTGGATAACCATGACTAATGCACCCTCGTTTGAGATTGGAGCCATCGAGACAGAAGAAACCGAAGATGAGTGGTTCGTGGACATTAAGAATTTCCTCAGAAAAGGAGAGTACCCATCAGAAGCCACCAAGCAGGACTGCATCGCGCTAAGAATAATGTCAAATCAGTATGTGATCTGCGGAACCAGGGTCTACAAGAGAATGCCTAATGGAGTCCAACACTTGTGTGTGACCCGAAAAGAGGCTGATAAGATCGTCGAGGATGTCCATGAGGGAGTATGCGGGACCCATGCTGCAGGACATTCCCTATCCCGGAAAATCCTCAGACTAGGGTACTACTGGACAACAATGGAAACCGATTGTCACAAATTTGTGAAAAAGTGCGCCAAGTGTCAGACACATGCTAACTTGCAACACCTACCTCCCCTACCCCTGACAGCCATGGCGGCTCCTTGGCCGTTCTCCATATGAGGAATCGACATCATTGGTGAAATCCACCCCAAAGCTTCAAATGGGCACCACTACATCCTTGTAGCGATAGACTATTTCAGCAAATGGGTAGAGGCACGGTCGTTCGCGAACATCGGATCAAAGCAGGTTGCTCAGTTCATCGAGCGAGATATCATATGCCGATACGGGGTTCCCTCAGAGTTCGTATCAGACAACGGTCCCCAATTTGACGGAGACACTATCCGGGTCATGGAGAAATACAACATCCGTTACCACAAGTCATCTCCATACAGACCTCAGACTAACGGAGCAGTCGAAGCCGCCAACAAAGCCGTAAAGAGTGCACTGGCAAAAATGGTTGAAACATACAGAGATTGGCCAGAAAAGCTGCACTATGCTCTCTGGGGTTACCGAACCACTGTCAAAACCACAACCGGAGCCACACCGTATTCCTTGGTATATGGATCAGAATGCGTCTTGCCAATCGAGCTTGAAATTCCAACTCTCCGGGTCACTAATGAACTGAAAATTGCTGAAATGACTGGTTGCAACAACGCTTGATAGTTTAGCTTCTTGATGAAAACGCCTACAGGCATTATATCACATCCAGGGTTACCAAAGAGAATGGCTAGAGCGTTCAACAAAAGGGTCAGAGAACGAAACATCCAAGTGGGCACCTCGTCCTAAAAGAGCTGAGAAAAGATTACCAGACCCGCGAGGGAAGTTCAACCGAACTGGGTGGGCCCTTATCTGGTCAAAGAGATAACCCCCCATGGTGCTGTATTACTGACAGATTTGGACGGAGAAGAATTTCAAAGCCTTGTCAATCTTGACCAGCTGAAACGATATTATGTCTGAACCGTCATAAAAATCCAAAAAAAAACACATGCATTCATCCAAAAATCCAAAAAATGCATCCATAAAAAAAAACGCATCCGTACAAAATATCTAAAAAAATGCATCCACACAAAAGTTATCATCATCATCTGCAGTAGGTTTAGCTTAATTGCATTTGCATTTGCATACCCCTAGTGTCGAGGCGCATCTCGATCTTTGATTCTAGGAAAGTCACATAAGTCATCAAAGGCCGCCGAACTCTTGTATCATGTTCCCCGAAGAGGTCTTGAAAGGATTTCTAACCTCCCGTGAGAGTTGAGTGCATGAGAGAAACACAGAGCGTGCAAAACCCAGAGCGCTTAATGCATTTAAATTTCAAAACACCATGTGAGGATCCTCCATCACGAACCAAATATTGATGAGAAAAGCGTGTTACCATTCATGTCAAAATTTGGGAATAGTAGAGGAAACAATTATCTGTCGATAGGGATGACGAGGCACCTAGGATCGAAGAAAACCTCCACAAGGCCAAAAGCCTTATTGACCCTGAAAATGATCCCTTAGTGAACCCCGCTGAGCCTTTCATCGAGAATCTTTTCGAAAACAGCTCCACGATATACCACCCCACATCACGCAACCATTCACCCCTGTAAAAGAGGATGAAAGAGCTGGAGCCACGGTTCCTTCCCCAACATTTAAAGCATGGAGGAAAGCTTGAAAGAGATACCCAAAGAGGATGAAAACGAGAGAAGCGGAGCACAAAACACTCAAAATAGCAAAGAGAGGAAATGAAGGTCTCACACCACTCGATGCTTCCACACTTGATAAATAGATGAGACCAGAAATGTCAACACGAAGAAATGCAAATAGACTACTCAAAGAAAGTAGCAAACCAAAAATGAGAGCACGTAATAATCCACGCAAATGCGAAAGAGGCCCAAAATCGCTCCATCCATGGCAAAGGTGAAGCATGTCCTTCGTTGCACCAAAGCTCCACAATCCTCAAACGAATCCTCCAGTCCTATGTCACATGCCCTGCAGCCCCGTTATAACCCATCGAAAGACCTCCGACTTAGAGATGGTTGTTGTTTTTTTTGAAAAGTACCAAATTCGAAACATGAACGGCCACAACGCGTCCGATCTTGTCAATACAATCGTGCACAAACGAGCGTCAAGGAAATCAGGAAGGTAGAGAAAAAACGAGTGTTCATCACCCCGATTAAAGAAAGCCTAACTAACCTCAAGAAAGGAAACAGAAAGGTATAAGAGATCCCGAAAGACCTCTTTCGGGAAGATTTTTCAAGAGAGAAGTGGCTCAGAAACGACTAATCTGACTTACCTAGAATTCTCGATTGAGCTCACCTTGACACGACATCCTCTTTGCATACAATCATACCCAATTCCAAAAAATGCATGTATAATAGATTTGCATCCCTCGGTTCGGACATAATATCCTACACCACAGAAAGAGAAAGATGAGCATGCTCTTTTTGAAAAGGAAGCCACATCACAGAGCCTGTCTCCTTCACCTAACGGCACGACAACCACTCCCAGAAAACTGCGCAGCCATCAAAACAAAGGATTAAAAGTCTTCGGGCGCTGTTCAAAGAAAATGCCCCGCAAGACATCACCCCTCACCACCGAACTCCTCGCTCGCCAAATTCATGAACTACGTAAGGTCTGATCTCAACAGGGAGTTGAGTACGTAGGCAACCCTCTCAGGGTGCGACCCCGTCCCAAATAAAAACCCTCCTCCCCTCGAACCACGAGGTCATTGCCATCACTCTATGGAGGAATTCGCCTCAATCAAGAAAATCATCCCGGGGCTACACCGAAGCCATCTCAGGATCATGCTGGAGCCATCCGAGCATACGGAGCCCTCAGATCATATCGAACCCGAACCTATCAATCATCCCAGAGTCATTGCTCACAAGGGAATCACACATCAAACCGGAGCCATCTTGAACTCTGGAGCCAAGAGTCCTACCGGATCCCGAAACTACAGTGCACATCGGGCGAGACTGTCAAAACAGAATCAAAACAAAGGTCCCACACTGGCAAAGCCAAGGGCAACATCTATCACATCCCTCGCAAGAGCAACCGAAAAGCATCCAATCCCAAATCGATCCACAATCAAAGTCATCCTCAAATCAACCACTCAAAGCAGCGGGTTATGTACAACCCCACAAAGTATCATAGGCCCGTCATAAGTCCTATGACTAGATGTCAAGAGGTCTAGTTGAGGCTCGTCATAAGTCCTCGTACTTTCAATTGCATTATAGGCTCGTCATAAGTCCTATAGCTAGATGTCAAGAGGTCTAGTTGAGGCTCGTCATAAGTCCTCGTGCACCCCAATCAACCTAATTGTTAGTACCATAGGCTCGTCATAAGTCCTATGACTAGATGTCAAGAGGTCTAGTTGAGGCTCGTCATAAGTCCTCGTACTTTCAATTGCATTATAGGCTCGTCATAAGTCTTATAACTAGATGTCAAGAGGTCTAGTTGAGGCTCGTCATAAGTCCTCGTGCACCCCAATCAACCTAATTGTTAGTATCATAGGCTCGTCATAAGTCCTATGACTAGATGTCAAGAGGTCTAGTTGAGGCTCGTCATAAGTCCTCGTACTTTCAATTGCATTATAGGCTCGTCATAAGTCCTATAGCTAGATGTCAAGAGGTCTAGTTGAGGCTCGTCATAAGTCCTCGTGCACCCCAATCAACCTAATTGTTAGTATCATAGGCTCGTCATAAGTCCTATGACTAGATGTCAAGAGGTCTAGTAGAGGCTCGTCATAAGTCCTCGTACTTTCAATTGCATTATAGGCTCGTCGTAAGTCCTATAGCTAGATGTCAAGAGGTCTAGTTGAGGCTCGTCATAAGTCCTCGTGCACCCCAATCAACCTAATTGTTAGTATCATAGGCTCGTCATAAGTCCTATGACTAGATGTCAAGAGGTCTAGTAGAGGCTCGTCATAAGTCCTCGTACTTTCAATTGCATTATAGGCTCGTCATAAGTCCTATAGCTAGATGTCAAGAGGTCTAGTTGAGGCTCGTCATAAGTCCTCGTGCACCCCAATCAACCTAATTGTTAGTATCATAGGCTCGTCATAAGTCCTATGACTAGATGTCAAGAGGTCTAGTAGAGGCTCGTCATAAGTCCTTGTACTTTCAATTGCATTATAGGCTCGTCATAAGTCCTATAGCTAGATGTCAAGAGGTCTAGTTGAGGCTCGTCATAAGTCCTCGTGCACCCCAATCAACCTAATTGTTAGTATCATAGGCTCGTCATAAGTCCTATGACTAGATGTCAAGAGGTCTAGTTGAGGCTCGTCTTAAGTCCTCGTACTTTCAATTGCATTATAGGCTCGTCATAAGTCCTATAGCTAGATGTCAAGAGGTCTAGTTGAGACTCGTCATAAGTCCTCGTGCATCCCATTATTGCGTAATTTTCCCATTACATTCATACAAAGTTCCACTTGCAGCCACATCTCGGTGCACGCATAAAACCATAGTGAGAATTTTTGGCGCCCCGTCAACCTTGATCCAATTCTACAAGCCTTCTATTGCAGAATTGAATCAAGGGGAGCCATCTGTAGACACCAAAAATTCTCACCCATTTTTATTTTGAAACAAAAAATATGAAAATAAACATTCTTCTAGAAACAAGGCGGTCGTCCCCGTTTTCAACCAAAGGAATATCGTTTTTCCCGACATTTAAACCTCACATCCCTATGGAAAAGGGAGCACGAGCCTTTTATCATACTCCATTTTAACCTGCTTCATTTTGTATACATATTTTGTTGCTTTTGTTTTAAAAACATTTCACGGTTTTACCTCGTGTTATTTCACCTGTTCGATCGATTTATACTTTATTATTATTTGTTATTTCTTTTTAACTTTCTTCGTTTTATTTTCACTATTTTTATTATTTCGCGTGTCCTTTTACTACCTTTATTTTCTATTTACTTTGAGTGTTTTATCTTTATTACGAGCATTAATTTTCATTATTTCATGTACATATGCTTTTCTTTTATTTCATATCTTTTTACGTTTTTGAATCTTATTTTTAATTGTATTCCATACTTTCATGTCATTAGATTAATCTTCTCATTTTTATTGTGCACTTCTTTGGAATTGGTAGCTTTTTTTTAGAAAAGTTATCCAGTCGAAATTAGGACTCTTGTATTTTTCTTCTCATGTGTACACTGAAATCCGATCTAGCCCAACTGGTTAGAGCACTTGGATATAACCCATGGGTCTCGAGTTTGATTCTTGGCACGGGCAAAGCTTTTTCTCGTATTTGCCTTAGCTCGTGACATGGTTTTTTCTTTTATGTTGTCGCTTCACTCAACGAATTCCGTCTTGGCTCAACTGGTAGAGCGCACGGGTGGGAGGTCGAAGGTGCCGAGTTCGATCCAGGGCGCCTGCAAGTTTTGTTTTTCTCCCTGATTTTCTCCTCCTCTTAAGCCAACCGGACCAAGCTTGGCCCAGTTTTGCTTTTGAGCCCGTTTCGGCCTATATTACCCAAATAACACCCATACCCATGTAACAGTCAGCCCATAAAACATTCCCCTAAAAAACCCTAAGTCTCTATTATAAAACTGCCTACAGTAAAAGGAACGTGGGCATAGAAGAAAGAACACACTCCTGCTTTATCATTTTGAAATCCCAGCACACTGGTGGAACGCGACCCTTTAATGACGGTGGTTTAATCACGGCTTTAACAGACACCGTGATTAATAGGAAGGCCGGAATTAATTAGCGACGATGATTGAATTAACCGTAATCAATAATCGATCGGAGGTAGGCGCGCCTTTTTTAGGACGGACTTTAGATGACGGTTATTAGTGAAACCGTAATCTAAAGTCTCGTGTTGACGCGCGCTTTACGGTCAACGGACTTTAGATTACGGTTTCACTAATAACCGTCATCTAAAGTCCGTCCTAAAAAAGGCGCGGCTACCTCCGACTGATGGTCAGCGACGTCGTTTTGACCTGACGCCAAATATTTCCCGTATTATTTGATTTTTTTGACTCCGCGCGTAATCTAAATTACAGTTAACGACGTCGTTTTACCAGTGTATTTTAGATTAATAAAAACTTTATATTAATGTGTTACCTATGTTTGAAACCCAACATATGCCAAATAATTATCGCGCTATTTTTTTAATTTCGTTACACTTTAGATTACGGTAAACGTCGTTTTACCAGTGTATTTTAGATTAATAAAAACTTTATATTAATGTGTTACCTATGTTTGAAACCCAACATATGCCAAATAATTATCGCGCTTTTTTTTTAATTTCGTTACACTTTAGATTACGGTTTTTTTGGGAACCGTCATGTAAAGTGTGACTTTAGTTTACGGTTTACATGTAAACCGTAATCTAAAGTCCATTTAAAACATTTGCCTACACTCTGCACACTCTACTCACAGTAACTTCTTCTCTTTCGCGCTATCTTCCTCACTGAAATCGCCTCCTCTCTCCCGTCACCTTGCTAACGGCCATCGCCGCCGTCGCTCCCACCACCTTTGTCACTCCCATCGCCGCCGGTCACCACCCATCTACCACTGGTCTCACCGTCGACGTCTCTATCGCGTATTGGGTATGCGATCGATTGATTGTCGTTTTTTTCTAACTTTGTTCATATACATGCATTTCGATTGCAAGTTCTAAGCTCGTTTGTATCGAATCCTGAGAGTGTAATGGCAAATGTTCTAACCTTGTTCATATATTTGTGCCCAGATTCACAGTTAATTGCGACCTAGTTCGTGGGCTGATTTCTACACTACTTGCCCACTTCGGTGCTTAGTTACGGTAACTTTGCAAACCAATCTGTAAACTGCTGTATTTATTTATTCTTAGCATTTAGTATTACAATTAATACATAATAGTGTAGTTTTAAAAATGCTACTACTTAAAACTGCCACAGGAAAGAAAGTAAGTTCAAGTATATTACCGATTCCTGAAAAATGAATGGAACAGAACTGTAGCATATCTCAGTTTCATGAATGGAACAGAACTGTAACAAGTTGTTTGAGTTTTGGTCTGGATTTTAAAGCTTAATGGAATATTTAAGTAACTGGGTAAGGAGTTAGGAGAAGTATAATCAGTTGAAAAAAAAAAAACAGACAGGGAAGAAAGCAAGAACACAACTCAGTTTCTGTTTTGATTTCAGTTTGGATTTCAGCTTCAGTTTCCTAGATGGTGCGTGCGAATTTGACTTTGATAAAACTGATTTGGAGACGTTAGAAATATAGGGGAGATGCTGTCGATTTTTTTCCGGTTTAGCTAGCATTTAACCTTGATTTTTTGATGAATTCTAATATTGTCGTTTTTCATTTATGCATCAGGACTACGACTTTATTTAGGCTTCCGACCTCAACCGTTAGCATCGGCTAATTGTCTACCAGAGGTAAGATTTATATATATACATATAATATTTGACAAACTACCAATAGTTATCCGCCCAAGATATACCTAATAGAGGTATATCTTCGGCAGTCCCTGTCGGGACTGTCCACGATTGTTAAATCACACACCTAGGGTGTGAATGTGCTTTTAATATGTACTTTATTGATTATTTCAGCAGTATCTCTTTATTGTTCTTCGAATGCATATATTATTGATTAATATCATAATATCGTGCATTTGAAGAACTGTAGGGAGATGCTGCCGAAATTTTCAATAAATTACATATTAAAAACACGTTCACCGGTGGGATTTAATACTCATGGATGGATTTAGGTTGATAAGATACAAAAGTGTAAAGACTCTGCCACGGGTGACGGTATGAAATGGCTGCCTTCATATAAATAGCTAGAAGGAGATGGAACGTTCGTGGATTTACAGTGGAAATTTGGAGGACAAGTTTTTAGAAGGAGTTGATAAGTTATGCACGGTGTTGGCGAACAATCTGAAACCTACAGACAAGGGATACATATTTTGTCCGTGTATCGACTGCCAAAACAATCTGAGATATCGCGGCGTTGAAACAATTAAGGAACATCTGATCCGCCGCGGTTTTACAAAATTTCCAAGACATAATCCGATGGCATGGTCAGAGTGCGTTCGATGTTATTAAGCCTGACGAAGGGGATAATGGTCAGGCAAACACAGAAACAGAACTTGGAGATGATACAGTTGCTGGTGATCTAGAAGACGTTACAGCGAACGTTGAGCCAGATTTCTGGGATGATGACATTGAGACTATGCTCGAAGATGTGGAACGACATTACTCTAACATGCCAGACAAGCATGAAAATTTGTTGGATTCATCCAAAACACAGTTGTACCCCGGGTGTGACCCTACAAAGTTAAGCAAGTTGAGTGTCGTCCTCAAGCTATTCAACTTGAAAGCGAAACATGGCTGGAGCGACGTAAGTTTCACTGACCTCCTGGAACTATTGAAATACGTTCTTCCGGTGGACAACGTTTTACCAACGACTACGTACTCAGCCAAAAAATGATGTGCCCAATGGGTATGGGGTACCAGAAAATTCATGCTTGTCCAAATGGTTGCATGCTGTTTTGGAAATCGGATGAATTTGCTGAAAGCTGTTCAGCATGTGGAGCGTCACGGTATAAGAAACAACAAACTCACATCAGCGGTAGTAAGAAAGGTTCACCAGCTAAGGTACTGTGGTACCTGCCCATCATTCCAAGGTTCAGACGTTTGTTCTCCATTGAGAAAGACGCAGAGAATCTTCGATGGCATTCAGTTCACAGGAAAAAGGATGGCAGATTGAGACATCCCGCTGATGCACTGGAGAAACATAGACGTAAAATTTCCTGAGTTTGGTAACGAACCGAGAAACCTAAGGCTAGGCTTGTGCACAGATGGGATGAACCCTTACGGTACTTTGAGTAGCATACATAGTACCTGGCCTGTGCTTTTGGTTATTTACAATCTACCGCCGCCGTGGTTATGCATGAAACCAAGACACATCTTGTTGTCTTTGTTAATATCTGGTCCAAAGCAACCGGGCAACAAAATTGACGTATTCCTACAACCTTTGATAGAGGATCTACAACTCTTGTGGAATGAAGGGGCTACGGTTTACGACTCATTCAGTAAAGAGGACTTCAATTTGCGTGCTATGTTGTACTGCACAATCAATGATTTCCCCGCCTATGGTAATCTTTCAGGCTATTCAATCAAGGGGGCATTGGCGTGTCCGATTTGTGGTGAAAACACTTGTAGCATTCGCTTGAAACATAGTGGGAAAACCGTGTATATGGGCCACCGAAAAATGCTTCCAAAAGAACATAAGTATCGAAAGATGGCGAAAGAGTTCAATGGGAAAACTGATCACAGCATGGCGCGCCAGCCTTTGACAGGTACAGAGATTTACAAAAAGTTGGATAATATTGTGAACAACTTCGGGCCGCCAACCAAAAGTGGTGAAAAAAGTGTCTGGAAAAAGAAATCAATATTTTGGGAACTACAGTACTGGCAGCATCTGGAGGTTAGACATTGTATCGATGGGATGCATGTCGAGAAGAACGTGGGTGAAAGTATCACTAGCACCCTTTTGAACATAAAAGGAAAGACAAAGGATCATTTGAAAGGAAGAAAAGATTTAATTGAGTTGGGCATACGCACAGAGCTTGGCCCGCAAGAACGTGGAAAACGCACATTCTTGCCTCCTGCCTGTCACACTCTGTCTAAAGAAGAGAAACATAGTCTATGCAGTACCCTTTACAACATCAAGGTGCCATCAGGTTACTCCTCAAACATAAGAAACCTAGTGTCCATGACAGATTTCAAATTAGTAGGAATGAAATCTCACGATTATCATGTCCTACTTCAAGAATTTTTGCCAATTGCACTACGTGGGATCTTGCCGGATGCTGTCAGACACACAATCACAAACGTCAGTGTCTTCCTCAAATCCATTTCATCTAAGGTTCTTGATGTGGACACTCTGTCTAAATTACAAAAGGATCTTATTGTGACAATGTGCCAGCTGAAGATGTATTTTCCTCCATCGTTCTTCGACATAATGATACATCTCCTCGTGCATCTTGTAAGAGAGATTCTGATGTGTGGTCCTTTGTACCTTCGCTACATGTATCCGTTTGAAAGGTACATGGGTGTCCTGAAGAAGAAAATGAAGAACCATCGTCACCCAGAGGGTAGTATTATAGGGCACTATCACAGAGGAAGTTGTAGACTTCTGCACCAATTACCTAGAAGGTGTTGATACCATTGGACTTCCACGTTCTAGACACGAGGGAAGATTGAAGGGTGTTGGCACGGTTGGAAGGAAACTGAAAAGAATTGACATAGACACTCTTAACAAAGCTCATTTAGTTGTGCTAAGTCATCTTGAAGATGTTGAACCATACTTTGATGAACACTTGTGGTTTTAAGAGCACAATATCCAAACATGAGTGACGTTAGACTACAAAATGAGCAGAATAGGACATTTGTCCGATGGTTCAAAGAGAGAGTGTTGTCCGATCAGTCCACGAATGTGCCTGAACTGATTAAAGTAGTTGCATTTGGACCAAATCTGGATGTAATTTCTTATGAGGGGTACTGTTATACCCAAAACTTCAACCCCCCGGAGTAGTCTCTAAGGCATACGTGTTACAAAGGGCAAAGTGGTCAAAATGCACCAATGCAGGATTTTCCAAGGACATTCTCGGGATTTTCTATTTTTCATATGACTTGTTCATTATCTCCAAACACTTCCAAATATCATGGTCATTATGAAAGGCATTTCATGATTTTCTGATAATTTTATTAGGAAATTTAGCTTTTAATTCATATTATAGCTAATTTCTTTAATAATTAACACATGAAATAGCCTCAAAATAGAAATTAAAAGGTTTCCAAAATTAAAATAAAATTGTCACATGGTTAGCATGACTACATACAGTCATAAACCTGAAATTATTTTATTTGGAACCTTATCCCAAAATTTAAAAGAGAAATTCAATCATTTTTGCAATTTTCTCTCTCCTCTGGAAAATACCGAAATCAAAACAAAATGTCATGCAATTTTAACACAAGATAGAGGATGATGTTTAGAGACTAATGCCGTTGGAATTTAGTTATTTTGATTTCAATAATTAGTATGAATTATGGTAGATTCCATTGTGAGATTTTTATCTAATCGATTATATCAAAATAATCCGATTCCAACTCTCAAAATTCCTAAAAAATCATTCTTTACCTTCAGTTAAATTTTCATAATTTTTATCGGCTTGCAACATATTCTAAAAAATCGGATTCCCTTAGAGCACAAAATCAGTCTTTTAGATAAAGATCTTGCTCTATCAATTTGACCATGCTCTTTCTATAAAAGGACCCCCAAGAACGAACTAGGGCAAGGTAGAACACTTCCAAAGTCAGAAAACACATCCACGAGCTTTCTCCCCACGTTTTAACACTTCCAAGCCTCAAATCAATACCGAAACACTGCAGAAATCACCCGAAATCACCAAAAACTCATCTTTCCTCTCCTATTGAACTTCCAAGCACCAAAAACACACAAAACCAACAAAAACAGAAGGGAACGTCCTTAACAGCATAAGGAAGAAGGGTCAGAAGCACAATTCGAAGTCAATCCAAAACCGGCATCAACGAATCACCAAAAGATCCCCGTTGTGAAGAATCATCTTGAATTCGAAGGTAAAACAGGTTACCACTCTACTTTTCTAACTCCCCACGACCTTATTAACTCTCTGTCAAATTTTGGGTTCAAACTAACCTTCGTACGCTTCTGTATTGCTGTTTGTTTAAGCTTCTGTCCAATAACTTGTTTACCAAGTTTCGTGCTTAATTCGAATCCAAATTGAGAACTTTCAATCACTAACGTCTTGTATATCTTTCAGGCTACACACCCATAAAATTTGAGCCAAAAACACCTTCGGAAACAGCTCTCAACGCCGCCGTCCGAGGGCGGTCCGCACCCACGGACGTCATGTCCGGGGTCCCGGACTCCCTGTCCGTAAGCTCGGACACCCACGGACGGCGGCGGGATTTTTAAATTTTAAAAATTTTAGGTTTTCTAATAATGTCCGGGCCCACGGACAGCCTGTCCGTGGCCTCGGACTTTGCAATTTTCTGTTTTCTATTTAATTCGACTTTTTTTTTTATATAGGTTAACTGGGGTCCGTGGTTTCGGACATTAGGTCCGTGGCTACGGACGGAAACAAAATTTGACCTAATTCTGCCTCTGAAACCCTAGTTTAGGTTTTTTTTAATTTCCACTTTAAATTTCTGTCAAAAAAACGTTAAAAATAAAAAAACAGAAGCGCGCACCTAGGTTAAAAATAACTTTGTAGAAAGCCGTAAATAGACCAAGTAGAGGAAAAACGACCTATGAGGGGTAATGAAAGTAATTTGAACCCTAATTAAGTCGAATATCAAGCCCCCGAACCCGAACTCTCCTTTCCTAATTTGATCTAGGTTAAAATTAGGTGGTGACTCATAATAGGTTCCAGTGAGCTAGCTTAGGTTTTAATAATTATTGTTTTATGACATAGTTATTAATCTTAGGTTATAAGTGGACCTAAAACCCGGTTAGATCCTAATCAACTTTAATCAACATAGGATAGGGTTTAAAATCGAGGCTCACAGGTACGATGTCAACGGATTCACCTTTTTCACAGAACGTTAGGATCAGAAGTCAACGAATCAAAACAGTGGTGTAGAGCTTGAAGCTTATCAAAACTTATATGACATCGGTGTCGTGGGTCATAGTCCTGTCTCAGTACAACAATCATATTTCGGTGTTATACAAGACATCTGGGTATTGGACTACAACAGCTACGAAATGTGTGTTTTCCGCTGTAACTGGGTTAACAACAATCATGGCTACCGTGAGGAGGAGCATGGTATGAAACTGGTTGATCTGTCTAGAGCTACTCCCACGGTTGAGCCATTCGTTGTTGGGACGAAGGTTAAGCAGATATTTTATGTTACTGATCCCTGTAATCCTAGATGGTCTGTTGTGCTTAAAGGGAGAAGAGGAATAGTTGGTGTGGATGGTGGTGTGTTGATGAGGATGAGTATGATGCAGAAGATGAACCTCCAACTGTTCCTATTTCATTGGAAGAGGCTGAGGTCACAGGTCATCGTGAGTATATACGATCAGACCATAACGAGGGAATGTGGGTTGAGAGATAATGGTGTATGTAAGTTATTACTATAAAAATTTATATGAAATTAACTCTTTTATTTATTGCTTGTTTATGACCATTATGAAATGCTTAATTTAATTCAAATTGTATTTCAATCCTTGCAGGCATGGCTGATCCGGACATGGCTGATGAAGAGTTCGATTTATTTTGTCGTCAGGAGGAGGAAAATGAGCAGCAAATGGTACCGGTCCCATCTACATCTGTCGCTGCTGCTGTTGCCCTATCTACATCTGCCGCTGCTGCTGTTGGCCCTTCCATGAGTGCACCTTCTACGAGTGCTACTCAGAGACCCAGAGGTAGAGGTCCGACGCGTGGGTTGAAACTGCAGAAACCGGATCAGATTAGTCTTCTGTGGGACAAGTATGAGAGGTATGGTGGGGGCAGCAGGTCAGAGTTCGCTAGTATGCTAGGGACTCTGGCTAGATCACATTGCTGCATCAACCACACATGGAAACAAGTCCCGGAAGAAGTTAAGGAGACCATCTGGAAGAAGGTGCAAGAACGATACAAGATCCCAGAAGAAGTGAAGAAGACCGTTCTTTCTTTGGTGTCCGGTAAAGCTAAATCATTCCGCCACTACTTGGTTGAGCATTGGATCAACAGGGTGCCCCCACGTGAGCCTCCGTCGTATGTTGTGTACAATGGCATGATCACTGAAGAGGAGTGGAAGGAGTTCGTTGAGCGGCACGCCACCCCCGAGTTCAGGGTATGTTTGTGTGTACTCTTTTCTTAATTAATGCTCATAATGCTTTATCCCTGATTTTATAATTAATTTCCTGTTGTACTTTCTTAACAACAAATACAAGAACAAGCACGGCAAAACCGTGAAGCTAATCTCTACCCCCACACCATGGGACGAAGGGGATATGTGGGCAGCCTCGAGGGATGGAAAGAAGCTGGTTTGCTGACACGGAGGAACGAGGATGGAAGTGAATGCCCGATCGAGGATGTCTCTGAGGTGAGGAGGGTGCAGATGTACATACTGGGACGCCAGAAAACGACCAGCGAAGGTCAGAGGATATTTCCTAATGCTGCGATGGAACAACTGGCTAACCAAATTGTAAGTATTTGAAAGTAGCTGTTAAATAATTTACTTATATACTCAAGTGTTTGTTGATCTTAAATTTAGTGTTAACTTCTTTGAAAATTGGACAGTACGAAGCGGCACAGAGAGGAGAAGTAGACTTACACGCTCCTCCTTCTCAAGACGACGCGCTCAATCAAATGCTTGGGAAGAAGGATCACCCAGGGCGTGTTAGAGGATTTGGGGAGAAGTACGTCAGAAGAACGTATTCCCGCCATCTGCTAGGAAGGGTCAGCTGAGTGCTGCTGAAGTCGAGGCGATGGTAGAGCGTAGGTTCGCTGCTGAGCGCCAAGCTAATGACGAGAAACAGGCTGCTGAGCGCCGGGCTATCGAGGAGAGGCTGCAGGAAGCGTTGAATGCGATTGCACATGCGACTACTCAGCAGCAGCAGCTAGATCCTCCTCGACTGTCTTCCTCGTTAGTTGTGCTCTGGCCGCTGACCCGTACCCTTTTGCCAACATCCAGGTTAACTTTGTTTAACTATTTTTCTCCTAAAATAAAGTTATTTATTGGACTCACTTATTTATTTCACGTATTATCTCTGTTTATTAAAGGAGCAAAAAAAAATGTCGTCTCCAAATACCATTAGAAGGGCACCCTGTAGATGCGGCCTACGGGACGGTGTTGCCATCAAGTCCACTCACGCTCATCAGTTTCGTACGTCTACCCCCATTCTACGGCGTGTGACCTTGGACCTGATAGTTGATGGATTTGAGCATGCATACCTTCCGATGGCGTTTGACAACAAATGCACGCTGATCGAAGCGAAGGGAGACATATTGCCCTGGCCAGCATGTTATATTGTTGTCGCCGATGAGGTAAGACTGTTTGACAACCATTTAGTATCTAATAAAATGCATTATTTAGCATTAAGTGTCTAATCTAATCTATTATAGATCCCTGAGCTTCCTCGCCGCGTAACCTGGCCCAGACTAGAAGAGACCAGCGCGCCGGCGAATCCTGAGATCCCTAAGCTTCCTCGCCGCGTATCCCGGCCCAGAGAAGAAGAGATCTGCGCCGGCGAATCCTGTCAGAAGTACAAGGGTATGTTCTAGATAAATGTTTAATGTTACTATAATAATCAATTAGTAATTATCTTTACATTTATGCTTTACTGTTTGTGTGTGAAGGGTAAGAATCCAGTGAGTCGGGGTGCGAAAGGTAAGAATCCAGCGCCCGTCCGGGGTCGCACCAGGACTTCTGAGGCGCCTAAAAATAAGCTCGCACTGCCACAAAAACTTGTTAATGTTTTGGGGGCCAAGCAGATGAATCTCTACGACAAGATCATGTTGAAGTCATCTCAAACTAACAACTTCATGATGACGCTTCCAAAGTTGATGTTTCACTACGAAGAAGATATGATCACGGCAATCAACTTTGAGGACATCAGAGAGATGATATGTGGAGATTATCTGAACATTAACATTATTCAAGCTTATCTAAAGTAAGTGTTCTTTCCTCATACTGTAAAAACATATAGAGTAAGTATCTATGAAGTTGCATTGGCTAACTTTTTATAGTACATGTGATATAATAGATGTCTGCTTGAGAGATGTGCTGAGAAGGACATGACCTCCATTACTGCGGTGTGCCCGGAGCGTTTATCGTACGACTCAGTCACTAGGGACCCGGGGAGGTTTTGTGAATACATGATTCATTGCTTCAATGTTGTTGATCAACAGAATAAATTATTCATTCTAATGTCGTATCACCAAACGTGAGTTCTAATATAAAATTACATACTAATTAGCTAACTTTTTTACCATCATTTCTCATTTCATTTTGTATTTGACATTGTAGCCACCACTGGGCTTTGTTTATATTCTGCGCTGCCACCGCTACTCTGCTCGTTCTAGATCCACTAGGGCAGTGGACAAAATTCAACACTGAAGACTTAATCAAAGAGTAAGTTTTTATTACTATTTAATTGTTTGTAAGTTTTTTGAACCAAAATTAATGTACTTGTTCATTTTGCTAAACGCTTTTGTTAATATATGTAACAATTGTTACAAAAAAACCCTCAGGGAGAGTTTGGTGATTTGACCGTCGATTACATCCAGGTTTGGTAATTCATGTATTTCATTCGTGCTGCTATTATCTTTGTACAATTGTTTTACATTTGTGAATTTTGGTGATTTAGTGCCCTACCCAAAGGGATTCTAAGAGTTGCGGGTACTACGTGATGCGGTATATGTACGAGTTCTGCGGGTACTTCCCAGGTTTTAAGAATGATATAGACAAGGTAATACGGACGTTGTCTTGTATTTAATTCTTTCGGCAGATTTTTGTGTCTTTATCTTAATCTCATTATGTGTTCCATTCCTTTTCTTGTTGCAGATTAAAGAGCATTATGCCAGATTCAAGACTTATGCTCCTGCCGACTTGTTGCATGTCAGAGAGAGCATGGCATCCATGTTTATGAGAATGGAGTGGTAGACTAGCTAGCTCTGATGCTGCTATCATGGATTTTGTTTTTTACAGTTTTCTGCACCGTTTTTGTACTGTTTTACGCTTCTGTTTTATGCTATTTCTTGCTGGGAGTCATCCTAGCTGTATCTACCATGTATAGGTTACACTGCTACCTTTGTAGCCCTCTGATTCTGTTAGTTGCTGCTGCTGTAACAGATTATATTTTTTGTAATGAATTGCTGCTGCTGCTGCTGTAAAGATTCTAGCTGTTGTATTGAATATTTCTGTTGCAATTGTGCGCAGAGAATGAATTTGCAATTGTTATCTCTGTTGCAATTGTGTAACAAATTGAATATGCAATTGAATATGTTACAGATTTTCGATCTGGTGCTTTATTAGATGTTATCTCTGTTGCAATTGTGCGCAGAGAATGAATTTGTGTTGTTGGTATTTGATTCAGGTGGTTCAATTGTGCAGTTTCTGCCCTCTGTTGCTTATCTGTTACAATTCTGTCTCTGTTGCAATTGTGTAGATTTGTAAAAAAAATAATAAAAAAGAAATACACTTTAGATGACGGTTCTAACAATAACCGTCATCTAAAGTGTCGACTTTACATTACGGCGCGCGCCGAAGGACTTTAGATCACGGTTTTACCAATAACCGTAATGTAAAGTCAATGACACGCGGACCGGAAAAGGGCCTTTAATTACGGTTTAAAACCGTAATTAAAGACGTCGCCATCTTTATTGACGCCCGCGTAGATTACGGTCCACAACCGTAATTATACACGGTTTTGGACCGTAATTAAAGGGTTCCGTTCCACCAGTGGTACTGATCATTCTCTTCGTCTTCCTTTTGAAACCGTCCTCCACCACCTCCGACTTCATATACCTACGCCGAAAACCACCTTCACCTTCTCTGTTTTCGCCGAGAAACACCACCAACGCCCGTCATTCACCACTCCACCCTTCGTCGGAAATCGTTTCCGACACCAGCATCGACACTCATCTCCACGACATTCCTGAGAATCTCCTTTGTTTTCCTCCGCCGCTTTCGTCTCAGTTAAGAATCATCATAATTTACCCAGAACCCACATTCTTCTCATCTTTCCCCCCCAAACCCAAAGCCCCGTTCGTTTGTTTCGACCATCGGAAGTGTAAGTAGCACCGTTTCCTTTATTGCACTATTGGTTTTCGTTTTGCTTCATGCATTAGCAATTTCCTCATGGTTTTTTTCTTCAAAACGCTCCCTTCTGTTTTCCTTCCCGGTTTGGATTTTCGATTCACAGTCAGTTTGCACCATTTCCTTTTGTTTTGTGTTGGTTAAATCCTAAGGCTAAGAACTGCAAATGTCAGTTTTGCATGTATTTTGGTTTTGGAGAATCTCATACAACCCGTTTATTTTATCCACTGTCATGCTTCTTCCAACTGAGCGCAAGCGCGCACGTACTTTTGTGTGTATTCAACTCTGGGCATAAGCCCATGCTCTTTCCTTCTGTACTCATATTTTACGTCCTTGTTATTCTGTTTATGGACCTGGTATGGACATCGAAGTCCACGGACAGGCCGAGGAGCATGTGTGATGTCAGCCCCGCATGTACATGAAGTGAATTGCTCAATCTCAGTGATTCGATAAACCCCTAGACTGGTCCATTTCCAGTCGAGACTCTACTGCTTTCTTTTCTGTTATAAGCAAAACTGGTCCGTGTCCAATTTCGGAGGTGTTATTCGCGTAATACCCAGATGATAACTTGTGGGCAGAGTAACCTGGTCACGTCCAGTCGCAATCTCTAATCCCTCTTTTTTTACCTTTCGGATTAATATCTAACGATCTGCTTGTTGTTTCGGTCTCTTTTTATGATCTGTACATGGATAGACCGCTTTGTGATGTTCATTCACAGGTTACCCCTGTCCTAACCGATCCTTTCCTTACTGAGCTCCATGAAAAGGTTTACATGCAATGTACATTACATCCCTGGCCTGCCAAGTAAGATTAATGGGGGTTTCTTGTCCGCCGGATGCTTAGGAAAGTCTTTGCAAACGGGTGAAATCGGTCTCTATGTTATTTTCATTACTTAGTAAACGCTGCTAGTTGGTTTTATTTTTGGGGCAACAGCCAGTTATGCATAACTGATTCCCTTTGTTGTTTGTTGTGAGTGTTGTGGTGTTATTTGTAGGAGATTTCTGTGCTCCCTCCTGGTACTAAACTCTACCCTTGTTATCTGTTGAGCTCACCAGTACAACATTGCCTGCCTCATGCCCATTTCTTGATGCTTATGCTTAGTTTGAAATATTTGTTTTGCCTCTGGAAATGCTTGGTCTGTCTTGTTTAAACTGCTAATATTTGTTCCATCGGTATGTAATGGCAATTCTGAATCGGTGACACCTTCTGTTTCCTCCAGCAATTCGGTTAATAGACCAGTATATCAAAAAATGAATGATGATTCGGAGTAGCTTTTGGCTGTGTAAGTCCACATTTCTCACTGATTAGCGGATAATTCATTAAGGAACCAAAACTCTGCTATGTTTGTATGCGGTAGGTTTAGGATGTTCTCTGTGCTGTTATAAAACATGTTCGTTAATCCCGACTGAGAATCCGAGTTAGGCTTTGCACTAGTTTTAGACTGCTCAATTTTCTTCACATAACCCGGTAGGAATGAATTAAAAATTGATCCAACTGATGTAGGTTTCTGTTTGTTTTGCCTGAAATAATGAATGATCTTCTATGTAGTCAAGTTTCGATTTATTTTACGATCTGTAATTCATGTACATAATCCGTTTACAGTTTTTCTACTTTGATCCATGTTCCCGGCCTGCGCTTTATTTGTACATGTTCTACCCTTTATTTGTACATGTTTACAGTTTTCTGTTTAAATCCTTGTATATATTAATCTATTTACTAAGCCCTAGTTATTAGACCTTTAGGACCAAGCCTTAGGATAGAGGGTGAACCCTAAGATTTAGGTGAGCCATGGTCCCACCTAATAAGCTGGGTGATCCCTAAACCTAAACCACATCTTATAATAAGTTGCTTTAATTTAAAACACCTTCCCCAAAACTCATTCTAGTTCGATCCATTATTCTTTCCAAATCCTCCAAAGCTTGAACCAAGCCCCAAATTGTCTCTCTTATTTTTCATCACTCATTTTGTTCTGACTTTGATTAAAATTAAAAAAAAAACTTCTCTGATTTCTTCAAACTGGCCCAATGGTCGTGTCCCACGGCCCAATGCCCACAATCGGCCCAAGAGTCTACAATCAGCCCAAAGTTCAAAGCCCAAGCCCTCAAAGCCCGAAGGCCGAACCCGCGAAACCAGGATTAAACTTAAAACTCACTCAAATCCGATCCAAATGCTCAGCCCAGTTCAAAACCCACTCAAACCTGGCCCAAAAGCCCACAAAATAGCTCAAGCCCACAAATTAAACCAAGAGCCCACAACCTCGGCCCAAAATCCAACCTCGGCCCAAGTCATTTCGGCCCAAGTCCACATCTCGGTCCAAATCCACCCCTCGACCCAAGCCCACGTCCCACAACCCAAGCCCAAAAAGCCCACGACCCAAGCCCAAAAAAACCCACGGCCCAAGCCCAAAAAGCCCACGACCCAAGCCCAAAAAGCCCACGGCCCAAGCCCGTGTCCCACAACCCAAGCCCAAAAAGCCCACGACCCAAGCCCAAAAAACCCACGGCCCAAGCCCAAAAAGCCCACGGCCCAAGCCCAAAAAGCCCATGACCCAAGCCCAAAAAGCCGGGAAGAAAAAAAGCCCACGCCACACACCCAAAAAGCCCACGGCCCAAGCCCGTGTCCCACAACCCAAGCCCAAAAAGCCCACGGCCCAAGCCCAAAAAACCCACGGCCCAAGCCCAAAAAGCCCACGACCCAAGCCCAAAAAGCCCACGGCCCAAGCCCGTGTCCCACAACCCAAGCCCAAAAAGCCCACGACCCAAGCCCAAAAAGCCCACGACCCAAGCCCAAAAAGCCCACGGCCCAAACCCAAAAATCCCATGGCCCAAAACCAAGAAAACCCAAAACCATAAGAAACCCATGTCTCAAACAAGGCTCAAGTCCACAAAATCAAGCAAGACTAAGTCCACAAAAATCAAGTTAAGACCACAAGGTTGACCTTTGACCTGAATGTTGACCTTGACCTGAATATTGACCTGGACCAAACCTTGACCTTGACCAAAAAACCTTGACGCAATCATTGACCAAACCCGAATGATGACCCGTCTCATACAAGTCAAAACAAATCAAACCAATTCCAACACATTTTTCAAACCCGATTCCTTTCAAGTCACCTTCAACTTGTAATTTCCTTGCAAAATCCAAAAAACAAAAAGAGTCTCAAACCATCATTTTATTCAAGTTTCATCAAGTTTTCAAAGAAACCATTTTGTGGAATTTCAAAGGAAAAACTCTTCTCACATCGCAGAATACTCTTCTCTATTGCAGAAAGTTCTTCTCACATATACAGAAAGTTTTCTCCCAAAACATTTCTCAAAATCTGTGTTTCTTTACAGAGAATTCCGATCAACTTCAAAGTTTTCCAACTCAGTTTTTAACTCAAATAAATCATTTTCGGGGAGCAAGAAATGTCCAACCTCTTCAAAACATTTCCTCCATGGTTAGAACATCACTTGTCTTCCTTCCTAAAATAAAAATCCGAGGCGGGGCACTGGGGTCATAACCTCCCTTGTCGCAGTCTGGATCTCTTTAGGCGGGGCATTAGGGTGACAAACCTCCCCTAATTGCAGCCTAGATTTTTACAAGGCGGGGTGCTAGGGAAGTAACGACCTTCCTAGTTGTAGCCGGGATTTTAGAATCGTTAACTCCCTTCCGCTCGATTTCAATGTTTTCGATTTTTAATGTTTTAAAACCCGGGAGTTAGAGACGTTATTAGGGTTCGACCGAGAACATCTTATTCATGGTGTTTCTCTCTTAATCTTATTTTTCGACATAAATTCATTGCCCCATCTTTTGAGCCTCGGCACTTACATTAATTAAGTGTCGTGTTCGAGGGGGTACATAAGGTAATCCCTCGGGATTATCCGCCTTTTACAACAAAAAAAATGAATTTCTCGGTTTTAAAAACTTTAAGAGAGACAATTATGAATAAACTAATCCAACATGTCCGTTAGAGCTTTAGGACCCATAAACACTTCTCAATCCTCTTCTGAACCAACTCTAAGTCACATAGGACCTCCAATTCCTGAAGACTCCCAGAAACCTGAAATATCTTCAAAACCCGAATACCTGCAAATCAAATATCCTCTTCCATACCCAATCATCCTTAAAACCTAAATTGCTCTTCAACACATTCAACTTCCCAAAACACCTCAAAAACCCGACCATTTCAAAATCCGAACTTCGCAAACACAAAAAAACTCCTCAAATTAGCCAAATGATCCAAATACCCCTTGACTCCACCAAAAATGACCGAAACGTCCCTTTACTCCTCAAAACTCCCATCATCCTCTTAATCCTGCGAAGGCCCAAGACAACCTCAAATCTCAGAACAATTAAAACCTCACAAACACTTCCAACAAACACTTCCAACAAACCAACTCCAAGACCAGCCTATTTTTTCAACTCTTCGAAATCATCCTCACTCCTTATTTGATCCTATCCTTTGGCTTTAACTAAATCTCTGTAATAAGGTTTTGAAGGGAGGCAATCCTGACAATTGGAGACCGAGGTTTCCTCGGGCACCAATCCGAAGTCGTGGGCGTTGCCACTTCTAAGGGGTGTAACCCAGTGCGAACCCACACATAATCTCTAGTATGATCAGATAAGTCCTATCCATAGGCAACAAATCATCAGAGTCAACCAACGGTTCTTAGAACCCTCCTTCCCTTCCTTCCTAGTACCTTAGGTCAAACTAGGTGGCGACTCTAGTCAATTCCGCCTTATAGAGGCATAAGTCCGCGTGGAGCCCATTGAGAGCGGGTGTAGTGTTCACTAATACTCCCCATATGCTTTCTGGGAAAGACGGAAGATAAGTAGGTATTTGAGGGCTGCCAGAATAATAGGTTTTCACCCTCCACAGAATGACAGTTTCTAGGATCTAGGCTTTCTAGTCTGACCATATTTTTCGATAGAGCCCCCCTCATACTGAAAAATCACCCTCCACAACTTGTTTCGTAGATGGCATAGATAATCCCCGCATCCAAAAGTTTGAGAACCTCTTTCTTGACCACCTCCTTCATGTTTGGGTTTAGTCTTCTCTAGAGGTTGGACCAACGGTCTGTAGTCATCCTCCATAAATATCTGGTGGGTGCATAAGTGAGGGATGATTCCCTTGATATCGGTAATAGACCACCCAATATCCCTTTTATGGCTTCAAAGCACCTTCATCAGACTTTCCTCTTGTGCACCTATCAAAGAAGAAGAAATAATAACAGGTAGAACACACGGATCAGTCAGATAAGCATATTTGAGATGAGAGGGTAAAGGTTCCATCTCCACAATGGGAGGCTTCTCAACCAAGGGTAGCGGCTTCTGAGCAACGTGCTCCAATGGTTCAGGTGGTGGGTAGCATGGTCTATGGCAAGCAAATCTATTGTTTACCTCAACCACCACTTCGATCACCTCAGGGGTGAAATTATTGTTCAACATATGCTTCAAGCAAAGCTAATTCAAGATCATCATATTTGATAAGAGAGAGAGAGAGAGAATGATCCTACATAATTGAATCTATGACATCTATAGCAAAATAGCCTCAGCCCGTGGGGGTCTCTTTACTACCTTAGACATGTCAAATTCTAATTTTTCATCATGAAGGCGCAGAATTATTTATCTCTTCTCCACATCTATGAGGGTCCTAGAAGTTCTCATGAAGGGTCAACCCAAAATCAGTGGTACTCTCTTGTCCTCTTCCATGTTTATCACTATGAAATCAGCTGGGAAGACAAATGTTCCAATAGTTACTACTAAGTCCTCCACCTTAACCAAGGATTTATCTGCTAATTGTAATTGAATGGAGGTGGGAGTGCATTTACCAATTCCAAGCTTATTAAAAGTTGAGAGTGGCATAAGAGTTATACTAGCACCTAAGTCACAAAGTCCACTATGATAATCAATTTCACCGATAAAGCAAGGAACTATTGGCAAACCGGGATCTCCAAGTTTTGGAGGGAGACTTCTTTGTAGTAATGCTGAGACTTCTTCGGTGAGGTGGATGGTTTCAGCTTCCTCAAGCGATCTCTTGTTTACAATGATGTCCTTCATGAATTTGGCATAGATCGACATTTGTTTCAAAGCATCAAAAAAAGGAATGTTAATCGTTAATTTCTTAAAAATTCTTAGAAACTTCCCAAATTGTTCATCCTTTTTCTTTTTGAGTCTACTGGAAAAGGAAGAGGGAGAAGATGTTTGGTAAGAGTAGAGGGAGTAGATGATTCAGGAGACTCCTTCTCCTTGGAAACTTCCTTAGGTGGAGATGGGGGTTCCTCAATGATCTCTTGCTCTTCTTCTTGTACTCCATCTTCTTGGGATTCCATGACTTCTTGCGGACATGGTGGATCAAGTAGTCTCCCACTCCTTAGCATCACCGCCTTTGCTTGCTCTCTTGGATTAGGCTTAGTTTGACTCGGAAGAACACCCATCAGCCTTTGAGCAAGTTGTTGGGAGATGTTCTCGAGTTAAGCTTCGACCCTTTTGTTGGTGGCTTCTTGGTTTTCCTTAAAGGCATCCAAATCCGCTATTTTGGTGTGCACAACCGAGATAAGATTCTTCATCATGTCTTTTAGCTCATCGTTGGTGTGAACAACGTTGTTGAAAGCGCGGAGGTGCTCCTTGTGGTCGGTAACCCATTTTGAGTTGGACATTTGAGACGACCCTTGTGACCGGTATCCCGTAAGGTTGTTGGAAGTATTGCTTGACCCCCCTTGGGTTTGATCATTACTTCTCAATGATAAGTTTGGATGGTTCCTCCATGGGGCATTTTGCTGATTGTAGTTATATCCGGGGCGGTTGCCTAAAAAAGTTCACGTCCTCATGTGGATCGGCGTAAGCTTTGCCTTCGCAAAAGTGGGTCTCGTGAGGACCCGCACAAATCACACACCCCTCTGAAATTGAAGTGAAGCAGATGCAGATGATGAAGAAGCTATAGACTTGGTTGTTTCTTTTTGAGCTATAGCTAGCTTCTCCCCCTTTTTTGTGAGAGAAAATAGATGAGTAGAAAGATGGTCGGTGGGCTCAACATGAAGGAGACCCGCTGCTCTTGAAGTTCTTCCCTTAGGCTTAGACCATTGCCTTGTGTTACTAGTCATCATCTCTAGGATTTCAATCCCCTCTTGAGGTGATTTAGTCATGAAGCTTCCTCCAGCTGAGGAGTTCACAAGGAGTCTATTTGCATCGTCAAGACCATTGAAAAAGGATAGACATAGAGATTGGTCATCCAAACCGTGGTGGGAGCAATTCATCAACATGTTTTTGAATCGATCCTAGGCATCATATAACGTCTCCCCCAGTTCTTAGCAAAAGGTGTTGATCTCTCCAATCAATTGCCTAGTTCTACTTGTGGGGTAATACTTGGCAAGAAATTTTTAAGCCATTTGTGCCCAAGTGCGGACGAACCTTGAGGGTAAACTTATATACCATCTCGATGCAGTGTCTAACAGGGAGTGAGGGAAGAGCTGCAAGCGTATCCTCTCATTGACTCTACTAGCTTTTCCAAATAAGTTACAAAAATTAAGGAAGAGACTTAGGTGATTAGGAGCTTCATCGGGATTCACTCCGCTGAAGTCTCAGACAACAGTGATGTAGTGGGTCTTGAATACCCATGGTCTAGCCTCTTCGGGTGTCAACTCCGGAAGGACTATGGCTGAAGGTCTCCCTTCAGTGTCCAACTGGTTGTAGTCTTTGAGGGCTCTTTGTTATGGGTACCCGTTATCCTCTATTATGGGAGGTTCTTGATCCGCCATGGTTACGGGGTCAAGTTCCTTCGAACTCTTCTCAAAGTGCTCAAGCTCGGATCTCGAACTAACAAGAGGGGAGCCTCTAGCTCGAGGGCTTGGAATACACAAGGGAAAAAGAAGGTACCTAAACAATACTAAAACTAATCACACTAAAGTATTAGAGAAGGTAAGAATAGGGAAAAACAACTAAACGCACAAATAACTTAAAGGAAATAAACAAAATAAAACCACTAAATACACAAAAACTAAAATACCGAAACTAAGGAAATGATAGAAACTACCCCTTTCCCCGGCAATGGCGCCATAAACTTGTTAGGGAAAAACTACTCTAAGCAGTAAAGACCTAGCTAAAATGGGCAAGTGTACCCAATTCGTTACAATATACCAAGTGTCGTATCCACAAGGAAATTGGTTTCTAGATCCCAAGCTTGGTATTTTAGTCACGTGTAAAGAAAAACTGTAGATAGGATTTAGCCGGAGGCAAGCTTAGTTGTTGAAGACAAATAAAACAATAAAAATAGTAAATCAAGTGTTTGATTAGAACGGATGGAGAAGTACCCTAGGATAGTGGGGAATCACCTAAATCACCCAATGAAACTCACAACCATAACTCATTCTCACCTGTCTATTGGAGCTAAAATCAAGAATCCCCAAATCATGGAATAATCAATTCTTATCTAATCAATCAAACCTCTTAATTAAAGAAGGCCAATGTTACTAGATAGCATTAAGCACAAACTCTTAAAAAATAGCCCTAAGATTTTACCCCCAAAATCAAGAGTGCAAAAGTTAGGGTTTATCCCCCTTTGGTCAAGTCCCAAACTCAAGCTTAAATGTTGAAAGGAACCACCATAAATGCCATAGTTGATCAAATTAAAGCATTAATTGATATTGAAGGAGATTAAACAAGAGTGTTCAATGAGTTAGGTTAAAAGCATTCATTGAGAAATGTTAGGGTTGAACCCCATCCTAAGATACAAAATAAGACTACTCAACCATTAAAAAGAGAAAGAGAAGAGAAAAGAGAGATTTAGCCATTATATGAGCTCTAGAGCTTCAATGGAGGTAGATTCTTCACTTCATTCTTCCTCCTCTTCTTCTCTTCTTTTCTCCCTTCTTTTCGCTTTGCTCTCTCCTTTTTTAGGTTGTAGTCATGGTGAATGAAGAATGAATATGTGTGTGTAAGTTTTCCCGTTTTTAAAACTGTATTCAGTGGCGGTTTGAACCAGAAAGAAAATCCCGTGGAAAAACTTAACCTGACCACCCCTAGGGTGGTCGGCGGTCGTCCTGGGGCGGTCTGGACCCGAGAGTAAAACGCGTGTGTGAGCCTTGATTTTTAAACCCTACCCTATGTTGATTAAGATTGATTAGGATCTAGTCGGGTTTTAGGTCCACTTATAACCTAAGATTAATAACTATGTCATATAACAATAATTACTAAAACCTAAGCTAGCTCACTGGAACCTATTATGAGTCGCCACCTAATTTTTACCTAGATCAAATTAGGAAAGGAGAGTTCGGGTTCGGGGGCTTGATATTCGACTTAATTAGGGTTCAATTACTTTCATTACCCCTCGAAGTCGTTTTTCCTCTACTTAGTTTAATTACGGCTTATTACGAGTCGTTTTAACCTAAGTGCGCGAGCTTCTGTTTTTTTGTGTTTTTTAGCATTTTTTGATAGAAAATTAAAGTAAAATTAAAAATTCCTAAACTAGGGTTTCGAAGGCAGAATTAGGTCAAATTTTGTTTCCGTTCGTGGCTACGGCCCTAATGTCCGAACCCACGGACCCTAGTTAACCTATGTGAACATAAAAGTCGAATTAAACAGAAAACACAATTTTGAAAAGTCCGGGGCCACAGACAGGATGTCCGTGGGCCCGGACATTGTTTTAGAAAACCTAAATTTTGAAAATTTAAAAATCTCGCCGCCGTCCGTGGGTGTCCGTGGCCACGGACAACTCATCCGGGGTCACGGACCACCCACTGACAGGGGTTTTCTAGTGGTTCCCGACGGTGTTTTTGGCTAAAAAATTATGTATGTGTAGCCTGAAAGGTATACAGTATATTAGTAATTGAAAGATTGCAGTTTGAAGTTGAATTATGCACGAAACTTGACAAACAAGTAACAAGGCAGAAGCAAAAGCAATTAGCAATACAGAAGCCGTACAAGGTAGGTTTGAGCCCAAAATTTGACTGAAGACTGATAAAGTTGTAAGGTTTTAGAAAAGTGCGATTATAACCTGTTTTGGCTCTTGGAACAACGAAGCTCTTCACGTCGGGATTCTTTCGGTGCCTCGTTGATCTCGGTTCTGGATTGAATTCAAACCCAACTTCTGACTATTGAGAATTGGTGGTGTTCTTCACGTTTTGGTGGTGGTTTGATGACGATTTGATGATTGTGGATGTGATGGGAGTTGAAGAATGTGTTTTGGTGTTGATTTTGGTGAGATTTCGGTGTTTGATTGTGGCTCTGGAGTTCAAAACGTGAAGAGAATGAGACGGCTGCCTTCTTTGAGAGTCTAGGGTTCTTGGAGTGCTGATTTGATCAAGGGATAAGACTCCTTATATAGGCATCCTTAAAGATAGAAAAAACCGGGATTTACCGACGTTTTAGCTTAAAGGCTTCCAAAAGGAATTTGCCTATGAAATTTTAAACATGGATAAAGGATGGTATTTCTGATTTTTCTAAAGTGGAATCGAATTTTTTGGATATTGGAATATTTTTAAATTTAATTTCTCGTCAGATTCAATCAGAAATTGCTAAAAATTATTGGAAATTCGAAAAATCAAAATTCCAACGCCATTATGCCCAAATGTCATCCTCTATCATGGGTTAAAATTTCAAAGCATTTTGAATTGATTTAACCCTTCTTTGGAGGAGAGAGAAAGTCTATAGGGGGCTTAGGAGCCTTGAAAAATTACGAAAATACCCCTGGAGATGACTAAGCTGTCCCTAGTACTCTGAAATGTGCCGATCGAACTAGGAACCCTCACTACTAGCCTATTAGTAGAGACCCTCTATCGGGGGGTTGAAATTTTGGGTATAACAGATTGCCCCCCGTCAACTAGACTTTGTAATGGAAATGAAAAGGCTGGTTGATGCTTGAGTGATACCCCAAAATTTTGGATCTTAAAAGACCCCACATGTAATTGAAATCCGACAAGTTGTGACGAGCTGTTCTATGGCGCTGACTACCTATGAGTAAAGTGGAAGGATGTCGAGCGATTCTAAGGCGTCGACCACCTAAAGGTAAAAATGAAGTAATGTTGGATTATTCTAAGGCACCAACTACCTATAATGAGATGATGTCAAACTATTCTAAGGCGTTGACTACCTATGGTTGAACTGATGTCAAGCTATTCTAAGGCATTGACTACCAATGATGGATGAAATGATGTCAAGCTATTCTAAGGCGTTGACTACCTATAATGAATGAAATGATGTGAAGCTATTCTAAGGCGTTGACTACCTATAAGTGATCGAAAATTGGTGTGGGGTCGAGTTCTTCCATTCAGGTGAGTTCGTCTACTCGGGTGAGTTCTTCTACTCGGGTGAGTTCTTCTACTCGGGTGAGTTCTTCTACTCGGGTGAGTTCTTCTACTCTGGTGAGTTCTTCTACTCGGGTGCTGGAAGGTGCAAGACTGCAGAGGTGATGGTTTTATGCAAATGATGAAAACTAATTACTGGAGTGCCAAACAAGGAAATGATGATAAGATGTATACAATCAAAATATATGAAAGATACTCGTTCAAAACGGGAAACTGTTAGAAAAGGTGTCAAACGTGGCAATGTTGAGGTGTTATGCAAAAGTTGTAAAATGCAACTAAAGTGTTTGTTGGAAGCTTGTCCAAAACAAGGAACTGTTGAAAAATGTGCCAAACATGGCAATACTTGAGAAAAACTCTACAGAAAAAGGAAAGCGAAATGATCATGTCTTGACTAAAAATTTCATATCTGCAATTTGTTTCTTAGAAAATGAACATGCCGTTGGTGGAGGTGTGTGGTGTTTGTTGTGGTGCTAAAAGCTTTTGCTGGTGTTCAGGATTTGTGATAGACCCGGGATTGGGTCGTGATTTTGGATGGTGGTCAGGGTTATGATGGGCCTAATGTTTTTGTGGAGGTAAGGCTAATGACGGGCTTGAGAGTGTGTGTGGTGGTGGTAAGGGCTTATGTGTGCCTGTGGTGGGATGGTGGTGCTCAAGCTTTAGGTTTCAATTGGTGTTGACATGGCAATTGTTGGAACCAACAATTGGCCCCAGTATCTTTTCCTTAGGACAATCTGAGCTAGAGTTCAAGGCAATCAATCAGAACGATCGATTGCCCCCAGTATTTTCTTTGATTAAACGTGGGAACGAGTCTCGTCCTCACAGGGTCAAGGCTTATGTTTTGATGTGGTGCTTGCTAACCTACACTTAGCGTGTTTGATGTTTGTACTTGTTTCTTGCTTACAGTCACAACTTCTAGACCATTGAATTTGACATTTGATGGATTTACACATTCGATCTGTTACTTGCACGTGATTAGATACACAACTATCAAGTCAGAAGTCTTTAAAGCTTATAACGTGGCCATAGGGTGTGATAAAAGACGACGGGATCATGGAGGGATATTTGAGGTATGTGGAGCTTAAATGGGTGACCAAAGCTGCAACTTGTGTCTTCTCTCGGATTCATCTTCCTTGTCTTGAAGTCGTCTAGCTGCTTCGTGTTGACGTTGTTTTCGAGCTTCTGGACTCAGACTTTTGAAGTTGTCCTTTACACCATTTCTCTTTTTGTCATTCGGATTTCTTTGAGGCACTTCGGGTTTGCCTTGTTGTTTTATCCTTTCTTGACTTTGCCTTCGGGGTTCTTGTGTTTCCCGGTTTTGAGTTTTGAGAGCTGTTTTGATGTGAGCTCTCTGGATCCTGTGTCACTTTGGGACCATTTAAGGATCTCTTCGTCATGCTGATAGCGGTATCGCTTCTTTGGACTGATTAGATTGTTATCTGAGAGTCGGATTCCTTGCTTCCTTTGGTCACTGGGTCAGACATTCATCATTGGCTGGGTTATTTTTGTGGAGTTCATAATATCGAAAAGGGATATATGAAAGGCTCAACGAGGGTGCCTAGGGTTTAATGTCAGGGTTCACAAGCTTTTGGCTATGTGGTGTTGTACCTAGGTGCTTCGTCATTACTGATAGTTGTGTATCCGCTCTTTGTTACTTTTCGCAGGTCTAAGAGTAAATTTACAAATTATCTCCTTCGGTCGGAGTTATGCCGTTTACCTTACCTTTGAATGTGGTCTCACCGGAGTCGTGTAAAAATGACACGCTCGTTCACTCATGGTTTTTTCCGCTCAAGTCACTCTCGTGAATTCTCACTCTAAGACTTGTTCACACATTTAAACAAAAGGTGAAAGATGACGAACTTAAACTCAGATTGCCCCCGGTATTAATCCAGGGTTTATAACAACAATTTGACAAATGTAGACTTTGAACCATTACGTGGTTTGTTTGGATGCTTAGGGGTGAGCTGTGGTATTTGGTTGGACATGTTCATCCTTTTAGAAACAAAAAGACAAGTCATTTTATTCAATTGCCAGAAAATGACCGTTTCATGAACATTAGTTTTAAAAGATGATTTGGTTGAAGGTGCAAAACGAACAAACATTTTTTATTTTCTTGAGATTATAAATTGAAAAGATAAGAGATTGAAATTTGAACATCTAAACCTCATTAAAATGGAAATATCATAAACTCCTTACAAAATTGAAAAGAAAAACTAAGAAAGCAACATGCAACTAGACTCTAGCCTACTCGACAAACTGGAGCCCTTGTTCGATGAGATCTTCAATCTTATGCTTCAGCGTCCTACAATCATCAGTATTGTGCCCTGGTAGTTGATGGAACTGGCAAAACTGATTGAGGTACTCCCCGGACTGGGTAACCCCGGGACAAGGCGTGAGAGGCTGTAGTAGGTCCAACTCATGTAGCTTCACGAGTGCTTGACTAAGGGGTCGGCTGATGTCGGTAAACTGTCTCGGTGCGGGGAACCGCCTAGGTCGAGATGTGGCCTTGGTGCTCTGCTTTGAAACACTGAGCTGGCGCACATTGTTCTCCTATCGTGAAGCTAAGACTATTTTGGCTGACCCTGACTAAAAGGTCTCAACACCCATACCCTGAGCTCTGGGTTCTCCTAGCTTCAGCTCGCCTTTGTGAATCTTTTCTTCCATGACTCTTACCTGCCCCATCAGCATGTCAAAATTAGGGAAATATGTGCAACTCAGCTCATCGTTGTATTGCTTCTGCATATTGTCCACAATCATTCGAATCTGTTCTTGCTCATCCATTTTCGTAGGCATAGCGGCGGTCTTCATTCTCCACCGTCTGATGAAGTCGGACATTGATTCACTGTTTCCCTGCCGGGTACTGGCAAGGTCGGACCTGGTGACTTCAAGATTCTTAGCATACTCGAAATGGTGAAGGAAAGCCTTACAAACCTCTTCATAGATTTTGGTGTTCATCCTCTGAGTCAAGTACCAACGTTAAGGTATTTCATCGAGATAACGGGCGAAAACCTTGGCCTTTTGCATGTCATTCAACCTGAGGATGGACATTTCCCTATCGAACATCGCTAGATGGACCTGCGGGTCTGAGGAACCCTTGTATAGAGCAAGTGTGGGTAACTTCAACTTTGGAGGGAGATCAACCTCGGGGTATGATGCCATAGAAGAGTAATCGAAACCAGCCGGCTTGCTAGCCTTTTCCATGCGCTCGATCCTTTCAGAGCCTTCTTGAGTTCTGCAGTTAGTTGGTGCTCTGGGGTGGCTTCCCTTACAAATCTTTGCGCATCCTGGGCCCCAACAGAGTTAATTTCGATGTAGTCGTGCTCGTTCCCGAAGTCGGCAATCTTTACCGGAATGTTTTCCTGATGACCAACCTCAAGGGAATAGATTTTGCTTTTCAGTTCTTCGATGATGGTGACATACTTAGCCTCCATGTCATTAGTGGCGGACCTATGTTTCTGTTCCATGGCATCAAAAGCGGCCAAGTACTTTTGTTCTAAGGCTGCAAACTGGGCCTCCATGCTGATTGGGTTTCCTCTCTGCCATACATAGGATTTGGATCTACCTGCTTCAAAGGGAAGTGGGCTGAATGATATTAGGGTGAGAATGACATTTCACAAGGTAAATTGAAGACCAGAATAGATTTGGTCTGAAAGCAAGTGGGTCAGGACACCCAGAAAATGAGGTGTTTGGGCAAGAGTATTTTTTTAGACTGTGACTTGGAATTTGAACTGAAATCTAAATGAATGGCTTTGATTGTGCCCGAGAGGTAACACCTGGATCTAAGGTTTTGGGCTAGAGCCCGGATAAGAAGTCTACCTAGACTAGAATGAGCCCTTGGGCCGGAACGTGTTTGGGCTTGATGTAAAGCACATGGGCTCGAATGGTCCCTAAATCACAAACGGGCCTAACTTTCTTTTGGGTCAGAGAAGATAGTTGCTAAGCCGAAAAAGATTTATTTTCAGGACTTGTGAGTTATTTCAAGTTAACGGGCCTAAAACTAATTTGATAATTCAAATTGGGCCGGAAGTGAAATCACCTAAGTCTAGGCTTTTGGGCCGAAGCTCGAACAACTCACATATTAAATCAAACAGGGCCTCTGGGCCGCAGACAAATAGAGTTGCCAATTTGGGTTGGGCTAGGTTGATGTAGGGGAAGTCCTTATCAATCTCTAGGTTGGGTAGTGGGCCGATCATACAAGCAAACAAGGCCCACACAAATTCAACATGTCCTCACTAGACGTTTAAATCAAACCGGGTATGGATCGATCCGGAGAGGTGCTTGGGGCATGGGCCCAGATCACCATAAAGGAATAGGGCTTGCACGCTAGTCTCTTTGGGCTTCCCCACTTTTTCCACATCACCTGAAGGTGTGCGTCTACGGTCGGGTCTTTGAATGACCAAACAATGGGCTAGGTAAGGGTACCGCCAGGAAAATGCTTAGGCTGAAGCCCGGGTATTAAGGGGATGTGGTTAAACGACATCCTCCTCTTTTCCCCCACTTATTCACATCACCTAGAAGGTGTAAGTCCCTGACAGGGGACCCTCAAACGGGTCCCGGGGTGAAATCTGTTTGCGTGGACCCTCGCTCTCACCAGTCTGTGAGCCTCGATTTTTAAACCCTACTCTATGTTGATTAAGATTGATTAGGATCTAGTCGGGTTTTAGGTCCACTTATAACCTAAGATTAATAACTATGTCATATAACATTAATTATTAAAACCTAAGCTAGCTCACTGGAACCTATTATGAGTCGCCACCTAATTTTTACCTAGATCAAATTAGGAAAGGAGAGTACGGGTTCGGGGGCTTGATATTCGACTTAATTAGGGTTCAATTACTTTCATTACCCCTCGAGTCGTTTTAACCTAAGTGCACGAGCTTCTGTTTTTTTTTGTGTTTTTAGCATTTTTTGATAGAAAATTAAAGTAAAATTAAAAATTCCTAAACTAGGGTTTCGAAGGCAGAATTAGGTCAAATTTTGTTTCCGTCTGTGGCTACGGACCTAATGTTCGAACCCACGGACCCTAGTTAACCTATGTGAACATAAAAGTTGAATTAAATAGAAAACGCAATTTTGAATAGTCCGGGGCCACGGATAGGATGTCGGTGGGCCCGGACATTGTTTTAGAAAACCTAAAATTTGAAAATTTAAAAATCTCATCGCCGTCTGGGTGTCCGTGGCCACGGACAACTCGTCCGTGGTCCCGGACCACCCACGGACAGGGGTTTTCTGGTGGTTCCCGATGGTGTTTTCGGCTAAAAAATTATGTACATGTAGCCTGAAAGGTATACAATACGTTAGTAATTGAAAGATTGCAGTTTGAAGTTGAATTATGCACGAAACTTGACAAACTAGTTACGAGGCAGAAGCAAAAGGAATTAGCAATACAGAAGCCGAAAAAGGTTGGTTTGAGCCCAAAATTTGACTGAAGACTGATAAAGTTGTAAGGTTTTAGAAAAGTGTGATTATAACCTGTTTTGGCTCCTGGAACAACGAAGCTCTTCACGTCGGGATTCTTTCGGTGCCTCGTTGATCTCGGTTCTGGATTGAATTCGAACCCAGCATCTGACTATTGAGAATTGGTGGTGTTGTTCATGTTTTGGTGGTGGTTTGATGATGATTTGATGATTGTGGATGTGATGGGAGTTGAAGAATGTGTTTTGGTGTTGATTTTGGTGAGATTTCGGTGTTTGATTATGGCTATGGAGTTCAAAACGTGAAGAGAATGAGACGGCTGCCTTCTTTGAAAGTCTAGGGTTCTTGGAGTTCTGATTTGATCAAGGGATAAGGCTCCTTATATAGGCTTCCTTAAAGATAGAAAAATCCGATAAACCGGGATTTACCGACGTTTTAGCTTAAGGGCTTCCAAACGGAATTTGACTATGAAATTTTAAACATGGATAAAGGATGGTATTTCTGATTTTTCTAAAGTAGAATTGAATTTTTTGGATATTGGAATATTTTTAAATTCAATTTCTCGTCAGATTCAATCATAAATTGCTAGAAAATTATTGGAAATTTGAAAAATCAAAATTCCAATGCCATTATGCCCAAAATGTCATCCTCTATCATGGGTTAAAATTTCAAAGCATTTTGAATTGATTTGACCCTTCTTTGGAGGAGAGAGAAAGCCTATGGGGGGCTTAGGAGCCTTAAAAATTACGAAAATGCCCCTGAAGATGACTAAGTTGTCCCTAGTACTCTGAAATGTGCTGATCGAACTGGGAACCCTCGCTACTAGCATATTAGTTGAGACCCTCTTCCGGGGGTTGAAATTTTGGGTATAACAGCGTGACAGACTTAACCCTGACCGCCCCACAGGGGCGGTTGCTTGGGGCGGTCCGGACCAGAGGAAGAATGAGAGCTTTCAACCGCCCTACAAGGGCTGTCCTCAGGGTAGGTCTTCATCAGAAACGGTCTTTCTGCACTGAAAACACATGGGAATAAAGCTTGGCCACAAAGTCTTGAGAATCTTCAAAAATCATTGCTCAAGTGAGCTTTTACCTATATTATAACAAAATTGTATAAGTTCACCTATATTATCGAAATACTATATAAAGTGGTGAAATAGGTCAATGGTTGCATGAAATAAAGGTGAATAGACACCTTATAATTACATTATTTAACCACTTATCACATGTTGGCTAAAGAAATCATTGTATGAACTCAAACAAACTTCCAGACAGTGGTTTTCCAATCTATCAAGTTTTCTCCCAACCCTTGGCTTCATTTAATCAAAGAATGACTATTCTCTTTTTCATAAAGAGTGTGAAAAGGGGAAGATATTTATTGCGGTCTATGTGGATGACATGTTGATCGTTGGTGCAAGTTAGAAGGAAATTAATGACATCAAACGTGCGTTAGATCTTAACTTCCAAATTAAAGATTTTGGGACCTTACACTATGTCTTGGGAATAGAATTTGTTTCATACAACCAAGGATATATTCTTTCTTAAAGAAAGATTTTCTTGGAGCTGATGGAGGAATATAATTGTCATGATAAAAGAACTTCAAAAGGGCCAATGGTAATAGAAAAATTACTTCTTGTCGATGATGGAAATCCTCTTGATGATCATACGGTCTACAGAAGATTGGTATGAAAACTCATTATTTGACTAACACAAGGCCAGACATCAGTTTTACTCTACAAGTTCTTAGCTAGTTCATGTAGCATCCGAGTGATGTTTACATGGAGGCAGCCATGCATGCGCTATGCTACAGCAAGGGAACAATCAATTACGAGATAGTCCTCAGCAAAGGTCAAAGTTATAACCTTAACCTCACACCTTATTGTGATTCCGATTAGGCTGTCTGCCCTAACACAAGAAAATCAGTATCAGGTTATTACATTTTCCTAGGAGATATCCCTATCTCTTGGAAGACAAAGAAACAAGGGTCAATTTCTCTCTCTAGTTCCAAAGTAGAATATCGGTCTTTATGATGTGTCACAGCAGAATTAACTTGGCTTACACGTTTATTGCATGAACTTGACGTCAAAAACATAACACCCATACAAGTCAAGTGTGACAACCAATATGCTATTTCCATAGCACGCAATCTAGTATTCCACGAACGCACCAAACACATCGAGATTGATTGCCATTTTTTACGTGAGAAGATTCAACAAGGCCTCATGGACATTAGTTACACTCACACTTTTGCATAACTTGCCGACATGAAGACCAAGGTTTTATCGGGTATTAAATACAAAGAGCAGCATCCGTGCATGGGCATGAGTAACTACGACAGATCAAGCCTTGGTAATCTAGTTTACCTGCGGGTTGAGGGGGGGGGGTATTGAGCTAGTGGGTTTTTTAGTCAAGAAGCCTAACTTCATCCCACAATCCATTTACAATATGTAACATCTAGTTCACCTTGTAATTTACTCATAGATAGAATATTTTACAGGTTTTATTAACTTTATTACTTTATCTTATTAGAATAAGATAAAACTTCATCAGTGTATATATACCATCATTTTACGGTGGTCAAACAAGTTTTACAGATTAATAAAACATCTTTTGGATTAAACTCTCTCGATAATCTTCTTCTTCTTCCTTCTTCTGCCGCGCTCGATCCTCAAGCCTTCCAACATTCTTGTGTCTACGCCTATGTAGAGATAAATGACTGGAACTACTACATCACGCACAACAGATTGAAGAGTATGGGAATGAAAATAGTTCAGAGCGGAATTGCTAATATAAACTCATCTTATACCTGGCGAATATAACAATAGAAGTTTTTGATTTCTTTTGTCTCTCCTTGTGAAGACAAGATAAGCATTATCATCTTCATTCTCTTCACTAAGTGAGTGATTTTGCAATCCTAATCGGCAAACAATGAGCATACTCGCTCTACACTTCTCTTCACCCTCTTCTTGTCTATGCGCCTATGCATCTCGCACACCAAATTGAAGATGTCTTCATTTTCTTCATTCACGGTAATTTTGCAATTGTAACCGGTGAACAATGAACATACATTCTTCGCACCTCTATGTAGAGATAAAATCACTAGAATGGGTGCATCTCGCACACCAGATTGAAGACGCTGCTGAAACAAATCTAAGACAGATTAATGATGGAAGTGCACCATCCCAACAAATGATCCATCACTGCGCTTTGATTTTTTTTACCAATATGTGCATGTATTAGTACCATTTCTTCACTGAAGTAAGCACAAGTTTCCATACACGAAATACCACTAAAATTATATGTCATTTTAATGTCGTGGTTTTATGTGTGTATCCTTACGTGCTTCATTTATATATGTATGGTATTCGTTTAAGTCCAAATTGGTGGTGGTGGACTGGTATACCGGTGTTTCTTTTTACGACAAAATAGTGTTTGATCTTGTTTTGAACTATTCACTATAGTTTATAATATGAAGCTTTATGATACTATAAGATATTGCATTTATTATGCAATCTAATACCCAAAACCTAAATACTAAACATTCATGAATTATAAATTTGAACCCTATTACAAATATCTGCCAGTTGCATCTTTAATGCCTTCACGAATGTAAATAAAAGCCAATGTAAAAATAATTATATGTGAAATAAGTTTATGATATACCAAAGACATATATATACAAGTACCACAACATCATTGGTCTAATACCATTGAAACATCTTTAATGTACCAAGTGTAATATCTTACATTTCAAAATTCTATAGTAATTATAAATGACTATATAATTTGTTTTACAACATACCAATGTACCATTATTCAAACGCCAACATCATTACAACTTTGAACCCTATGTAAAATACCTACAAGTTGTAAATTTACTACCTTTATGTATATAAATAAAAATTAATGTAAAAATAATTATATGTTAAATAAGTTTACGAAATATCAAAGATGTATATATACAAGTACCACATCATCGTTAATCTAATACCAACAAAATATCTATGATGTACTAAGTGTAATATCTTACATTTTCATAATCCTTTCGTAACGATAAATTACTATATAATTTGTTTAATAATATACCAATGTACCATTGTTCAAACCCTAACATTATTACAACTTTGAACTTTATTGCGAAATACCTACAAGTTGTAACTTTAATACCTTCACGGATAAAAATTAGGGAAAATTCATGATATACCCCTGTTTTCTTTCGTAATTCACAATATACCCCTGTTGGTTTTCGTAATTCAACTTTAAACATGCTTAAATGTTGTCCAAACTTGATGAAACTTTACATGAACGATGCTAAAGTGTTATATTGTGGTCCAATATCAAATTTGAAGCTTTTAAAGCTCATATGTGACATGTGGGACCCAATGAACATGTCACAATTTTCAATGGGTCCCACAGGTCACATGTGAGCTTAAAAAACTTCAAATTTGATATTGGACCAAAATATAACACTTTCAAATTGTCCATGTAAATTTTCATCAATTTTGGACAACATTTAAGCATGTTTAAAGTTGAATTAAGAAAACCAACAGGGGTATATTGTGAATTACGAAAGAAAACAGGGGTATATCGTGAATTTTCCCTAAAAATTAAAACCAATGTATAAATTATTATATGTGAAATAAGTTATATATACAAATACCACACCATCGACAAGCTAATACCAACGTAACTTCTATATGTACCAATGTAATATCTTACATTTTCAAAATCCTTTCGTAACGATAAATTACTATATAATTTGTTTTACAACATACCAATGTATCATTTTTCAAACACCAATATTATTATAACTTCAAACCTTGATCCCAAGAAGGCTAAAGCTCTCGGCCAGTCAGCCAGATCCGATTGGGTCACACTAGAGGTGGCAGTTCGGGTCAATTGGTTCGGGTTCAGTTTGATTTGGTTTGGTTCAGGTTGATTTCAAATCACCCAGTATTTGGTTCAGTTTGGATCAGGTCGGGTGAATTCGGTTTGTTCAGGTTGAGTTTGGCTTGCTGAAATTTCGGGTTGATTTGAATCGGTATGAGTGACTTTTGGTTTGGTTGACTTTCGGCTAGGGTGACTTCGGTTTGGGTAACTTTCGGCTCGGGTTAGCCTTTGGGTTGTTCGGTTTTTTCAGATCATGGGTCTAATTCGGGTCAATTATTTGGTTAAATTCAGTTGACATTATAGAATCAAACAACTTAATAATCATGATAGTAAATTTGACTTCAATCAATCTTAACAACTTGTATTAGGTTAGGTCGACACTACCATAAGGTTAAGTTGCGGTTTAAGTACACAACTTCTAGACATCCAATGAATACCATGTTCGTTTATCACATTCCTTATTACATTCGTTCTGAAATATAGGTCATTTTAGCATTCAAATTTTGTTATAAAATATAATGTTTAGCCTTGATTAGTCAATCATATAATTATTATTAGTGGGTGTGTTTTGTTTCATTCTTATCATCTCCTATAACTCATGCAATAGATTCTTTCGAGTCACATTAGATATATTCATCTAGGTCACATTGGATTTGGTTCAGGTTCGGTTCAGTTGCTTTTTGGTTGATTTCAGTTCGGGTCACTTTAGATTTTAGGTCATCGTCATGTTATGGGTACCTTCAGTTCGGTTGATTTTGGCTTGGATGGTTGTGGATTGTGGTTTATTCTTGGTTTTACAATGATACGGTTCAGTTTAGTACGAGTCGGTTTGTTTTGAATTTGGGTCATCTTTCAAGTTATAGTTTTCGGTTGAGATTCGGATTCGGACCGGATTGGTTCGGTTTGGTTTTTTGGGTTCAAGTCACTATTTCTAGGTCTAGGTCACACCAGCTAACACCCCAACCAGATCCAACTCCATCACCGCATCAAACCCCAACCTCATCATCACAAGTCAACTCATGACCTAGCACGTACGTTTTTGACATCTTGTCCCATCAACTCATCGAACAACCAATCATTACCGACTAGGACAACCTGTGGTAACTCGAACACCCCTCTCACACATCATTAAATATAGTGTGTACTTCTCATGATTAAGAGACAACCAAACAAATAATTAAGCTTTGTTCCTAACAAGACCATCTCGGGTGACATCAGCCCTATCCTACGTGGAATCAACCCGTCACCTACCTGGTCAAAAGATGGGACACAAGCCAGGTTGGCGGGCCGGACTACCTGTTTCTTCCCTATATATATATCAATCAGTGCCTCATTTATTATAGAGGCACACACATGTACTTACTCTCTTCACTAGTATTCTCCTTACTCTACTAAAAACTCTATTAACTCCTATGGACTAGATTGCTCAAGATCGAACAATGTAAATCTATGTGTATCTTCATTATCATTAATCGTAACTCATAAATCTCATATCATCTCATCCCTAAAGAGTTAATATGAACCTACAACACTGATTACACTCTAAGATTTGCCGCCATATATGGGAAACTCCTCACCATCACTACAAAACTCTCTCTACATACCACACAGAAAAACCTTCACATGACTTCACCATGAGGCAAAAAACCCAGGAGATTCACCCTTCAAAGGAGAACCTCGTCTCCCAAGGAAAACACCCCCTACGAATCAAGGAGCATCCTCCAACGATACCAACAACACACCAACTAGCAAGCAGTTCCCATGGAAAACTTCCTGACCCTATTACAAAAATGACCTACCTAGTCGAGTATTTCTCCCACCAACGAGCAACAACAGATGTAGACAGATGGAAAGTGGAGAACCACGATCCCTTATTTGATGAGGTGAACCAAACTCCACTTCCCGCCAAATCTGCTAAGAACATCCCCATCTACAACGGCTTGGGGGATCCCATGGAACACTTGGCATGCTTCAAATATGCCATGGTTGTGGCTCACCTCGACAACCACACTTGATGTCGTCTCTTCCCATCTTCTATATCGGGACGGGCATTCAAGTCATGCACCGACCAAATAAGTCCGTTGATAGTTTTAAAGAACTCAGGTGGCTGCACCTATCACACTTTGCGGCTGAATGACAGACCAAGAAAATATCCTTAAGCCTCATAGGCATCCGACATTGCCCAAATGAGGACGTCAAGGAGTACACCAAACGGTTTTGCAAAGCCGTGAGAAAGGTCGGCAAGTGTTAAGTAAAGTTCCTTAAGATTTTGATGACAACTGAAACACCTTAGAAAACCCTAGCTTCAAGATATACCTTCCTTGTTATTTTATGTGTGCATGTGTTTGCTTGAAATTAACATAAGCTAGTACTTTGGAAACTAGTGTGATCATGAGTGTTACGAATATATAAATGAATTTAAAAGACACTAAGACATTATGGCAACCATGTTACCTACAATAGAAGTCATTAAATTCCTATCTTGTACAAATGTAAATTCTAAACATGTAGGTGCTAGAATGTACATGAAATAACTAGTTAATGTTATTCTCTTTTATTCTTAAATGTAACCTAAGGTATATAGCTAGAATGTTAGCTAATGTAACATATTATTTTCGGACCATACATGGTAAAGGAAGTCAACAAAATCCATGTTGAATGTACCATTGTTATAATGACATGTTAAACTTATATTACCGGTTGTAAATGTATATAGTTAGCTAGTTTATTCTCTTATCATTACACCCTATTTTATACCTTAATGTAGATAGCCAAATTAGGCCTTTCTTCATCCTTAAGTAACCCTCATTTACCAGCAAAAACATATCCAATCAAAGCCTTGTATAGCAACCTTATATTACCGCCAACAATGACATGTATCAACCATGTTTTAATGTTCATGTTACATAATTAACAACCTTGTCTTATATAATCATTACCAACATAATATCAAGACTTATCAGCTAGTATAACTGACCTCCTTGCTGTTACTACCCATCCTTATGCAAGAAAGTAACTTAGAAAATCAGCCACTCATATCTAAGCTACCGTTTTTTTTACATGTAACAATTAAGTTCTTGTCTTTATGTAATTATTTCAAAGCAAGCTAAGTTGATTCTATCCAGCTAAGGTTGCCGCCTCATTTTTCTTATTCACTACATTGTGTAGCTTCATCTAACTTAGCCAACAAACTCAGCCAATGAAAACAAAACATCAGTATGATTAGATGTCTTTACAATAAACTTACCTTGGCTGAATGGAAAGAATTATCTCTTTTCATTCAAGTCTGTGTCGGCAACTTATTCTTCCCATCCTTGAACTCCTTTATCCTGCCTCTTCCCTCACGTAAACCCAAAGTAGTACGAGGGGTTAGAAGCTGGAAGAAAATCAAAAACAAAGAAGAGAAGAGTATTACTAAGAGCGATTGCTGTTTGATGTAGCTGTTGTGTGTGCCAGCTTAGGAAGAAAAACAAGGTCTAAGTGCTGGAGGAATTTAGGAGAAGGAAGGAAGATCACTTATCTGTATAAATTTTAGAGAAACTAGCAGGAAAATGGCAAGAAAGAATCAGTTAACTTCCATGTACAACAAGAGTTTAAAAACAGATTTTCCTTGGTGATTATTTTCGGTTTCAATGGATGCTAAATCCTTGCTATTTTTCTTTGGTTGTTGAGATGAGTTCTATCTGATTTTTGAAGGCTAAACCCTCCTATCTAACTTGTGTAATTAGTGGATATGATCAAGAGGTAAGTTAGGTAAGCAAGAACAAGTTAAGTGTAAAAAAATATGCCTTAATTATTGTTACAACCGATTACATATGGTTATGTACTGGCCATTCTTTTCTGTCTTCTAGCTTAATTTACTAGGAAAAAAATGCTATTAAGTTGGATAAACAACAAGGTAAAAGTGGGTAGTAAGTATGATAGATTTCCTAGACCAAAATGGCAAGATAACCTAGATGTATATTAAAATGTTATAACTGTTGTCCTAGGTGTAACCGAATTGAGAAACACTTATGGAGGTTGAATTTATTGTGTTTAAGAGAAAATTGAAGTTTAAATAAACTAAATAAGACTGGATGATCACTTAGTTAAGCTAAACTAGATAAAACAACTTAGATACATAAATTGTACAAAGGAAAGGTAATAAAAGAACATGGTTGTTGTTTGATTTGCTCTTGAATATTTTTTGTGCTGGTTTGTCCAGCAACTTGGTTGTTGGTTTGTCTTGATTAATTTTGGTGTATTAACATGTATTTGGTGAATATAAAGGTAAGAAACGATGGCTAATTCTCTAGGTAAGTGACCTTGAAACTCGGTTGTAAATTATAATTGTCATTGTTGTTGTTTTGAGTAACTGGATGTAGAAGTGAGTAAATGAGTTTGTTATCTTGTGTTTTAGAGATCATTGAGGCTTGTACTAACTATATGAAGCTGGATGACCACTTGGTTCAAGCAAACTTGGTGAATTTGCTAGGATGTACTTATGTGTACAAAGTGTTTACAAAGGTAAATTATAAATGTTGTTATTGTGTTACTTCTGTCCAGCGGTTGTTATGGTTGGTTTTACTGACCCTTTGTGATGATATAACTTGTGTTTGAACATCGCCGAACCGTCTGATGCCGACATGCTGAAGATGAATGTCATGGCAGGTTATGCAATATAATGTATGTGAGCCCAAAACTTTCTATTGAATTTGAACGTCGCCGAACAGTCTGATGCCGACATGCTGAAGGCTCGAGCTCTTGACCATCAGGATGTCACTGAGATGACCATGATTGCTTTCTTCTTCTTCTCGTCCACGAATTCCAGGTAGGCTCTTGAAAATCTGAACTAGGAATGTCTCTTGACTGTAAACAAGGCTACTGGGCCAGAGATATATAGTTTCATGACTCTTGATAGGCACTTGGGTCTGAATATTTTTGAGGATGTGGCACTCAGGCAAAAATGTTTATGTATAGGCGCTTGGGCCTGGATGATTTCTGAGATGTGAATTGGCGGTTGGGCCGGAATCGATTTGTGAATAGGCGCTTGGGGCTGGAATGCACTGAGTTGTGAGTGTGGCACTTGGGCCAAAATGTTTTGTGAATGTGGCGCTAGGGCCAGAATATTTTGAGAATGTGGTGCTTAGGCCTTAATGTTCTGAGAATGCGACACTTGGGCTGGAATGTTGTGAGAACGCAACACTTGGGCCGGAATGTTTTGAGAATGCGACACTTGGGCCGGAATGCTATGAGAATGTGGCACTTGGGCCGGAATGTGTTAAGAATGCAGCACTTGGGCCGGAATGTTATGAGAATGTGGCACTTGGGCCGGAATGTAATGAGAATGCGGCACTTGGGCCGGAATGTTATGAGAATGCGGCACTTGGGCCAGAATGTGTTTGGGCTAGAAGTAAGGCGCATTGGGCCGGAATGGTTTCTGAACATAATGAGATGTGTGGGCCTGAATACCCTTAGTCTAGAAGTGAGGCACACAGACCAAATAAGATTGTATGAATGGGCTGTTGGGCTAAAAAGATCTTAGGGAAAATCCTTATTTTGAATGATCGATTTTTCAAGTCTTGTAGTTATTCAGATTCAAGTGATTCTTTTTTGTCGTGGGCCTAAATTTAAATGGATTATTCAAATTGGACTGAAGGGGAAATCAGCTAGACCTAGGTTTTTAGACCGAAGCCCAGACAAATGACTCACTTACTTAAACCAAGCAGGGCCTTGGCCACAAACAATAAAACTGTAAACTTTGGATTTGGCTGAATTGGATGTAAGGAAAGCTCCTATCAGTTTCTAGGGCGGGTAGTGGGCCGATCGAGCAAACAAGGCTTTCACACATATTCAACATGCCCTTACCTGACGATTTAATCAACCTGGGTAAGGATTGATCCAGAGAGGTGCTTGGGACTTGGGCCCAGGTCACCACAAAGGAATAGGGCTTGCATGCTATTCTCTTTGGGCTTCCCCATTTTTTTTCACACTTCCTTGTTAGGGATGTCAATGGGTGACGGGTACCCATTTCACCTGACCACCCGACCCGCTAAAATGGGTGAAAACCCCGTAAAAATGAGTGACGGGTGAAACGGGTGCGGGTGACGGGTCAGGTGAACATTTTCCACCCGGTCACCTGATCCGTTCACCTGACTCGTCACCCGCATGTATGTGTTATTGAACAAATATGGGTGTATTTTAGTATTTTATTGGTTAATATTCTATGTTTTGAGTATGTTATTGACATTTATTGATGTAGTTTGTATTATTGAACAAATATGAGTGTATTTTTATTGAAAAACTAAGCATATATAGGTGTTAAATGCTAAAAATGCATGTTCAAAAAAAAATGGGAGACGGGTGATGAATTTGCGGGTGATGGGTCGGATCGGGTGATGCGAGTGAAAAGCGGGTGACGGGTCAGGTGGAGCGTCACCCGACCTGAACCCGACCCATTGTCATCCTCATTCCTTATACATAATCCCTTAGTAAGCCCCGCTGAGCCTTACTTGTAGAACCATTTTCTCAAAAACTCCACAATATGTCAGTCCACATATTATTATACTTATCTGCCTTTACAATAGAGGATCACGAAGGAGTCCAAGCCATGGCCCTTCCTCTACCATCTTTCACAAAAACAACAAACAAAATGTTTGAAGAAGTCAATGCGACTTCAAAGCCCAAAAAACGAAAAGAGAAAACAAAAGAATGTTTGAGAAAATCAATGAGTCAAGGCAATTCCGAAAGCAAGGAGAAAAAAAGAGAAAAGAACAAATAAAAATTACAGTAAACAAATCAAAAGGACCAAGGGTGTTCTACAGAAACCAACAAAGGATTTTCAATAGTCGTCTGTCTAATCATTCCACTCACGGCGAAGGCGAAACATATCCTCTATTGCACAAATGCTTCACAATTCCCAAATTGATCCTCTAGCCCTATGTGACATACATCATACCCCTCAACCCCGTTATAACCCAATAAAAGACCTTCAACTCATAGGTCAATGAGCGTTAACTAAAAGTACTAGATTTGAAACATGAATCATAAGCTTCGTACTTGTTATCAACATGTCCCGTCATACCAAAGGGACCATGAGCGAATGAGTGAGACCTTACTCCATGAGGTCTTCTGTGTGCGAGTGAATCTTCAGTCTAAGCACCAAAATATAAACAGCCTACCTCGTTGTAGGTGAGGAAATTGTAAGGATTGGAAAGTCCAGAACCTCAAAAAGAAATTCTTAGGAAAATAATGCTCTAAGCATCGAGAGTATCATTACACCATTTAGCACACACGGTATTAATAATGGTAGAATCATACCCTTTCTCTTAAAAAAACAATTGCATATCTACATGTATTATAACCATTTCATCATCAGCATCCGACCAGTAAGAACTCTATCTAGTCTCGTTAAAAGTCGATTTCAGTTGCAGTTGTTAAAGCATAAGAAAGAAGTCAAAGCTTAACCATCCCAAGGCCATATCAAAGTATCATCGGAACCATCCTAGAACCAAGCTGGAGCCATACGAGAGTCATCCTTAGACATTAAGACCATCTTTAGAGCTACACAGAGGCCATCCCAATAATTAAAGAACAATGCGGGAGCCACCTCAAATCCATGTCGGAGCTATTTCATCACCAACGCCTTGCCCACAGAGTATCGAACTATGTAAGGTCTGATTTCAATATAGAATTGAGTATGTAGGCAGCCCGTCTAGGGTGCACCACCTAAAAGACGAACGTTCCCCTTGATCCTCGCTACCATCAAATGGAGTCATCTCGGAATCATGTCAGAGTCATCCCCAAGCCATGATCAAAACTATATCGAAGGCATCCAGCCATGTTTAGCCATTTACACATAATAATTTGTTCACCCATAGTAAATCCATTTCCGATGTTGTTTGATCACAACCAAATCCATCAATCACATAAAAACTCATCAAACTACACAAAAAAAACACCCATTAAAGACCATTCATCCACTACAAAGTTCACAACAAACTCCATCAAACCACCCTGAAAATCTCGAAGCAAGTCAAAACCCACCACCACCACAAGAATCATTAACCATATCAAACCCATCAGCCACCCTAGAACTATTGGTCACACCGGAGCCATCAACGTACACTAGAGCCATCAACACATGCTAGAGCCATCTCAGATCTTTGAAATAATAAAGTAGCCATACTTGAGACATCCCGAGGTTCTGAAGCTGAAATACCCCAAACTTAGATATGGTGTTTAGCTGATAAACTAATATGTAATAAGGCTAAATAATGCCTTAGAAACATTAGGAAACAATTTAAACCAAAGGAAACATAAGGAAACACCATAAGAGCAATTTAGGTAAAAATGTGCTCTAGGCTTGGAGTAACTTGGGTTAGCACCCAAATATCATTCTTAGACCTTAGTAATATCCTAATGGTCATGTTAAATAAATTACCAAAGAAAACCAAGCTCAAAAACAAGTTAAAACACAAATTGTACTTTAAGGACTCTTAAAGCACATTTTTGAAAAATTGTCTTGGAAAGGGGTTTTATGTGGCTAAATGCCCATGATTACTTCTTAATTAACTTGTGTACTATTTAGTATCACATTAGGAAGTCTAAATCAATGGGAAATCAAAAATTTCACAATTATGTGCACTAGTTTGTGAATAGTAACCAAATAGTGCCTAGTTTAGTCTTTAATCAATTAAGCTTAATTAAGTGGTCAAACAAGACCATGAATAGCCTAAATTAATAAGGGGGCCGGTTTTCTAAGGGATGAGTCACCATATAAGTAAGTTAGTTTATAAAATAAGAAGAGATAAAGTAAAGGTTAATATTTGCTTTTGAACAAATATCTCTTATTTACTTACCTCTCTCCTCCTTTTGTTCATTCTTCATCTTCTCCACCGGTTTCTCTTGCTCTCTTCCTTCTCCATTCACGTAAGAGCAGCCCCCATGCTAGCTCCATATTCCTTGCCACATCTTGCTCATTTTAGCTCCAAAATCAAAACAAAATACATATTCTTCTTAGTTAGCTCAAGCTCTCTCTTCCTATCTTTCCAAAACTTTAAGAGCTTCATTTTGGTGCCAAACCAAACCGCCAATAGAGGAGGAAATATAAGTTTGAGGAGTTCATTAGCTTCTCCATTCTCTTAAGGTAAAGAATATGTAAGAAAAATCAAGTTTCTACCATTTCTTCCCTTGTCCGAAAATTTGTACTCATGGGACTCCATTTTTATGCCTTGTTCTAGCTTGTTTTCTATTCTCCAAGGGATAGAGGAGGTCCTTCTTGATTCATATCCAAGCTTGTCTTGAGAATCCAAGGTAAAACATTTAATTCAATACCTTAAAACACATTTTTAACCTAGGGTTTGTTCCTTAAGGTTAGTGCATTGTCTAGCACTCATTAGAATCATTGGATGTTGATTAGAACATTGGCAAGGAGAATTTGGGTGGTGACCGAGATTGTGCAAGGAAAAAAAAACCTAAGTGAGAAAGTTGTGAAGCTTGTAAAAGAACAAGGTAAATTGCTTACCTTAAGTTGTTTTATTGTTTAAGGGATGGGATTTAGATATATGATAGCTTAGCTTAGAGTTTACATTAGGAAAGGGCTATAAAACCTAGGAGAATCAATGACTATATTTGAGAACTTGTGATTAAAGAGCAAATGGGAAATGAGATAGCTAGAAAATTTAAAAGGTGAATTACAAGAGCATTTATATTTCAATGGGAGCCTTGTTGTGTGTATTTGCAGGTCAAAGGCTAATATATGTGGAAATTCAGTGGTTAAGCTTTATGTCATTTAAGGGCCTAAGTGCCAAGCATTTTAAGTTTATGCACTATATTGTGATGTAGTGTAGTTTTGGTGTAAATTGAGTGCTAAGAATGTGTGGAAAGAATTTTGGGTGTTAAAGATTGTTGAATGGTAAAAACCAAGTGTTTGGGTGTAGAAATATACTAGGGAAGCCATGTCAAAATTTAGTGAGAAAAAAAGGAGTTTAAAGTGTGTAAATGAAGTTTGATGACCTAGAAGGTACTAGGAATTCTTAGGGCTTAAATTGGTAAAAGAAAGTGAACTAGGGTATTCTTGAGTGTTTAAAGGACTTAGGAGTTGTCTTGAAGGAATTAGAGTTTAAATGAGTGAGTTTGATGTTCTAGGGTTATAGTGGGAGTGTGATTAAGCTTCGTGCAAGTTCTAGTAAATAAAGGAAGAATAATGCTCACAAGAATCTAAGTGTAAGCTTGAGGGAGTTTAGAAGTTTGTGTAAAGGAAATGGGAATGAATAATAAAGCTTTAGGAGAGGTGATAATGCTTTGGAGAAACACTTTGGTTAGTTGAGTTTTTAGGCAAGTTTACATGTTAGTAGTGTAGGAAACTAGGTATAAGTGTTAGGAATTTTTGTAAGAACTTGAATGAATGATCAAGGAATTAGGTATGAGATGGTGGATGGACTAGGAGGATTTTAAGGTGCTAAAATGATGTTAAAGCATGCTAGGATACTTATGGAAAGGTTAGGAAAAGATTGGGCAAGATTTGAGGTTCAAAAGAAGTCAAAAAATTGCATTTTTGTACAAGTCTAGCCTTGGTCCAGGTTTATAACCAAGTACATAAACCCGGACCACATCAAAAACTATCCAGAGACTTATACCGTGACATGGTCCGGGTTTACATCTAAGTACACAAACCCGGACCAGTCACAAAACTATCCAGAGACTTATGCGATGTATTGGTCCGGGTTTACATCCTCGGACACAAACCCGGACCAATAAAAAAAAGCTACAGAATGTTGAAAAATGGGGTTTTAAGGTTGGGACTTGTTTGGTAATGATACTATAAGATTGTTAGGACATAATTAATGACATATAAAGGTCATTAGGGGCTTAAACAAGCTTAAGAAATAATGAGAAGTAAGTGGCTTTTGAGGTTAAGATTAAACTATAAGGACCTAGTGATTGTTAGTGGGTAAACACTAGTGGTTAAGCAAATTAAGTAAGTTGGGATGAGTTAAGTAACTAATAACCAAAAATTGGATGAATGCTTTAGGGCTTGTGAATTGGGACCCGGAAGAAGAGTAAACGAACAACCACCGACGGTGAACGGTACAGTCTTTCTTGTGACCTGCTTGCTAACGAGGTGTCCCTCGGCTTGTGTACTATCTGCTTATTTGCTATGACTAAGACAAGATAAAGCATGCAACCAGTTTTTATTGCTCTCGTTGTGTGTGTGTCTTCTTTACACTAACCCACGAGACTTGAGGTTGGCTGCTAACTAAGTTTAGTACCTAATGAGTTAAGGAGAGGAATTATATATTGGTAACAGTTGGTTAATACCCGTTGAGGTTTAACTAACACTTGGATTGTAAGATTTTCACTAACTGGAACCTAAGGGGGGAGTGAGGAACCCGGGACTGACTCCGGTCATGCATGCCAAGGAAAGGTGGTCGGTATCTGAATCAGATCCGACTTCCGCTTAAGGACTTGTCTTCGGACTTGTTGCCTAGGGTCGAACGTCGACTCAGCTACATTGGATTTCCAGTCCAAGTTATGAGGCATTAAGATGGTGCTGTAGGATCACCTAAATCCTAAATTATAAGATAAGTTGTTTATTCAACCAATGGAGTTAATAGCTCATTGGCTAGGGTTGCTTTTGACCCGACCAAATAAACATTGAGATAAGATACGACCATTTTTATTTAAAGAACGGCTTGTATTCTAAGATTAAGGTAAGACTAAGGCTGAGGTAAGTTAAGATGGACTGAGGAGTTGGAACTTGAGGAGTTAACTCACTAACTCACTTGCTAAGAGAACGCTTTAAGTCGTTCATTTGTGTGTGAACTATGTATGTTCATTTGTGGATTGTTGTTTTATTGCACTTCATATTATGATTGTGATTATAATCAACTTTCATGCTATCGACAATTAGTCGTCGTAGCCCCGTTAGCTTGGGGGCCATGAGTGGGTCATACCAGCATTCGTGCTGACCCCCTTTGGGGGTTGTTTTTACTTTTGCAGGTAAGCGGCCCATGAAGTCACACCATGAGAGTAGGAGCGGGTAGACTTAGATGGGACTTTTATTTTGAATACGGGTTGCGCCTGTGCTCCCGTCTGTTGATATTAAAAATTGATAGTGGTTATGTTGTTAACGGAGATACAATGAACTCGGTTGGTGAATGTTTTGGATAGTTGGTATATTCCTTTTGGATAAGCATTGTAAATACTTCAGGTTCGGTATATTCTTTGATCAGACCGTGGCAAGGTCCCGGTGTTAGATTTTTCCGCTGCGATGTTTATATTTCAGTTTTTAAAGTTTTCGACACCACTGATTGGCTTAGGCGGGGGTTCAAAGTGGTATCAGACGAGTTACCACTCTGATCAAGAAATACCGGACATAGGTAACCACGATGTAGGATATGAGTTCAGATATAAGTATGGGCTAAGGTGGAGAGTTAGAGTGGTAGAGTCAGATGACCACTAATAAGTGTGGATCGGTCTTTACGTCTTCGGATGTTATAATCCTTGAACCAAAACCGTTATGGATATGAACCTAATGTGAGTTGTGCTTATTCAGATGTCAGGAAGGAAGGGGGCGAGGCCGTGGCCGAGGCGATGACGCTACTGGGATACCGGGAGGGCAGACTATCGGGAGATTGTAGCTGCCGCATTAGGGCACCTTTTCAACCTGGTGTGGGTGCACCACCTCCACCGCCACAGCCCCGGGAACCGAATTGGGTGAAGAGTCTGGCAGACCTTCGACCCGCACACTTTAAGAGGGAGACTGATCCCGCCAAGCTTGAGGCGTACATCTCCGAGCTGGAGACCGCCTTCGAGACCCTTGATGTCCCTGCTGGGATCAAGGTGCGCCTGGCTGCATTTTATCTGAAGGGGGTGGCAGGCGATTGGTGGAAGCTGGTGAGGGCCAAGCATGTGGCCAATCCAGAGTTCGGCTGGGAGCAGTACACCGCACTACTTCGAGCAAAGTACTACCCCGCCCATGTCCAGACGAAGAAGCGCTTACAGTTGGATGCGCTTAAGCGGATGGACAAGATGACAGTAGACGAGTATTACTCAGAGTTTACCGCCTTGCTTCGTCTTCTGCCGGGTCTTAGACATTCGGACCAGATTCTGGTGGACCGCTTCTATGGCGGGCTTAGCCATCGACTCCGCTACGGCATGGGGCCGACGAGTCATACTACCTTGCAGGTAATAAGAGTAATCAGAATATGAGTAAGTGACTACAATTTAGACTTTGTGATATAAGGTAAACTAATACATTGGAAAGCAGGAGTGCTATCATGTCGCTGCTAAGGTTGAGATAACCGTCCAGCTGAGGGACGAGGACAATGCTAAGAGAAAGAATGCCGGGAAGAACACCGAGCGCCAAGGGCAAGGTGGGTACAAGAAACAGAAGTACCAGCCTCAAGCCCAGAAAAGCCAGAACCAGAAAGGGAAGGAGGAAAATGAGAAGGCTACAGAAGAGCCACTGAAGTTGACATATGCATATGCTGCTAAGCCCCTGCGCTCAAGGGCGCCAAAGGGTAAGGAAATTAATATTGAATGAGTTAAGAGATGTTTAGCAAACCGCTAAGGATATGAGTACTAATATTGTAAATGATCAGGATCTGAGACTGATAAGGGAGCCGGTGGTGGCTACCAGCGACGCTACATCTGTCAGTGGTGTCACAAGGACCACCCCGGGCTCGATTGTAAGGGGAACAAGGTTGAGTGCAACTATTGTGGGGTATACGGGCACCGAGCATACGAGGGCTTCTGGAACCCCGCTAGTAGAGCCTTTAGGCCCGAGATGAGGGGCAAGGGCAAGACTGATCAGGGAGCTGGATCTGACAGTCAGAAGAGAGTGCAGCAAGCTGCAGACAAGAGCCCACGAGTAGTCCAGAAGTCAGGACCCACACTACACATGGTGGACCGGGACGATGAGCCTGAACCCTCATCGAGGCCAGGTACCGCTACAAACCTTTAAGTGATAAAAATTGCCTGCTTACCACATTAACATGCTTGTTTGGTAAATAATTGAGTTAAATGAGAATAAGATAAGATTAGAACCTAAGTAAGATATAGGCCTCATTCTTTTGCATAGCAGATAATCTAGCTGATCTTTTGCATAGCTGATAATCTAGCTGATGTCAGTTGTCAGCTGAAAATTAGAAAAAGTAGAGGGGAAGAATAATTGATATGACAATTGATGTATGTGACATATAGAGACAATAAACTAGTTGATCAAATAAACTCGGTGCAAAAGAATGGGGCCATAACCTGTTACCACCTTAGGAAACTTCAACATTTGTTATCCAATACCTTCAACACCTAACCAGGAAGACACCGACATCGAAACTCGAGACTTTCCAACCGAACAATGTCAGGTTATCCGCCCAGGTATGATTTTATTAAGGGAATACCTGACACCAGAAGCACAAATAGCCATCATTAGGAAATGCAGTCAACTAGGAGTGGGACCGGGAGGTTTCTATACACCGGAGTACCAAGGGGGAGCAAGGATGAAGTTAAAGATGATGAGCTTAGGCAAGGATTGTAATCCGTATGCCAAGACCTACCAGACCACGAGAATACTAGATGGAGTCTCACCACCGGGAATACCCGAAGAGTTCCATCCAGTTATTACACAAGTCGTGGAGATCGCTCAGCAGTTGGAAGCTGACCCGATTCCAGACATACAAGTAAACATTTGCATTGTAAACTTCTACGAGAAAAATGGGCGACTTGGACTACACCAGGATAAGGACGAGACAGCGGAATCTCTCGAAAGGGGGATACCCGTAGTGTCTTGGTCCATTGGAGACGACACAGAGTTCTTGTACGGCGAGCAGAGGCGTGCAGACCGTGCTAATAAGTTAATACTTAAGTCAGGGGATGTATTAGTTCTGGGAGGAGAATCAAGGATGTTATACCATGGGATTAAGAGAATCAAGCTGAATACAGCACCGTCAGCAGTAATCAACACGACACATATGAGACCAGGGCGGTTAAACCTAACCTTTAGACAATATTAGCTATGTAATGTTTTAGGTATGAAGTAAGGAATGAGATGTAAGAAAGAAGCACATGCTGTAAACTGGATGGTTTGACGATAAAGTAACAGTTGTTCATATTAATTGTTACGACTCTGTTATACCATCATACTCATGAAGCTTGTGAATACCATTAGGTTATGGACTCGGTACGGAAGGTGCGCTAAGCATACTTACAGAGGCACAGGTCGGCGCAAGCGGTACTATCCTCACCGCATCTTTCCGATTAATGGGATTGAGGCATCTGTTCTCTTTGACTCAGGAGCCTCGCATACCTTATCTCGGCATCATTTGCGAGAAGGTTGGGGCTAGACGCTGATGAGCTACCCGACTTCACGGTTACGCTCCCGTCTAAGGAGAAGGTTCGTTGCACTCGCTATTGCCGAGGAGCCATCGTCAGAATTAAGGGGGAAGATTTTTCAGTCAATTTCATTGAGTTCAGGGAGTTAGGATTTGATGTTATCTTCGGGATGAACTGGTTGGAGCGGCACAAGGGTCGTATCCTCTGACGCCGAGCATAGATTGCTGCTCAGGAGTCCGTCTGGGGTAACAATATCATACCGCTAGAGGCCCAGAGAGCCTTCGACTAAGATCATCACCGCCATGGCAATGTATAAGGAGTTGAGGAGGAAGGAAGAAGTGTACCTCTGCTATGTCCAGGACATAGAGAGAGACCCCGAGTTCGACCCCGACTTACCGGTAGTGTCGGAGTTCCCCATCTCTTTCCACGGGAACTGCCCGGCATGCCACCCACTCGGGAGGTAGAGTTCACCATCGAGCTGCTACCTGGTACCGGACCGATAGCCAAGGCACCATACCGCATGGCTCCAGCAGAGATGAATGAGTTGAAAGAGCAGTTAAAGGATTTGTTAGACAAGGGATTCATTAGACCAAGTGTATCACCATGGGGAGTGCCAGTTCTCTTCGTGAAGAAGAAGGATGGTAGTCTCCGCCTCTGCATCGACTACAGAGAGTTGAATGCAGTGACTGTGAAGAATAAGTATCCACTACCCGCATTGATGATCTGTTCGATCAGTTAAAGGGGGCATCAGTGTTTTCCAAGATTGATCTCAGATCAGGGTATCATCAGATAGCCATTAAGGAGGGGGATATTGAGAAGACGACATTCCGGACACGATACGACCACTATGAGTTCACAGTGATGCCGTTCGGTTTGTCGAACACCGGGGAAATTTATGGATCTGATGAACCGCTTGTTCCGGGAGCACCTGGACAAGTCGGTTGTGGTATTCATTGATGACATTTTAATATATTCGAAATCAAGAGCTAAGCATGAGGAACATTTGAGGAAGGTGTTAGAGATATTGAGGGAGAACCAGCTATATGCTAAGTTCTCCAAGTGTGAGTTTTGGCTTGACGGTCTCTTTCCTGGGTCATGTCATCTCAGATGCTGGGATCTCGGTGGATCTAGCAAAGATTGATGCCATGCGTACTTGGCCGAGACCGAAGACAGTTACCGACATTCGGAGCTTTCTTGGTTTGCAGGTTACTACCGGAGGTTTGTTAAGGATTTCAGCAAGGTCGCGAAGCCGATGACCAGTCTGATGAAGAAAGATGCACCGTTCATTTGGACAGATGATTGTGAGATATCGTTTCAGAGTTTGAAGGACTCACTGACCACTGCACCAGTTCTGACTATTCCAGACGGTACGGAGGGCTTTGAGGTTTACTGTGACGCATCCGGCAGAGGGCTAGGCTGCATGCTCATGCAACATGGCAAGGTGGTGGCATATGCCTCACGCCAGTTGAAGAAACATGAGGAGAACTACCCCACGCATGATTTAGAGTTGGGAGCTGTAGTCTTCGCTTTGAAGATATGGCACACTATTATACGGGGTTAGTGTGACGATCTACACCGATCATAAGAGCTTGAGATACATATTCACTCAGAAGGAGTTGAATCTTCGACAGAGGAGATGGTTAGAATTCTTGAAAGACTATGATATTGACCTCCAATACAAAGAAGGGAAGGCCAATGTTGTAGCGGACGCCCTGAGTCGTCGAGCACACTCACTCCATTCGCTAGTTTCTTTCTCCAGCTTGGTTGATGAGGTGCGAGAGGCTCAGAGGACAAATGAGTACATGAGAGAGGTCAGACAGAAGCTGACAAATGGTACCTTTGAGAGTCAGAAATACGACTTCAGACTTCATGATGATGATCTGATCAGACTTAAGGGTCGGTTATGCATACCACGAGGCAGCACAGATTTGAAAGACCGTATACTTAGAGAATCATACTGTTCTTCAGTTTCCATCCATCCGGGAGCCTCTAAGATGTATAAAGACATGAAGAGATACTTCTGGTGGTCGGGGATGAAGACAGATGTTACCGAGTTCGTCTTGAGGTGTCTCACTTGCCAGAAGGTGAAATTCGAGCACCAACGACCGGGCGGAATGGTACACGATGCCAGTTCCGGAGTGGAAGTTCCATGATATCTCCATGGACTTCGTAGTTGGACTCCCACCTGCTAGGGGAGGTCTCAACATGATATGGGTGGTGGGGGATCGCCTTACCAAAGTAGCTCGATTCATACCGATGAAGGATACTTGGAAGGTGACCAAATTAGCTGAGTTATTTAAGAAAGAAATTATGAGACACCACGGGATACCGAAGACCATTGTGTCAGATAGAGATACCAGATTCCTTTCGAGGTACTAGAGAGCTACCAGAGAAACGTTGGGTATAGAACTGAAGTTGAGTACCGCGTTCCATCCTCAGAAGATGGTCAGACTGAGCGTACTATTCAGACACTCGAGGACATGCTGAGGGCATGTGCCTTAGACTTCCAGGGCAGTTGGATTGACAAGTTGCATCTGATCGAGTTTTCATACAACAATAGCTAGCACGCTTCAATCAAGATGGCACCTTTTCAAGCGTTGTACGGTAGACCATGTCATACACCGCTCTGCTGGGATGAGTCGAGTGAGACGGTCATTATAGGACCAGAATACTTAGAACAAGTTAAGGCTGAAGTTCAGCAAATCAGGGAGAACATGAAAGCTGCACAGGATAGGCAGAAGTCGTATGCTGATGTTCGACGACGAGACCTGGAGTTCGTAGTGGGCGACCGGGTATTTCTGCGAGTTTCACCGATGAAGGGTGTATTCAGATTTGGGCAGAAGGGCAAATTGAGGCTGAAGTTTGTTGGTCCTTATGAGATTACGGAGTGGGTGGGCCCAGTTGCTTACAGGTTGAATTTACCTGCTGAGCTGGGTAAAGTGCATGATGTTTTTCATGTTTCACAGCTAAAGAAATACATGCACCACCCCTCCCATGTGTTAGAACCTGAGAGGTTGACGTTAGAACCAAATATGAGATCCGTGGAGATTCCTCAGAGGATCTTGGATAGTAAGACTAGGGACACTCGCCATAAGTCAGTGCGACTAGTGAAGGTTCTCTGGTCTAACCAAGATGTCGAAGAGGCCACATGGGAATTAGAGGATAAGATGAGGTCGAAGTACCCTTCTTTGTTTACCGACTAGATTGTCTGTATAGGGTACGGGGCGTACCCCTTTTTAAGGGGGGTAGAGCTTCCTTGCTTTTGAGTTAGTAAACAAACATGTTTGTCGTTTGTTTGGTTTGTTGGTTTGTTTAAGATGTGATTTTGTGTAAGATATGATTGTGTAAGTTATTACACTTTGGTGGTAAGTTTGAGATAGGTATAATACTTATGTATTGTATTTGTGGTGAACCTTTGAGTCTTGAGAGGTGTGAATGATAATATAAGAGGTGGTGTTAAGATTAAGAAAATTTAAGTACCGTGAATGATTAAGTATATATGTGAACTTTGGGGACAAAGTTCTTTTAAGGGGGGTAGATTGAAATACCCCAAACCTATATATTGTGTTTAGCTGATAAACTAAGATGTAAGAAGGCTAAATAATGCCTTAGAAACATTAGGAAACAATTTAAACCAAAGGAAACACAAGGAAACACCATAAGAGCAATTTAGGTAAAAATGTGCTCTAGGCTTGGAGTAACTTGGGTTAGCACCCAAATATCATTCTTAGACCTTAGTAATATCCTAATGGTCATGTTAAATCAATTACCAAAGAAAACCAAGCTCAAAAACAAGTTAAAACACAATTGTGCTTTAAGGACTCTTAAAGCACATTTTTGAAAAATTGTCTTGGAAAGGGGTTTTATGTGGCTAAATGCCCATGATTACTTCTTAATTAACTTGTGTACTACTTAGTATCACATTAGGAAGTCTAAATCAATGGTAAATAAAAAATTTCACAATTATGTGCACTAGTTTGTGAATAGTAACCAAATAGTGCCTAGTTTAGTCTTTAATCAATTAAGCTTAATTAAGTGGTCAAACAAGACCATGACTAGCCTAAATTAATAAGGGGGCCGGTTTTCTAAGGGATGAGTCACCATATAAGTAAGTTAGTTTATAAAATAAGAAGAGATAAAGTAAAGGTTACTATTTGCTTTTGAACAAATATCTCTTATTTACTTACCTCTCTCCTCCTTTTCTTCATTCTTCATCTTCTCCACCGGTTTCTCTTGCTCTCTTCCTTCTCCATTCACGTAAGAGCAGCCCCCATGCTAGCTCCATCTTCCTTGCCCACATCTTGCTCATTTTAGCTCCAAAATCAAAACAAAATACATATTCTTCTTAGTTAGCTCAAGCTCTCTCTTCCTATCTTTCCAAAACTTCAAGAGCTTCATTTTGGTGCCAAACCAAACCGCCATTAGAGGAGGAAATATAAGTTTGAGGAGTTCATTAGCTTCTCCATTCTCTTAAGGTAAAGAATATGTAAGAAAAATCAAGGTTCTACCATTTCTTCCCTTGTCCGAAAATTTGTACTCATGGGACTCCATTTTTATGCCTTGTTCTAGCTTGTTTTCTATTCTCCAAGGGATAGAGGAGGTCCTTCTTGATTCATATCCAAGCTTGTCTTGAGAATCCAAGGTAAAACATTTAATTCAATACCTTAAAACACATTTTTAACCTAGGGTTTGTTCCTTAAGGTTAGTGCATTGTCTAGCACTCATTAGAATCATTGGATGATGATTAGAACGTTGGCAAGGAGAATTTGGGTGGTGACCGAGATTGTGCAAGGAAAAAAAAAAGCCTAAGTGAGAAAGTTGTGAAGCTTGTAAAAGAACAAGGTAAATTGCTTACCTTAAGGTGTTTTATTGTTTAAGGGAATGGGATTTAGATATATGATAGCTTAGCTTAGAGTTTACATTAGGAAAGGGCTATAAAACCTAGGAGAATCAATGACTATATTTGAGAACTTGTGATTAAAGAGCAAATGGGAAATGAGATAGTTAGACAATTTAAAAGGTGAATTACAAGAGCATTTATATTTCAATGGGAGCCTTGTTGTGTGTATTTGCAGGTCAAAGGCTAATATATGTGGAAATTCAGTGGTTAAGCTTTATGTCATTTAAGGGCCTAAGTGCCAAGCATTTTAAGTTTATGCACTATATTGTGATGTAGTGTAGTTTTGGTGTAAATTGAGTGCTAAGAATGTGTGGAAAGAATTTTGGGTGTTAAAGATTGTTGAATGGTAAAAACCAAGTGTTTGGGTGTAGAAATATACTAGGGAAGCCATGTCAAAATTTAGTGAGAAAAAAGGAGTTTAAAGTGTGTAAATGAAGTTTGATGACCTAGAAGGTACTAGGAATTCTTAGGGCTTAAATTGGTAAAAGAAAGTGAACTAGGGTATTCTTGAGTGTTTAAAGGACTTAGGAGTTGTCTTGAAGGAATTAGAGTTTAAATGAGTGAGTTTTATGTTCTAGGGTTATAGTGGGAGTGTGATTAAGCTTCGTGCAAGTTCTAGTAAATAAAGGAAGAATAATGCTCACAAGAATCTAAGTGTAAGCTTGAGGGAGTTTAGAAGTTTGTGTAAAGGAAATGGGAATGAATAATAAAGCTTTAGGAGTGGTGATAATGCTTATGGAGAAACACTTTGGTTAGTTGAGTTTTTAGGCAAGTTTACATGTTAGTAGTGTAGGAAACTAGGTATAAGTGTTAGGAATTTTTGTAAGAACTTGAATGAATGATCAAGGAATTAGGTATGAGATGGTGGATGGACTAGGAGGATTTTAAGGTGCTAAAATGATGTTAAAACATGCTAGGATACTTATGGAAAGGTTAGGAAAAGATTGGGCAAGATTTGAGGTTCAAAAGAAGTCAAAAAATTGCATTTCTGTACAAGTCTAGCCTTGGTCCGGGTTTGTAACCAAGTACATAAACCCGGACCACATCAAAAACTATCCAGAGACTTATACCGTGACATGGTCTGGGTTTACATCTATGTACACAAACCCGGACCAGTCACAAAACTATCCAGAGACTTATGCGATGTATTGGTCCGGGTTTCCATCCTCGGACACAAACCCGGACCAATCAAAAAAAGCTACAGAATGTTGAAAAATGGGGTTTTAAGGTTGAGACTTGTTTGGTAATGATACTATAAGATTGTTAGGACATAATTAGTGACATATAAAGGTCATTAGGGGCTTAAACAAGCTTAAGAAATAATGAGAAGTAAGTGGCTTTTGAGGTTAAGATTAAACTATAAGGACCTAGTGATTGTTAGTGGGTAAACACTAGTGGTTAAGCAAATTAAGTAAGTTGGGATGAGTTAAGTAACTAATAACCTAAAGTTGGATGAATGCTTTAGGGATTGTGAATTGGGACCCAGAAGAAGAGTAAACGAACAACCACCGACGGTGAACGGTACAGTCTTTCTTGTGACCTGCTTGCTAACGAGGTGTCCCTCGGCTTGTGTGCTATCTGCTTATTTGCTATGACTTAGACAAGATAAAGCATGCAACCAATTTTTATTGCTCTCGTTGTGTGTGTGTCTTCTTTACACTAACCCACGAGACTTGAGGTTGGCTGCTAACTAAGTTTAGTACCTAATGAGTTAAGGAGAGGAATTATATATTGGTAACAGTTGGTTAATACCCGTTGAGGTTTAACTAACACTTGGATTGTAAAATTTTCACTAACTGGAACCTAAAGGGGGGTGGAGTGAGGAACCCGGGACTGACTCCAGTCATGCATGCTAAGGAAAGGTGGTCGGTATATGAATCAGATCCGACTTCCGCTTAAGGACTTGTCTTCGGACTTGTTGCCTAGGGTCAAACGTCGGCTCAGCTACATTGGATTTCCAGTCCAAGGTAGGAGGCATTAAGATGGTGCGGTAGGATCACCTAATCCTAATTATAAGATAAGTTGTTTATTCAACCAATGGAGTTAATAGCTCATTGGATAGGGTTGCTTTTGACCCGACCAAATAAACATTGAGATAAGATACGACCATTTCTATTTAAAGAACGGTTTGTATTTTAAGATTAAGGTAAGACTAAGGCTGAGGTAAGTTAAGATGGACTGAGGAGTTGGAACTTGAGGAGTTAACTCACTAACTCACTTGCTAAGAGAACGCTTTAAGTAGTTCATTTGTGTGTGAACTATGTATGTTCATTTGTGGATTGTTGTTTTATTGCACTTCATATTATGATTGTGATTCTAATCAACTTCCATGCTATCGACAATTAGTCGTCGTAGCCCCGTTAGCTTGGAGGCCATGAGAGGGTCGTACCAGCATTCGTGCTGACCCCCTTTGGGGGCTGTTTTTACTTTTGCAGGTAAGCGGCCCATGAAGTCACACCATGAGAGTAGGAGCAGGTAGACTTAGGTGGGACTTTTATTTTGAATACGGGTTGCGCCTGTGCTCCCGTCTGTTGATATTAAAACTGATAGTGGTTATGTTGTTAACGGAGATACAATGAACTCGGTTGGTGAATGTTTTGGATAGTTGGTATATTCGTTTTGGATAAGCGTTGTAAATATTTCAGGTTCAGTATATTCTTTGATCAGACCGTGGCAAGGTCCTGGTGTTAGATTTTTCCGCTGCGATGTTTATGTTTCAGTTTTCAAGTTTGCGACAACCACGATTGGCTTAGGACGGGGTGTTACAGAAGCAGCTCTAGAGCCATCATCTAAAAAAAGGAATCTTCATCCACAAACGGGAGTCTCGATCCAACCAGTGCATTTATTTTTAACCATCTCACATTGTGTATCATTTGCATCTACCCACAAAGCTCATTCACTATCTAGTGCATCTTCACAACCTGCTAGGCACCTATTACACTACTAGTGTGGTCCAGCCTTTTCCTTCACTAGGCAAATATTGTGCTACTAGTGCAAGATCGTCCACTTCGTAACCCACTAGGTAGCTATTACACTACTAGTGCAAGATCGTTCACTTCATAACCCACTAGGCAGCTATTACGCTACTAGTGCAGTCCCAATATTTTCCTCCACTAGGCAACTATTACGCTACTTGTGCGAGATCGTCCACTTCGTAACCCACTGGGCAGCTATTACGCTACTAGTGCAAGATCGACCACTTCATAACCTGCTAGACAGCTATTATGCTACTAGCGCAGTTCCAATATTTCCTCCACTACGCAACTATTACGCTACTAGTGCAAGATCGTCCCCTTCATAACCCACTAGGCAGCTATTACGCTACAAGTGCGGTCCGGCCTTTCCCTTCACTAGACAGCTATTACGCTACTAGTGCACAATCATTCACTTCACAGCCTACTGGGCAGCTATTACGCTACTAGTGAAAGATTGGTCACTTCATAACCCGCTAGGCAGCTATGCACTACTAGCAAGGTCCCAATTGTTTCCTCCGCTAGGCAGCTATTACACTACTAATGTGAGATCATCCCCTTTATAACCCGCTAGGAAGCTATTGCGCTACTAGTACGGTCCTACCTTTTTTCCTTCACTAGGTAGCTATTGCGCTACTAGTGTAAGATCGTCCACTCATAACCCGCTAGGCAGCTATTGTGCTACTAGTGCGGTCCCACTCTTATTCCTTCACTAGGCAGCTATTGCGCCACCATTGTAAAATCGTCCACTTCATAACCAGCTAGGCATCTATTGGGCTACTAGTGTGGTCTCCTTTTTCCTTCACTAGGCAGCTATTACACTACTAGTTAAGATCGTCCACACACCCGCTAGGCAGCTATTGCGCTACTAGTGTGATATAGTTTTTCCTTCACTAGGAAGCTATTACGCTACTAGTTAAGATCATCCACGCACCCGCTAAGCAGCTATTGCGCTACTACGGTATTGTTTTCCTTCACTAGGAAGCTATTACGCTACTAGTGCAAGATCGTCACTTCATAACCCACTAGGCAACTATTACGCTACTAGTGCGGTCCCGTTTTTCCTTCACAAGGTAGCTATTACGCTACTAGTTAAGATCGTCCACACACCCGCTAGGCAGCTATTATGCTACTTTTGCAGTACCGTTTTTCCTTCACTAGGAAGCTATTGCACTACTAGTTAAGATCGCTCGCACACCTGGTAGGCAGCTATTGCACTACTAGTGCGGTATCGTTTTTCCTTCACTAGGCAACTATTACGCTACTAGTACAAGATCGCTCATTTTATAACCCGCTAGGCAGCTATTACGCTACTAGTGCAGTCCGTTTTTTCGTTCTCTAGGCAACTATTACACTACTAGTGCAAGATTGTTTCACACCCACCTGCTAGGCAGCTATTACGCTACTAGTACGGTACTCAATCAAAGTATTATAGGCTCGTCATAAGTACTATAGCTAGGTGTCAAGAGGTCTAGTTCAGGCTCGTCATAAGACCTCGTACTTTCAATCACATTCTAGGCATGTCATAAGCCCTAGGAAAAGATGTCAAGAGGTTTAGTTGAGGCTCGTTATAAGTCCTCATGCACCTAAACCAATCTAGTGTTACTATTATAGGCTCATCATAAGTCCTATAGCTAAATGCCAAGAGGTCTAGTTGAGGCTCGTCATAAGTCCTCATCTTTTAATTATTGCATTCTAGGCTCGTCATAAGTCCTGTGACTAAATGTCAAGAGGTCCCGTTGAGGCTCGTCATAAGTCCTCATGCGCCCAACCAATTTGTTGTCAGTAGTATAGGCTTGTCATAAGTCCTATAGCTAGATGTCAAGAGGTCTAGTTGAGGCTCATTATAAGTCCTCTTACTTTCAATTATTGCATTCTAGGCTCGTCATAAGTCCTAGAGCTAAACATCGAGGTCTAGTCGAGGCTCGTCATAAGACCTCGTGCATTCAGTCATCATATCATTTTCCCATCGCACCCCTACATTCTCATACTCATGGTCGCATCCCCAGGCACCACAAAGTCATAGTGAGAATTTTCGGTGTCCTTCCGTCCTTGATCCAATTCTGCAAGTCTTCTCTTGCATAATTGAATCAAGGGGAACCATCTACCAAAAATTCTCACCCCATAAATCAAAAGATCGAAAACAAATAAAATGAAAAAGGTTGTCGCCTTTCTATCTCAAAATATGTTGCCGAGCGTGCCAAAATGAAACCACCGCTTTATTACAAAATTATACTTTGAATTTTTGAATCAATTTTCAAACATTTAAAAATACTCTATCTTTTGAAAATGAAGTTTTTACAATAACCCGGTTTTTAGAATAATAAAAATACATATGTTTGAAAAAAATTATTACAATTTTCACATCATTTCACTTATTTATCCATTGAGAAAACCACTATGTTTTTTTAATCCAGCTTTCCTTTAGTTATCGTTTTGTCTTTAGTTATTCATTTCGCACTTTAGGTGTTATTTGTTTCATACAACGCATAAAAAAGAAGCACTTGCTCGGTGGTAATGAAGTCCCTCTCTAACCCTACATCTTTGGTTCGAATCGTATTGGGCTCATGTTTTCCCTTATTTTCTATGATCCTCCCCTTTTTCTTGCTCTCAGTATAAGCTAAGCCAACTGAACCACTATAGTCCATTGCATCCTTTTATCCTTTCCGATGAAGCTCAGGGCTATCACCTAGCCCGCCCCACTTGCAAACTCCCAAACCTTATTGAAACCGGCAGCCCCTGTTATTTAAAACCTAACAAAAGATCAGAACAGGGTTTCCGAACATTTAACTCCCTAGCGGCTGCCATCTCCCTCGTTTTTCCTCGATGGATCACTTTCTCCAAATTGTAAAAAAAAATTGGATTTTGGTTATTTTGGTTAAAAACCGAATTATCCTTGATGGATCACTTTCTCCAAATTGTAAAATAAATTGGATTTTGGTTATTTTGGTTAAAAACCGAATTATCCAAATTAAGATCAAAACCGAATTAATTGTTATCCAAAATCCGAAATATTTTTCAGTGAAAACCGAACTGAAATCCAAATTTTAGCTAGTTTGGATTTCACCTAACCAAAATTTAGGGTTTGTGTTTGACTATTTGTCACTAAAGACTAGAATTAGAAAATAGAATATTCTTTTTTAAAAAAAATGGATAATTTGTTTAACCGAATTAGACAAAATAAAACCAAAATCTAAACTAAATTATAATTTGGATAATTCGGTTAACCATAATTTTAAATTTCATTAGAAAATTTGGTTAATAATCTAAAAAAAAAATCAGTTAATTCGATTTTTAGATAAATCCAAACTCAATGCTCACCTCTACTCCATCACTAGCCTCAGTTCAGTTCTCACTAGTAGTATAACCCTAACTAGAGGCTGTACATGTCGACCATCTTGAACAGGTCGATCGATCACCATCATCCTAGAAGAAAGACCCGTGACGTAGTTCCCTCTCGAACAGTAGCCATTTTCCACCTTCTCCCTCCATCAATCTTCTCGATTGAAGCTACATCCTCTCTTATCTCGATTGGTCATCACCAACTTCCTCAACTAATAAACCCTTCTACTGAACAGCCGAACTCCCTCAATTCTTCTTCGATCAGCTTTGCTTCATAAAAAAAATCAAACAAAAACAAAGAAACCTGGGTTTTTTCCAATCAGTAGCAACTGATCGTCCTCCTCGATCGAATTCCCCTTTTCTTATCCCTTGAAACCACGAAAGACCGCACGCACACCCAAGGCTTTCTTGCATAAAATCAGCAATGGTTTTGTTCAAGACACCTTCTTTGATCGAACTAGTCCATCCTTTTGTTTTCCTTTCTTTCAATTCATTCACCCACCTTAAAACCCACATGGTTTTGATATTTCACACTTTCATACCCACCAGATGCTCAATCTCTGCAACCAAAACCTAAACCGGGGCAATATGCTTGATTCGCGGTTGTAGGCGTCGATATGCCGTGAAACGAGATAGACGAATCCTCCCAAACAAATGGGTTTCACCGTCAATATCCCGTGGTGACCTCATTCTATCGGTTTGTTCTCTGGGTATTGACCCACATGCTATTGATGATTCAAGACTGACTTATGTCCTCATCACTCTCTTTCACTCTCATCTGTTTGTTCTCATTATAATTCATTCTTTAGATTGCTGGTTCATGTATGCTTACTACTTCTCTACAATACACATTTACTAGATTTTGATATTGAATAATCCTTTTCGACCTTTGGATCTTCATTATCAATGCTTAATTTTTCGTCCTAGCCTTGTTCTTTAGTTTTCTAGTATTAGTGGGATTCCTTTGCATTGGATTTTGTTCTGGTTATAATTTACCGTTAACTAGATTTGGGTTTGACTTACTGAAAATGATTACTCATGAGCTATATCTACAAGAGAAAATTGTGTCTCTTCCTACTTCCATGTCTCTGTTTAATGTTTTCTCATTTAAACATAGGGAAACTTGTTCGAGATCACTCTTGCTGCTAATGGTGTAAGCTAAATTGCTAGGTTTGATGATAAATCCTAAACTTGGTTCAAATTGTTGCCTAAAACATTTAATACCAAACCTATATGATTTTCCTTGTTTGAGATGTATATGCGGGTTAAGAGGCTCGACTGGATTTAATATCTCACACAAGATTTGATTCGAGATTGAACTCTCTACTGTTATTTTGGTTTAGTATCTAATCCATGTGTATTGTTATCGCTTCTGGTGGTTTATTGTATTCGGCCCATTAAAGAATTTAGAAATACTTTCATTTGAAGTTGTCCTTTGTGCCTGTAACATCCAACTGCTAAACCTGAACCATCACGAATGAACCTGTAACAATATTACAACACAGTGGAAGAAAGTACTAAAAGTTGGTGTTACCGCCGTTAGTCACCCACGTGACTAACTAGGCTTATTCCAGTCTCAAGCTACGGTCTGATGGACCCGAGTGTACCGAACATAAGTGCGTACAAGTCTTAAAACAAATACAATACTGAGTCTGAAGTATCTCTCCTATTATTACAACTTACTACTACACCACTTTATAAAGCAATGTACAGGCACACTCGAAATGTAAATTAAACCCATAGTGCTCTACCCACTCCTACTCTCAGGATGGGTCCTTGTCTGGCACCTACCTGCAAAGTTTAAATCACAGGCCCCAAGGAGCTCAGCATATTGCTGGTACAGAAAACGTGCAGCCCACAAGCTATCAAGGCTACACACGACTACTTGTCGTATACATGCAGTTGATTATTCATTCAACAATAATAAGAAGTACAATAACAACAATACATTTATGTGAAACATTCACAGCTCAAATAAATCGAACGTCGTAATGGACGTCCATTAATGAGTAAGTTAGATTCCTAAATCCTGAGGCCTGAGAATTGTTTAGTTCTCGTGTTTGACCATTCCTTATAAGTGTCAACCATTCTCCTATTAGAATCGGTTGTGCTCTAACTGAATTGTTTATTTTGTCGGGTCAAAGTAACCCTAGCCAATGAGTTATTAGCTCCATTGGTTTAATAAACAATAATTCTTAAGTTATGAGGGATGTAGGCTTGGCCCTCATGCGCCTCCTGAAGTTGCCTCCCACCTCGAACTGTTCACTCGAGATGGCCTGGTCAGTTTGTCGACCCTAGGCGAAAGACAGATCTGATGCAGATGCCGACTTCCTAAACCTGAACATGCATGACCGGAGTCAGTCCCGGATTCCTTTCCTCACAAGTTCCAGTTAGCTGAAGTCTCTTTGACAATTGGTTAGTTAAACCTCTCTCGGCATTAACCAACTAACAGTAAGGGTACTTATAACTTTATACAATTGTTCATTAAACAAAGTTAATGAACGGGCCCTGAATCAAGTAATGTTAGTGTACAATGGACAATAACAATACAGTAAATCGGTTTCATACTTAATCTTGTTTGGTCGTATCACAATAACACATAGCACACAAACCGAGGTAGACCTCGTTAGCAAACAAGCTACAAGAATCTCATACCTTAGCCTATCGACGTTTGTCCACTCCTGGATGACGTCTCGACTACTCCGGTCACCTACTCCGCTCATATAGTTCATTAGGACGGCGTGGTTAAATAACTTAATTTTCGTACTTTTACTATTCACCGTATTTTACTATTCACCGTATTTTACTATTCACGTATACGTATTTACTATTCACGTATACGTCTCGTATTTGACTGTTCATATATACGTATTTACTATTCATGTATACGTATTTACTATTTATGTATTCATATTTACTATTCATGTATACGTATTTACTATTCATTTATACGTATACTATTCACGTATACGAGTACTATTCATGTACACTAAAATTTTTCGTATACGCCCGTATGATACGGATTTATTTCTTTTCCAATATTACTTGTATTTTCATTAAAAATACTTAAGTAATGATTTTCTCCTATACTTATTAAATTACGGGTATACCCCTCGTATACCTTAAGTTATATACGGGTCTCCTTTAACCCTGTTTAAACACTGTTTCTTTTACAACTTGTTTCTAAATTCTTTATTTAATTTCCTTAACCTTCTAAACACATAAAAAAATTGTGTTATTTACATTACTTACCCATAGTTTCCTCTTAATCTCTATTTTTCTTATAATAAGTTCTAAACTTGTTATTTTTATTTCTAATTTCTCCAAAGTCTTATTTAATTAATTTCTTTTATTCTTTTGGTCAATTACCAAAATATACCTAGGTTTGACCAGCCTTTTATGGTCAAACCCCCTAAAACTGCCATTGACCAAGTTTGACCATGTTTGACCAAGTTTGACCAGGGAAATTACCATTTTACCCTTGTGGTCTTTTCTTTTATGCTAACTCATTTATTAACCAAATTAACTCCAATTAATTTCTAATTTTCGTAATTAATTTTCCTACAGATTTTTGAACACCAAAAATCATTTTAAACATATCTAAATCACCAGATTTAATTATCTAATGTTGTAGTATATATATACTATCTTTTATTAACTTTAAATATACCAAAAACCTTATAAATTCTAGTAATACTTATAAACTCTTTATAAATTGTAAACTTAATTCTACAATTATCTTCCCATCATCTAAACTTCATAAGATTTCATAATAATTCATATATGTTTTCGGCAATTATAATATGTGACCATAACTTCACAAATTTTACATATTACACTTAATTATACTAATTCCTTTAATTTAACTTAGTTATATAATTTTCCTAACTCAAATAAGCCTTCTTAATTTTCGGCCACCCCTTAAATAATAGTATATGAACTTTTCTTATGTATTATGATAGCTTATATTAAAGCTTATATCATAAGGATTATAAATCTAATTTTAGATTTACAAAATATTAACATTTTAGGTGCTAGAAATTAAATCTAACACCTACTAAATTCGGTAATAATAAACAAGGTATACAATATGTTAGATCATATATAGATCAATATTTAGAACCATGAAATAGGTAGTTTTAGAGTTTACCTTGTATATTAACCTTTTAGCTTAATATTTAAGCTTGAATTCCTTAGAAATTTGGCCAGCAATTTGCTAAAGGAATTGTCCCCAAAATTACACAATAAGATGAAGAATAAGATGGGTTAGTATCCCATGCCAATCGGTTGTGACAAAAACAAAGAATAAGAAGTTTTCAAGAAGGCAATGTTTTACCTCGAGAATCAAAGACACTTCTTAGTGGTTTTTCCTGCGAATCTTGGGGCTCATGACCTATGGTTGTAAAGCTCTTGAAGAGAGGATTCCAACGAGCTATCAAGCTTGTGATTTGGGGCTAGGACGAGAAAGTTATGATTCTCACAAGGAAGGGTGTTCTTTAAGGTTCAAAATCGTGAAGTTTGGCTTTGTTTTGTGTTCTTCCTTCAAAGAGAGGATGAGTTCCAAATTTAGAAGCTCTCATTTGATAGGTAAGAGTCTGGGTAATCATTCACTAAGGGGACAAGGTAATAATGCAATGCAAGGAAGTCTTGATTAGGTGTAATAGTATAAAGTAAAGGCAAATAATGCCTTGGTGAGTCCCCTTGCTGTCGGCAGCCCCTCCCTCCATTTGATCTGATTTTTTTTGTTTTATCTTGTATTTATGTAACATTTAATGACTTAATTTCTTTCATTATGACATATACCATGTTATAGGTATGTTACAAGGCCAAAAGTGCCTTAAAACACATTTTATGTGCTTCCCGGTTCACATTGATTTTGCAATTTGTTTTGGCTAGTTTAAATGTGTTCTTAGTACATTTACAACCTTTAGAAACTTTGTTCGTGAAATAGCATGTTGCTAATTCCAATTTAAACCAAGTCGTTTAGTGGTTTCTCCTTGACTTTCGTCGGTTTAGTACCGGTTTTTGTGTGGACTTGTATACTTAATTTGTGTGTATACGCTATGGCTCCTATGACCATTTTATTGTTGTTACCTTACTTCTTAATGGTATTTAGGCTCATTAGCCTTTTAGTTCCATGTATAAATGCTTAGGGCACATTTCTCCTTAAAGCACATTTTGGTGCTCTAAGGTGCGTTTTCGGATGAAACGCTTAAGGCATGTTTTTGTGTACATTGTTGTTTAAAACTCTTTTCTAATGTTTCTAAGGCATATTATAGCCTTAATATATTATAATTAGATAGTTCATCAATATACTAAAGTTTGGGGTATTTCAGTGCCATAGGTTTAATTCAACTTGCTCTAATTTCATGCTTTCTGTTGAGGTACCCTGCTGAATCGATGCTATTTTGGGCATGGAGTGGATCTTGAACCATGAGCAGGTCAGGTCTAGGGATTTTCATCCGTACCACTCCTATGGGTTTCAAAATACAATCAGTCTATGTCTTAAGCAATTTCTTTGCTCTGAGTGTATTACATCGTTTTGGAAATGATATTTGTTTATTGCATAATTGCCTGGTCCCTTGCACATTGATTATTTAACCTGGAAATTGTGTTACTTCCAACGAGGCTACTTGATCCCTTGCATATTGACAACTGGCTTTGAATTATGCTATTTACAATGTTGATTTTTTACCCCTTTGCGCTATATGTTCAATTTGAGTTTTCCCTTATACTTTTACTTTCTGTTATGATCGAGGTACACTTATATCAATAAGAATAGTTTGAGGTGTGTACATGTGGATTTGCTTGTCTTGGAATTGACTTTAGGCTTTGTGACTTGACCATATAGTTGCGCTTTGGGCCTGGTATCGCTTCATGGGTTTGAAAACCTTACTGGTTAGCTATCCTTTCACAAGCAACTTGCTAATTTTTCGTGTCGCACCTTAAATTCGGTTTGGAAATTGAATTGCTCCAGCTTTGAACTTGTCCCTTGCGCATTGATACGTGGTTTGGAATTTAAGTTTGATTACTAGCATGTCTTTGCCTCGCTACGGTTATTTAAGAATATGAATAGTTACCTGAATGTTATGACGGTTAAGACAAATCATTCATTAGCTGGATATCCTTATTAATTCTATTATCCTAGAGGGAGATATAAAATCATTTCCACATATGATCCCACATGACTCACAACTCCAATTTTTTGATACTACACCGTGGTTTGAGTTATAATCTATGATAATGAATTACTTCGAGTTTCAACCTCACTGCTTGATTTATCTTACAATTCATAACATTCGTTGACAGCTTGAAACTCTTTTCTATGTTACCAAATGATGAGGAACAATGCTCACCCTAGTTGTTACACATATCCTATGGTTCTGAAATCGTGTGAAAAGGTTTGTCAGCTATGATTGGGAATCGGGTTGCACTGTCTCTTGATCAAAGAAGGGTTTGTATCACACATGTTTGTGGGCACGAAACTGATCGAGATGTACACAAACTTCAACATAGTTGGCAAAGCTCACAAAGTGTTCAGTGAAATGTCGATGAGAAATTCGGTGGCTTGGACCTCTATGGTGGGTGGGTTCATCGCAGCTGGGAAGGTGGATTCAGTAAGACAACTCTTTGAATTGGCTCCTGAAAGGCTGAAAGAGATGTGGTTCTCTAGAACATCAAGATCTTAGGGTACATTGGAATTGGAGACATGACGAAAGCGAGAGAGTTGTTCACAAGAATGCTGGAGAAGGATGTAATGTCATGGAACACGATCTTGTCGGGTTGCATCAATGTTGGAGATGTAGAGGCTTTTAAGGAAATATTTGAGGAGATGCTCAAAAGAAATGTATACTCATGGAATGGATTGATCATAGGGTATGTTACACATGGCAGATACTCTAAGGTTTTTAATACTTTCAACTAGATGTTTGTGGACCCCAATGTGCAACCAAGTGATGCTACTTTGGTGAGTGTTTTATCTGCATGTGCCAAGCTAGAGGCGCTAGATATTGGAAAATGGATACACGTCTATGCGGAGATCTTGGGGTATGGATCGAATAATGTGTATGTTGCCAATGCCTTAATGGACATGTATGCCAAATGCGGCCTCATAGAGAGTGCACTTAAAGTTTTCAATAACTTGTCCATATCCATAAGAGACTTGGTAACATGGAATGCCATAATCGTGGGCTTGGTGATACATGGACGTGCTTCTAAAGCTCAATACTTATTTGGTCAAATGAAGGTTTATGGTATGAAACCTGATAAGATCACCTTCATTGGAGTATTGTCTGCTTGTACCCACTTAGATTTGGTGGAGGATGGACTTTCTTTTTTTCTTTTCTATGGGTGAATACTCAATCAACCCTAGAATTGAGCATTATGTTTGTGTGATGGCTTATGAGCACGAGCGGGTATCCTTGACCGAGCTCTAGAATTCATGAGGGAGATGCCAATGGAAGCGGATTGCCTAATTTGGTCGTCATTACTCAGAGCATGTAGGATGCATAAGAATGAAGAGTTGGTGGAGCTAGCTTTGAACCGTCTTGTTATGCTTGAACCAGAAAACCCAGCCATTCATCTGAGGATGTCAAATATGTACACGGGATCTGGGAAATGGGAGAAGGTGTCATAGATCAAAGTTGCGATTAAGGACACTAGGTTTAGGAAAACACCAAGATGTATCTTACTCGAGATTAATGATAAAGTGATCGAGTTTTATTCATTGGATGAGAGGCATTCAAAGAAAGAAGAAATATATCGCCGTATAAGGGGTTTGCATGAGATCTTAAAACAACTTCACCGGCTACATGATTATATGGACGATTGATATAATTTCATCAGGGGAAGGAAAGATGTGAAAAGAACAGAGTAGGTTATGTACATAGGAATATGACCTTTAGATCACAGAGATCTCATCCTCCTCCTTGAGTTGATTCCTTCAGCATTGTACTCCCCAAACCGGTTCAGCCCCAGGTCGAAATGAGACGAGAATACTGATTCAATAGTTTAGTGTTAATACTAGTTAATTTGTAATGACGTCGTTCATGATGCTTGTATTCTATGTGCCTTTGTGCATACAACATCCAAGTATCTAATGGTATTATAGTTATTGATATACTTTTGGTTAATGAAAATAAACTACCGGTCAATTGCTAATGTACTATTGATAGTTACTCATACACGATTAGTCAATGGCAATGTACTCTTAGTTAATTGTTGTTGTATTATTAGAAAACAACTAATGTACATGTACTCTTGATCAACTGCTTAATTATGTATTAAATAGGCCTAATACTGGTCAAATTGAAAAAAGATAAAAGGGGATCCAAATATGAAAATCATCACAATATTCAGTAAAGGTGAGACAAATCTTAAATTCATAGTATATGGTGAACATGTTTGTATAAACACTATCAACTCTAAAGGAGCTCTACAGTGGTCAAATCAAGGGACAAAAAGAGAGCATGCATCCTCAGATGATTACAATCTCCAGTAAAAAGGACATGAATCCTCATGCTCACACAAAATTACAAAGAAAATTAAGACACTAACCTAGAGAACAGGTGAGTTTTACTAGGGCAAAATTATGGTCATTTTGTCCCTTGATTCTACTACAAATGCTAGTCCAGACTCCATGTTGGAACCCAAGGTTTTACTGATAATGGCAACAAAGTAAGTCTGGTGATAGAAGAAGTATCACTGATAATAGCGTCAGAGTAAGTCTGGGTGACGAAGGAGTCTGACTGGACAAGGAGTCGTTCTGCGATATAATATTCTCCTAGAAAGTTCTAGAAGCTATGAGGCAAACCTCTACTGTTAAAATGTGGATAAATTTAAGGAAATAACTACTACACATGTTCACATATAACCAGCTCCGAAAATCAAGGGGTCAAGGTTAAAGAGTGCCAGAACGAGTCCCTCTGCAGAGCAGTTGAGATATTTCCCGCCCAATGCGTAGTGGGAAGATGTGGGACGTCGTGGAAACATCAGTTTACACGTTATGGAAGCGGAAACTTCGGGTATTATCAGTATTTAAGCACCTAGAAGTCATTTGCAATCGTTGGAGCTTTCACTTCCAAATTTCCTAGAAAGAAAGAGAGTCATATTGAGAAAGAAAGCATTTTCGAGAGATCTTAGTGAGACTTTGTCATTTTAGCTTAGGTATTTATTATCTATAGAGTACACAAAACACTCCCTTTACCCCTTATTCCGTATTGATCTACTTCTAGAGTAGAGCGAGTGTTGGATGGGACAGAACACCTTTGTCGAAGCCCAAGATAGGAAGCTAGGTTGTAATTCACATTAAATTTCAATACAAGCAAAATCTTGTCTTGTTAAGTTTTATACAAAAGCTTCAGCGTTACTTTCTTGGAAAATACTTGTCTCCAAGCAGAGTTGGTCTGAGACTAACACCTCAAACCTACTCGATCAGCACCCCGATCCTATCACTTCATGATTCCAATGTGAAATCAATCCAAGCACAACAATGGTCATAATCGTTTTGCCCCTTGGTCAGGGTCTAGGATTTCAGCTATGAATTCGGGGGTGATGTTCGTGTTTTGCAATGAATAAAAGACAAGGGAAAGACTATAGCACACTTGCTAGATGGAGAGGCAAGTGTAAAAATGGAAGAAATGTGAAATATTATCGGATGTTAATTCATAATATGAGCATAAGAGTGTGCACTTTGCTAAACCAAAACTTAAAGGTATATCATAGTAATTCACAAAAGGTAGAAGTATTTAATAAATTTTGTCTAAACTTCAAAGAGATATGGTGAAAATTTAACTAGATCTTAAGTAGTAGTGGTCTTCCCTACATACACATGTAGTTAAGTTGCCTATATATAGACCCCTCACCTAATAAGTCGAACTCTCTTTTGCAGTGTACATCCAAACCCAACCTGGAACAAATAAACTGAAAGGAAAACTGTATCGAGGATAGTCTCTCCGTGGCGAGTGGGCTTTGTGACACTTTTCCTCTTTAGTTACATTGGGAACAAGATGGTGATGTTTCCAATGATTCCCTAGGGAATGAAAGTTTTCATCATAACAATTTTCATGTGGCTTATTGATCTACCCTTGGCCCCTAAGACTCTTCTCCTCTCCTACTCGAATCTCGCCATCCCACCTTCCTCTTCCGTATTCCTTCTCAAATCAACACCACTTCCGGCAATGGCGAATTTGTGAACAAAATATCAGGTTGAAGAGATCGCCTCTCGATACGCTGATCTAACGCTCATAGAGGAAGAAGGCCTCTTAATGAATCTGGATGACTTGATGAAGCAAGGGGAATGTCGACACTACGAGCGTTGTAACTGGGGTATGTTGTTCTCCTCTCGAGTTACTGATGCTCGGGCACTTGAAGGAACCTTGGTTAAAGTTTGGCAATTACATGGATAATGTAAGGTCAAGAATGTTGGAACAAACCTCTTCATGTTCGAACTAGGCAAGGAGACGGATACTAAATATATCCTCAATCGGGGACCCTAGACCTTTGATATCTCACTCTTGGTCCTGCAACCAGTGGAAGTTTAGATATCACCTAAAGATCATGTCTTCAGCTTTTTCTCATTTTAGATCCGGATCCATGTCGTGCCTCTCATTTTCCGCCATAGATACTTTGCCTAACGACTAGGCTCAAGATAGGGACTTTTTTTGGATTATGACAAGGATGATGGTCACTTTGGGGGAGATTTTGTGACGAGTATAAGATCAGGAACGATGTTTATAAGCCGGTCTTGTGTTGTATCTTCATTGCTTTAAAGGGAACTACCTCGGTTCTTCGATTGTAATATGAGAAGATGCCCCCAATCTGCCCACTGTGGTATGTTTCTTCATTCTTCCAAAGAATGCCCAAATTTCAAGGACCCAAAGGAGGGCACTATTCCTTACGCATCATGGCTCAAGGCTTCAGGTCTGTGGATTGCGTGTCGGGTTATTGATGAGGATGAATGTGAAATATGGAAGATCCTGGAAGGGGAAAGTAAGAATTCAATTAAAGTGGATGCTTCGAAGAATTTGGACCACGAAGGATAGAATTTGCATGCACCCAATATGGATGCTTTGAAGGATACACATGGAACAGAACCTGAGGATTGAATGAGGAAGTTGACCTTGGTGGTGGATCACTTATCACTCATAAGGACAGTGGTAAGAAGAGGCCAGGAGATAACTCAGAACCGTCATCATCAAGCTCTCAGACCTCCAAGCAGAGGATTGAGGACCTTGTGAATGAGTCGTGGTTGGTGGATTGCCCGGTGCTCATGCATACTGCAGACCACTTGGAGACGATTGGGGGAAGAAGAGGAACCTTGACAGGGTCCTAGTCGGGAGTTCTCTGAGGGAGGTTTGGATGCATAATAAAGCTAGTCCAAATGTTAAGAAAGGTAAAAATATCAAGTCTCGCCAAGACTAGACCTAGCAAAGATGACCCTAACCCGAAAAACCGAACCGATCCGAACTCGATTTTAAACCGAATGATGTGGCCCAAAATGTGACCCGAAAATCCGAACCGAACCAAACCAAAACTGAATCCAACCGAAATATGGTACTACCCGAATCCACCCAAATCGAATTGACCCGAACCGAATTGACCTGAACCGAGTTCACCTGAATACTTTGTTAAAACCTAAATGTACTATAGTTGTTCTAACCATAAAAAATAATCCTAAAACCAACAACACATAATGGAAGTTTAGACATCCAATAAGTGTTCATTGCTCACCAATGATATATATAATATTGGAAATCTTCTATCTTCAAACATCTCAAGCCTTGTTGTATTAAAACATTCATAAGTGTGTTGGGAATGTCCTTATAATGACATCTGGTTTTATAATACAAACAAATGCATATCATTACTATTTTATAATACTCTATTAAATTTGATTTTTTATAAACTTAGGGTTCTTTATGTTTAGGACACGAGACTTGGGAATGGTTTAAATGTTGATGAAGTTAAATTATAAAACCTAAACTTTTCGGTTGAGACATTATACTAACCAAGATTGATGTGTATATGCCTAAAAAATTACGCAATAAAATGAGGAAAATATATTCTAAATGGTAAATTATTGTGTATCATTACCATTTTGTATTACTCTATACTTTTATAAACTTAGGTTCTTTATGTTTAGGACTTGAGAATGGTTTGAATGTTGATGAAGTTTCAATTATAAAATCTATAACTTTTCAGTTGAGAAATATACTAACCACGATTGATGTCTAAATGCCTAAAGAATAAAGATTTCAAAAGTTACACCTTACTTAAATACCAACTTAGGAATAGTTTGAATGTGTATATATCATCACATCACCACTTTGGTTTCTCATTAATATCGCAAAAAAAAGATTACAAAACTTACAACCCCAGCCTGGTAGCGAGTGGAGGACACTCGTATGAGACACGCGTATGAGACGGTTATGGCCGACGAGTACACAAGGTCACGGGCGCGAGGTGGTGACGAGCGCACAGGGGCATAGGCGCGAGGCGGTGATGGATTGGCACGGGCGTACAACACTTATGCGAGACGACTAGGGCTGGCATAGAACGTACACAGGGTTTGACGGGTGGGGGACGGTGGGAGCAAGGCGTCGGGAGTGGGCGGGGTAGACCGGGCGTGAAATACCCCTAATCTTTAAAATATAATTAAATGATCTATTAATGATCTAAGATGATTATTAAACATCTAAATATTATTGGGGAACAATCTATAAGATCTCAACAAGGCAAAACACGCCTTAAGATCGGTAAAGCCAAAAATGTGCTTTAAGACGCCATGAAGGTTGTATGACCCCAAGTAGGATCCAAAGTGGATTCCTAAGTATTATAATGAATCAAGGAACACAATAAAACCATTCTCAAAGAGAACTAGCTCAGGAACATCCTGTGACCACAAATGTGCGCTAAAATCCTTAAAGCACGCGTTTTGTGAGATTGCCTTTTAAATTGATTTTAATAGGCTTAAAAATTATTAAATATCCTTAAATATGATATATAATCATATTATATCATATTAGGAATTTAATTCCAGAAATTTCCGAATTTTTACAAATTAATATTAAATATTAATAAAACCCTAAAGTGGGGCCCGCATGAGTCAACATGACCAAGCGATGGTCAATGGTCAATTAATTGACTCATTTGAAATGGTGGCCGGCTGCAATAAGAGAGGAGGCCTGTTAATTTCCTGATTGACAATAATGCTACCTAATGTAAGACTTTTTCAAAATAATGTTACTTTTTACATTATTTTCAAACTTTACTTACCTTTCCATCTTCTCCTTCCTACTTGTCCGATTCTCTCATCCATTCCAGCCAGCCCTCTCCTTCCTCTCAAGCTCTCCAAGCTTGTTCTTGCCATGGAAGGAAGTCTAGCTCCTAAGCCTTCTAATGTAAGTGCTTTAATGTCATTTTTAGCTCTTTTCTTCATCTTTTCACCACCAACACCTAAAATTCGTGGCTCATCTATTCCTATGGCTTATTCTCAGTGTTCTAAAGGTTAGAACAAGAGCTAAACTCGGTTTGAGACCAGTAGAGGGGACCAAGGTTGTCCAAATCTACATTTTAAGGTAAAAATGTGCTTTAAGCTCATAACTTTTGATTCCCTTCGAGTTTGGCTGTGAAATTTTGGTCATAGACTCATCTTCATCTCCTTTTCATGTGGGATCTGTTGGTTAGCCATTTGGAGCAAGGGTGACCGAGATCCAAGAGAAATACTCTCTTTTAAGGCATTTTTCCAAGGTAAAACCTAATAACAAGGTAGGATTTCGAGATCTAACTATTTCCTATGTTAATATGGTAGATCTAACACCTTGTGGTGTGTTTGGTTCAGGTCGAAAATACCTAGAACTTCCCTTGCATTTTTAAGGTGATTTTTGCCTTAAATCTTACATTAATTATTCCTTATGGTTAAGCTCATGCTTGGAGTGTAACCATATCTTTTTTGTGTATTAAACATGTCTAAATCAAGTGGTGAATTTTCCTACAAGTGACCGAGCCTATACAAGGATAATCAAGGTATAACACCTTAAACTTATGATTTTTGCAATCTTTAAGTATATATATATATATGGCCGAGAGTGAACATACACATATAGGTCATATTGACCTAAAAATGTAAAAAAAAATGGCTAAGATAAATTAAGCTAGTCATTTAAGAGATTTAATTAACATAATGGTCAAATTATGACATTATGTGGAAAAATAATTAAACCATGGAGAGGCCGAATATATATGCTATATTTTGAGACATTTATTGTGTAATTTATTTTGCAAGATCAAGGTTGTAATAAGGCCATGTCATTAGGCCATTTTAATTTAAGTTTATAAGCTTATTTAGTTTTATTTATGCTTATAATTAAAGTTGGGGCCAATTCGTAATTATTAAGGAATTAGAAAAGCCGTGGGTAATTTAGAGCAATTTAGGGTTTTTAAATGAATTTAATAAAAATTATAACATTTTATAAAGTTTTGGGTCAAAATTGTAAAAAAAGAAAAGTATAGGTCATTATTGTAATTACCGAAAATTGGTTCCCATTTGGTATTAGGGGTCAAAGTTGACTATATAGGAGACTTTGACCAAGTTTAGAAAATTTAAGAAATTAAAATACTACCTTATAATGAGATACTTATTAAATTGTAAAAGATTTATAAGGTTTGGGGTGGTAATGTAATTACCGAGAATTAAGGGTAGTAAATGGAGTTTAGTAAAGTCCTTAAGTTATTAGAAATTTTAGAAGTTTATTTGGTTAAATTTGGAGTTCATGTGAATTATATAAGTATAATATATGGTATTTTATGACATTGTTATAAATAGGTAACAAATGTATAAAAACCGTGAATTAAAAGAAGTATAAGGTTAGGAATAATGTTTATAACCTTTTGGTATAGTTTGGTAATTTTTGGAATGGTATATAAGGTTTTATAAAGATATATGTATAATATATAGTTTTAATGGGATTAGAAAACTATGTACTATAAATTGGAATTGAATTGTGAGTTTATAAAGTTTAGTGGTTATAAGTGAAAGCCGAAAATACTAAGGGCTGTTTGATATTTAAAAACAAAATATAACTATAGGTTATAATTTTTTAATGATTTAAATGTCATAAGATATGTTATATAACTATAAGATGACATTATATTAATTAAGAGGTGGATTTTATAAATACTTAAGAACATAGGCGCTGTTCGAAAATATTAACATTTTTAAATGGAATTTATAATATGGTTTTAATGTTATAAGAGTTATAACATTTATAATATAAGAGATATTCATTAAAAAGAATGAATATAGATTATAAGACTTACCATATAATAAATAGTTCCATAATACACACATATAAATAAATATGTGTAATGGTGTAGAAAATGTGATATGGTTCAATAATATAAATTATCATAATTAAAATGATAATAGTTAAGGAGAAAAGAATTATAAACAGTAGTTATGGAAATTCTAAAGTTAAGAGTATTCATGGGATAATAAGGATCCTAAATATTAAGAGTATAGTTTACAGATGAATTATACCACATGAAATATAAAAAAAAAAGAGACAAACCTTAAAAAATAAATACTAAGGTAAGATGCATAGTGCATGACAAAGGATTACACATACAATAATGAAACAAACTGTATGATGTATAAACAAACATTAAGTTACATGCGATAACAAGTTTAACAACAACTATACTAACATACAAACAAGACTACGCATGTAATATAACACCTTTTCCCAATCTCGAGTTAAACCTAAAACCCGACAACATTGATAGTTAATAACGGGGGGTTAACCGGGAGGTGTTAGTGACGGTACGGGGTACCGTAGAATTATGTTGTTATACGGTATGCTAATCAGTAGCATTATGTATTGTTTAGATTGTTAGAGACTACACAAGGAGCATAGGATCTTGCTGATTCATACTCCACCGTAATACATCGGGGTGAACGGTATGTTGTTATGTGTCTCTGATTGTCTCTGAGGGCTTCCTCAGTTCAGACTTCTGTGTGATCTGTGATAAGATTGTTTGTCTGAATGTTTAATTTAATATGCATGATCTTTATATTTATAGCTGCTCATTATTTACTGTTGATGAGTTAACAGTATTGGTTCGTATATAAGAACCTATATATAAACGAACTAGCGGCTATGGTGCTATCTTATACGAAAAATAAGGAACGTCAGAAAAACGTTGTAGCACTAGGATAATAATACATATATATTATCCAAGACTTTCATACGGAGCATTGGCCTTTCTATACGCCGCTCTCGTATCTAACACTGGATCCCGAGTTTACAGACTCCGGATTGGACTAATGATCTTGGTCTGCTGTGTTAGAAAATTTGGTAATGCGATGCGATGGTATAATCAAGTAAATAATGAATGGAAGTAAAGCCAAGAGGATGTGGCTCTTGGTGCGCGCTGTGATCACAAAAACGATACCAGGATGTCCGCGTACGGGTCCGCAAGTATCAAGAAAATTTCCCGTGAGCTAGAATGGCTCGTTGGTCGGAGACTCTACCGTTGGAGTGGCTACTGCCGTGGGTGACCCGCCATAATATATGGGTAACTAGAGACATGTCGTTTTAATGAGACAATGTCACTAGGTATAACTGAACAATAATACATTTGAGAATTATACAGTGGCGAACAATATTGGCTTCCACACCATGGACGAGAATTAATACTTATTGTTACTCTCGTTGTTTCGCTTATTGTTCATTGGTTATACTTGTGGTATATTATGTGCGTTGATGGTTGTGTTGTTGTATGGATTAATGTTGTTTATTTTACAGTTTATATATTAAAATGGTATTGCATGTAATGAACCTCATGCTCTCGACCAAATAATTGAGGGGTCTTTGGGGGCATGACGGGGCATGTGATGACATACTCAGCAGGGGCTGATTCCATACCACAAACCATCTTTATTTCAGGTGATTAGCTGGTGGGTCGCAGCGAGACGTGACCATTGTGATATTACAGTTGGTTTAGACTTGGTACGGTGTGATACTCAGGTTGTTTTGGACTCGGGTTGTTTAACCGAGGTGTATTTGGTTTAGATGCTCACGGTCTGTAATAATTGTTGATGCTAGATTTGTTTTAAGTTGTTTCTACTATCTATCTCTTGTGGTCACTGCGGGAATACGTTTCGCAAGTTGATTATCAGGTAAATCGTTATCACCCGTATGGGCGAGTGATAACAGTGACACCAGTAGAGCGATAGTTTATTATTTACCGCTGCGAGATATTATTGTGCGCGACTTCTATAGGATTACTAGGAACCGGTTTAGTAGGGGTGTTACAGGGCGTCAAGTGCCAAATATTGACACCAATTCACAAAACAATTTATTTATACTTGGTCGATACAATTAGTAAATCTATTGTTGAAAAATCATGTACAAAAATTGTCATCCAATTTGATTATGTTTAACCAATACACAATAGCGGTCTTGATCAAGAGCGATACTATATTCAAGAGAATTTGAAGCCGAATATGAAAATCAGTACAAGTTACAAAGGTTGCTTAAATTTGTACTTTACAATATTTTTTATCAACCTAACGCTGATAAGTCACCCGAATTGACCCATAATCCGAAAAACCGAATGAACCAACCTGAGCTGACCCGAACCGAAAGCACCAAACCCACAGTCACCAAACCGAAATCACCCGAATCTATTTAACCATATTAAAACCCGACCCAATCCGAACCGACCGAACATTGAATTCTACAAATTGACCCGACCTGAACTAACCGAGTGACCCGAATTGTAGGTCTATCAGAGACCACATATCCTAGGCACCTTGTTCATCGATCATAGTCAAAATCGATGATAGAGTAATTTCAGGTGAGTCAAGTCCTAAGCAGCTGGGAGTTGCCAGAAAAATGCATTGGTGGTATGGTATGGCTGCAATAGGGGGCAGGAACTCTTGGCAGCCATAAGTTCGATTTCCCCTCCTGTTTTTTCTGATCTTTTATCATTATCTCTCCTTGTCGTTCTTTTTTTTTATCAATCTTTTCTAACTTGCTTACACTTGCATGTTGATGACTGTGTTGTGGTTTAATCTCCTCTTGCATAGACTACATGTCATCTCTGTACAATTTTTGATGTTTGTTTGGGTGGTGAGCTTCGGAGTTTGGGTGGTGAGCTCGGAAAGCTCAAATTGCTTGGACATGTCTTAGTGCATTTCATAATGCACTATACGTTGGGATATTTAGCTGGAGCTAAATTGACCTCACAAGTTGTTCATTTTGTTGCTGGTTTTTATCAAATATATCAAATGTAATGCTCTCTAGAAATAAAAGGTGGCCATATTAGGTCAAATATATTCTCTTCAGTAGAATACTTATTTGATGACATAAAGTACATTTAAAGACAATGGGCGATCAATCTTATTAAAATATAGACCTATTTCTTGATGTTGGCAAAAAAAATCGAAAAGAGGATGTTGGCAAAATTTGATTTAACTCGTGGCACCTCAAAAATAATTTAATTGTTGTCTAGCCTTCTATGCAGCTTTAGAAGGGTGTGGATTCTGTTCAGGGCCTTATGCATTTCCCTGAATCATCCTGGACTAATTAACAGTCATTAGATTAGGAGGTGTATATATGGAGGATCCAGATTATATTAAATTGTTTTTAGAAAAATAAAACTGACATTAGTGGTAGTTAGTTATACTGATTTTGTGGGAGGCAGTTTTTCTACCACACAAAACACATAAAACGTCTTCATCATTTTCCCCTTAATCATCTTTGGAGTAATTTTCAGTCATCAAATTACCTAATTTTTTTGCAGTATCTCTACATACCATTATTATTTATTATCAGTGCTAGTAATCTCAGTGTTACTTTCTATGTGTGGTATTATTTACATCATTCATTGGTATTTTTTTCACATTAACATGGTATTTATTATAGTCACATTTGGTATCTTATCGCCATACATGTGTATCTTGTTTTGGGATATTCATGTTGAACGAAAATAAAGGTGTTACATTAGAAACAATTACATATCTAGATCTGGGTAAAAGGTATTAAATTTTGGTTGTTGGTTCATTTTTTCAGGTAATTAGCTATACTGTTAAACTTTTTATGAGTGGTTCTTTTTTCATTATTCATTGGTATTTTGTTCACGTCGGCATGGTATTTATTACATCACATTTGGTATCCTGTCGCCATATGTGTAGACAAGTACACATCTTTTGAAATAAATACCCGCATAGGCAGAGAAAGTACCAGTATTTTGTAAAAAAGTAACAGCCTTTTAAAAACAAATACCAACAATAGACAGAGAAAGTACCAAATACCAGTAATTTGGAAAACAACTACAACCCTTTTGGAAAACAAATACCAGCCATAAGCTGAGAAAGTACCAACCTTTCAAAAACTAGTACCAGCCTTTGGAAAATAAGTGCCACTCATAGACAGTGAAATATCAAAGTAAATATCAAAGTTTTTGAAAATAAGTCTGGCCTTTTGGAAAAAAAACCAGTTATAGGCAGGGAAAGTACCAGCAGTTTTGTAAAATACCAGCCTTTTGAAAACAAGTACCAGCCATGGGTAGTGAAAGTACCAGCAGTTTTGTAAAATAAGTAATAGACTTTTGAAAAACAAATACCACAGTAGGTAGAGAAAGTACCAAATACCAGCAATTTGGTAAACAAACAAGCCTTTTGGAAAATAGATACCAGCCGCGGACTGAGAAAGTATCAACCTTTCAAAACTAATACCAACCCTTAGGTAAACAAGTACCACTCATAGACTGAAATATCAAAAAGGAAGACGCTCATTAAAATCCCCCAACTTGACAACTATATACGACAAACAAATTTGAAATACTAAAACCTAATTAATGCAACAATAAAGAGGATTAATAGAAAAATAGAAAGAAAAAAGCAAACAGAATTACTAGTATCAACTGGGTGTTCCTTGTTCGCCGCTTGGGGTTCCAAAGACAGACGCAAGGAAGTGGATTGGTGCTTCATCAATCGTCCATGAGAAATTAGCGAAATCAAGTGGGAAGAATGAAGCAGGGTTGTCGAGGATGAACAACCGACGTGGGAGAGGTGCTTCAAAACCGCTAATAAATCTCAGAATCCTATTGCGTATGACAGGCCAAGGGACCCTCTATTGCTGATGATGGTGCTGATTACAGAAATAGAAGAAGGAATAGAGAACGGTGGTGTGGCGGCTCTGTATTCAATGTATATTCATCTTGTATTGATTTCCGCAAGAATACAAGGCCTAGGGTACTGTTCTTTATATACTAGGTTAGAGTAGAGAAACGCAGAGTTTAAGTAAGTGACAATGTACAAAATATCTGTAGATATTAAACGTGGGCCTATTTACGAATTGGGCTGCTGTTTACAGACTGGACTCATACTCTCAATATTCCCCCGCGATCCAAAGGGGTGAAGACCCAGTCTGGATCGAAGCATAGCGAAGCGGGATGAAGACAGAGGCTTGGTCAAAACGTCGGCGACCTGGTCAGCTCCGGCAAGGAAGGCAATTTTCAGAGAAGAATTTTGCACCCGTTCACGCACGAAGTGATAGTCGAGACCGATGTGCTTCGCGCGGGCATGGAACACGGGATTGGAGGCGAGATAGGTGGCTCCCAAGTTGTCACACCACAAAACTGGAGGATTTGAAAGGTAAAACCCTAACTCCCCAATTAAGTTCTGTAACCATATCAACTCGCATGTTGCATACGCCATTGCACGGTACTCTGCTTCTGTTGTGGATCGTGCCACAGTCGGTTGTTTCTTAGATTGCCAAGAAACCAGATTTCTGCCCAAATAGACACAATAACCGGTAGTGGACTTGCGATCAATAGGATCATTAGCCCAGTCCGCATCGGAAAAAGCCTGAAGAGTAAAGGGAGAATCGGTAGAGATGTGAAAGGATAGATCTAGGGTTGCTTTCAGGTAGCGCAAAATGCGCTTCAGGCTTTTCCAATTTTGAGAGGTAGGAGAGTGCATCGATTGACACAATTTGTTGACTGAGTAGCTTAGATCGGGCCTCGTTAGCGAGAGGTACTGTAGTGCACCCAATAAGCTGCGAAAAAGGGTGGGATCATCAAAGGGGGTGCAGTCTTGTGACTGAGTAGAACTGGGTGCACTCATAGGGGTTTGCACTGGTCGAGAATGTAACAGATTGGCTCGGAGAAGTAAGTTCTCGATGTATTTCTTCTGATTTAAGTGGAGGCCAGAAGGAGTGCGAGAGACTTCAACTCCCAAGAAGAAATGTAAGGGACCAAGGTTTTTAACTGGAAACTTAGCAGACAACTTTGATATAAACATTTGCACCAGAGATGGGGAAGAACCTGTAATGATTATGTCATCGACATAAATGAGGATAAAAAGAGTGTCACCCTGATAGTGATAAATGAAAAGAGATGCATCAGCCTTTGAAGGGATAAAACCCATGTTTAGCAGAGTGTCACTGAGCTTAGAAAACCAAGCCCTAGGAGCCTGTTTTAGGCCGTAAATAGATCTCTGTAGGAGACACACATGATTGGGAAAATAAGGATGTATGAAACCAGGGGGCTGAGTCATGTAAATTTTCTCAGTTATATCACCATGCAGAAATGCATTTTCTATGTCAATTTGGTTTATCTGCCAGCCCTTAGAAACTGCAATAGATAATATCAGCCGTATAGTCTGAGGTTTAATAACTGGACTGAAGGTCTCAGAATAATCAAGGCCTTCAGTCTGAGTATAGCCCCTTGCAACCAGTCTTGCCTTTCTCTTTTCTATAGAACCATCTGGCCTCCGTTTGGTTTTCAGAACCCATTTAACACCTAGAGCCTTAGCATGTGGAGGTAGGGGAACCAGAGTCCAGGTATGGGTCCTTTGAAGGGCTTGGAATTCTCTGAGCATGGCTTCACGCCACTCAGAGTGAGGGACAGCTTGCTTGAAGGTGGGTTCATCAGGGATAGTGGTAGTAGCATGAATAGATGGCCAAACAACTGTACCATCTGTTCTGACTAGAGGTTTTCTAATATTGTCTCGCCCTCTAGTGATCATGGGATGAATAGGTTGGGGAGGTGGGTGCTGAGGACTTGGGCTGGTCAAAGGAACAGAAGGGGAGGAAGGTGTTGTATGTGGGGTAGAATTTGTAGTAGTACAGAGAGGAGAGGAGGAGGGAGTTGGTGTATGTGGAGCAGTGTGTGGAGGACTGAGCATAGGAGAGGAAGGTGAAGGGTCATGTGTATGTGGAGGTGCAGTATGAGATGGCTGGCTGGGATCAGCAGAAACAGAGAGGTAGGGAGGTTGATAAGTTTCTGTGATGGTGTGAGATGTAGAAGTGGGAAAGGAAGGGAAGGCATGTTCATTGAACAGAACATCCCTGGAGGTATAGGTTCTCAAGGAGATGGGATCAAAACACAAGTAACCTTTGTAGTTTTGTGCATAGCCTAGGAATATGCACTGAAGAGATCGAAAACTCATCTTGTGAGTGTTATAGGGTCGGAGATTTGGCCAACATGCACAACCAAAGACCCTAAGTGTGGAGAAATCAGGTGCAGTTTTAAAGAGAGCCTCATAAGGGGTCTGAAGTTTCAGAACAGGAGTAGGTGTTCTATTTAGCAAATAGGCAGATGTAAGAAAAGCATGTTCCCAGAAAGACATAGGCAGAGAAGCATTAGCCAAAAGACTTAAGCCTTTATCAACAATAACCCTATGTCGTGCTTCAACAGAACCCTGCTGCTGGTGAGAATGTGGGCAAGAGATGCGAAGAGAAATACCTGCCTTGGATAGAAAGGGTTTGAGTGGTTTGAACTCAGCCCCACCATCAACCTGAATTGCTTGAACAGTAGTCCCAAAATAGTTTGAGACAAGTGGCAGAAAAGTAGTGAAAATAGCATAAACCTCAGACTTAGCAGCCATTGGAAATAACCAGACATATTTACTGAAATCATCAACAACCAGCAGATAGTATTTGTTTCCTTTCAAGGATAAAGTATGTGAAGGCCCCCACACATCTAAAAACAGTAATTCAAAAGGTCTCTTAGACATGGAATCTGACCTAGGATGGGGAAGAGCATGCATCTTCCCCATATAACAAGCCTTACAACCGTGCTGAGCAAAATTTTTAACAGAGACTGGTAGAGAAAATTTGTTAACAGTATAACTAGTAATTGTTGAAGAGGGGTGCCCCAGTCTTTGATGCCAGATACTAGTAGAAGTCTTTGCTGTAACATTAATCTGAGGAGAGTCAGCAGCTGAAGTAGTGGGTTCTCCAAAACTGTAGAGCCCACCTTTAGTTCCTCCCTTGAGAAGAACTCTCCCTGTTGCCAGATCCTTAACCATGAAAGAAGTAGGATAAAAGGCAAACATAACATTATGATCAGAACAGAACTGTCTAACAGAGATTAAGTTCTTGTTTAAAGCTGGAACATATAAGAGTTTAGGGAGAGAGAAACCACCAGATGGAGTGGGCAAAAGACCTGTCCCTTGGCCTTTAATAGGGAGAGACCCACCATTTCCAAAACTTACTTCATCTGAGCAAGGAGACTGATTATCTAAGCTGAGATTAGACAAATCATAGGTGAAGTGGTTGGAAGCACAACTGTCTGGATACCAGGTAGTATCAGTGGTAGTGTGGTTTGCATTGAACTGAGAGGAAGGTTGTGACTGATAGCCATGGTCAAACCGATGATAACAGGCAAGAGCAGTATGACCATACTTAAAACAGACCTGACACTGAGGTCTAGGATCTCCCTTGCCAGAAAGATGCTGAGTATTCCTTCCTCCTTTGGAGGATCCACGTCCCCCTCTGTTGCCTCTTCCTCCTCTATTTCCTCTTCCTCTGGAATTGTTGTAACCAGAGGTTTGTGTCTGAGAGACATTAGCAGATATCTGAGTATTTGAGACTATATCTGCAGTTTGCTGAGCAAGGTGAGACTCATAGGTCAAAAGTTGACTGTAGAGTACATCAGGAGAGACTGCCTCTGTCCTTAGCATAAGATTAGCCTTAACTGACTCAAAATCAAGAGGAAGACCAGAGATAATACAGCTAACAAAATCAGAGTCAGTCATAGGAGAACCAGCAGAGGCCAAAGAGTTTGCAATGGACTGGGCCCGAAGAAAATAGTTAGCAATACTGTCGGAGCCTTTCTTTATGCTCATAAGCTGAGCTCTCAAAAGCATAATTCTAGAGTTAACTTTAGCTGAAAACATCTCCTTAATTTTATTCCATGTTTCAGCAGATGAGGTGGATAAAACCACCTGAGTAAGAACCGATTCAGACATAGATGCATTTAACAGAGACATAATAAGCTGATCTGTTTGTTTCCAGGTAGCATATTCAGGATTGGGAAGGAGATTGACAATTTCAGCTGGTTTTGGCTTAGAACCATCAATCCAACCGAATAAACCATGGCCACGAAGATAAGGTTCCAGTTGAATTTTCCAGATGGGATAATTCTCAGAGGTAAGCTTGATGAAATTAGAAGAGGGAGAAAGAAAAGAAGAAACGGAGACAGAAGAAGTAGAGCTCGAGGAGAGAGCACCTTGAGACTCACTCACCTGCTCAGCACCAGTCGATGAATTCAATGTAACAGAAGACATTACTGGAAATGGAAAGAAAGATGGAGATCAGTAGCAGACGCCTGCTTATGCAGCTCTGATACCATACAGAAGTAGAAGAAGGAATAGAGAACGGTGGTGTGGCGGCTCTGTATTCAATGTATATTCATCTTGTATTGATTTCCGCAAGAATACAAGGCCTAGGGTACTGTTCTTTATATACTAGGTTAGAGTAGAGAAACGCAGAGTTTAAGTAAGTGACAATGTACAAAATATCTGTAGATATTAAACGTGGGCCTATTTACGAATTGGGCTGCTGTTTACAGACTGGACTCATACTCTCAATACTGATTTTGTTTTACTCGTGTTGCCGATTAGAAATCCATACGATGATGGAAACATAAGCAAGGTGAAAAGGAAGTGGATTGGTTGCAATCGTCAAATTCTAGCAGGAAGAATTGGAATAGCGCAGCGGAGAGGAACGTGGGAGAGGGGGAGGTTATTCAGAATAAAATAGTTAATAAACCTAGAATCCTACAAAATATATACAAATTTGTTTTTATCTACTAAAATTAATACCATATATAATCTGAACCCTCTAACGTTATTGTTTATAATCTGATAGTCATCATTTGGTCCAGAACTAGGGAGATTTACTGGTACATAATATTATAGGGAAAATTCACGAGATACCCCTATTTTCTTTCGTAATTCACAATATACCCCTGTGATTTTAGTAATTTAACTTTAAACATGCTTAAATATTGTCCAAAATTGATGAAACTTTACATGGACGATGCTAAAGTGTTATATTTTGATCCAATATCAAATTTGAAGTTTTTTCAGCTCACATGTGACCTGTGGGACCCAATGAAAAGTCACATATTCATTGGGTCCCACAGGTCACATGTGAGCTTAAAAATCTTCAAATTTGATATTGGACATCATCCATGTAAAGTTTCATCAATTTTGGACAATATTTAAACATGTTTAAAGTTGAATTACGAAAATCACAGGGATATATTGTGAATTACGAAAGAAAACACGTGAATTTTCCCTATTATCTATATTCGCTTTAGAAGGGACCCTATATATACCATTTGCACCCGGTGATACCCACGGCCTGCATCTGGCTCTTACTTCTCAAGTTGGCGATCGGAATCCTCGTTGACCGGCGTCTCCGGCGCTTCTTTTATAACCTTTTCTGCCACTACCAGCGTCCGGGGACCTCTCTACCTATCTATGACTTACAAATCATAAACCCTTTGCAAAGAATCATAAGTTTGGATTCCTGGATCGCATTACCTAATTCCTATTGAGAAAATTTCCCATCTGGCTGATCGAGAATACGATCACGCCATTCTCGGTCGTAATTTTTGTCGAATCCACCCTCTTTATTAGCACTCATTATCAGGCTTAAATCCATCCGTATAATACATCTTCATCCCTCTATCGCCCACCCAGGGAAGCAAAGATGATAGACAATGCCGGACATTAATTTGTTTTGCCGGATCCGAGATCATAATTTTATGGGATCGTGGGATTCGTGGCTCTGACTTTCCTGTTGAGTCCTATGACGACTAGGAACCGAACGATATTGTTCAGAAAGTACAGAAATGAGCTGAAGAGTGTACGAGCTCCTACCAGCTCTGCTTCCAGCGCTACGGGTTTGTCGTCTTCTCAAAAAAGGGCATCGAATTGGTCAGTGGCTCGCTTCTTTATCCTAACGGCAAATATACTCCTCTTAGTACCGATGATCCGAGTAGCTACAAGTAAGCACGTTTATCAATTTACCAGAAGAGATATTTTCATGCCGCTTTTTTTTTTTTTTTTAAATTACCCTTTTCAATCGAATTAGCTATGGGATTGTTCACATTCCCGTAATCTTTTCTGAATGATGTGAACGCATTGATTTTGTTTTGATCATCAAGTGGATGTCTGCTGTTTGGTTGGTAAATTGATTGCATTAAATTGTTATAAACGAAAAGTTGAGATTTGTAGCTCTAATGCAATTTGTTCAGATAACCAAAAAGTTGGGCTTTCTAATGGAAGCTCAGTTGCAATTTGTTCAGATAACAAAAAAGTATGGAAACGTAAACCACCTTAGAACACTGTGATATTTATGAATTAGATTAATAAATTATCATGTGCTTCACTCTATCTATTCTCTTAGAATGCTTTACGTGGTGTTAAGTATTAGGTGTTTTTGGATGCTATACTATTGTAGTCATTGAATCTTTTTTGGAGCAGTGTTTCCTCAGTGTATTAAATATTCTTAAAATTGAATGGGTATGATGCTTATGTCACCTATTGTTTCAGTTGTAGAAAAACCTGAGTACTGACTGAACTAATCAAGTGTATTGTGAATCTATATCCTTCATTAAATCCGGCTGGAGTACAGATTTCTTTTCCATGTCAGTAAGATATAAATGTATAACCTCATACGTTCGATGTCCTTTTCATTTCATGATGTAGTAAGGCTGCAGTTTCAGTGGGCTTACCACCAGCCTGGGTAGATATATCAGAAGATGTGGCGGCAAATGTTCAGCGTGCACGGCGGAAGATGGCAGAATTGGCAAAAGCTCATGCCATGGCTCTTATGCCTTCATTTGGAGATGGTAACGAAGATCAACATAGAATTGAGTCCCTAACCCTTGAGATAACTGATCTTCTGAGAAAGTCTGAGAAAAAATTGCTTAGACTTTCTGCTGCGGGGCCTTCTGAGGATTCAAATATTAGAAAAAATGTACAGGTATGACCGTATGAGTGATGAAACTTGTAGTATATATATTATGTCGGTTACTACATCTTCCCACTATGTTCATTTAGACTATGGCATTGCTAGCTTTTTAGCTTACTCCCTCCTCATGTATACCCTTGTATCTCTATTTTTCAGCAAGTTATCCCACCAACTGTTTCCCTGTCCCAAATGCCCTCCTTTACTTGAGTCACAACATTTTGGCCCTCTAATCAATCACGGTGAAAATACACTTCACCGCCGATGCATTTGGATGTGTGTTGAATTGCCATTCTCTAGTTCTAAGAAAGTATCCGCATTTAGCAGTTCTCTGTAGATTGTTTGTCATTGCGTATTCATCAGCATTCATGTCTTGATGGTGATACTTATTGATGTATGAATTTTCTTTTGGCAGCGATCTCTTGCTACAGACCTTCAGAGCCTGTCACTGGAGTTGCGCAAGAAGCAATCTGCATATCTGAAACGTTTGCAACATCAACAAAAAGAAGTAGGTGCAACACTTTGAGATTTGTAGCTTGCTTCTTATGTTCATGCAGCTACCTGTGTTGGACTTGACCTCAAATGAAGCAGCTAGAATTATACGTTGAGGGGCCATATTTTATTTTAAAATATTAATAATTTATAAAAAGTAAAGAACACAAAATTAATAGGAAAATCAGAAATTATTTAATATATGAGAAAAAGTGAAAATTTCGAAGTAGTAATCATTTTTTATTATGTTAACTTTCAACATCTTTTATCTTGCTAATCAGTTTGCAAACATTGGAATAGGGATATGGCCCTTGTGAAGACTAAGACATTCAATTGACTAGTTGATTTGCAGGAAGATAGCTAAGTCAGTACAAATGTTATAATTTCTAATCAAAAGTATGTATAAAACTATAAGAAATGTTAATATTAGTAATACTAACCATAATCTAATAAATATGTTTGTATAAATGATAAATATTCTGACAAATTTGCGTGAACAGCATAGAAGAGCTATAACTATGCGAAAGAATCTTGGTAAGCCCCCTCCCCCTTATGGATAATACTTCAAATCTGACGGGGAGGGGAACCCCAGTCGTTCTACAGCTCGTTTCCTTCTCTTGCTGCCCCTGCCCAAGACACATCCTCAACAGTCTTAATAATCTGATGCAGGGTCAGGATGGAGTAGACTTAGAGATGAACTTCAGTGGGAGCAAATCAAGAATAGAAGATGACGACCTTGATGAGTTGGTATGCTCATTAATTTTAGCATTCATACTGATTTATTTCCTCTAAATCAGCAGTTATCTAAATCAGTCAATATTGACTATTTGCATGTTGTAATTAGATATCTTATTTCTCAGTCAGCAGCCGCTGATAGATTCATATAACTGAGATATATCTCTTAAATTTTCAGTATTACATCCTGATAAGTACAGCCTAACTTTCCACTTAAAGGGGCCAATTTTCTTTGGAGACTTATATTGTCTATTCTCTGGATACCCTTCATAACTGAAGGTTTATCCTATTTGTAGAGTAATCCCATAGCCTAATAGTGCTAAGTATAGAAAAGCCCTTCAACAAATTCCCACTAGTATTTTACAGGGCCAAACATTAGCAAAAGGATTCTTTTTTTTTTTCCCACTTGCTAGCACTCGTTAGGATTACTCTACTAGCCCAGCTGGAACCCTTATCTGCTAGCCCAGCTAAGCACTCGCATCTTCTAGTCAAGTTAGCACTCCCATTTACTAATCTAGCAGCTGTTAGTGCCCTGCCACTAGTAGGATGAACATCGGCCGCTGTGCCATTGTAATTTCTCCAACCCGTGAATCTTCCCCAGCAACCAGTGGAAATACGGAGCAACTCCATTGACCAAGATTGGATCATGGTGAAGCAGACAGCAATAGGGCTCCTTCTATGCTCTTCAAGGGTAAACCTCATGGTGACCTGTAAACTGAGGATACATATATATATATATATATACTTCAGTTTCTATGTTTTCACAGACCTAACACATTGATAGCTTTAAACTACTTTGTTTTCCTCATTGTAACCACCATTAATACATACTAAGAACCTTTGTGGAATCCTCTAATTACTCGTGGATTAGGCTTCAACCATTGAGGCTGAACCACGAACATGTTGAACATTTACTACCATTCCTGTTACACTTTGCTTCTCTTTCTTCCATTAGCATCTCATGTGGATCCATTTAGGGACCTCGTTCACCAATTTACAAGTTGTAGGGTGTTGGGTTGATAACCTAGATTCAGCTCTAACATTCTGGTGAAAACTGCAATCAGATTTCAACCCTAACAACCACGTCGTTCTCAAGATGGGACAAACAAGTTGGGTCTTGTAGCTAGGAGTGTTCTTTAGAATGATTAATTAGCAGCAGCTGCTTCAATGCAGTCGCAACTTTAGCTTCATAAATTCGAAGGCCGCAGTAGCAAGTAATGCCAAACAATTGATTAGAAGTCTGAACAAATAAGGATGAAGGCACCAAAAGAGCTTGTTACCATTTAGAAACTGATCATGTCCTACGACCTGGTCAGTCCTAGATCTTGTTTGCAATTGAGCATTAGTAAGCGACTGATTTAGGACAACCAGATCAGATTTGATTAGGACCTTCTTGGAGGTGAACCTTACGCCCTTTGCCTGCAAATCCTTTGACAGATAAGGTACATTATTAGAGTCCTTCTTATTCCTTGGCTCAGGTTCAAAGCAGCAGAACCGCCTACCCTTTTCCTGCTCCTCCATGGCCTTTATGGCTGCCAGCTTTAAGCCTTATATTGCCCTGTTGCAAGCCAGTCCACTCCAAAATCTGACACATCCTTGTGATACTAGTAGTTAGACAATCAATAGTGACATCGGCTTGCTGAAGTTTCAAATCCATACTGGAGCAAACTCCCCGACTGTGAACAGTTTCTTCATAACCAGTTGTCCCCATCTTTGCCGTGGAATCCAATTCCAGCCCAACTCTTCCACCTGATTTTGGTTTGGAGGAAACGAGGTGTTGCTTCATAATCCCCCGAGACCTTTCCGCTTTGCAGTTCTCCCTTAAGCTCCATTGCGGTCATGGTCAAAATCACTTCGATTCCTCTTGTGAGCAAGAACTAAGGCCGGCAGGCCCGGCAATCCCGTCATCGTTTTGACTTTGACTCCCCAAAATTAGGAGGCGTTTCTCTTTTTTGGTATGACTTGGCCCTCAAAAATAAGGTGTTCTTCTCTACCTTTTTTCGCGCGGCCTCCATCCTCTCCTGCAGGTACCCAACTCGAACAGCTCCACAACGGCTAATGGATTATGGGAGTCCATTGCTGAAGATTCCACATAGTAGAAGTTGCAATCGTCCTTTGAATTCACAGAGCCGACTGCAGAATGACTTTAGCGACTCACAAAACCAAATAAAGTTCAATAAACCCCATGAGCGAACTCAGAGGATTATGATTTGAGACTACTGGCATGCTCCTCTTGTTCTTCGCTCTGTTCTCCCGTTTCTTCGTCTATGATGGCTTCTTCTTCCTTCCTGCGGTTGATCTTTTTCTATCTTTTCCTTTTTCGGGACTTCCCAATCTGTTCTTCGTAATTGTAACATTGTTGTAGGTGGGTTGTCTTATCAACCCGTCTCCTTAATTTCGTCCTTTCTTCGCCCCTTTAACCTACTTCCTTTCAATTTCTGTATCTTCCTGGTACGCACTTCTTCAACCGTGGATTCTGCTATCGTGATGTCCTGGCCTTTCACCTTCTCTTCCATAGTGAACGTCATCTCCCCCTCCACTTTGTAGATAATTTCCTTCCATTGATCTCGAGCTCCCACTGTTGTCTGATACAAGCTAACAAACTTCAAACGAAACGTATTTCCAATTCTTCAATGATTCGTTTCTGGAAATCCGTCCAATTAAAGCTCCCCCAAGAATGTCCATACCCATTCAAACCATTAAAAAGCTGCTCCATCGCCGGGAACCTAATTGCCTCGTCAATGTTGCAGAAGTTGAAGTGTGATTTGCCTCATCAATCTTGAAGAAGTTGCGGGTCGTTCCCGTCAAAGATTGGATGTTTGATCTCCATATCCTCGCCGCCATGGATCGGTTAGGCTTTACTTATCATCTGCTCTAGAGAGAATTGGCCACTTTGACTGGAAGTTAGGCTGTGCTTTGCTTATCATCTGCTCTGACTTACTGAAGCGTAATATCATTTCACAATCTTTCAGGTGTTCAGTGAAAGACAATTGGCTACGTTAAAGAAAAGCGAGGCCTTGGCTGTTGAAAGGGAACGAGAGATCGAACAGGTAAGTCATGATGGCTAAGTTGATATGTTGTATTCCGAATTCAGAGTGGTGCCTCATTGTAAGTTTTCTCTTTTTATCGTCAATTAACAATGACTTAGGTGGTGGAATCTGTGAATGAGCTTGCTCAGATCATGAAAGATTTGTCAGTTCTAGTGATAGATCAGGTAAGTCCCAAGATGTGTCTTTGCACCAAAATAAGAAAACCCACAGTTTCTACTGAATTTTTGTAGATGGATTTATACTCTGCCTTAATACACAGGGGACAATAATTGATAGAATAGACTACAATATTCAAAATGTTGCAGCATCAGTTGAACAGGGCTTCAATCAACTTCGGAAGGTTTTCTTTTGTTTAGACCTTCTCCTTATGCTATAGTTTACCCATCTGCTTCAGAATCCAGATCCCATGCATCTATTAATTTATAAAGATGTTTTTGTTGAAATATGATCTGTAGGCTGAGAGAAACCAGAAGGAAGGTGGGTTGGTAAAATGCGCCATGATTCTTGTTATCATGTGCTTCATGCTGGTATTATTGATACTGAAAGAAATAATTTTCTGAGGCTGGTCGCAGCATAATGCAGATATTTTAGTGAAGATCATTTAATTACCACGTTGTGTGCCAATTAATCGGAGAAGGTTTCAGGGTCCGATTTCTTCTATTGATGAGCTGAGATGCTCTCATGTGCCTATTCATTTTTCCTTGGATCTTTGACATTATGGTTGTATGGTATAGAAATATTCTTTTGTGTGCATTTATGTCTGTTTAGGAGAACACAGTTTTTCTTAAACAAATAGAAGACGCAACTAATTTATTCATCTTTGGGTTAATTTTTATTCTGATTTGCTGTGACACAATTTGTGCGATCTGGAGTTTGTACACGAAACAGGAAAACCTTCAAAAAAAAATCTCAGTATTGCGATTTCCCAGTTTTGATACAAATTTCCCACTTTGTGCACGAATGCCCAATAAATTAGAAATGTGATTGTGCCATATCTAGTTGATCAAAAGCTAAAATCACTAAAACATCGAACTTTTTACGATCCGGTGAAGATACTGTGGATATTTGTGTTAGTTGGAGTTCATAGTCAAATGGCTCTCGCGATAATAGCAGACTTTCCAGAACTGCCAAATCAAAATCGAAATGAGTGAAACCGAACCAAAAATGTGGTTAACTGAAATGATTTGTTGGTTTGGTTTAAATTACTCGATTCAGGGTCGCTTTTTAATTTTTTATAAGGTTTATTTGTTAAACAATATAAATAAAATTATATTGTTAATCATTAGAATTATACTAAAACCGATAAAATTGTATTGACACCAACAATTAATTTATTCAAAATCACACTAAAAATGATAAAGCTGTACTTTGTTTATTAATTATAAGAAAAAGATTATAAGTTCCTATAAAACGGGTAGAAGTGTATTGAAACTGACAATTAACTGGTCCAGATCACCGCTTATAAATAAAGCGAATACTATTAGCAATTGTGACTAGTGGCCTATGCTTTTAACCAGTAGTTGATTACCAAATTGTTGGTTAATCGGTTATGAACACTCGTAATCTTCATATTCTTGATGAAAACATTTTGACATCTTTGATGAAAACGTTTTGACATTACATATTGTTACAACTATAATATCAATGTCTTATTTTCAAAAAAATTGGAGTCAGCTAGCATAAATCAGTACATTAATATGGAGCAAACTTATAGACGTAACAGAAAGAAAACACAAAGGTGTAGAAAAATATACGATATTACATACAATTCATCACTTTTATATCATGTGACCTACCTAACCGCAGTAGGTCTAACTGTACAATCACAAAAAAAAGATTAAAAAATATAACATAATAGTTGCAATCATCAAAACTATTAAGGAAAAACTTCAAGAAATTTCCCAGATTAATCCCCATTCACATTTCTTGAATTAGGTTAGTTCTTTTCAAACTAGCAAAAACAATTCCTTACTAAGAAAAGCAAAAGGCAATTCCAAGATCCCTTTTGAGTTCAATAAACCCTAAGTCATTACGCGGGAAGCTTGCTACATTGTCTGATCCTCTTGTTGTTTTGAGCCTCTCGTTCATAAAAATTAAGTCACGAATCACATAACATGAGGGGACTTGACATGTCTAAAATTTTGTTTATATTTTAAGGTCAAGTATCCTGTACCTAAAGTGAAAGAAAGATAACCTAGGATAAAATCTTGATGAACCCAATAATCCATCCCCCTTAGTTGAAAACTAATGAATTTTAGTATGTGCTAAAAAAACATTAAACGCTAACAAAAAAATCATTATAACGCTAACCTGGATTACAATTGCATTTGCTCCATTTGGTTTTCCAGTTAATCTAGATGTTTACTATGTTAGAAATATGCAATGCAATTCCAAAAGTCGAGTTGTGTTTGGTTGATGCTTCAAGGAAGACCATGCACATGAATGGTATTGTTTGGGAGGGCAAAGCTCACAATAAGCCAAAGCAGATGTGCGTAGTGTGGGGAGATATGGAGACTATATTCCATCTATAACTTTCTTATGGACTATCAAGAAAAATATGGGGTGATATTCTCTTGTGGTGCATTATTATTTTGTCATGTCAGGAAGTGGTTAAGCGGTCTATGCAGCATGGAGAGGGGAAGTTCATGGAAAAAGGAGAAAGACAGTCTGGAACACATTTCTTCCTATGTTGTGTGGAGCTTATGGAAAATCATAAATGAGATGGCTTTTGAAGGCAAGACACTGGACCTAGATCTAACAGTGAGGATATTAAAATTACACTTCTGGAATTGGACAAGAGTGTGGTGGAAGGACTTCCCAATCCTCTTAGGTGAATTTTGTGGGAGATCTCGAGGGATTAGACAGCTGGTATAAAGGAACTGTGGTTTGAGGAAATAATGTAATGGTCTTATTGTTTCTTTAGTAGGGACTTGTGTTGTTTATTGGGTGTGTTTTCGGTCTTCTTTTTGGTGTTCTTCTGTTGAATGACTCGGATGGTTTAGCAGTTTCTGGGTATAGTCCAAGTTTTGTTTTGTGGTAGAGCAAGGTTCATCAAACAGACATATATGTAGGTCCGTTTGATGGAATATTGATCATTCTCCAGGGTAAAAGTCCTATGTATGACCTCGAAGTTTGTATTACTATAGCTTTTGAAATACCCCTAAATTTTAAAATACATTTATTTTCTAGTTTACAAGTATATTATATAGTTTGCGGGTATATTATACAGTATTTAATAAAGATAATACGTTTAATAAAATAATCTGTTTAAAAACTACGATAGTTGTGATTTTTATCTTTGTATTAATGATCCTTGTATTTCTCTAGTTAACTTGGTATATTTATTTACTAAAAATAGAGCTATAATAATAATGGTAATGATATGATTCAAATAGTGTTGTTGATTTAAAATACATCTATTATGTAGTTTATGTGTATATAAGTTGATAAGTATAATATATAGTTTATGAGTACATTATACTTTTTACGGGCATATTGTATAGTATTTAATAAAGATGATTTGATTTGTTTTAATAAAATAACCCGTTTTTTAAAATAAGAAGGTTGTAATTTTTAATGTCATAATAGTTATCCTTGTGTATTCCTTATATTTATTTGTTTATAATGGAGTTATAATAACTATAATGTTACGATTTAAATACTACTACAATTGAACTATACTAAATAAGTTAGTTTTAATCCATCGGTTTCATCCTTTGAGTTTTTCTGATTTTATTAATGAACTAGTTCTAACTATTCATATTTCTTACTTTAATCAGTAAACCATGTTTACCCTTTGATATTTCCTACTTTACTAATGAATGAATTTTACCTTTCATATTTTCTAACCCTTTGTTTTCTTTAATTTAACTAAACAATTTAATTCACTTTAGTGATCATTGGTTGGTATTCTTTCTCTCTTGGGTTTCCCTCCGGTTTTCTTTAAATACCAGTCATCCATCCCTTCCAATGCATCATCTCTCACAATCTGCTCTCGCCAATCTCTCTTTCTCTCTCACAACTAGACAAAAAAAATTCTTTTCTATGCATTCTTCTCTCCAACCAGACCGAAGAGGACACATATAGGCTTTGAATTTGAGACCGAGGAGCAATAATTGAGTTTATGTTTGATTATGCAAATCGTTTCTAGATTCCAGGTAAGTTACTGCGTTCACTAGCTTTGTATTAACCACGTAAATAAATCTTTTGTGGTGATTATGATTGTTATCTGTGAGTGACTATTATTTTTGGGAGCAAATTGGTTATGATAATGATTAATGGAAATATTTAAGTGGGCGGTTTTATTTGGTGAATAAATGGAGATTATTTTTAGAGGAAAGATTGATGAGAAAATGTTAATGATATGATTATGTGAGATTGCAATTATTTTAGTCACGATTGTTGAGGCATGATTGAATTTTGGTGGTATATGTGGAAATTAAAGAGATTATAAAGTGGATAATATCAATGAATAAAGGAATTATAAGGAAGATTAAACCATGGTACATGTGGGCTGTATTAGGACACATGGATAAGATGATATGCGGACGCATAATTTTGAGATACTGTGGGCCGCACTAGGACACAGTTAGCCCTAGATCTACTCCATAGTCTTTTGAACTATTGGGGGTGTGCACACTTAAGGATTTAGTGGCGAGGTTGGATTCCCGGCTGCGTGTTGGGGTCCGGGTTACAGCTGCGTGTTGTACCCAAATGTGAGAGATGTTGTTTTGTCTTCGCTGCGCGTTGGGACAAGAAAGATAATTTAATTAATCTGGATATCCATTCTTGAGTTAATGAGGAAGCAAATGTGAAATATTATACAAAGTTTTCTTTATGCTTATGTGATGATTTGTATGTGGGTGCATTGCAATATTGTAAAATTGTTTTAAAAGAGAAAATGATTTTTACGTAGTGAAGTGGTAGCTTACTCAGTTTTTCTGACTTTATCGTGGCTCTTTGTTTGTTTGTTTGGATTTCTGCCACAGGTCCTCATAAAGTTTAAGGGATGGGACGACGACCCGCTAGACTAAGTACTTATGAATAATTTTGTCTAAATTTTGAGACTCTCTTGTTGAGGACTGTTATAACTTTAGCGGTTTCCTTTTATTAATAATATTGGGTTGGATTATTTAAATGTTGGTTAGAGCCTTAGCACTCGTTAGTTGCGAGTGTGGATAATACTCTGGATTTAGGATTTATTTATGCTGCGTATTAATATCCAACCTATATTGTTAAAGAATTGACATAATAAAATGTTAGCAAATCCGGGGTGTTACAAAGTGGTATCAGAGCAAAACCGGCTAGAAAATAGGTTAAGAAAAATTAAAAATGGAATATTTGGCCTTAGGATTAAAAATTGGATAAGCTGTCTTCTGGGGGAAATTACTTTTTGATGTTTTCTTTTTGTTTAATGTTTATATATATATGTATATTGTTTGTGTTGTGGATTGAATCTCTTATGCTTAAGATATTGAAATATTGATTGAGATATATGTTGCCATGAGGGCATAAGTGATGATTATGATATAAGTTAAAGTTCATTGACGAATGTGATGAGAGCTTACTATGCTCAAGTGAGTTGTTATGAATTTTGTGATTTAGAGAACTTCTTGTGTTGAATAATTTAAGATGAATGATAGATGATTAGAACTCCTTAGTGAGTTATATTTCCTTGGTAATTATAGGAATTTTATCTGAACAAATTATAGTCCTTTTGTTACGAACTTTGGTGAGACTTCTTGCAGCTCAAAATCTTATCTAATTGTCTGTCATTCGTTGATTAAAGTTTGAGTTATTTGCTAAGTTAATTACGAGGACGTAATATTCTTTTAAGAGAGGTAGACTGCAATAACCAAATTTATTATGGTTAGTGAATAAACCTTATTGTAAAGTAGCTATAATTAATTAATTTCTTAGTAGGACCATTGGTTAGTGGGGTGAGATCGAGCTTCGGGGACGAAGCTTTATTTTAAGAGGGAAAAAATGAAATACCCCTAAATTTTAAAATACATTTATTTTCTAGTTTACAAGTATATTAAATAGTTTGCGGGTATATTATGCAGTATTTAATAAAGATAATACATATAATAAAATAATCTGTTTAAAAACTACGATTGAAATACCCAAAACTTAGATATGGTGTTTAAAGGATAAACTAAGTTATAAGGAGGCTAAATAATGCCTTAGAAACATTAAGAAACATTTCTAATCAAAGAAAACATAAGGAAACACCAAAAGAGCAGTTTAAGCAAAAATGTGCTCTAAGCTTGGAGAGATTTGGGTGAGTACCCAAATATTGTTCTAAGACCTTAGTAATATCCTAATGGTCATTTTAAATCAATTACCAAAGAAAACCAAGCTTGAAAACAAGTTAAAACACAAAATGTGCTTTAAGGAGTCTTAAAGCACATTTTTGAAAAATTGTCTTGTAAATGGGTTTTGAGTGGCTAAATGTCCATCATTACTCTTTAATTAACATGTGTACTAATTAGTATCACATTAGGAAGTCTAAATCAATGGGAAATAAAAAATTTCACAACAATGTGCCTTGTTTTATGAATAGTAATTTAATTAAGCTAGTTTATAACATAAGTCAATATAAGTGAGATATTTGGTCAACAAAGACTTAAGTACCCCTTGTTACTTAATGGGGCCGGTTTTTACAAGGCGAGTCACCACCTTTATTAGTTATTAAGTAAACAAATAATTATAAAGTAAAACTACTATTTACTTTATAAGATAAATATCTTACCTTTAATCACCTCTCTCCTCATCTCTTCATTCTCTCTTGTTCCCATGGTTTTGAGTTGCTCTCTCCCTTCTCCATTGACGTGAAGAACAGCCCCTTGCTAGCTTCAACTTCCCTTGCACACATCTTGCTCATTTTAGCTCCAAAACCAAAACAAATTACATATTCCTCTTAGTTAGCTCAAGCTCTCTCTTTCTATCTTTTCAAAACTTCAAGAGCTTTGATTTGATGCCAAGCCAAACCACCATTAGAGGAGGAAAATCAAGTTTGGAGACTCCATTGGCTTCTCCATTCTCTTAAGGTAAAGAAAGTGTAAGAAAATCTAGGTTTCCATCATTTTTCTTCATAACCGAAAATACATGCTCATGAGGCTTCATTTTAATGCCTTGTTCTAGCTTGTTTTCTACTCTTCAGAGGATTGAGGAGGTCCTTCTTGCTTCATATCCAAGCTTTTCTTGAGAAACCAAGGTAAAACAATCACCTTAATACCTTAAAGCACATTTTGACCTAGGGTTTGTTCCTTAGGGTTAATGTATTATCTAGTACTCATTGGAGTCATTGGATATTGGTTAGAACAAGGAGATATATATTGGTGACCGAGATTGCTCAAGGAAAAACCTAAGGAGGAAAGTTTGTGAGCTTGTGAAAGAATAAGGTAAATTACTTACCTTAAGGTGTTTTATAGTTTAAGGGAATGAGATTTAGATATGCGATGAGCTTAGTGTAGAGTTTACATTTAAAAAGGGCTATATGACCTAGGAGAAACAATGATCATGTTTGTGAACTTGTGATTAAGGAGCCAATGAGAAAAGAGATAGTTTAAGAATATCAAGGTGAATTGCAAGAAGCATTTTATTTCAATGGGAGCCTTGTTGTGTGTATTCGCAGGTTAAAGGCAAATATATGTGGAAATTCAGTGGTTAAGATTATTGTCATTTAAGGGCCTAAGTGCCAAGCATTTAAGTTTATACACTATGTAATGATGTGGTGTAGTTTTGTGTGTAAATTGTGTGTTAAGGTGTTGTGATGAGAATTTGAGTGATATTGGTTGTTTGATGGAGAAAAACCAAGTGTTAGAATGTAACTATATACTAGAGAACCCATGGCAAAATTTAGAGGAGAACCTAAGTGTTTGAGATGTTCTAAGGAGATTTCATGACTAAGGAGTACTAGGAAGTTCTAAAGGTTGTCTTGATGAAAAAGGGTGAGATTAAGGTGTTTTAATGGCTTATAATGACTTAGGTATCACTATGAAGGATTTAGGAATCAAAAGTATGTACTTGGGTATTTAGGACTTAGGTAAATGTTGATAAAAGAAGCTAGGAAACTTGGGTAAGTTAGATGTAAATGAGTGTAAAACTTTTAGATGATTTAGGTAGAAACTAGAGTTTAGAGTTTAAGGAAGGCTTGGGAAACGTAATAGCGATGCAAGTGGTGTATATGGTGTGGTCAAGTTCTTAAGGAGGGAACTTTTGGCTAGTAGAAGTTCTAGGTGAAAGGGATGTTGAAATGTAGGAAAGAGATAAGTGTTAAGTGTTAGTAGTTGTTGTAAGAATTGAGTAAAGGATTGGGATGATCTTTGAAGGTTGTTTTAATGAGTTTGGAAGATGGTTTAAGGTGGGTTTAAGGGTCTAAATGATGTAAGAACATATTGGAAGGATTGAGGAAAAGTCTAGTGAAGATTTGACAATGTTTGGGCATGTTTGGTGGCGTCCGACCCAGGGGTCCGACCCAAGTTTGGGTCGGACGGCCTCTGTTAGACGCCAGTGAATGGTTCTGGAACGGTCCGACCCAGAGGATTTGGGTCGGACATGGGTCGGACGGATGAGGTTTAGAAGACGGAAAATTTCTGGAATGGTCCGACCCAGTTGGTTGGGTCGGACATGGGTCGGACATGTGGAGTTTTTCAAACCCGAAAGTTACTGGAAGGGTCCGACCCAGTTGGTGGGTCGGACGACCCTTAACACTTAAAAAAAAACTTTAGATTCTAAGGATGTTTAATGGTATTAATGGTACACCATTTAGAGGGCATTGATGATTAAAAACCTAAGAACCTAAGAGGATTAAGTTAAGTTAAATATAAGTTCATAAGCTTAAGGTTAAGTTGCAAGATTAAGTTATAAGACTTAAGAAGTGTTAATTGGGGACCACTAAGGGTTAAATAAGTTAACTAAGTTAAGCAATGTATAGATACTTAATCATTTAAGTTGGATGGATATTTTAGGACTTGAAAGTTGGAAACCGGAGGAGTATTAAACAACCGGGACGATCGACGGTGAACGGTACAATCTTTCTTGTGACCTGCTTGCTAACGCGGTGTCCCTCGGCTTGTGTGCTATCTGTTACTTGCTATGACTAAGACAAGATAAAGCATGCAACCGGTTATATTTGTTCTCGTTGTGTATGTGTCTTCTTTACACTAACCCACGAGACTTGAGATTGTTACTAACCAAGTTTAGTACTTACTGAGTTAAGAATAAGAGTTAAGTATTGGCGATTGTTGGTTAATACCCGTTAAGGTTTAACTAACCCATGGTGTTTAAGATTTCTACTAACTGGAACTTGAGTGAGGAAACCCGGGACTGACTCCGGTCATGCATGCTAAGGAAAGGGGGACAGTATCTGAATCAGATCCGCCCTCCGCTTAAGGACTTGTCTTCGGACTTGTAGCCTAGGGCCGGTTGCCGGCTCAGCTATGCTGGACTCCGTCCAGGGTAGGTGGCATTAAGATGGTGCGGTGGGATCACCTAAATCCCAGGTTTGAAATTAAGCTACAACCATTCCCTTCTAGGAACGGTTTGTATACTGAGAATAAGTTGAGGTTAAGATTAAGGTAAGGTAAGGAACTGAGGTTAAGGAAATCAGGACTAAGGAGGGAGTTACTAACCCACTTGATAAGGAACCGTGTCGTTCATTGTTTGTGAACTAAGTATGTTCATTTGTGGATTGTTGTTTATTGCACTTCATATCATTCTTGTGTATGTAATCAATTTCCATGCTATCGACAATTAGTCGTCGTAGCCCCATTAGCTTGGGGGCCATGAGAGGGAGTACCAGCATTCGTGCTGACCCCCTTTGGGGGCTGTTTTTACACTTGCATGTAAGAGGCCCATGAAGACGTACCACGAGAGTAGGAGCGGTTAGACTTAGGATGGGTTGTTTATTTTGAGTACGGGTTGCGTTTGTGCTCCCGTCTGTTTATATTGAAACTGATGTAAGGTTGTGATTATGACTTAGTACTTATACTCGGTTGGTTGGTGGTATTTTGGTTGGTGGTGATTGGTCGGTTGTTCATTTTGGATAAGTGTTGTAATATTATAAGGCCGGTATGTTCTAACGATCAGACCGTGGCAAGGTCCAGGTGTTTGTTATTTCCGCTGTGACGAATTCGATTAAGCATTCAGTTTTGCGATAACCACGATTGGCTTTGGATGGGGTGTTACAAAAAGTGGTATCAGAGCGTAGTTACGCTCTGATCAAGAAATACTGGACGTAAGAAACCACCGAGTTAGGATATAAGTTAAGGAATAAGTGATGGGTGAAGGGTGTGAGAAGTTAGAGTGAGTAGAGTCAGATGACCACTAATAAGTGTGGATCGTCTTTACCGTCTACGGACGTTATAAATTCGTTAACCGAAACATGGTGGATGCAAATCTAATGTGAGTTATGGTTCAGATGGCAGGACGTCCTAGAGGAGGCCGAGGTCGTGGCCAGGGCGATGATGCTTCAGGGATACCGGGAGGGCAGACGATCGCCGAGATCGTGGCTGCCGCATTAGGGCACATGGGCTACCAGCCTGGTGTGGGTGCACCACCTCCACCGCCACAACCGAGGGAACCAAATTGGGTGAAGAGTCTTGCAGACCTTCGACCCGCACACTTTAAGGAGGAGACCGATCCCGCCAAGCTTGAGGCGTACATCTCCGAGCTGGAGACTGCCTTTGAGACCCTTGATGTCCCTGCTAGGATCAAGGTGCGTCTGGCTGCTTTCTATCTGAAGGGGGCGGCAGGTGATTGGTGGAAGCTGGTGAGGGCCGAGCATGTGGCCAATCCAGAGTTCGGCTGGGAGCAGTACACCGCCTTGCTACGAGCAAAGTACTACCCCGCCCATGTCCAAACAAAGAAGCGCTTGCAGTTGGATGCGCTTAAGCAGACCGACAAGATGACGGTGGACGAGTATTACTCAGAGTTCACCGCCTTGCTCCGTCTTCTGCCAGGTCTTGGATATTCAGACCAGATCTTGGTAGACCGCTTCTATGGCGGGCTTAGCCATCGACTCCGCTACAGCATGGGGCCGACGAGTTACACTACCTTGCAGGTAATAAGAATAATTAAGATTTGAATAAGTAAATGAGTAAGACTTAGATTATGAGAAGTAAGAGTGACTAATACTGTGGAAAGCAGGAGTGCTATCATGCCGCTGCTAAGGTTGAGATAACCGTCCAGCTGAGGGACGAGGAGAATGCCAAGAGGAAGAATGCTGGTAAGAGCTCGGAGAGTCAAGGGCCAGGAGGGTACAAGAAACAGAAGTACCAGCCTCAGGCCCAGAAAAATCAGAACCCAAAAGGGAAGAAGGAAAAGGAGAAGGCTCTGGAAGAGCCATTGAAGCTGACGTACGCATACGCAGCTACACCCCTGCGCTCTAGGGCACCAAAGGGTAAGGAATTGGTATTGAGTGAGTTAAGAAACAATTAGTAACCGTTTGAGATATGAGTATTGATATTGTGAATGATCAGGATCTGAGACTGAGAAGGGAGCCGGTGGTGGCTACCAGCGACGCTACATCTGTAGGTGGTGTCACAGGGACCACCCCAGGCTCGATTGCAAGGGGAATAAGGTGGAGTGCAACTACTGTGGGGTATACGGACACCGGGCATATGAGTGCTATCGGAACCCCGCTAGCAGAGCCTATAGGCCCGATACCAGGGGCAAGGGCAAGACCGATCAGGGAGCTGGAACTGACGGTCAGAGGAAGGTGCAGCAAGCTGCAGACAAGAACCCACGGGTGACCCAGAAGTCGGGACCCACACTACACTTGGTGGACCGGGACGATGAGCCTGAACCCTCATCGAGGCCAGGTACCGCTATAACCACTTAGTAATAAAATTGCCTGCTTACCGCATTATCATGCATGTTTGGTGAATAACTGAGTTAAGTAAGAATGAGATGAGATTAGAACTTAAGTAAGATATAACCTACTACCACTTTAGGAAGCTTCAACATCTGCTATCCAATACCATTTACACCTAATCCGGAGCACACCAACATCGAAACCATAGACTTTCCAACCGAACAATGTCAGGTCATCCGCCCAGGTATGATTTTATTAAGGGGATACCTGACACCCGAAGCGCAAATAGCCATCATCAGGAAATGCAGTCAACTAGGAATGGGACCGGGAGGTTTTTACACACCGGAGTACTGATAAGTGTCCAAATGAGCATGATTTATAGGTGTATTTCATATATAATATTAGCACTTTTCTTGCTCATTTCTCCACTTCGGTTAGTTTTCCTCTAGTTTATGTTTTTTTGTTTATCTCACAAATTTATTGGTTTAACATGAGGAAAACCAAGCTGGGAGTGAAGTAGATTAAGAGACGAACGCATAGACGCAAACGGCTCAGAAAACGGAGCCCAAACGAAGAATCTAGAGCCGGTCGAAGTTGGAAGGAATAAGTCACGACAGGTTGCAGCGACGTCGAGATAACTGGCGGACACCACAGGGGCAACCGCCTCGCGGACAACAGAGGGACAACCGCCACTTATCAGGCGGTCTCTTCACATGCAACCGCCAGGCGGACACCACCCACCGACCGCCTACTATCTGGCGGACACCACATGCTCAACCGCCAGGCGGTCACCACCACCTCTACCGCCACTTATCAAGCGGTCTTGGAGGCGGACAACAGGGGGGCAACCGCCCCTTAACCAGGCGGACGTGAACAGAGGCGCAGGCGGACATGAGGCAAGCATGCGTGTAAATGTTGGGCGAGCTTATCTTGTTCGTCTGCAACTCGCGCTGCAACTCGTCCACTGTCGCCGGCGCCTACCTTATTTCGCTCCCCGTCTTCAGCTGTCTGTCCCCTGCAATCAATGAGAGCAATCAACGAGCTCAATCTTCCACCGCCTCACGCGTCAGTCTATCTTCTCTGCTTTCTTCTTTCTTTGTCTATATAACCCACGAGCTTCACTCAATAAATCACTCACGAATTCACCAATCGATCCACGACCACTTCACGCCATCTCATTTCTCTTCTCCCGCCTTCTCCATTTTATTTATTTTACAGTCCACCAAATTCACCTCTAGCCCTACGTACACAAAATAGCAGAGTGAGACGGAGTGATTACGGATGATTTCTATTACTCTCATCTCTATCTATCTATTTAATATGTTAGGCTGGTTTACGTTTATCTGGGAATAGTTATTATGTATCTGTACTAATTATGCAATATTTCTACTGGTTTATTTATATACAGTTTGTTACGCTTAAAGGTTATCATGCACCTTTTTAATAGATCTCGCGAATTTATTAAATTGCTTTCCTAAGTCTATTTTGATCAGACCGGTGATAAATAGACAGGTTAATTAAGGCGTAAATCTGGAGGAAACTTGTTATGATTTAATAAGTTAGTATTCAGTTGCAAATGTAATTCCTCAAATACTCCTCTGCCGTTCGCAGGCTTTTGCTTGAACCTTGATTAGAACCTTGCATTACAGGTGAACGAGTTCTTATGAGGCTATGACTTAGTCCTTAAGATAATTACAGGAACCTTGCCAAATTATTAAACCAGTAGAGATAGCTTAATTATGCAGATTATATTAACCTGACCCAGAGTTCCATTTTATTTATCTGTCAACTTAGTTTATTTTATCTTTTCTTTTTATTTATTTTACAAGTCAGTTAATCCACCCCCCTCTTGTGACACACTTAGGTACTATTATATGTACATTAGTCCCACGGTTCGACATCCGGTTGCTTACATTTTCACTATACTACTGCGACCGGGATTTATTTGCAGCCCGACGTTATTTTGGGTTTTAATTTCTTTCTTTTATGTTAATTACACCTGTTCTAACCACTCAGATAATAACGTTTGCAAAATGGCGCCGTTGCCGGGGACTAGTTTATTCTAGTCCCTAAGCCCCGGATTATTCACTTGTATTATTAGAATATTTTGTTTATATTATTTTTGTTTGTTGTTTATATTTATTATCTTTTATATTTTGTTTATATTATTATTATGTTTATTTCTAATCATTTTATTTTCTAATCTTTTTTTTCAGTAGTTTTGTTTTATACAGAAAAACACAAAAAAAAAAATATCTGTACACGGCAAATGGAAGAAGCGTTTGAATTTTGGCAGGATTTATACTGCTCCGAATGTGGGGGAGCTCATGATTTTGAGGATTGTCTCATAGTCCAAGAGCAACTCTGGTTAGAAGATCAACCAGACTACCTGGAGAGAATCGCTCAACTACTAGAGCAATCAATGAGCGAAACAGTTCAAGAGGTAGAACACCCCACTACAAACGAGCCACTCATAGAAACCCCTCCCTCTAAATTCAATTACCGCTATTTTCCCTCCTTCTCTATAATATACCCAGACAATGAGGATACTTTTATCCTGGAAAATGAAGAGAAGGAATTGCCATCACCTCCCGCCAAGATATCCAAACAAAACGCCATTATCACCTTCGAAGAATTAACTTTCTCTGAAGATGATATCGAACAGCGTTCTTTCTGTAAGCCTCAACAACAAGAGGAGGATTTTTACATCCTCCAATTTGAGGAAGAAAAATCTGCACCGCCGGGTCTTCTGTTAGAACTACGTTCCCGGCAATACCTCCTCAAACATCAGATTTTGTGGAGTATTAATTTTCTTATTTTATATGCCGAGGTAACGTTTTGTTTTGATCCAGGATAACGAGCAGGCGTCTAGCCAAAGACGTTAAAGAAGGGCAGCTTCCCGGGAGGCAACCCGGGTGTACTTTTATTTTTATTTTGCTTTTATGCTCTTTTAATTTTCAGGTTCTCTTAAAATTTTATTTTTGCTAACTTTTAACCCCGTTTTTAGTATGGTTGCTTCTAGTGTCTTATGCAGGTGCACCTCCATGTGGACACCGCAACCAAGCTACGCTACTTGAGGCTGAAGCTCAAGTGTGGGGAGCTCCTTTAAACGCAAGCAAAAATAAAATCAGGGGAGTACCAGTTTCTTTAATATGCTTTTATTTAAATAAAAACTGCAGAGGAGCGTTTATGTGCTTAATTGATTATTTGTGATCTTTGTGTATCTCTATTTTATCTACTTACCGAAAAGGTCTTCTGATATCTTCCCTTGTTTTTCTGGTGAACAATGAGGACATTGTTCAATTTAAGTGTGGGGGAGTGTGCCCTTTTCGGTGACATTTTGTGCTTAAATGTTTAATCTCTCTTATCATGCGTTTGTCCAATTCAAATATTATGGACCCTTTATATGTGGGTTGTTCTCTTAAGAATAAATACTATTATGAATTGTAGGATAAATGGTACAAATTTTAAAAATTTTGATTACTTTTGAGGAGCATTTTATATGCGGTGTGACCAAATAATCTGCAAATGGTTGGATTTTATTGCTCAGGGTTTCTTTCTGTCTTCTCTCTTAGGGATTGCTAAGGGGTACTTCTCTGTTAAAAAAGAAAAAAAAAGAAAAAAATACAAAATAATAAGGGACTAGCGAGACACCATTGGTAACCAACAAAGAGAGTTGAGTGTTCTGAAATACAAAGGCGTGATGTCTACATTTTCTCATCTCTTATGCAAAAGTGTAACAAAAGCATAAATCTATTTTTCCTTTTGTTTTCTCCTAAATGCCCATTCTAGAGAGAAGTTGGCCGTGGTAAAAGTTCTCAGAGTCACCTAAAAAGAAACATTGAAGTACCTTAAATCATACCCCGAAACTCTATATTTTATTTTCACCCTGAGCACACCTATGCCACCAGCAGTTAATTTTTCACACTCCTCAATTAAGTTAAAAAGATCATGTTTATCCTACCCTTCATAATAATATTTGTTAGTATTGAGCATTCCCTACTTAGGGTACGTAGTTTTGCTTGAGGACAAGCAAAAAGATAAGTGTGGGGGTGTGATAAGTGTCCAAATGAGCATGATTTATAGGTGTATTTCATATATAATATTAGCACTTTTCTTGCTCATTTCTCCACTTCGGTTAGTTTTCCTCTAGTTTATGTTTTATTGTTTATCTCACAAATTTATTGGTTTAACATGAGGAAAACCAAGCTGGGAGTGAAGTAGATTAAGAGACGAACGCATAGACGCAAACGGCTCAGAAAACGGAGCCCAAACGAAGAATCTAGAGCCGGTCGAAGTTGGAAGGAATAAGTCACGACAGGTTGCAGCGACGTCGAGATAACTGGCGGACACCACAGGGGCAACCGCCTCGCGGACAACAGAGAGACAACCGCCACTTATCAGGCGGTCTCTTCACATGCAACCGCCAGGCGGACACCACCCACCGACCGCCTACTATCTGGCGGACACCACATGCTCAACCGCCAGGCGGTCACCACCACCTCTACCGCCACTTATCAAGCGGTCTTGGAGGCGGACAATAGGGGGGCAACCGCCCCTTAACCAGGCGGACGTGAACAGAGGCGTAGGCGGACGTGAGGCAAGCACGCGTGTAAATGTTGGGCGAGCTTATCTTGTTCGTCTGCAACTCGCGCTGCAACTCGTCCACTGTCGCCGGCGCCTACCTTATTTCGCTCCCCGTCTTCAGCTGTCTGTCCCCTGCAATCAATGAGAGCAATCAACGAGCTCAATCTTCCACCGCCTCACGCGTCTGTCTATCTTCTCTGCTTTCTTCTTTCTTTGTCTATATAAACCCACGAGCTTCACTCAATAAATCACTCACGAATTCACCAATCGATCCACGACCACTTCACGCCATCTCATTTCTCTTCTCCCGCCTTCTCCATTTTATTTATTTTACAGTCCACCAAATTCACCTCTAGCCCTACGTACACAAAATAGCAGAGTGAGACGGAGTGATTACGGATGATTTCTATTACTCTCATCTCTATCTATCTATTTAATATGTTAGGCTGGTTTACGTTTACTCTGGGAATAGTTATTATGTATCTGTACTAATTATGCAATATTTCTACTGGTTTATTTATATACAGTTTGTTACGCTTAAAGGTTATCATGCACCTTTTTAATAGATCTCGCGAATTTATTAAATTGCTTTCCTAAGTCTATTTTGATCAGACCGGTGATAAATAGACAGATTAATTAAGGCGTAAATCTGGAGGAAACTTGTTATGATTTAATAAGTTAGTATTCAGTTGCAAATGTAATTCCTCAAATACTCCTCTGCCGTTCGCAGGCTTTTGCTTGAACCTTGATTAGAACCTTGCATTACAGGTGAACGAGTTCTTATGAGGCTATGACTTAGTCCTTAAGATAATTACAGGAACCTTGCCAAATTATTAAACCAGTAGAGATAGCTTAATTATGCAGATTATATTAACCTGACCCAGAGTTCCATTTTATTTATCTGTCAACTTAGTTTATTTTATCTTTTCTTTTTATTTATTTACAAGTCAGTTAATCCACCCCCCTCTTGTGACACGCTTAGGTACTATTATATGTACATTAGTCCCACGGTTCGACATCCGGTTGCTTACATTTTCACTATACTACTGCGACCGGGATTTATTTGCAGCCCGACGTTATTTTTGGGTTTTAATTTCTTTCTTTTATGTTAATTACACCTGTTCTAACCACTCAGATAATAACGTTTGCAAGTACCCAGGGGGAGCAAGGATGAGATTAAAAATGATGAGCTTAGGCAAGGATTGGAATCCGTATGCCAAGAACTACCAAACCACGAGGATGCAAGATGGAGTCTCACCACCGGGGATACCCGAAGAGTTCCATCCAGTTATTACACAAGTCGTGGAAATCGCTCAGCAATTGGAAGCTGAACCGATTCCAGACATTCAAGCAGACATTTGCATTGTGAACTTCTACGAGAAGGATGGGCGACTTGGACTACACCAGGATAAGGACGAGACAACAGAGTCTCTCGAAAGAGGGATACCCGTAGTGTCTTGGTCCATTGGGGATGATGCAGAGTTTTTATACGGCGAGCAGAAGCGTGCGGACCGTGCAAATAAGTTGGTACTTAAGTCTGGAGATGTATTAGTTATGGGAGGAGAATCAAGGATGTTATACCATGGGATTAAGAGAATCAAGTTGAATACAGCACCATCAGCAGTAATCAATGCGACGCATATGAGACCTGGGAGATTAAACCTAACCTTTAGACAATATTAGCCGTGTAATGTTAGAATGAAAAGAGGAATGAGATGTAAGATTAAAGCTCATGTTGTAAACAGGATGGTTATGAATAAAATAACAGTGTTGTTCATATGAATTGTTACGACTCTTGTTATACCATCAATACTCATGAAGCTTATGAACACAATTAGGTTATGGACTCGGTACGGAAGGTGCGCTAAGCATACTTACAGAGGCACAGGCCGACGCTAGTGGCACTATCCTCACCGGCACCTTTCCGATTAATGGGATTGAGGCATCAGTTCTCTTCGACTCAGGGGCCTCGCATACCTTTGTCTCGGCATCGTTCGCGAGCAGGTTGGGGCTAGACGCTGATGAGCTACCCGACTTCACGGTTACGCTCCCGTCTAAGGAGAAGGTTCGTTGCGCTCGTTACTACCGAGGAGCCACTGTCAGAATTAAAGGAGAAGACTTTCCAGTCAGTTTAATTGAGTTCAGTGAGCTAGGATTTGATGTTATCTTCGGGATGAACTGGTTGGAGCGGCACAAGGGACATATCCTCTGTGCCGAGCATAGACTGCTGCTCAGGAGTCCGTCTGGGGTAACAATATCATACCGCCAGAGGCCCAGGGAGCCTTCGACTAAGATCATCACCGCCATGGCAATGTATAAGGAATTGAGGAGAAAGGAAGAAGTGTACCTCTGCTATGTACAGGACATAGAGAAAGACCCCGAGTTCGACCCCGACTTACCGGTAGTGTCGGAGTTCCCCGACCTATTTCCACGGGAACTGCCCGGCATGCCACCCACTCGGGAGGTAGAGTTCACCATTGAGCTACTACCTGGTACCGGACCTATTGCCAAGGCACCATACCGCATGGCTCCGGCAGAAATGAATGAATTAAAAGAACAGTTGAAAGACTTGTTAGATAAGGGATTTATAAGACCAAGTGTGTCACCATGGGGAGCGCCAGTCCTCTTCGTGAAGAAGAAGGATGGTAGTCTCCGCCTCTGCATCGACTACAGAGAGCTGAATGCAATGACAGTGAATAATAAGTACCCACTACCCCGCATTGACGATCTGGTCGATCAGTTGAAGGGAGAATCTGTGTTCTCCAAGATTGATCTCAGATCGGGGTATCATCAGATAGCCATTAAGGAGGGAGACATTGAGAAGACGGCATTCCGGACACGATATGGCCACTATGAGTTTACAGTGATGCCGTTCGGTTTGTCGAACGCACCGGCGAAGTTTATGGATCTGATGAACTGCTTGTTCCGGGAGCAGCTGGACAAGTCGGTTGTGGTGTTTATTGATGACATTTTGATATACTCGAAATCTAGGGTTGAACATGAGGAACATCGGAGGAGAGTATTGGAAATATTGAGGGAGAACCAGCTATATGCTAAGTTCTCCAAATGTGAGTTTTGGCTTGACCAGGTCTCTTTCCTAGGTCATGTCATCTCAGATGCTGGAATCTCAGTGGATCCAGCAAAGATTGATGCCGTACGTACTTGGCCAAGGCCGAAGACTGTTACCGACATCCGGAGCTTTCTCGGTCTGGCAGGTTACTACAGGAGGTTTGTTAGGGATTTCAGCAAGGTCGCGAAGCCGATGACCAGTCTGATGAAGAAAGATGCACCGTTCTTGTGGACGACTGACTGTGAGAAGTCATTTCAGAGTTTGAAGTACTCACTGACCACTGCACCGGTTCTGACCATTCCAGACGGTACGGAGGGCTTTGAGGTTTATTGTGATGCATCTGGCAGAGGGCTGGGTTGCGTGCTCATGCAACATGGCAAGGTGGTGGCATATGCCTCACGCCAGTTGAAGAAACATGAGGAGAACTACCCCACACATGATTTAGAGCTGGGAGCTGTAGTCTTCGCCTTGAAGATATGATGCCATTACTTATACGGGGTTAGTGTGACGATCTACACCGATCATAAGAGTTTAAGATACATATTTACTCAGAAGGAGTTGAATCTCAGACAGAGAAGATGGTTAGAATTCTTGAAAGACTATGACATTGACCTCCAATACAAAGAGGGGAAGGCCAATGTTGTAGCAGACGCCCTGAGCCGTCGAGCACACTCACTCCATTCGCTAGTTTCTTTCTCCAGCTTGGTTGATGAGGTGCGAGAGGCTCAGAGGTCAGATGAGTACATGAGAGAGGTCAGACAGAAGCTGACGGATGGTACCTTTGAGAGTCAGAAATACGACTTCAGACTTCATGATGATGATCTGATCAGACTTAAGGGCCGGTTATGCATACCACGGGGCAACACGGATCTGAAAGACCGTATACTTAGGGAATCACACTGTTCTTCAGTTTCCATCCATCCGGGAGCCTCTAAGATGTATAAAGACATGAAGAGATACTTCTGGTGGTCTAGAATGAAGACAGATGTTACTGAGTTCGTCTTGAGGTGTCTCACATGCCAGAAGGTAAAATTCGAGCACCGACGACCGGGCGGAATGGTACAATCGATGCCAGTTCCGGAATGGAAGTTCCATGATATCTCCATGGACTTTGTAGTTGGACTTCCACCTGCTAGGGGATGTCTCAACATGATATGGGTGGTGGTGGATCGCCTTACCAAAGTAGCCCGATTCATACCGATGAAGGATACTTGGAAGGTGACCAAATTAGCTGAGTTATTTGAGAAAGAAATAATGAGACATCACGGGATACCAAAGACCATAGTGTCAGACAGAGATACCAGATTCCTTTCGAGGTACTTGAGAGCTACTAGAGAAGCGTTGGGTACAGAACTGAAGTTGAGTACCGCGTTCCATCCTCAGACAGATGGTCAGACTGAGCGTACCATTCAGACACTCGAGGACATGCTGAGGGCATGTGCCTTAGACTTCCAGGGCAGTTGGATTGACAGACTACATCTGATCGAGTTTTCATACAACAACAGCTATCACGCTTCGATCAAGATGGCACCTTTTCAAGCGTTGTACGGTAGACCATGTCGTACACCGCTCTGCTGGGATGAGTGGAGTGAGACGGTCATTATAGGTCCAGAGTACTTAGAGCAAGTCAAGGCCGAAGTTCAGCAAATCAGGGAGAACATGAAAGCTGCTCAAGATAGGCAGAAGTTGTATACTGATGTTCGACGACGGGACCTGGAGTTCGCAGTGGGCGACCAGGTATTTCTGCGAGTTTCACCGATGAAGGGTGTATTCAGGTTTGGGCAGAAGGGCAAATTAAGCCCAAAGTTTGTTGGTCCTTATGAGATTACGGAGCGGGTGGGCTCGGTTGCTTATAGGTTGAATTTACCTGCTGAACTGGGTAAAGTGCATGATGTTTTTCATGTTTCACAGCTAAAGAAATACATGCACCACCCCTCCCATGTGTTAGAACCTGAGAGGTTGACATTAGAACCGAATATGAGATCCGTGGAGACTCCTCAGAGAATCTTGGACAGTAAGACTAGGGACACTCGCCATAAGTCAGTGCGACTGGTGAAGGTTCTCTGGTCTAACCAAGATATCGAAGAGGCCACGTGGGAATTAGAGGATAAGATGAGGGCGAAGTACCCTTCTTTGTTTACTGACTAGATTGTCTATATAGGGTACGGGGCGTACCCCTTTTTAAGGGGGGTAGAGCTTCCTCGCTTTTGTGTTAGGAAACAAACTTGTTGTCGTTTGTTTGGTTGTTTAAGATGTGAATTTGTGTAAGTTGCTACACTTTGGTGTTAAGTTTGAGTTATGTATAATACTTATGTATTGTATTTGAGATTGACCTTTGAGTCTTGAGATGTGTGAAGGTGAAAATAAGATGTGGTGTTAAGATTAAGGGAATTGAGTACCGTGAATGGTTAAGCATATATGTGAACTTTGGGGACAAAGTTCTTTTAAGGGGGGTAGATTGAAATACCCCAAACTTAGATATGGTGTTTAAAGGATAAACTAAGTTATAAGGAGGCTAAATAATGCCTTAGAAACATTAAGAAACATTTCTAATCAAAGAAAACATAAGGAAACACCAAAAGAGTAGTTTAAGCAAAAACGTGCTCTACGCTTGGAGAGATTTGGGTGAGTACCCAAATATTGTTCTAAGACCTTATTAATATCCTAATGGTCATTTTAAATCAATTACCAAAGAAAACCAAGCTTGAAAACAAGTTAAAACACAAAATGTGCTTTAAGGAGTCTTAAAGCACATTTTTGAAAAATTGTCTTGTAAATGGGTTTTGAGTGGCTAAATGTCCATCATTACTCTTTAATTAACATGTGTACTAATTATTATCACATTAGGAAGTCTAAATCAATGGGAAATCAAAAATTTCACAACAACGTGCCTTGTTTTGTGAATAGTAATTTAATTAAGCTAGTTTATAACATAAGTCAATATAGGTGAGATATTTGGTCAACAAAGACTTAAGTACCCCTTGTTACTTAATGGGGCCGGTTTTTACAAGGTGAGTCACCACCTTTATTAGTTATTAAGTAAAAAATAATTATAAAGCAAAACTACTATTTACTTTACAAGATAAATATCTTACCTTTAATCACCTCTCTCCTCATCTCTTCATTCTCTCTTGTTCCCACGGTTTTGAGTTGCTCTCTCCCTTCTCCATTGACGTGAAGAACAGCCCCATGCTAGCTTCAACTTCCCTTGCACACATCTTGCTCATTTTAGCTCCAAAACTAAAACAAATTACATATTCCTCTTAGTTAGCTCAAGCTCTCTCTTTCTATCTTTTCAAAACTTCAAGAGCTTTGATTTGGTGCCAAGCCAAACCACCATTAGAGGAGGAAACTCAAGTTTGGAGACTCCATTGGCTTCTCCATTCTCTTAAGGTAAAGAAAGTGTAAGAAAATCTAGGTTTCCATCATTTTTCTTCATAACCGAAAATACATGCTCATAAGGCTTCATTTTAATGCCTTGTTCTAGCTTGTTTTCTACTCTTCAAAGGATTGAGGAGGTCCTTCTTGCTTCATATCCAAGCTTGTCTTGAGAAACCAAGGTAAAACAATCACCTTAATACCTTAAAGCACATTTTGACCTAGGGTTTGTTCCTTAGGGTTAATGTATTATCTAGTACTCATTGGAGTCATTGGATATTGGTTAGAACATTGGCAAGGAGATATATTGGTGACCGAGATTGCTCAAGGAAAAACCTAAGGAGGAAAGTTTGTGAGCTTGTGAAAGAATAAGGTAAATTACTTACCTTAAGGTGTTTTATAGTTTAAGGGAATGGGATTTAGATATGTGATGAGCTTAGTGTAGAGTTTACATTAAAAAAGGGCTATATATGACCTAGGAGAAACAATGATCATGTTTGTGAACTTGTGATTAAGGAGCCAATGAGAAAAGAGATAGTTTAAGAATATCAAGGTGAATTGCAAGAAGCATTTTATTTCAATGGGAGCCTTGTTGTGTGTATTCGCAGGTTAAAGGCAAATATATGTGGAAGTTCAGTGGTTAAGATTATTGTCATTTAAGGGCCTAAGTGCCAAGCATTTAAGTTTATACACTATGTAATGATGTGGTGTAGTTTTGGTGTAAATTGTGTGTTAAGGTGTTGTGATGAGAATTTGAGTGATATTGGTTGTTTGATGGAGAAAAACCAAGTGTTAGGATGTAACTATATACTAGAGAACCCATGGCAAAATTTAGAGGAGAACCTAAGTGTTTGAGATGTTCTAAGGAGATTTCATGACTAAGGAAGTACTAGGAAGTTCTAAAGGTTGTCTTGATGAAAAAGGGTGAGATTAAGGTGTTTTAATGGCTTATAATGACTTAGGTATCACTATGAAGGATTTAGGAATCAAAAGTATGTACTTGGGTATTTAGGACTTAGGTAAATATTGATAAAAGAAGCTAGGAAACTTGGGTAAGTTAGATGTAAATGAGTGTAAAACTTTTAGATGATTTAGGTAGAAACTAGAGTTTAGAATTTAAGGAAGGCTTGGGAAACGTAATAGCGATGCAAGTGGTGTATATGGTGTGGTCAAGTTCTTAAGGAGGGAACTTTTGGCTAGTAGAAGTTCTAGGTGAAAGGGATGTTGAAATGTAGGAAAGAGATAAGTGTTAAGTGTTAGTAGTTGTTGTAAGAATTGAGTAAAGGATTGGGATGATCTTTGAAGGTTGTTTTAATGAGTTTGGAAGATGGTTTAAGGTGGGTTTAAGGGTCTAAATGATGTAAGAACACATTGGAAGGCTTGAGGAAAAGTCTAGTGAAGATTTGACAATGTTTGGGCATGTTCTGGTGGCGTCCGACCCAGGGGTCCGACCCAAGTTCGGGTCGGACGGCCTCTGTTAGACGCCAGTGAATGGTTCTAGAACGGTCTGACCCAGAGGATTTGGGTCGGACATGGGTCGGACGGATGAGGTTTAGAAGACGGAATTTTTCTGGAATGGTCCGACCTAGTTGGTTGGTTCGGACATGGGTCGGACATGTGGAGTTTTTCAAACCCGAAAGTTACTGGAAGGGTCCGACCCAGTTGGTGGGTCGGACGGTGGGTCGGACGACCCTTTACACTTAAAAAAAACTTTAGATTCTAAGGATGTTTAATGGTATTAATGGTACACCATTTAGAGGGCATTGATGATTAGAAACCTAAGAACCTAAGGGGATTAAGTTAAGTTAAATATAAGTTCATAAGCTTAAGGTTAAGTTGCAAGATTAAGTTATAAGACTTAAGAAGTGTTAATTAGGGACCACTAAGGGTTAAATAAGTTAAATAAGTTAAGCAATGTATAGATACTTAATCATTTAAGTTGGATGGATATTTTAGGACTTGAAAGTTGGAAACCAGAGGAGTATTAAACAACCGGGACGATCGACGGTGAACGGTACAATCTTTCTTGTGACCTGCTTGCTAATGAGGTGTCCCTCGGCTTGTGTGCTATCTGTTTACTTGCTATGACAAAGACAAGATAAATCATGCAACCGGTTATATTTGTTCTCGTTGTGTATGTGTCTTCTTTACACTAACCCACGAGACTTGAGATTGTTACTAACCAAGTTTAGTACTTACTGAGTTAAGAATAAGAGTTAAGTATTGGCGATTGTTGGTTAATACCCGTTAAGGTTTAACTAACCCATGGTGTTTAAGATTTCTACTAACTGGAACTTGAGTGAGGAAACCCGAGACTGACTCCGGTCATGCATGCTAAGGAAAGGGGGACGGTATCTGAATCAGATCCGCCCTCCGCTTAAGGACTTGTCTTCGGACTTGTAGCCTAGGGCCGGTTGCCGGCTCAGCTATGCTGGACTCCCGTCCAGGGTAGGTGGCATTAAGATGGTGCGGTGGGATCACCTAAATCCCAGGTTTGAAATTAAGCTACAACCATTCCCTTCCAGGAACGGTTTGTATACTGAGAATAAGTTGAGGTTAAGATTAAGGTAAGGTAAGGAACTGAGGTTAAGGAAATCAGGACTAAGGAGGGAGTTACTAACCCACTTGATAAGGGAACGCCTGTGTCGTTCATTGTTTATGAACTAAGTATGTTCATTTGTGGATTGTTGTTTATTGCACTTCATATCATGCTTGTGTATGTAATCAATTTCCATGCTATCGACAATTAGTCGTCGTAGCCCCATTAGCTTGGGGGCCATGAGAGGGAGTACCAGCATTCGTGCTGACCCCCTTTGGGGGCTGTTTTTACACTTGCAGGTAAGAGGCCCATGAAGACGCACCACGAGAGTAGGAGCGGTTAGACTTAGGATGGGTTGTTTATTTTGAGTACGGGTTGCGTTTGTGCTCCCGTCTGTTTATATTGAAACTGATGTAAGGTTGTGATTATGACTTAGTACTTATACTCGGTTGGTTGGTGGTATTTTGGTTGGTGGTGATTGGTCGGTTGTTCATTTTGGATAAGTGTTGTAATATTATAAGGCCGGTATGTTCTAACGATCAGACCGTGGCAAGGTCCAGGTGTTTGTTATTTCCGCTGCGACGAATTCGATTAAGCATTCAGTTTTGCGATAACCACGATTGGCTTTGGATGGGGTGTTACAACGATAGTTATGATTTTTATCTTCGTATTAATGATCCTTGTATTTCTCTAGTTAACTTGGTATATTTATTTACTAAAAATAGAGCTATAATAATGGTAATGATATGATTCAAATAGTGTTGTTGATTTAAAATACATCTATTATATAGTTTATGTGTATATAAGTTGATAAGTATAATATATAGTTTATGAGTACATTATACTTTTTACGGGCATATTATATAGTATTTAATAAAGATGATTTGATTTGTTTTAATAAAATAACCCGTTTCTTCAAATAAGAAGGTTGTAATTTTTAATGTCATAATAGTTATCCTTGTGTATTCCTTATATTTATTTGTTTATAATGGAGTTATAATAATTATAATGTTACGATTTAAATACTACTACAATTGAACTATACTAAATAAGTTAGTTTTAATCCATCGGTTTCACCCTTTGAGTTTTTCTGATTTTATTTAATTAATAATTCTACTTTTTGTATTTCTATGGTGCTACTAATGTTTATAATGTAGTTATAATAATATGGTATCAATGCAATTATTGATTTTACTAGATTTAATAAGTCGTTTAATTGATTGGATTTATTATATGGAGTTTCCTAACTCTATTTAATTAATTAATACTAACTTTCTGAATTTCCTACTTTATTTAATACACTACTTTTAAACTTTCATAATTCCAAACCTTTGGTTTTCTGTAATTCATTTCAGTAGTTTAATTTACCTTGATTAATTAAATAGTTTATATTCTCTATCTTTTTTGTTTCCCTCCGTCTCCTATAGATTCTTACCTTGCTATCTCATTTGATTTCCACATCGCACTCCCATGTCATCTCTTTTGGAAATCTTTCAATTCCTCTAATCTCAAATATTTCACGCTCTTCATCCATCCCTCTCATATGTTGGACAAGAAAGAAAAGAAAACCCTCACAACCCTCCACTCTTTTCACTCGCACACACAAAAGAGAAAGAAAAAGAAACTAAAGAGACCCCCACTCACTCACCGTAATAGCAGGAATTGAAAAAATATATAACCACTTCCCTTGCAAAATCTTATCACCCTCACACCCGCATCCCTTATATGGTGTCCGGGTATCCAGCAAATACTAGTTATTATTTTAGGCTCTAAATCCGTGAGCGAAGAGTAGTGGTTAATTCTTCAGTTAATTTGGGGTGCTAGTTTCGCCCAACGTTCAGGTAAGTTACTACGTTCACTAATTTTTATTATATTTATAATAATGAATTTTCATGTGGATGTGAATTTTGTGTGTGATCATTGTTTGAGATTGAAGTGTTGAGTGTTAGTGATAATTTCATTTTCTTATGTGAGTGATTTATTTTGTAATGGATATCAGTGGTTATTTAAATATATTTTTTTTAAAAAAGAGATTGATGGAAAATTGTCATAAGTTTATTTATGAGATCAACTACAATAACCAAATTTATTATGGTTAATGAATAAACCTTATTGTAAAGTAGCTATAATTAATTAATTTCTTAGTAGGACCATTGGTTAGTGAGGTGAGATCGAGCTTCGAGGACGAAGCTTTATTTTAAGGGGGGAAAATGAAATACCCCTAAATTTTAAAACAAGTATATTATATAGTTTGCGGGTATATTATACAGTATTTAATAAAGATAATACGTTTAATAAAATAATCTGTTTAAAAACTACGATAGTTGTGATTTTTATCTTCGTATTAATGATCCTTGTATTTCTCTAGTTAACTTGGAATATTTATTTACTAAAAATAGAGCTATAATAATAATGGTAATGATATGATTCAAATAGTGTTGTTGATTTAAAATACATCTATTATATAGTTTATGTGTATATAAGTTGATAAGTATAATATATAGTTTATGAGTACATTATACTTTTTACGGGCATATTATATAGTATTTAATAAGGATGATTTGATTTGTTTTAATAAAATAACCCGTTTTTTAAAATAAGAAGGTTGTAATTTTAATGTCATAATAGTTATCCTTGTGTATTCCTTATATTTATTTGTTTATAATAGAGTTATAATCATTATAATGTTACAATTTAAATACTACTACAATTGAACTATACTAAATAAGTTAGTTTTAATCCATCGGTTTCATCCTTTGAGTTTTTCTGATTTTATTAATGAACTAGTTCTAACTATTCATATTTCCTACTTTAATCAGTAAACCATCTTCACCCTTTGATATTTCCTACTTTACTAATGAATAAATTTTACCTTTCATATTTTCTAACCCTTTGTTTTCTTTAATTTAACTAAACAATTTAATTCACTTTAGTGATCATTGGTTGGTATTCTTTCTCTCTTGGGTTTCCCTCCGGTTTTATTTAAATACTAGTCATCCATCCCTTCCAATGCATCATCTCTCACAATCTGCTCTCGCCAATCTCTCTTTCTCCTCTCACAACTAGACAAAAAAAAATTCTTTTCTATGCATTCTTCTCTCCAACCAGACCGAAGAGGACACATATAGGCTTTGAATTTGAGACCGAGGAGCAATAATTGAGTTCATGTTTGATTATGCAAATCGTTTCTAGATTCCAGGTAAGTTACTGCGTTCACTAGCTTTGTATTAACCACGTAAAATAAATCTTTTGTGGTGATTATGATTGTTATCTGTGAGTGACTATTATTTTTGGGAGCAAATTGGTTATGATAATGATTACTTGTAACACCCCATCCAACAACATACACATAACAACATTCTGCAGCGGAAAGTATACTACTTCACATAACTTAACTCGTTGGTGTTACACGCCGTTAACCACCCACGTGGCTAACAAGGCTATTACATTTACATTGTACCGGTCTGATGGACTAGATTCCCGAGTAACTGTACATTACTATACCTTTTTATTAACAACAACCAACATACATAAGCCTTCCAACTGTACCGAGTATTTACAAATTGATGCCGATAACAGTTTCGGTCTTACTACACCTACTGTATATATACAACTTAAATGATTACCCATGTACAACGACTACCCCGTCCTACTCTCGAACGGCTTCCAGCTCTTGTACCTGAAATAGGAAAAGAAGAGAAAGGGTGGCCCCCAAGGGGCTCAGCACCTTTGCTGGTATGGTAATCCCGCAGCCCACATGCTACCGGGCCACGCACAACTAATTGTCGTCTTAGCATGCGATTGATTTTATTTGAATCATGCATGTAACTTAAAACACACAACACATAACATTTCGCCTCAATGGGCTCAACAAATGGATAATACATCCTTACTCGATAAGTCACTCATGGTATTCATTATCCCTAGAGTGTTCCTCCTCTAATGGAGCTACTTCCTTAATAGACGACACTTACCCATAAATCGGGTTATCCTTAAACGCCTCTTATCACAAACTGGGATTCATTTCCATGATCCACACACTCCATATTTTACAACATATAACATTCTTCACATAACAAAACATAACAACACTTTTCACGTTTCGACGTGCACATGATAACATCGCAATAGAAATTGCATTACAACAACATCACATAACATAACGGGAACGGTCCTCTTAGGAACCGACCCAAACATTGTTAATTCACTGGTGAGCCTAGAGAATGATGTCACCCTCATGATAAGCTCGTTATACAACAACAACAACACTCATTACCGTCCTAATAGTCGGACGAGTAACTTAAGTTAAGATGGTTCGGGTTTGGTGGCCCGAACACACCACACAAACACATGTTCCCCCTAAACCGATCATAAGTCAGAATAGCTAGCTTTGGAATAAGCTAATGGGAGATCATAACCCGTGAGGGACACAACCATAACAGAGAAGGGTAAGGCTAAGAAGGATACCCACTCCCCAACAACGCGACCGGCCAAACCAGATTCCTCACCACTGTTAGTACATACTTACTTTTAGATATTAGTTAGAACCCCACTATGGAGTCTATCACATCTACACACCATACAGTATTACAACTGGGTTAAACACACAAGGGAGATCCCTACATTCACATACACATATCACACAATTAACACACGTATAGCCGTGGTTAGAACGTCCCAAGGTTCGGGTCGTTTAATCCGAATACCAAACTCTCATGTGATCCTAGACTCAGTTAACTAAGGTTAACACTTCCGAGGTTAGATGGTATCGGAGTTAACACGCCACATAAATGAATTACTGTAAACTCATTACATGTTTAATCTTACAACGTGGCAAACATACAGAAAAACACATTCGCATACAAGCCGGTGTAATCCGGTAGGACACAGGTTGCAAGAAAACCATACCTGTCACCGGAGTCCACTTTATCATGTCCACTTATGTTCCTCGAGCAATTCTCGAACAACTGATAACATTACATATACTTTTATTAACATCGGGGTAATATGATTGTTTAAAGTCTAATGCTTATAACTTACCCCCGTTAACTTAGTTAAATAACTTCACATTTTAACTTATTTTACCTTTACATTTTAATACAACTTTTCCCCCACTAAATTGTCATTATAACTCACCTAACATGTCCTTAACAATCTTATAACATCATTACTTAATAATCCCCATCATCTTATAACTTTAAACAATGTTTTGTTTTTTTTTACATAATTTTGGGCCGTCCGACCCACCGTCCGACCCACAACTGGGTCGGACCGTTCCAGAAACTTTTCCCGTCTTTTAAATACACCTGTCCGACCCATGTCCGACCCAACCATCTGGGTCGGACCATTCCAGAGACTTAGAGCACACATGTCCGACCCATGTCCGACCCAAGACCTCTGGGTCGGACCATTCCAGAAACTCCAACAGGTGACTAAACAGAGCTGTCCGACCCACAACTAGGTCGGACCACTGGGTCGGACAACATCAGAGTTTGTCTAGACTTTGTCAAATTTCCTCCAAACTTCTCCTTAAGCCTCCTAATGTGTTCTAACATCATTTGGCACTTCAAACACACCTTTAGCCATATGCTTAACTCTTTAAATCACTCGCCAAAACCATTTTATCATTCACAAATTTCTTACAAAATTCCTAGCACTTGGAATGTTTTCTCTCCTGATTTCTAGGTGGTATTTCACCTATAATAACCACTATACCAAGGTGTTTCCTCTACACCTTAACATCATCTTTCAACTTCTTTTCTTACTAACTAAATCTCCTTTTTGACATCTCACCTAAACATCATTCCTTCCTTGTACATCAACATTCCTAAACCTTAATCAAGCTTCTCCATGACTTTAATACATTCTCAAAAACACACATTGAATTCCTAGAACTTCCAAGATAATACCTAAATCCTTGTATCACTCTAAATCACCTTAGTACATGTTCTCTTCCCTAGTAAAACACTTGTTCACCTTCAACACTTCCTAGTTCACCAAAACTTGTTTAAATCACTTAGAACTTCTTATACATTTCCCAAATTTTGCCATGGGTTCTCTTAGCACATCATCATTCCAAAACTCATGGTTTTCACCATTAAACATTCAAGAACACTTAATCACTTAATGCACATTCCTTACACACCAAACATATTGTTTTTCCTTCATTAACCATCCAAGACACTCATCTTCACAAAGAATGTTCTTTACACACATCTAAATCCTTAAACTACACTACATCACAATATAGTGCATAAACTTAATTGCTTGGCACTTAGGCCCTTAAATAACATGGCTCTTAGGCCCTTAAATAACATAAACCCTAAACACTGAATTTCCCACATAAATATTGCCTTTGACCTGCAATTACATACAACAACACATATGCCCTTAATAAACTCCTTGAGAGCATTTTACTAGCTCATTTGCCATTGGCTCCTTAGGTATTTTATTAAGCAAATCAAGCTCATTTTCCTAAGGCATTTAAACTACATTGAGATAGCATATTTACCTCTTTTCCTCACAAACTTCTTTCTTGTTTCCTTGACTAAATTGGCAAGGCTTTTAGTTGCTTGTCAACTTCTAAACATTATACAAATAATATAATGAGTATACAAGCTTTAAGCTTCATCTCATTGTAAACCCTAGTTACATATATTATCTTAAGGCATTAAAATGGTTTTTTTACCTTGGAATGGAAAGAGAGCTTGAATGAGTATCAAGAGAGGACTCCTCCTAGCCCTTGGAAGATTCAAATGGAGCTAAAACAAGCAAGGTAAAAACACCATTGTGAGGTGAATTTTCGGACAACACAAAACATAGAGGAAACATCATTTTTCTTTGAGTTTCCTTACCTTGAAGCAAAGGAGAACAATAACATGTGAAAAGGTGAGCTCAAGCTCCATCAATGGTGAATCTCCTTGGCACCGAAATGAGGCTTTTGAAGATTTGAAAAGATAGAAGTGTAGAGCTTGCTCCAACTAGAAGAATGGTGGTCTTGAAATTGAATTTGGACCATGGAGCTAGGAGTTACAAGAGATCAAAGCTTGAAGATGGTGCTTGAGTTGTAGCATTGAAATACCCCAAAGATTTATTACCTTAAGTAATAAGGACCAAATTTAATCATGTGCAATAATTGCTACAAATATTATTGTAAAAATATATAGTCTAAGATGGACATTAAACTATACTAAATCTCTAATCAAGAGAAAATATCATTAAGGGAAGCAAACTCATAAATTTAGTGTCACATGTAACATATCGGTACATGTATCAAACACCACTAATATCACTTAATAAAGTATATAAATACTTTATATAGTCTAAATAAATCTAGATACAATATCTATATTCATAAACACATCGTTTAGACAGAAAATACCACAAGTCATTATTTAATACATAATTATAGTCATATATATACATATACACAATTGATGCCACACTATTAGGAGAATGAAAATTTCAATTTCCCTCCATCTTTCTCTCCTTGCCGGCTGCCTATATGAAAAAGAGGGAACACAAAACATTAGAAATTAAAACTAGTAATATAGTTCAGCAAGTACACAAGTCTTATCTCCCTCCTTACTTTTCCATGCCATTTCCTCCCATGCTGTCTCGGTCCATTCCACAGCCCATCACCTCAGCCAGTTTCTTTTTCTCCTCTGACGACACAAGCTCATACACTCCTCTCTTTCTCCTTGACTGCAGCGACAAGAAGAAGCAGAAAAGCTTCCCTTCTTCCCCCTCCATGCGACTGGAAACAGCAAGGTAGGACTACCTTCTTCCCCATCTCCTCACGTCTCTTTCTTTCTTCCAGCACCTCTTCTTCCACTTCCCCAGTTCATCCCATCCCAGCTTCTCCCTCACTTTCGCAGTAGCAACAACACATACACGCCCCTGCACACTCTCGGTACAGCAAGCACAGAGGGTGGTGAAGCAACAAAAAAATAAATAATTGGTAAGGGTCCTTCTTTCTCCTTCTCCTCCTTCCTGCGGTTCCAGCCCTCCTTTCTCATCAGATTCCTGCTCCATTTTTTGCTAAAATACCACTAATACTCCTCTTCTCCATAGGGCAGTAACCACCAGCAAATTGTTTAATTTGCTCAGTATCGGTGGTAACAGAAACAAACGACAAGGATAAACCAGCAAAATAAACTGGTAAGGTGCAGTCCCTTTCTTTCTTTCTTTTCTTTTCACAGTTCCATCCACCTCTTTTCCCTCTGATTCACGCCAGCTTCTTGTCTTCTTCTTCCTTCTCCCTGCTTCATGCCCGAACAACAACAGAGAATACAGCAAGGAAAATTGCCCACCTTCTGCGTTTCCATACAGCAGCAGCAACAGAGTAAGTCCCTTTCATTTCCTGCTTTGGGCTTACGTTTTTATGCATAAAACCCCCACTGAGCTCTCTTCTTTCTCTGCTCCTGATGCTTACGTTAAGACCCCATTCCAGCCTTTCCCTTGTCAAAAACCGGCACCTAAAACCACACTATGAAAAGTAGAGACATGAGGTAAGAACTGTGAACTACCTAGGATGTTAAACACTGTTTTTCCTCTGATTCCTTGCTCAAAAAACTGAGCTTGTTTATCTTATGTCTAGCTGCCGAAGATTACCTTGCAACTCCAACGAAAACCAAGGTAAGGATGACCCGTTAGATGCTTAAAAATTTGCATAAACTTTCCTAAAACTAGCTAGAAGATGTTTGATTCGGTTCCTTTCTTCTTGCATCATGGGAACCGAAAGAGTCCATACTCACCAAGGAAAAAAAAAGTGGGCTGGGGAGTGAACCACAAGAAGAGATGCCAGGTTTTGGAAGGTAAATAAATGTAACCATACCATTAAAACTGTGAGCATGATCAACTTAAGTCACGTACAAATTTGTAACCGTGGCACATGTGTACAGAACTAGGCCAAGGAAGAAATTGGTGGCTGGTAAGAAGTGTTGTGAAGCTGGAAATTTTCCTTGGAAATCTAATTAAGGTAATGATGAGCTATACCCTCTTTAATACCTTCAAGATTACTCGTTTTGGGTGTTGTAATGCACCGAAGCCGTTAAGTATGCATATACGTATATTGAGGTGGATAAATTGTAAAAGGTTAGGTATATGGGTTAGGAAAAAAATAAACTTGGATGTTATAATTATTTGGGTCAAAATATGTGTGATAATGAAAAAAAATATAAGTTAAAAAGACTAAAGAAAATTCTGCACAAACCGAGAGTAGGGTTGTTATGTATACTATTATATCCTAAATATATGTAAAATTAAGGTTAATATTGAATAGGGAGACTAAGTGCTAATGGGTTCTTTTAGGTTTATTTTGATTGGAAGAAAATGATTAAAAGGTATTAGAATAAATTCTATCCAGAACCGTAACTATTACTTTTGAGGACATTCCCTGTCAATGTCACTTATTATTATTAGGCTATTTATAAGGCCATGGAATTAGGCTATGTTATTAGGCATATTTTGAGCCTTAATAGTTAATATTGAATTTATAAAGTTGATTTAGAAAGTTGTATGAATTTTTAGTGCTAAATAATAATACTAGTACATATAACCATCTAGGAATATATTAGAAAAATATTGGTATATTTATAAGCTTTTGACATGGTTTAAATGATTTTAAAACCTTATAATATGTCTAAGTAAATAAATAAATTATATATGGGGTCAAAACATAATTTAAAGAAATATAGAGCATTAAATATGAATAGAAACCGAGATGGATGATCTTAGGAAGTTTATAAATATAAAATGTGAATTTTATGAGGTTATAGGTTAAATATAAAAAGAGTATTAATTGGGGTATTTTCATAAATAAAAACAATCTGGTCAAAGAAATAATTTAGGTGGTCAACCTTGACCACAAGTGAGGTATGACCAAATTAAAATGATAAGAATAATTATTTTGAGTATTTAAAGAGATATTAAGTCAAAATAACATTTATAAAAGAAAAGGGGTGTTTATGTAACTACCTAAAAACATAGGTGTAGGAAAAAATAAATATTAAGACCCTAGGGGTCTGTTTGGGAACTTAAAGAATTTTGGGGATTGGTTTAAGGAATTAATTAATTAAGGGGTATAATATTTGGTTTAAATCCTAATATGTAACAACTCTCAAAACTTATGGGCTACTTGGTAAATAACCAAAAATTTGAGTGGAAATGGGAATTAGAACAACCTTTGGGGCTGTTTGGAAATTTGGAGAAAATATTGGTTGGTTTTGGAACAGAATAAATCAATTTGTATATTATAAAGTCGTAAGTATTTAATTAAAGGTTGCAAAACAAAAGGGGGTTATAGTGTAAATGAAAGACATATATGGGTGGATAAATAAATTGGGTAGCATGTTGCGGCTGCCCGACAACATATAATTATATGTACACATGTATATTATAAGGTTCAAATACCTTAGGTTATAAGTTAATAAGTTTAATAATGCAACGAGTATAATATATGGGATAGTTTTTGTAAATAATCAAAACATGTGGGAATGATATAGGGATTTCCGAAAACAGTAGGGGCTATTCGGAATTATATACATAACACATATATATGATAATGTTTGAAAACCTTAGATTATAAATTAATAAGGTTATAAATATAGTGGTTATAATATAGGGGCTGATTTGGGAATGGTTAATATGTGGACATAATATATATAATAAGGTTGGGATAGTATAATTCGACATAATGTTGAAGTATAAGAGGATAAATATTATAAGGGAGTTATTAAGGAATAAATATGCATTATAAACATCACATAACATGATGGGGTAAGTTAGAAAATTTGTGGAAGTATATTGTAAGGTTGGAAACTTTGTCATAAGAGGAACCCTAAAATGCATATGATAGGAATTTACAATGTGTTTAACAAATCAAATAAAAGGGGTTATACAATTACATGTAGAACGTTAATATAACGACGACTGCGTTATACACACATACAAGTATATAGCATTTTTATATGCGCGTGAAAAGTGCGTAAGCAACAAAGTATAACAACAATTATAATATATACGTACTCGAGGAGTATACATAAATGTCAGCACATGTTCGTAAGTATAACTACGTAAATTATCTCGTATAATGAAATGGTTAAGCAACATGCATGCGCACACGTAAACGTTATTTCCGCATGCATGCATCTCAACAATTACATGAACAATGCGAGAATGTAACTTCCATGTAATAAATATTATTGCCGTAGCAATTATTACATACCCGTAGGATATAACGAGTAGTTGGAATCTAAATCCCTAAGATTAACAAATATCAAAATGATCAAGAGATCAACTAAGGGTTAGCTACGGGATGGAAGTAAGGGTTGGATATAGGATGATTAAGTGAGTTCGAATTGTATATACTAATATTAGAACAACATATGTACCAGAGGTACGAGTTGGTAGACACGAGTCTTGGGAGCGCTAGAGATTACGCGGGGGTTGTCACGCGAGCGCTCGACGGTGTACGGTATGTTATTGTGTGGTCTGAACCTCTGAGGGAAGCCTCGGTTCGGGTATTGGTTGACTATGTGACAAGAGCGATATGTTTGCTATGCATGACTGTGTGGATTATTTATAAGGTTGGTAAGCGATTGTTATTGTGCGCGACGTCTTCGGACAATGTTACTATGATTGTTTATGAGGTTGGAATACTAATATTCGGGAACTCTATCCCTAACTGACCTAAGTAACACTTAGGAACGAGACTCGGGATCCCCAGTCTCTAGAGCTTAATACTCGAACATGACTATAACCTAGACTATGTCTAGGGAAGTACATAAGACTTCAAAGGTAATAATGGTAAAGACTTCTTTAAGACCTAAGTATTTACTTAGGGCAGTTGATTAAGGATTAATCATATATTGGAGAGTGTTGGTTATGGTAAATGGTATAGGAATCCAATTAGTTTCGACTAGTTGGTTGCGCATTGGTGATCACCGGAGTATAACGTCCGTATCGGACCGACTCCCTCTATATTCCGACGGGCCTAGATAGACTGTTGGACCAGGATGCCGACTTTGGCACACGGCTTCGGCCATTCATGGACGCCTTTATAGGCAAGTGGAAGCCGGGATCGAATGGTCCTTGGCAATGAGCACTTCGTGTGTACGGGAGGACTACTGTCCAGTGAGGTTTTCCCGGGTTGTCCTAACATGACGCCCAATGGTATTGAGAGTAAGACTAAATGGTGATTAACATAATTTAAAGGAAAAACTACTAACATCTCGATGGAAGTACCTACGCGTTTGTATGAATGTTTATAGCACATGGTATTTGGTATGTTGTGGATTGTATGTAATGTATGGATTGTCACTTTGATGGATTACTGTATGCTTATGCATGTTATTTACTGCTGTTATATAAACTGTAAAATGAACCAGCATGTAATCAATCTCATGTTTAGACGGCTAATTGACCTAAGTGACCTAAAGGGTCTAGGATTACACTTTAGCATACCAGCATATAGTTTGCTGAGCCCCTTTTGGGGCCAACCCATTTCAGGTTGTGGATCGGGACGTGAAGCCGGAGTGCGGGAATATGGGTAGACGACCTCGACCTTTATTTATCGCATGTTTAACATTAAATCGGTTAGCATGTTGAATTTCTGGGGACTCTTTAAATGCTCACTTGTCATAGGTATTGGTTTGTATATATAGGATAATGTAATAAATATCTCGTTCATCACTGCGGTTAGTTGTTGTCAATTGTTGGATTACGTTTATGCTTCTTTACTCGCATGGGCGAGTAATGGCATGTGGCACCCAAGTGAGGATTAATGTAGTTTAACTTCCGCTGTGAGACGTCTTTAATTATGCTACGTGAGTGATTATACAGAGTGACTATTACGAGATTAGCAAGTGGGGTGTTACAAAAGTGGTATCAGAGCGGAGTACCGCTCTGATGACGAGATATTATGATTTAGACAGTGAGCATAGGACTTGGGAAATACGGGAAACGTTTGTGAGGTACGAGCTGCCTGGTCTTAAACGAACCAGTGTCTTAGCAACGCTAAATGCGTAACAAAATTAGCCTTAATGACATATCTGTGTTATTGATTTCTACACGGTAAACTACCGAGTAATAATACGACATAGTGCATTGCGGGTGTCGAGAAGAGGCATGCCGGGGGTGACGTAGGTCCTGCAACCCCGAATAGCGTGAGATGGCAGACGCCACATTAGCTTGAGGGAAGAACATCCCGGGAAACAGCAGTAGTACCCCACCCGCCGCTGCCCACATCTCGAGTATCACCCAAGGAGACAATAGAATCCCACCTATTTGGAAGACCGATGCGGTTCTATTGTCACTGTGACATCAAGAGAACAGAAGAGCTTGAGATACGACGAGTCATTAAGGACCGGGGGTCCCGACAGCTACATACTATCTGGAAGCGTACTTATACGCAGTGGAGAATATACATTAAACCTTACTCTGAAGAGGGATAGGAATCCATAGGACAATCGGGTCAGCTTATATCATACACCAAAACACTGTCCAGTTAACCCTAGGAAAGCACGCACGGGTGCATGTGAAGATCGAATGATGGAAGAACGAGTTCCAGACGACCATCAAAATGCGAAACATACGGAACCAAGGACTGCATGAAAGTCTCTCCCAGAATGGGAATAACTCCAGTCGGATACAACCTAGGAGGCTCAGTAAAACCTGACCCAAAATCACGATAACCATATGAGCTTCCGAGCTAAACTCCTAAAATTACTATAACACAACACTCAAGAAGAGGAATGTCGTACCAAGGACAACTAGAGTACTTCGCTGGACCCGTAGCACCACGAGGTAGCCACGCAGAGCAGACCCCAGCCGATATGAGCTACTAGAAGGGGAAAGGAGTCACCAGGGGTAGAATACCCCAAATTTTGTGGGAACCTTAGGCGCTGGAACTAGTACGCAGCGCGATCTAAGTAACCGAGTATCCTTAACTTAATGAATGGACTGCATGAGCATGCGTCAGAAACCTCCTCTTACTAGGAAGGAGTTTCCAACAAAACTCATAAAGAGCCTAACTCAGAGAACCTAGAAATGGAATTACCTTAGAGAACTTACCATACCCTAACGAAATGAAACAACCCCAATACTACCCCTTTAAGGCTAATCACCTAAACCGTACTCAAAGGACCGAAGTGTTAGTGAAACGAACAACAATGATTCAACCTACATGGCGCGCTTCCTACAGTAAGCGCTATAGCCAGTACTATACTCACAATTCCGTTTACCTCGCACACTTGCTACAGCAAGTGCTACAATGATGGCTACAACTATGGATACAACTATGGCTATAATTATGACTACGATCACAACTATAACTATAACGACAAATACAACTGAATTTTACAGACCATGTAGGCCACAGGTGCAATGCCAGGTCCACTGATAATCACCAAACATTCATACAACTTCAGTGCGAATCTCGTAACTGCGACCACTGCTACAACTACAATTGCAATTATAACTATGATTGCAACTGTAACTACAAGGATAACGGTAGTTAGGATTGGATTCTACCTGACCGTGTAGGTCATGACTACCGGTAATCACTAAATACTCATACAATTATAGTACAAATTCTATAACTACTACTTGTCACCATAGGGTCACAAAACTCTTAGAATACGAAAACTGCAACCACGGAGGACCCGACTGGTCCGAACATTACAACTAAAGGGCATACTCCAGCCCATAACAAACCACAACCATTAAACAATAATCAATCAATAATATCGGTCTATGAACCAAATGTCATAACAAACTTGTCAAAATTATTTAATGGGTTGAAATTGACGTGGGAGGTGGAACTTGATCCGGTACAGGTCAAGGGAAGCTGAACACAAATTGGGGTGGAAGGATAGTTCAACACTGATACTGATCACATCAGGGTCGGATGATTCCCGAAACTCTCTACAAGTGGTCACAATTAATTACATTAAGAATAAACAAGGAACCAAAGTATAAAAGCTACAGACAACTAAATACATGCAATCTAACAAAGAAGGTGTCGAATACGAATACTCGTGAAATCACAGTTCACTCCTGAATGTATATTTATAAAGAATGATGGTGGAACATAACCACGAGACAATTAGGGCAATCCTACGCCCATAATGGCATACGCCAATACATAAAAATTTTGGAAAGAGAAAAGAACATACAAGTCCTCAGTAGGACCAACATTGAAAATGTCACATTACAATGCAATTAATACTTAAACCGATCGCAACCTTAAACACGAATCGGAGTTGAACACTTAAAACTACTTAAGGCAATAACCATAACAAGGGATGCCATAACCAACAAGGGACGAACAAATGTCAAATAGCAATTAAACATTGTTAATTCATTTAATCACGCCGAACATTGAATGAAGGTTCCGAATGAAAAAGGGGATGGCTACCGCCATTGGCATCCCGCCAAACAATAGGTAATAAAGAGGGAATACGTGTTTTTAAGACATGCCGCCTAATAACATAACGACTATGAAGGAAAGGACTATACAGGTTAAACAATGACAAACAACCTAAACGGTGATACAGGATAATAAATCTAAAGGTTATGAAACACAAGTTTAAAGTAGAATTACTTAATGTACATGAGAAGAACACAAGTCTAGGAGGGTGAAAATACCGCCTCCGACTACCTCCAAATATGTACCAATTGAACAGCGACATTTAAAAATGACATGAAATTGATGGGAACAGGTTAAAACGAGGCCACAATAGATACTTTCATAAAAAGAAGAAAACACAAATCTTCGCCATGAAGCTCAGGAATTACACCAAATGATGTAAACCAAAGGATAGGGTAAAGTTTGAAGAACTATAATAAGCACTGAGAATAACGTGCATAATCTACTAACTAATGAACAATGAACAAGCGCCAAACCGCACGCATGGTAGCCAGCTGACAGTAATTAGAATCAACACATAAGTAACTCTAACAAAGGACCTACTAAACAATAAAACAACAATAACTTATCAATACGAGGAGTCGTAAATTCCTTAAAACAACGGTGAACTCATGTCAATAACGAAGCAAATGACAGAGGAAAAAGATCACCTCATACCACTCAGAAGCAAACCTTACTGTTAGGGCGAGATATCGTAAACACCTGTTGAATGAAAGATACATAATCACACCATTGGTCTGGGAACCCGGGGAACCGAAAGGAAATTCCCTTGGGACACCCCCAACGTGAATTAATGAGGGAGATTGACAACAGAATACTTCACGAATGCGTGACGGACACTACGAGTATACGAAACAAGATATGGGACGACCGCACTCCATGGGAGCTTGTGGGCTTGACAGACTCATTTATGAGTTACTCAAGTAAGTAGTAATGTATCAGTAGGGTACCCTATACAAGTAGACAAGTAGTGAAAGAAACGCAAGAAGTAGTCAACTCCATATCAGGATCAGTGAGGAAAATCCAGACCGGTATAAATAATCACCTAAAGTAAATTAACGAGAAGAGTTCCAATTGAACCAACGAGATTAGAGGTACCAAAAACCTCGAATAGAACACGACTAAGTTGTAACTCCACAAAGGAATGGTTAACATATAGTAACATTAAAGGAAACCTCTCGAAAGATGAGAGAGTTGATGGGCAACCTAATGACAGCCTTGACAACCATTAAACAGGCGAATAAACATAACAAAAGCCCTCATAAGGTTCAACAATTGCTCACACCAACACAATTCTAAACATCCAAAAGAACTTATACAACGGTCATAATCGCTACCTACAAAAGGGGCATAAAGAGAATTACTCCCCAACAGAGAACACAAACATTACCGAATGAGGTAACAATCTTGTATGCCCGAATTAAGGGCAACGATACATCCTCACCCACAAAGGGGCTGAACATAAGTACGCCAATATACAATAAAAGACAAGCAAAGCTAGCACACTAGCAGGTACCCTAAGCTATAAAGCAAAGGCCATAATAACTTAACCGTCGAATTGACCAAAATATGAAGCGCACAAAAGCAACCATGATAAACAACCTTTTGAATAAATACATTGGCAAAGACCCGACGAGTGGAACTCGCCTAGAACTCAAATGATGAGAAAAAAATGGGAAACAGGCTATACAACAACCTAGCTCGTTTGAGGATACCCTTTAAATAAATACGGCGTCCAATGTTATAACCGCACGGGAACTCACAGGTGTACAATTACACTCCTGTTAAACAACCTGAAAAAAAGATAGAAAGGATATAAAATATACCAGAGGAAAGTGTCTCAATTACCAAGGAACATACCCATACGGGATGTCAAAAAAATGCAAGGCTCAATATAAACACAATAATGGAGTCCCTAGCAAACACGGGGCGAACCATACAAGTATTGCGTAAGAACAGTATATTGAATATACAATATATAACAACATGAAGTATATAACAAATATTACAATTAAGGTATTACTTTGGAACAAAACAACCTGGAACCACGTAATGACAAGAATTACCTTCGTGGATTTATAAGCTAATACATTCAAACTTCAGAGACTAGTGCAAAGAGCACTAATGACAACAATAGTCAATGTCATACTTCACCTCAACTAGAAACCGATGAGTGAAGATAATAACTATTCAAAACATTTTCCGTGCTAGTCATCCAGAACGTCCGGACTCGACTTAGACCTAGTCGTGTGCATTGACAATTAATGATACCGCACCGACTAAGATACCTCTGTTTCCAAATTAAGAGAATACCGTGAATGGCACTGTCATATTGGAACGAGGTCAGCAGTAACTCGATGCTAATAAAACCATCTTTGGTACATCCTTAGGAACAAAAAGGGCAAACCAAGTCCTATATACGTAGGTCTACACCTCATCATGGAGCGAGTGGGCCCAATAGAGCATATTTGGGAAAGCGTACAAGTATTCTATGCCTTTGACTGAAAAGTATGCGCCTCACCCTTCGCATTTTCCCTTTTAGAGCCGAGTGACGAAAGATCGACCCGACTCTCAGATATGAGAAGAATCCACTCTGAAGTTTCAATACGGGAACAAGGGAGACCACGAATAAACCATTAAAAAAGGGTCAAAGTCCGTTGATCGAACCATGAGACAAAAAGGTCACATGGGAGTTGGAGAACTTCATGAGAGCCAAGTATCCAGCGCTCTTCTCATAGCGACTGTGTGATACTTTGGGGGTCACGGGGCGTAACCCTTTTTAAGGGGGGTAGAGCCTTGGCATATTTAGTCATTTTGTGTTGTTTTGTGGTATGTATGTACCTTAAACACTTGTGTTGTGGTTGTTGTGTATATGTGCGTTAAGCACTTAAGATGTATCTTGATTATGTGTGTGTGCTTTAAGCACTTGGGGATATGTTTTGTGATATATATGTGTTGGCTTGGATTAGAAAATATGTGTTGGTTTGGATTGGAAACTGTACTGGCGTCCTTCGGGACTTGTGATATATATGTGTGGTTGGTTTGGATTGGAAAACTAGTGGTTGAATGGAATGGATTACACTTCAGAAAAGTGTTAGAACTTTATAATTGATAGGACTGGATGGATTGGGACCTTGAGATTCATTGGGTAGTTATGTACATTCGATTTAGACGACTTCGGGACGAAGTCCTTCTAAGGGGGGTAGACTGAAATACCCCAAAGATTTATTACCTTAAGTAATAAGGACCAAATTTAATCATGTGCAATAATTGCTACAAATATTATTGTAAAAATATATAGTCTAAGATGGACATTAAACTATACACTAAATCTCTAATCAAGAGAAAATATCATTAAGGGAAGCAAACTCATAAATTTAGTGTCACATGTAACATATCGGTACATGTATCAAACACCACTAATATCACTTAATAAAGTATATAAATACTTTATATAGTCTAAATAAATCTAGATACAATATCTATATTCATAAACACACGTTTAGACAGAAAATACCACAAGTCATTATTTAATACATAATTATAGTCATATATATACATATACACAATTGATGCCACACTATTAGGAGAATGAAAATTTCAATTTCCCTCCATCTTTCTCTCCTTGCCGGCTGCCTATATGAAAAAGAGGGAACACAAAACATTAGAAATTAAAACTAGTAATATAGTACAGCAAGTACACAAGTCTTATCTCCCTCCTTACTTTTCCATGCCATTTCCTCCCATGCTGTCTCGGTCCATTCCACAGCCCATCACCTCAGCCAGTTTCTTTTTCTCCTCTGACGACACAAGCTCATACACTCCTCTCTTTCTCCTTGACTGCAGCGACAAGAAAAGCAGAAAAGCTTCCCTTCTTCCCCCTCCATGCGACTGGAAACAGCAAGGTAGGACTACCTTCTTTCCCCATCTCCTCACGTCTCTTTCTTTCTTCCAGCACCTCTTCTTCCACTTCCCCAGTTCATCCCAGCTTCTCCCTCACTTTCGCAGTAGCAACAACACATACACGCCCCTGCACACTCTCGGTACAGCAAGCAACAGAGGGTGGTGAAGCAACAAAAAAATAAATAAATTGGTAAGGGTCCTTCTTTCTCCTCCTTTCCCTGCGGTTCCAGCCCTCCTTTCTCATCAGATTCCTGCTCCATTTTTTGCTAAAATACCACTAATACTCCTCTTCTCCATAGGGCAGTAACCACCAGCAAATTGTTTAATTTGCTCAGTATCGGTGGTAACAGAAACAAACGACAAGGATAAACCAGCAAAATAAACTGGTAAGGTGCAGTCCCTTTCTTTCTTTTCTTTCACAGTTCCATCCACTCTTTTCCCTCTGATTCACGCCAGCTTCTTGTCTTCTTCTTCCCTGCTTCATGCCCGAACAACAACAGAGAATACAGCAAGGAAAATTGCCCACCTTCTGCGTTTCCATACAGCAGCAGCAACAGAGTAAGTCCCTTTCATTTCCTGCTTTGGGCTTACGTTTTTATGCAGGAATAACCCCACTGAGCTCTCTTCTTTCTCTGCTCCTGATGCTTACGTTGAAGCCCCATTCCAGCCTTTCCCTTGTCAAAAACCGGCACCTAAAACCACACTATGAAAAGAGTAGAGACATGAGGTAAGAACCGTGAACTACCTAGGATGTTAAACACTGTTTTTCCTCTGATTCCTTGCTCAAAAAACTGAGCTTGTTTATCTTATGTCTAGCTGCCGAAGATTACCTTGCAACTCCAACGAAAACCAAGGTAAGGATGACCCGTTAGATGCTTAAAAATATTGCATAAAACTTTCCTAAAACTAGCTAGCTAGAAGATGTTTGATTCGGTTCCTTTCTTCTTGCATCATGGGAACCGAAAGAGTCCATACTCACCAAGGAAAAAAAAACGTGGGCTGGGGAGTGAACCACAAGAAGAGATGCCAGGTTTTGGAAGGTAAATAAAATGTAACCATACCATTAAAACTGTGAGCATGATCAACTTAAGTCACGTACAAATTTGTAACCGTGGCACATGTGTACAGAACTAGGCCAAGGAAGAAATTGGTGGCTGGTAAGAAGTGTTGTGAAGCTGGAAGATTTTCCTTGGAAATCTAATTAAGGTAATGATGAGCTATACCCTCTTTAATACCTTCAAGATTACTCGTTTTGGGTGTTGTAATGCACCGAAGCCGTTAAGTATGCATATACGTATATTGAGGTGGATAAATTGTAAAAGGTTAGGTATATGGGTTAGGAAAAATAAACTTGGATGTATATGAATTATTTGGGTCAAAATATGTGTGATAATGAAAAAATAATAATAAGTTAAAAAGACTAAAGAAAATTCTGCACAAACCGAGAGAGTAGGTGTTGTTATGTATACTATTTATATCCTAAATATATGTAGAAAATTAAAGGTTAAATAATTGATTAGGGAGACTAAGTGCTAATGGGTTATTTAAGGTTATTTTATAAATGATTAATGGAAGAAAAATGATTAAAAAGGTATTAGAATAAATTCTATCCAGAACCGTAACTATATTATAATTTTGAGGACATTCTAATGTCAATTAAAAATATTATTATTAGGCTATTTATAAGGCCATGGAATTAGGCTATGTTATTAGGCATATTTTGAGCCTTAATAGTTAATATTGAATTTATAAAGTTGATTTAGAAAGTTGTATGAATTTTTAGTGCTAAATAATAATACTAGTACATATAACCATCTAGGAATATATTAGAAAAATATTGGTATATTTATAAGCTTTTGACATGGTTTAAATGATTTTAAAACCTTATAATATGTCTAAGTAAATAAATAAATTATATATGGGGTCAAAACATAATTTAAAAGAAATATAGAGCATTAAATATGAATAGAAACCGAGATGGATGATCTTAGGAAGTTTATAAATATAAAATGTGAATTTTATGAGGTTATAGGTTAAATATAAAAATAGAGTATTAATTGGGGTATTTTCATAAATAAAAACAAATCTGGTCAAAGAAATAATTTAGGTGGTCAACCTTGACCACAAGTGAGGTATGACCAAATTAAAATGATAAGAATAATTATTTTGAGTATTTAAAGAGATATTAAGTCAAAAATAACATTTATAAAAGAAAAGGGGTGTTTATGTAACTACCTAAAAACATAGGTGTAGGAAAAAATAAATATTAAGACCCTAGGGGTCTGTTTGGGAACTTAAAGAATTTTGGGGATTGGTTTAAGGAATTAATTAATTAAGGGGTATAATATTTGGTTTAAATCCTAATATGTAACAACTCTCAAAACTTATGGGCTACTTGGTAAATAACCAAAAATTTGAGTGGAAATGGGAATTAGAACAACCTTTGGGGCTGTTTGGAAATTTGGAGAAAATATTGGTTGGTTTTGGAACAGAATAAATCAATTTGTATATTATAAAGTCGTAAGTATTTTAATTAAAGGTTGCAAAACAAAAAGGGGTTATAGTGTAAATGAAAGACATATATGGGTGGATAAATAAATTGGGTAGCATGTTGCGGCTGCCCGACAACATATAATTATATGTACACATGTATATTATAAGGTTCAAATACCTTAGGTTATAAGTTAATAAGTTTAATAATGTAACGAGTATAATATATGGGATAGTTTTTGTAAATAATCAAAACATGTGGGAATGATATAGGGATTTCCGAAAACAGTAGGGGCTATTCGGAATTATATACATAACACATATATATGATAATGTTTGAAAACCTTAGATTATAAATTAATAAGGTTATAAATATAGTGGTTATAATATAGGGGCTGATTTGGGAATGGTTAATATGTGGACAGAATATATATAATAAGGTTGGGATAGTATAATTCGACATAATGTTGAAGTATAAGAGGATAAATATTATAAGGGAGTTATTAAGGAATAAATATGCATTATAAACATCACATAACATGATGGGGTAAGTTAGAAAATTTGTGGAAGTATATTGTAAGGTTGGAAACTTTGTCATAAGAGGAACCCTAAAATGCATATGATAGGAATTTACAATGCGTTTAACAAATCAAATAAAAGGGGTTATACAATTACATGTAGAACGTTAATATAACGACGACTGCGTTATACACACATACAAGTATATAGCATTTTTATATGCGCGTGAAAAGTGCGTAAGCAACAAAGTATAACAACAATTATAATATATACGTACTCGAGGAGTATACATAAATGTCAGCACATGTTCGTAAGTATAACTACGTAAATTATCTCGTATAACGAAATGGTTAAGCAACATGCATGCGCACACGTAAACGTTATTTCCGCATGCATGCATCTCAACAATTACATGAACAATGCGAGAATGTAACTTCCATGTAATAAATATTATTACCGTAGCAATTATTACATACCCGTAGGATATAACGAGTAGTTGGAATCTAAATCCCTAAGATTAACAAATATCAAAATGATCAAGAGATCAACTAAGGGTTAGCTACGGGATGGAAGTAAGGGTTGGATATAGGATGATTAAGTGAGTTCGAATTGTATATACTAATATTAGAACAACATATGTACCAGAGGTATGAGTTGGTAGACACGAGTCTTGGGAGCGCTAGAGATTACGCGGGGGTTGTCACGCGAGCGCTCGACGGTGTACGGTATGTTTATTGTGTGGTCTGAACCTCTGAGGGAAGCCTCGGTTCGGGTATTGGTTGACTATGTGACAAGAGCGATATGTTTGCTATGCATGACTGTGTGGATTATTTATAAGGTTGGTAAGCGATTGTTATTGTGCGCGACGTCTTCGGACAATGTTACTATGATTGTTTATGAGGTTGGAATACTAATATTCGGGAACTCTATCCCTAACTGACCTAAGTAACACTTAGGAACGAGACTCGGGATCCCCAGTCTCTAGAGCTTAATACTCGAACATGACTATAACCTAGACTATGTCTAGGGAAGTACATAAGACTTCAAAGGTAATAATGGTAAAGACTTCTTTAAGACCTAAGTATTTACTTAGGGCAGTTGATTAAGGATTAATCATATATTGGAGAGTGTTGGTTATGGTAAATGGTATAGGAATCCAATTAGTTTCGACTAGTTGGTTGCGCATTGGTGATCACCGGAGTATAACGTCCGTATCGGACCGACTCCCTCTATATTCCGACGGGCCTAGATAGACTGTTGGACCAGGGTGCCGACTTTGGCACACGGCTTCGGCCATTCATGGACGCCTTTATTAGGCAAGTGGAAGCCGGGATCGAATGGTCCTTGGCAATGAGCACTTCGTGTGTACGGGAGGACTACTGTCCAGTGAGGTTTTCCCGGGTTGTCCTAACATGACGCCCAATGGTATTGAGAGTAAGACTAAATGGTGATTAACATAATTTAAAGGAAAAACTACTAACATCTCGATGGAAGTACCTACGCGTTTGTATGAATGTTTATAGCACATGGTATTTGGTATGTTGTGGATTGTATGTAATGTATGGATTGTCACTTTGATGGATTACTGTATGCTTATGCATGTTATTTACTGCTGTTATATAAACTGTAAAATGAACCAGCATGTAATCAATCTCATGTTTAGACGGCTAATTGACCTAAGTGACCTAAAGGGTCTAGGATTACACTTTAGCATACCAGCATATAGTTTGCTGAGCCCCTTTTGGGCCAACCCATTTCAGGTTGTGGATCGGGACGTGAAGCCGGAGTGCGGGAATATGGGTAGACGACCTCGACCTTTATTTATCGCATGTTTAACATTAAATCGGTTAGCATGTTGAATTTCTGGGGACTCTTTAAATGCTCACTTGTCATAGGTATTGGTTTGTATATATAGGATAATGTAATAAATATCTCGTTCATCACTGCGGTTAGTTGTTGTCAATTGTTGGATTACGTTTATGCTTCTTTACTCGCATGGGCGAGTAATGGCATGTGGCACCCAAGTGAGGATTAATGTAGTTTAACTTCCGCTGTGAGACGTCTTTAATTATGCTACGTGAGTGATTATACGAGAGTGACTATTACGAGATTAGCGAGTGGGGTGTTACAAGCATCACCGAAGGAAAGGAAGAAGAGAGGTTGGAGACCGTGTGAAATGAAGGGAAATGAGAGAATGAAAAGGTAAGTTTGCTTTTTGGAGATATTTATGTTATAAAGTAACTTTCTTCCTTTACTTAATTGATTTCTTTTACATGTTGGTGACTCACCATAATAAAAACCGGCCCCCATTATATCACTAAGGGTATTTTAGTCTTTGTCTATCAATTTAATTACTTATACAAACATATGTTACAAACTAGCTTATAAAAGTTACTATTCATAAAAACAAGGCACATAGAAGTGAAATTTTTGATTTCCCATTGATATAGACTTCTAAATGTGGTACTATATAGTACACATGTTAATTAAAGAGTAATGATGGACATTTAGCCATTCAAAACTCATTTACAAGACAATTTTTCAAAAACGTGCTTTAAGACTCCTTAAAGCACTTTTTGTGTCTTAACTTGTTTTCAAGCTTGGTTTTCTTTAGTAATTGATTTAATATGTTCATTAACATATTTATAAGGTACAGGTATGACCATTAGGTCTTATACAAATTTATCCCAAGCTTAAGGCACATTTTTGCTCTTATTGACTTTAAGGTATATTCCTGTGTTTTATTTGGTTTAACTGTCTACCAAGGTTTCCTAAGGACTTAATTAGCCTTATTAAATCATAATTGAATATTATTAAGTCTTGGTAGGCTCTTTGGGTCCTAACCAAGTTCACTCCAAGCTTAGAGTATGTTTTTGCTCAAACTGTATCTTAGTGCTTATTGCATTTTACTATGGTTTAAATTGTTCAATGATGTTTCTAAGGCACTTTTTAGCCTTTACATACCATAGTTTAAATGTTTAACAACATATCAAGGTTTGGGGTATTTCAATCTACCCCCCTTAAAAGAACTTCGTCCTCGAAGTTTACACTTCCCACATCTTGGATTAGAATACGGGGATTACTTATAGAAATAAAACTTCCATAACCAAACACACTTACATCACAACCTCGGACTTAATGGTCCGGGTAACACATTCACATCCATACATAACATATCATACTCACATGATAACCTCGGACTCAACGGTCCGGGTATCTTAACAATATTGGCACATACATAACAACCCTTGGACTCTCTGGTCTTGGGTAACATAACAACATTTAGACACATAGGTCTTGATAACATAACAGCCTTTAGACACATAGGTCTATGTAACACAACACATTTAGACTCTAGGTCTTAATAGCATACACTTTAGGAATTCAAAGTCAAAATAATATTTATTACATACCACACAACATGTCATAGCATGTATAGCAATCAAAATATCTTTGATATACACTGTGATCCCGCAGAACCCGGTCGCGATGGACACCTTCCGTCCCCGTGCCTTTGGGAGACCAAAACAATCACTTAAATTTGAAATTTTTTTTTCGAGGTTAAGTAAGAAAACTTTAATTATGTAAGTATTATCGCGTTTATAAGTACCAATTGAAAATCGTTTTGAAAACACACACAACTCCAAGTCCAACTTATGCTCTTTGCTTCTTTTCTTAGCGTGGTTATTTGTGACCACTTAAGGGGAGCTTCAAGAATCATTCAACCCTAATGTGATCAGCATCAGTGTCGAACTATCCTTCCCCCAATTTGTGTTCGGCTTCCCTTGATCGCATGCAAATCAAGTTCCACTTCCCACTTCATTTTCAAGCATCAAATAAATCACTCACTTCCAATTTTCTATCTTTTAAATCATTCTAATCATGATCATACATCTCCAAGGGATAGAGCTTCGTCTATCAGTTATTTCCATTCACTTTAATGTTGTTACCTAGGGAATCTTATTCGCACTAGGTTCTATGTCGGTATCATGCCCTTTCATGAATCACTATAGTATATATATACACATATATTTTATCAAAATACAACACACCATTTCACATTTATACACTGTCGGGTTTTTGTTCCCCGGAGTTTCTCTACTCCCCACACTTGTATTATCACACACCACTGTTAACAAATAAACACACTTATCACAATGGTATTCGCATCTTCTGTCGCAATTACCACAATTAAACCATGAATGAATGTGTATGTTTAACACACACATCAACATCAAAACAACTATTTTGTGTTATGCACAACATAAGTCACGTACACTTGTACGGTAATACACACTAAGTGGTTTTGCGCTCTACCCCCCTTAAAAGGGATTACGCCCATGTAATCAATCACTTAATCATTGGTTTAAAACATTCTGCCGTCGTGAAGTACTTCAACTTCCACGCGGTCTATTATACAATGGATTCTGATTAGAGGATCTTAACCATATTGGCGGTTTAGTCCCTAAACCAAGAATTCTCATTGGAGTTTGCTTTAACTCTTAACTGGTTTCGGTTCTGGCCTGTGAGGCTTCTAGGCATTAATAATTAGCCGTTCACTCATGTTCACCATGCACATTCAACACTTGAATCACTGGCTCACTAGTTTCTGCTGTGAAACTCTAATAACTGTAGAGCTTAATTGCCCTATTTGTTATTCTTACTGTATTGTACATCCCCAATTGTCACCTTCATCTTGGTAACAATGGTTTCTCAACCGACGCGTGGTACCTCTTACCGTTAGCGAATTCGGTGAGTTATAAACTTTCTATCCACCTCCATAACAATTTACTGTGTATACGGTTATGTATTTCACAATGATTGACCTGTTCCCTTCTGACTTACTGTCGGTTGAGATTGAGCTACTACCTAGTGTGTAGTGCTCTCTTAGCTATTTACAACATTTGGGGTATATTCCATACCGATATTTGGCAGTTAGTGCTACTATAGTCACTTACTGTTAATCATGTCTCCACATTTGGTCTTGTACAAGTACTCTTTTATTGGTGCGGCCTTGCATTTCCTATGCATCAGCCATTATAACATTATTCCTCTACAATTAACATGTCTCCAATTCCTAGCTATCCCACTCGATCATTACTGCACAAGTGTAATACCAAAACACTCAGTCATACAGAGTGCAGAGGCGTAAACTCTTGATAGTAAATCCCTTATGCGACTCGTCATGGAATTCACACTGAGTTCCTCATCACATAGTACCTACCACTGGCTTATTGCCCAGTCTGTTAACATCGCTTACCTTGCATCTCCACTGAGTTTAACTCATAACTGGTCTTATCTGCCACATTATTACTCAATAACATTGATACAACGGTCGCCCGCTGCGAACCGTGCTCTTACTCATTGCATAACAATAACTTACATGGTATTTACTGTCACATTAACTTCCACACTTATACTTATATTATTCACATTATGGTTCGTCATTCATTTGGATGACTACCGAATACTCCTTGAGCGTTGCTCACTCGAGTCTCAAACCGACGTTATTTAGCTCGGTGCTTCACTTTATACACACATGTTACTAAGCTAACTGCTCTCTTTCAATAACAATATCATCCGTCCTTAACATATTTCTTGGACTTGATTCACATAACTACCGCTCCTGCGGTCTCACAATATATTGAGAGGTATCCCCACTCTTAATGCAGTGGTTTGTTTTCCACTCTATTCACTTATATAACATAAACTTCTGCAATCAATCTAATTTACATAACACATTTTATTTGTGGCCTATAAGCCTCATTGCCTTGAGCTGTGCTCATTGTAGGCTGTCCACATACATGTACTTCTCTGTGAAACATTATATGGTTTGGATATTATATTGAGCTCCATGACAAGGTCGTTGCGTTCCGTTTCCTTTCATGGGATGCCCCTTAGGTTTGTCAGTCCGTCTTCTGACAACTTATGTCTAAACTGGGTGTAAGTTTCAACCCTCGTGTTTCTATCACGTTATCTTGTTCAATTATCGTTGATGCAAACACCCTTCAAGGATCGCTCCTGGGTGTTGCTAAGTTATGCCTTTACATCTAGTTCACACTTATTGGTACATTCTGTTAGCCACGCCGTTTGCGTTCTTAACTGGTTATTATCTTCTTCTGTGAAGATCAACATTTCCTGATAGTGTAGGTACTCATTCTGGGAGTTTCATCCCGTTCATTGCACATTAATGTGTCCACATTAGGCATCTGCTTGCCATGTACAGGCTGGGTCACCGTTCCAGCTAACATGTTTATCCCTGAGGATCCTTAAGACGTATACGATGTCTTTACATTACAGTTAGTGCACTTCGCACCTCCTGACTCTTAAGCATTTCGTTGAAAGGAATTCACTAATTCCTTTAGTCTAGTTATCTTAACTAGGTTCCTTTACTTCAACCATTCATGGTAGTCCTTAGCTGTTGTTTGACTTATACTGCTGACCGTAGAACGGAGTCGACTACTTCCCGTGTTTCGGACTCTACTCGTATACATATGTGGGGTACCCTACTGATACATTACTACTTACCCAACTAACCTATAACTAGGTCTGTCAGGCCCACAAGCTCCTATCGGAGTGCGGTCGTCCCACATTACAGTTGGTACACTTGTAGTGTCCGTCACACGCCTAGGTGAAGTATTCTGTTGTCAACTCCCTTATATTGTCCCGTGACAATATTCATTCCGTGATTCCCGAACTTAATCGAGGGAAAGTTTATCCATTGTTGAATTCTTATCAACTGCCCTTGGTTTTACTGGTTTGGTTTAGAAGAAAGTTAGAAAGAAGTATTGGTTTGAAAGAAAATCTGGTTTTGAAGGAAAAGAGTTTGAAATAAATCTGAGTTTGAAAGAAAATTTTCATGGTTTCACAACATCTTCTTACCTTAACCAAGTCTAGCTTCTTGCTGACTGGTATACTCATAATTACAGAGGTTAGGCTGTTAAGCCCTTCCATGGCTACAATGATCTCTCTTAACTTCATGGTACTTTGCCAAGTACTTCGTAGTGGTTATAAATTTCCCGAACAGCCCTGTTATAGCAGCACTTGCTATGGCAAGTGCGCCATGCTAACTGGCTATCGGTTAAGCACACATACTGGTTGCGGCATTGTTCTTACTCGCACTGTCATCAGTGGCCTTGTTGGCCCTCACTGATCTTACTGTCTTGACAATAACCCTCTGGGTAACTCCTCACTGTATTCATATGGTAATTATCAACTGGGGTGTCTCCCATTCTTGGAGTCCCCTTCCTTCTTGTATTGTTTCCTCTTCGTAGCCCGTTCCACGTATTTGTCGCGGTTACTGAGACTTGTCTCTTGTTGGGCACTACGTTGTAGTTCCCTTGTCGGTTGGTATACCGTTGATGTATTATTTATCAACTGTGGTTCCGTAGACACTCGTCTCGGGTTTCACTAATCCACTTCTTGCCTGTTGCACGGTCGGTGCGTTGCAAGCTGGTTATTCTCGACTGCTCGGCATGTCGACCCAGGTTGCCGGAAATTCTATTCTTCTATACACAAGATTCTTCATTCTTCGCTATTAATGCGGTTAACATTATTCAGGTGGAAACCGTCTCTAGGATTCCCAGTTTTCGGGATCTACCGTATGACTGGTTCTTCGTACCTTTAAAGGTGTTTAATAACAGCCAGATCGGGTATTCCCGAGTAAGAGAGGGCTTCCATTTCTCTGGCGTTCTTTCCCAAGTTATAAAACAGGGGTTGTGGAGGGCGGGATGGATATTGTAGGTTTCCAGTACACACTGGTAATTCCTAACTAGCGTATCTCTCACGCTATCACTCAACCCTTAACCCAAGGTACTAAAATCCTAACTCGGTACTTCCTAAGCTCGGTAATTCAGTCACCAGAGCGATACTTCGCTCTGATACCACTTTTGTAACACCCCATCCAACAACATACACATAACAACATTCTACAGCGGAAAGTATACTACTTCACTAACTAACTCGTTGGTGTTACACGCCGTTAACCACCCACGTGGCTAACAAGGCTATTACATTTACATTGTACCGGTCTGATGGACTAGATTCCCAGAGTAACTGTACATTACTATACCTTTTTATTACAACAACCAACATACATAAGCCTTCCAACTGTACCGAGTATTTACAAATTGATGCCGATAACAGTTTCGGTCTTACTACACCTACTGTATATATACAACTTAAATGATTACCCATGTACAACGACTACCCGTCCTACTCTCGAACGGCTTCCAGCTCTTGTACCTGAAATAGGAAAAGAAGAGAAAGGGTGGCCCCCAAGGGGCTCAGCACCTTTGCTGGTATGTAATCCCGCAGCCCACATGCTACCGGGCCACGCACAACTAATTGTCGTTAGCATGCGATTGATTTATTTGAATCATGCATGTAACTTAAAACACACAACACATAACATTTCGCCTCAATGGGCTCAACAAATGGATAATACATCCTTACTCGATAAGTCACTCAGGTATTCAATATCCCTAGAGTGTTCCTCCTCTAATGGAGCTACTTCCTAATAGACGACACTTACCCATAAATCGGGTATCCTTAAACGCCTCTTATAACACAAACTGGGATTCATTTCCATGATCCACACATCCATATTTTACAACATATAACATTCTTCACATAACAAAACATAACAACACTTTTCACGTTTCGACGTGCACATGATAACATCGCAATAGAAATTGCATTACAACAACATCACATAACATAACGGGAACGGTCCTCTTAGGAACCGACCCAAACATTGTTAATTCACTGGTGAGCCTAGAGAATGATGTCACCCTCATGATAGCTCGTTATACAACAACAACAACACTCATTACCGTCCTAATAGTCGGACGAGTAACTTAAGTTAAGATGGTTCGGGTTTGGTGGCCCGAACACACCACACAAACACATGTTCCCCCTAAACCGATCATAAGTCAGAATAGCTAAGCTTTGGAATAAGCTAATGGGAGATCATAACCCGTGAGGGACACAACCATAACAGAGAGAAGGGTAAGGCTAAGAAGGATACCCACTCCCAAACAACGCGCGACCGGCCAAACCAGATTCCTCACCACTGTTAGTACATACTTACTTTTAGATAGTTAGAAACACTATGGAGTCTATCACATCTACACCCATACAGTATTACAACTGGGTTAACCACAAGGGAGATCCCTACATTCACATACACATATCACACAATTAACACACGTATAGCCGTGGTTAGAACGTCCCAAGGTTCGGGTCGTTTAATCCGAATACCAAACTCTCATGTGATCCTAGACTCAGTTAACTAAGGTTAACACTTCCGAGGTTAGATGTATCGGAGTTGAAACAGCCAATAAATGAATTACTGTAAACTCATTACATGTTTCATCTTACAACGTGGCAAACATACAGAAAAACACATTGGCATACAAGCCGGGTAATCCGGTAGGACACAGGTTGCAAGAAAACCATACCTGTCACGGAGTCCACTTTATCATGTCCACTTATGTTCCTCGAGCAATTCTCGAACAACTGATAACATTACTATACTTTTATTAACATCGGGGTAATATGATTGTTTAAAGTCTAATGCTTATAACTTACCCCCGTTAACTTAGTTAAATAACTTCACATTTTAACTATTTTACCTTTACATTTTTAATACAACTTTTCCCCCACTAAATTGTCATTATAACTCACCTAACATGTCTTAACAATCTTATAACATCATTATTAATAATCCCCATCATCTTTATAAACTTTAAACAATGTTTTTTTTTTTTACATAATTTTGGCCGTCCGACCGTCCGACCCACAACTGGGTCGGACCGTTCCAGAAACTTTTCCCGTCTTTTAAATACACCTGTCCGACCCATGTCCGACCCAACCATCTGGGTCGGACCATTCCAGAGACTTAGAGCACACATGTCCGACCCATGTCCGACCAAGACCTCTGGGTCGGACCATTCCAGAAACTCCAACAGGTGACTAAACAGAGCTGTCCGACCCAAACTGGGTCGGACAACATCAGAGTTTGTCCAAACTTTGTCAAATTTCCTCCAAACTTCTCCTTAAGCCTCCTAATGTGTTCTAACATCATTTGGCACTTCAAACACACCTTTAGCCATATGCTTAACTCTTTAAATCACTCGCCAAAACCATTTTATCATTCACAAATTTCTTACAAAATTCCTAGCACTTGGAATGTTTTCTCCTTAAGATTTCTAGGTGGTATTTCACCTATAATAACCACTATACCAAGGTGTTTCCTCTACACCTTAACATCATCTCTCAACTTCTTTTCTTACTAACTAAATCTCCTTTTTGACATCTCACCTAAACATCATTCCTTCCTTGTACATCAACATTCCTAAACCTTAAACAAGCTTCTCCATGACTTTAATACATTCTCAAAAACACACATTGAATTCCTAGAACTTCCAAGATAATACCTAAATCCTTGTATCACTCTAAATCACCTTAGTACATGTTCTCTTCCCTAGTAAAACACTTGTTCACCTTTAACACTTCCTAGTTCACCAAAACTTGTTTAAATCACTTAGAACTTCGTATACATTTCCCAAATTTTGCCATGGGTTCTCTTAGCACATCATCATTCCAAAACTCATGGTTTTCACCATTAAACATTCAAGAACACTTAATCACTTAATGCACATTCCTACACACAAACATATGTTTTTCCTTCATTAACCATCCAAGACATCATCTTCACAAAGAATGTTCTTTACACACATAAATCCTTAAACTACATACATCACATATAGTGCATAAACTTAATTGCTTGGCACTTAGGCCCTTAAATAACATGGCTCTTAGGCCCTTAAATAACATAAACCCTAACACTGAATTTCCCACATAAATATTGCCTTTGACCTGCAATTACATACAAACAACAACATATGCCCTTAATAAACTCCTTGAGAGCATTTTACTAGCTCATTTGCCATTGGCTCCTTAGGTATTTTATTAAGCAAATCAAGCTCATTTTCCTAAGGCATTTAAACTACATTGAGATAGCATATTTACCTCTTTTCCTCACAAACTTCTTTCTTGTTTCCTTGACTAAATTGGCAAGGCTTTTAGTTGCTTGTCAACTTCTAAACATTATACAAAATATAATGAGTATACAAGCTTTAAGCTTCATCTCATTGTAAACCCTAGTTACATATATTATCTTAAGGCATTAAAATGGTTGTTTTACCTTGGAATGGAAAGAGAGCTTGAATGAGTATCAAGAGAGGACTCCTCCTAGCCCTTGGAAGATTCAAATGGAGCTAAAACAAGCAAGGTAAAAACACCATTGTGAGGTGAATTTTCGGACAACACAAAACATAGAGGAAACATCATTTTTCTTTGAGTTTCCTTACCTTGAAGCAAAGGAGAACAATAACATGTGAAAAGGTGAGCTCAAGCTCCATCAATGGTGAATCTCCTTGGCACCGAAATGAGGCTTTTGAAGATTTGAAAAGATAGAAGTGTAGAGCTTGCTCCAACTAGAAGAATGGTGGTCTTGAAATTGAATTTGGACCATGGATCTAGGAGTTACAAGAGATCAAAGCTTGAAGATGGTGCTTGAGCTGTAGCATCACCGAAGGAAAGGAAGAAGAGAGGTTGGAGACCGTGTGAAATGAAGGGAAATGAGAGAATGAAAAGGTAAGTTTGCTTTTTAGAGATATTTATGTTATAAAGTAACTTTCTTCCTTTACTTACTTTTCCTTCCTTTACTTAATTGATTTATTTTACATGTTGGTGACTCACCATAATAAAAACCGGCCCCCATTATATCACTAAGGGTATTTTAGTCTTTGTCTATCAATTTAATTACTTATACAACATATGTTACAAACTAGCTTATAAAAGTTACTATTCATAAAAACAAGGCACGTAGAAGTGAAATTTTTGATTTCCCATTGATATAGACTTCTAAATGTGATACTATATAGTACACATGTTAATTAAAGAGCAATGATGGACATTTAGCCATTCAAAACTCATTTACAAGACAATTTTTCAAAAACGTGCTTTAAGACTCCTTAAAGCACTTTTTGTGTCTTAACTTGTTTTCAAGCTTGGTTTCTTTAGTAATTGATTTAATATGTTCATTAACATATTTATAAGGTACAGGTATGACCATTAGGTCTTATACAAATTTATCCCAAGCTTAAGGCACATTTTTGCTCTTATTGACTTTAAGGTATATTCCTGTGTTTTATTTGGTTTAACTGTCTACCAAGGTTTCCTAAGGACTTAATTAGCCTTATTAAATCATAATTGAATATTATTAAGTCTTGGTAGACTCTTTGGGTCCTAACCAAGTTCACTCCAAGCTTAGAGTATGTTTTTGCTCAAACTGTATCTTAGTGCTTATTGCATTTTACTATGGTTTAAATTGTTCACTGATGTTTCTAAGGCACTTTTTAGCCTTTACATACCATAGTTTAAATGTTTAACAACATATCAAGGTTTGGGGTATTTCATTACTGGAAATATTTAAGTGGGCGGTTTATTATTTGGTGAATAAATGGAGATTATTTTTAGAGGAAAGATTGATGAGAAAATGTTAATGATATGATTATGTGAGATTGCAATTATTTTAGTCACGATTGTTGAGGCATGATTGAATTTTGGTGGTATATGTGGAAATTAAAGAGATTATAAAGTGGATAATATCAATGAATAAAGGAATTATAAGGAAGATTATACCATGGTACATGTGGGCTGTATTAGGACACATGGATAAGATGATATATGCGGACGCATAAGTTTGAGATACTGTGGGCCGCACTAGGACACAGTTAGACCTAGATCTACTCCGTAGTCTTTTGAACTATTGGGGGTGTGCACACTTAAGGATTTAGTGGAGAGGTTGGATTCCCGGCTGCGTGTTGGGGTCCGGGTTACAGCTGCGTGTTGTACCCAAATGTGAGAGATGTTGTTTTGTCCTGGCTGCGCGTTGGGACTAGGAAGATAATTTAATTAATCTGGATATCGATTCTTGAGTTATTGAGGAAGCAAATGTGAAATATTATACAAAGTTTGCTTTATGCTTATGTGATGCTTTGTATGTGGGTGCATTACAATATTGTAAAATTGTTTTCAAAGAAAATGATTTTTACGTAGTGAAGTGGTAGCTTACTCAGTTTTTCTGACTTTATCGTGGCTCTTTGTTTGTTTGTTTGAATTTCTACCACAGGTCCTCATAAAGTTTATGGGATGGGACAATGACCCGCTAGACTAAGTACTTATGAATAATTTTGCCTAAATTTTGAGACTCTCTTGTTGAGGAGTGTTATAACTTTAGCGGTTTCCTTTATTAATAATATTGGTTTGGATTATTCTAATGTTGGTTAAAGCCTTAGCACTCGTTAGTTGCGAGTGTGGATAATACTCCGGATTTAGGATTTATTTATGCAGCGTATTAATATCCCACCTAAATTGTTAAATAATTGACATAATAAAATGTTAGAAAATCCAGGGTGTTACAAAGTGGTATCAGGGCAAAACAGGCTAGAAAATAGGTTGAGAAAGATTAAAAATGGAATATTTGGCCTTAGGATTAAAAATTGGATAAGTCGTCTTCTTGGGGAAATTACTTTTTGATGTTTTCTTTTTGTTTAATGTTTTATATATATATATATATATATATTGTTTGTGTTGTGGATTGAATCTCTTATGCTTAAGATATTGAAATATTGATTGAGATATATGTTGCCATGAGGGCATAAGTGATGATTATGATATAAGTTAAAGTTCATTGACGAATGTGATGAGAGCCTACTATGCTCAAGTGAGTTGTTATGAATTTTGTGATTTAGAGAACTTCTTGTGTTGAAGAATTTAAGATGAATGATAGATGATTAGAACTCCTTAGTGAGTTATATTTCCTTGGTAATTATAGGAATTTTATCTGAACAAATTATAGTCCTTTTGTTACGAACTTTGGTGAGACTTCTTGCAGCTCAAAATCTTATCTAATTGTCCGTCATTCGTTGATTAAAGTATGAGTTATTTGCTAAGTTAATTACGAGGACGTAATATTCTTTTAAGAGAGGTAAACTGCAATAACCAAATTTATTATGGTTAGTGAATAAACCTTATTGTAAAGTAGCTATAACTAATTAATTTCTTAGTAGGACCATTGGTTAGTGGGGTGAGATCGAGCTTCGGGGACGTGTGGAGGCACACACTTATGCTGGTGGTAGCTATCATGCTGGTGGTAGCGATCATGCTGGTGGTAGCTATCATGACCACCGTGTGGAGCATGCAGAGGCACAGACATCTGCTGGGTGTAGCTATCATGACCCCCGGACCCCTCCGGATGCTGCAGCACCCGTTGACATGGACATAGATGAGGAGGGGGAGGAGGAGGAGGAGGAGGCTGAGGAGAATCTGAGGGAGGGCCTAGACGAGGATGACCCTGATCAGGAGAGCGCGACTGATGAGGAAGCTGCTCTCGCTATGGACCCCGTTATTCCCCCTTTCTGGAGGCTTACTGAAGTGCCAGTACCCGGTGGTCCACTGCTGACTAGTGTTATCACCAGCTTTGGTGGGCATGTCGACATTGACCTTTGGTCAATGACTAAGGTATATACTATCTTATCTTTAAGTTTGGCATGTAGATTTAACTATTTCTTCATGCGTGTGTAAAATTTGTGTTAATTGTCTAGGACCGGGGTGTTTTGGGATTTAAACCCCGAAAACCTATAATCACGAACTGGCCGTTTAGCGGGGTTACTTGCAAAAGGGCAAGAAATATGATTAAGTACTCAGCGTTGGAGCATCTGCTAGATGTCACATGGGGCTTCAACAACATGTCTTTGATATCGGCCTTTGTGGAGAGGTGGCAGCCGGACACCAATTCTTTCCACATGCCTTTTGGAGAGATGACGATCACACTTCATGATGTGTGGCAGATACTGAGGATCCCAATCATTGGTCATCCGATTCTGGGGAGTCCGACAAACAATGAGCTTAAGGAGGCGATGGCTAAGTTGTTAGATTTTGAGGAGGGTGTTGACCAGATGATGAAATTCATGTGGCATACTGGTGTTGTTCAGATATGTCCACTTATAGAGTGGTGTTCGACCGGCCAGAGGGTACCTATGAAGCAGGCGTGCGGTTGGCTCTACTATGCTCTCGCCACTACCATCTTTGCTAACAAGGGTCATTCACGCATGAGTCCTCTACCGTTCTGGTTAGTTACTCCCATGGGTAAAAATACGAAGCTAAAGAGGTTCGCATGGGGAGTAGGTACTCTTGCGTGCTTGTATCACCAGCTAGGGTAGCATCTCGTGCTGACTGTAATAGCATTGCTGGCTCTTTGACCCTTCTCGAGGTAAGTGTTTTAATGTACAACAATGTGTAATAAATTTTCATGAATTCACATTAATAATTGGCAAAATTTCTTTTTAAAATTTATGTAGTGCTGGATATATGCGTACTTCCCCACTCTTAGACCAGCAGTTAGTGCTGACTGGCGTGATGGGGATGATAGACGTGGGCTATGAGATGGGTCAGCCCACCTCCCAGCAGAAAGATCAAAATTCACTAGAGAGCTACCGCAAGCATAAGATGCTCTGACAGCAAGAAAGAATGGTACAACAATTTCAATTTGTATTATTTACGATTATTGTTTATACTGATGCTTATGTTTCCCTGGTGACCAATGCAGATTGTTGGTTGCCCTACGGTCGCGAGAAGGTGAAGAGAAATAGGGGCCGCTCTTGGTACAGGGTACCTTGCAGTACATGACCGTGAATGAGCCATATATGCCAGAGTGTTGTCTTCGCCAATTCGGGTATGTTCAGTGTATCCCACCTCCCCTATTAGACTGAACAATAGATCCGAAAAAAGAGGGAGAAAAGGAAAGCCCTATAATGTGTGTACCCCCCCATGTATAGTGTGTGGGACACCACGTGAGTGTGGACCTACTCCGGGTTGACTAAGACACGGGCGGCCGTACATGCATGTGACAAAGATTATCTAGATTGGTACGTCAAACACACCCATCCGAAGATCATGAATCCTGAATATACTAAACACCTTCGTTCATCGGCCGGATCCCGCCTTAGTAAGTTGATCTCTTCCTTTGTATAATTTCAGTTGATTATAGCATTTTATGAATGAAATACCCCAAACCTTTATGTTAGTTAATTATAATTAATATATTTTAAGACTTAATTAGTCATTAAGAACATGTGGGAGAAATTCCCGAAGAAACGAATCCATATAATGGATTAAATGCACAAACGAGACTTAAAACGTTTTTCAGAAAACTGAAAAACGTGACTTTAAACGTTTTAAAACGGACTTGTAAAATTATAGTTGATTTTATAACTATAATTATATACTAATTAAAGTCTAAGAATTTTTAGAATCAAAATATATATTCCGGAAACCGGACCCGGACTGTTAAAACCGACAGTTCGGGAATTAACGGGTGTTATCTGCTAATGACCAAGTGCCACTCTCTCACATTGTAAAATAAAAACCAGATTTTTACTTCCCTCTCTATTCTATTAATACTACTCATTTACTAAACTACAAAACAATAAAATACATTTATTTCCCTCTCACACACAAAACTCTCTCTCACACTCTCTCTCTCTCCCCTATTCTCTTCACTCACGTTCCTTCCCCTCTCCCCCAGCTCTCTTTCTCTGTTTTGCTCCCAGCAATGGCGATTTCACAAAGCCAAAAAACCCCAACTTCAATCTCTTGTAACTTCCTCATCTTAGCTCCAAATCAAGAAATTCTTTCACCAAAATACTCCTCTCATCTTGGGGATCATTTTGTACCTTTCAAAATCTCAAAACTCCATACTTCATCTCCATGGGTGTTCCACATTTTGAAGAAAAACTTCACATTCTTGAAGCCAAGGTCTTCTTGTTGTTCTAAGGTAAGAAGGAAATCAAAAACTCACTCATTCCTTCATTTCCTTCTTGAAATCGATTTTCCCTATTTTGAACACCATGCTTGTTCTCCTGTTAGCTTGTTCAATCTCCTTGAGAGTTGGAGCTAGCCCAATCCCATACCAAGCATTTCATTTTGAAATAGAAGGTAATTCCTTTCAAGTTCAAGCAATTCTAATTCTAGGGTTAGAGGAATTATAAACCCTAAATACTCATTTGGCATCTTGGCTTGGTCATTAGTGTAGCGGTAAAATCCCGTTGATAACCGATTGTGGAACAAGGAGTAAAGAGAAGGGAAGGTTTGGGAAGGAAAACCAAAGGTAATAAACTTACCTTAAACCAATGTGTGAGCTATGGAATGTGTTTTGTTTTGGTGTAAATAAATGTTCAGTGAATGCAGGTGTTGCTAATAATATGAGGAAATTCAGTGTTTAAATTGTTGTGTTTAAGTGCCAAACTCTAAAGGTTATATACATTGTGGTGTTGTTGTCAAATTGATGGATTTGTATACAAATTGGTGTTGTTGAATGAGTTGTTGTCAAAGTGTTTTTGGGGGCTAGATAATATGAGGAAAGCATGTAATAACTATGGGGAAGTCATGCCAAGAATTGTATTAGTTTGGGTGTAATTCTGTGTTGAAAACGCCACTGAAAAATGCATTTCTGGGTCTGTCCGAACTTCCGTCCGGACTTGGAAGTTCGGACATGCCTCGTTAAGTTATAAATTTTCGGAACTTTGGGTGATGTCCGAACTTCGGTCCGACCTTCGAAGTTCGGACACTCAAAATTTTCACAGTTTTAAGTCTCGACTTGTGTCCGAACTTCGATGTCCGGACACAAGTTCGGACACCTCAATTTTCACAGGTTTTAACCCTCGACTTGTGTCCGAACTTCGATGTCCGGACACAAGTTCGGACGCATCAAAATTTTCACGGGTTTAAGTCTCGACTTGTGTCCGAACATTGATGTCCGGACACAAGTTCGGACATGTTAAAAATTTCCCAGATTTGCTCTCGACTTGTGTCCGAACATTGATGTCCGGACACAAGTTCGGACAAATGCCAGTTTTCAACTTCTGAGTCTCGGCTTGTGTCCGAACATTGATGTCCGGACACAAGTTCGGACATGTCACTGTTTTCAACATAAACTGCTCGTTTGAGCCCCGTTTTGACTTCCGTTTGCGGGGGTTTGTCTAGAACATGTAGGTGGACTATAATAACAACTAAAAGATGGGGAAAAATCATAATAAAGTGTGAAAGAAAAATAAACAAGGAATGTGAAGTAACAAGTTTATCAAGGGTCTAGTATATTAATTAACCGACGTTATTAATCGTGTTTAGGAACCACGTACGGTGGAACACTAGAGCGGCAAGGACCAAGGTATGGTTTTCTTGCAGTCTGTTGCCTACCGGTTTACACCGGCTTGTGTGCTGTTTGTTTTTGTGTGTTTACAACCTTGTAAGATTAATTCATGAAACGAGTTTACAGTTTTTTATTATTGACGTGTGTGTACCGATACCGGTAACCTCGAATGCGTGCTAACTGTTAATTAACCAAGCTAGGAATACGAGAACGGTATCCGGTAATAACGTCCCTCAACCTAAGGAACGTTCTAACCCGGCTATGTGTGTATTTGTGATGTGTGTTGCTGATTTATGCCTCATTCCCTTGTATGTCTAACTGGACTTAAACACTTAATTGTGTGAGATGATGTTAAGCTCCCATTGTGGGACTTCTAACGAGTGCTAACCGGGGAGTGAGGAATCCGGTCGTTCCGGTCACGCGTGTATGTACGGGTGTCGACATCTGAATCAGATTCGACTCTCTCCTTATGTTAGGGTAGTTTCCTTTTATGGGGAATTCGACCTCCCATAGCTTAGCCAAAGCTACCTACCTGACTTCCACTCGGGCTAGGGGGAAATTATGTGTTGATGTGTTCGGGTCACTACGCTCGTCTCATCTTTCAAGTTAAAGTTACTCATCCGACTAACAAAACAGTAATGTTATATGTGTTAAGCTTAACATGAGGATGAAGACATCCTCTAGGCTTACAAGTTGACTAACCATGTTGGTTGTTACTTAAAGTGAACTGTTTTCACTGTATGTGTTTATTGTTCTGCAATAATTCCTGTATATATATGCATGTTGTATGATAAAATCAACGCCATGTAATAATGACAAATAGTTGCGTGTATCCCGGTAGTCAGCGGGCTGCACGTTAACCATGCCAGCAAAAGGTTGCTGACCCCCTTGGGGGCTATGTTTATTTGCAGGATGAGGATCGAGGAAGCAGAATGGCTTTAGATCCTAGGTTGTTGATATTTGGTTATTTTTGGATGTTGAACCCGAGTAGTGTTTGTACACTCGAGGTTGTTTATTTTGGTGGATGTAAAGTTGGTTAGTGATTTTTGAACAGTTACACTCGGTATATCGTCATTCTTTTGGATAGGTGATTTGTAAGGTTGTAATTATGCTCGGAACTCGTGTGATCAGACCGATACATGTAACAGCCTTGTTAGCCACGTGGGTGGCTAACGGCGTGTAACACCGCCCTTTTGGTATATGTTTAAGTAATGATTTCCGCTGCGATTATTGATTAAGTGTTAAGGTTTTGGATGGGGTGTTACAAAAAGTGGTATCAGAGCGAAGTATCGCTCTGATTACCGACAACCGAGCCTAGGAATATACCGAGTTAGGAACTTAAACCTTGTCGTCCAAAGGACGTTATAAACATGTGGTACGATAAGTTTGTAAGCACAATACTAATGTGCTCTCATGTATGTTCAGATGGCAGGGCGACCGCGGGGACGAGGCCGAGGAGGGCCTGGTCCAAGTGACACGGGGGACAACCCCACCGCTCAAATGATGGCCGAAGCGGTAGCGGCCGCCCTAGCACAAGTTGTGCCTCAGATAGTCGCTGCAGTGCAGCAAGGGCAGCAAACGCCCGTTGGTCAGGACCAGCCTGAACCACCACCACCACCACAGCCACGCGAGACTAATTGGGTGAAAGCGTTGGCCGACTTGAGGCCCCCGTCTTTCAAAGGGGAAACCGACCCTTCTAAGCTAGAGGCGTACATCTCGGAGCTCGAGACCGCCTATGAGACTTTGGCTGTTCCTGCTGATGCCAAGGTCCGACTAGCTGCTTTCTATTTGAAGGGTTCGGCTAGAAATTGGTGGAAACTCGTGCGAGCCGAGAATTTGGCCGATCCGGATTTTGGTTGGGAGCAGTACACGGCATTGCTGAGGGCCAAGTACTATCCCGTGCATGTGCAAGAGGCGAAGCGCCTGGAACTGGACAGTCTGAAACAAGGGGACAAAATGACGGTGGACGACTACTACACCGCCTTCACCGACCTTGTTCATCTTCTACCCGACCTTGGTTACTCGAACCGGGTCTTAGTAAACCGATTCTACAGTGGGTTGAGCCACCGCCTACGCTATGGCATGGGGCCAGCCGAGTACAATACCTTGCAGGTAAATTTCCAATAATGTCTAAGTGTGAATGTATGTTATGGAGTGTGTAAATGTGTTGCGGGGCATGACTAACACCTTGATACTCAGGAGTGCTATCATGCCGCTGCTAAGGTGGAGATCACCGTCCGTCTAAGGGACGAGGAGAATGCGCATAAGCGCAAGGTCTCGAGCGAGGGCCAAAGCTCGCAAGGGTACCAAGGAGGGAAGAAGAGGAAACCTTACCCTCAGCCCCAGAAGGGCCAGCAGCAGCAAGAAGGCAAGGGCCAAGCCCAGCCCACTACCACTGAGGAGCCGCTGAAGCTCACTTATGCCTATGCGGCTAAGCCCTTACGCTCACCCCGCCCAAGGGTAACTAATAAATTTCGAATATCGAATTCAAGTATGTGTTTTATGTTGTGAAGTGTGTATTGATTGTGTGTTGTAATAGCAGCCAGTACGGGCTCTGGACCGGAGCGCCACTATTTCTGCAAGTGGTGCAAGGTGACCATCCCGGTAAGGACTGCAAAGGGAACGATGTGCAGTGCCACTACTGCAAGAAGCTGGGGCACCGTGATTTGAGTGCTACAGCAACCCCGATGGCAGAAACTATAGGCCTAGAGGGCAATGGAAGGGTAAGGCCACTGCTACCACTGAGGCCCGAAGACTACTATCAGCCATCCTAGGGCAGGACTGATTCCCAGAAGGGGAAGGGGCCGGAGCAGGCAAGGCTGCCTTGAACGTGGTGGACCGGTCAGAGGCACCAGGATCGTCTTCTAGACCAGGTACCCCTTTAAACCGTTAAGTAAGATAAGTATTGCTTACCGCATTTCCATGCATGTGTGTTAGTGGGTCTAAGCACATAATAATGAGTTGAAGTATAATGTGAAAACCACCTAAATTAGGAATTTATAAACCTTAGGAACCTTCAATATTTGCTATCCAATCCCACCCACACCGAACCCCGGAGATACCACCATCGACATCGCCGACTATCCGACAGAACAGTGTCAGGTTATCCAACCAGGTATGATATTATTAAAGGATACCTGACACCCGAAGCACAAATCCACATTATTCGACGATGCAACGAGCTTGGAGCAGCACCTGGAGGTTTCTACACACCCGAATACCCAAGTGGAGCGAAAATGAACTTAAAGATGATGTGCATGGGTAAGGATTGGAACCCTTACACCAAGTCATATCAGGACACAAGAGAAGATGGAGCTACCATACCGAGTATACCTGAGGAATTCCTTGCGGTTGTTAACACACCGTGGGAATTGCTCAGCAAGTTGAACCGGAACAAATCCCAAGTATCAAGGCAGATTTGTGTATTGTCAATTTCTACCAGAAAGGTGGAAGGTTGGGTTTACACCAAGACAAGGACGAGTCACCCGAGTCTCTTAGTAAGGGAGTACCCGTGGTGTCTTGGTCCATTGGTGATACCGCAGTGTTTATGTATGGCGAGCAGAAGCGTGCGGACCTTGCAAGAAAGTTAGTATTGGAGTCTGGAGATGTGTTAATCATGGGTGGGCAGTCGAGGATGCTGTATCATGGTATCAAGAAGATCAAATTGAATACGGCGCCTCCGACAATAATCAATGCCACACACATGAAACCTGGAAGACTGAACTTAACCTTTAGACAGTTCTGAAGTTATGTGTAATCATGTAAAGTATGAAGCCAGTTGTATGTTAAGTATGTGATGCATTAAGTATGTTAAGTTATCGAGCGATGTAGCCAATGTAATACCATCATGGTGTAACGATGAGTTTTATGAATAAAGTAGTGTTGATTTCTTGAGTAAACCACCCGTGTTATTACCGTTATACTTATAAGTTTCTGAAATAAATTAGGCTGTGCACTCGGGACGGGAGGTATACTGAGTGTCTGCAATGAGGCAGAGCCGGCAAGAGCGGCACCATCCTCACCGGTACCTTCCCAGTTAATGGCGTGGACGCCTCGGTCTTGTTCGACTCCGGAGCCTCACACTTTTATCTCGCTATCTTTTGCGAAGAGGCTGGGTTAGACGGTGAAGAGATGCAACTTTCTAGTCACTCTCCCGTCGAAAGAGCGGATCAGGTGTACCCGCTACCACCGAGATGTTTTGTAGAATCAAGAATGAAGAGTTCCCGATCGACTTGATAGAGTTCGACGGGTTGGGTTTTGATGTAATTTTCGGGATGAACTGGTTGGAGCGGTACAAGGGCAGAATCCTATGTGCCGAGCACCGTCTGCTTCTTCGGAGTCCGTCTGGGGTTACCATTTCATACCGCCAGAGGCCCAGGGAGCCTTCGACACAGATCATCTCCGCCATGGCCATGTACACGAAATCAGAAGGAAGAATGATGTATACCTCTGCTATGTCCAGGACATAGAGAGAGACCCTGAGTTTAGCCCAGATGTGCCGGTTGTGTCGGAGTTTCCTGATGTCTTTCCTAAGGAGCTCCCAGGCATGCCGCCTACACGGGCAGTTGAGTTTGAGATCGACTTGGTACCGGGCACCGGACCTATAGCGAAGGCGCCCTACCGTATGGCTCCAGCTGAGATGACTGAGCTCAAAGAACAGCTGCGAGACCTACTTGACAAGGGATTTATCCGCCCTAGCGTTTCACCATGGGGAGCACCAGTCCTTTTTGTGAAGAAAAAGGATGGTCTCCGCCTGCATCGATACAGAGCTGAATGCTGTGACGGTGAAGAACCGTTACCCATTGCCACGTATCGATGATTTGTTTGATCAGCTGAGAGGTGCATCTGTATTCTCTAAGATCGATCTGCGATCGGGTTACCATCAGATTGCTATCAGAGACAGTGATATGAGAAACCGCTTTCGTACCAGATATGGGCACTATGAATTCACGGTCATGCCGTTTGGGTTGTCTAATGCACCAGCAAAGTTTATGGACTTGATGAATCGTTTGTTTCGAGATCAGTTGGATAGATCAGTAGTTGTATTCATCGATGATATTCTCATTTATTCTAAGTCCAAGGTGGAGCATGAAGCTCACCTGAGGAGTGTGTTGCAACGTTGAGGGAGAACCAGCTTTATGCGAAGTTCTCAAAGTGAATTTTGGTTGGACCAAGTCTCTTTCTTGGTCATGTTATTTCTGAGGCCGGGATCGCTGTGGATCCGGCCAAGATTGATGCTGTGCGCACCTGGCCTAGACCGAAGACGGTTGCCGACATCCGGAGCTTCCTCGGTCTGGCAGGTTATATCGGAGGTTTGTGAGAATTTCTCTAGTGTTTCGAAACCGTTGACATCCTTACAAGAAGGATGCACCGTTTGATTGGACTGAGGACTGTGAGATCTCATTTCAGAAGCTCAAGGATGCTTTGACTTCTGCACCAATTCTTACTATACCAGAGGGTACTGATGGTTTTGAGGTGTACTGTGACGCGTCAGGTAAAGGATGGGCTGTGTTTTGATGCAACATGGGAAGGTCGTGGCTTACGCCTCCCGACAGTTGAAACGACATGAGAAAATTATCCTACACATGATCTAGAATTGGGTGCCATTGTCTTCGCTTGAAGATATGGCGACACCATTTATATGGAGTGAATGTGACGATATTCAGATCATAAGAGTTTGAAATACCTGTTCACTCAGAAGGAGTTGAACATGAGGCAAAGAGATGGGTTGAATTCCTTACCGATTACGATATTAACCTTCAGTACAAGGAAGGTAAAGCAAACGTTGTAGCTGATGCATTGAGTCGCCGAGCACACTCTCTCCATTCGCTTATCTCTCACTCGAGCTTGGTTGAAGAGGTGCGGAGTGCTCAGATGTCAGATCAGTACATGCAGAGATCAAACAGAAGCTTATCGACGGCACATTCGAAGGTCAGAAGTATGACTTCCGACTTCATGATGATGGTTTGATCAGGCTGAATGGCCGACTTTGTATTCCACGAAGTAGCGCTGAGCTGAAGGAGCGCATATGAGTGAATCACATGTTCTTCTACTTCTATTCACCCCGGAGCTTCAAAATGTACAAGGGTATGAAGAGATATTTCTGGTGGACCGGTATGAAGAAAGATGTGACAGATTATGTTGTTAGGTGTCTCACTTGCCAGAAGGTCAAGTTTGAGCACCGTCGTCCTGGTGGCATGGTACAGCCAATGCCCGTTCCTGAATGGAAGTTCCATGACATTTCCATGGACTTCGTGGTTGGGCTTCCGCCTACTCGGGGAGGCTTGAATATGATATGGGTCGTTGTTGACCGACTGACCAAGGTGGCCAGATTCATTCCGATGAAGGACACCTGGAAGTGGCGAAGCTAGCAGAGCTCTTCGACCGTGAGATAGTACGGCACCATGGAGTACCGAAGACTATCGTGTCTGATAGGGATACCAGATTCCTCTCGAGGTACTGGAGAAGTACACGGGAAGCACTTGGTACCGAACTGAAGTTGAGTACGGCGTTTCACCCACAGACAGATGGTCAGAGTGAGCGCACCATACAGACGCTTGAGGATATGTTACGTGCATGTGCACTTGACTTTCAGACCAGCTGGATTGATAAGTTACATCTGATCGAGTTTAGCTACAACAACAGTTACCACGCGTCGATCAAGATGTCTCCCTTCCAGGCCTTGTACGGTAGACCATGCCGCACGCCATTATGCTGGGATGAGTCGAGTGAGACGGTCATTATAGGACCTGAGTATTTGGAGCAAGTACAAGCAGAAGTACGTCAGATCCGAGCGAACATGAAAGCAGCTCAGGATAGACAGAAATCATACGCCGATGTGCGCAGACGTGACCTGGAGTTCGCCGTGGGCGATCAGGTATTCTTAGAGTATCCCCCATGAAGGGAGTATTTCGTTTTGGCCAGAAAGGCAAGTTAAGCCCGAAATATGTGGGGCCGTATGTTGTGACGGAGCGGATAGGCCCGGTAGCTTACAGGCTTGATTTACCTGCTGAGCTGGGCAAGGTACATGATGTATTTCATGTATCCCAGTTGAAGAAATATATGTCTCATCCGTCTCATGTACTTCAGCCCGAGAGGCTAACATTAGAGCCGACCATGCGATCAGTGGAGACTCCCGTACGCATCCTGGACACTAAGACTCGAGACACTCGCCATAAGTCTGTGAGATTGGTGAAGGTCTTCTGGTCTAACCAGGAAGTCGAGGAGGCCACTTGGGAGCTGGAGGAGAAGATGAGGGCGAAGTACCCGTCATTGTTTACTTCTTAGTTTTGTATGTATAGGGTACGGGGCGTACCCCTATTTAAGGGGGTAGAGCCGCTTCGGTTATGTATGTACGGCATGTATTGGAATACATGTCTATGTTGTTATGTTATAGACCTTTGAGTCTAAGTGATGTTGTGTTATCAGGACCTTGAGTCCGATGTGATGTAAAGAATGTTCGTGTGTTGTTATGGAAGTGTTGTTTTAGAAGTAATTCCAGTATTCTAATAATTAAGACCGTATTCTAATAATTAAGATGCGTGGGAAGTGTGAACTTTGGGGACAAAGTTCTTTTAAGGGGGGTAGATTGAAATACCCCAAACCTTTATATGTTAGTTAATTATATAATTAATATATTTTAAGACTTAATTAGTCATTAAGAACATGTGGGAGAAATTCCCGAAGGAAACGAATCCATATAATGGATTAAATGCACAAACGAGACTTAAAAGCACGTTTTTCGAGAAAACCGAAAAACGTGACTTTAAACGTTTTAAAACGGACTTGTAAAAATTATAGTTGATTTTATAACTATAATTATATACTAATTAAAGTCTAAGAATTTTTAGAATCAAAAATATATATATTCCGGAAACCGGACCCGGACTGTTAAAACCGACAGTTCGGGAATTAACGGGTGTTATCTGCTAATGACCAAGTGCCACTCTCTCACATTGTAAAATAAAAACCAGATTTTTACTTCCCTCTCTATTCTATTAATACTACTCATTTACTAAACTACAAAACAATAAAAATATTTTCCCTCTCACACACAAAACTCCCTCACACTCTCTCTCTTACCTATTCTCTTCACTCACGGTTACCTTCCCCCTCTCCCAGCTCTCTTTCTCTGTTTGTCTCCCAACAATGGCGATTTCACAAAGCCAAGGAAAACCCCAACTTCAATCTCTTGTAACTTCCTCATCTTAGCACCAAATCTAGAAATTCTTTCACCAAAATACTCCTCTCATCTTGGGGATCATTTCGTACCTTTCAAAATCCCAAAACTCCATACTTCATCTCCATGGGTGTTCCACATTTTGAAGAAGAAACTTCATATTCTTGAAGCCAAGGGTCTTCTTGTTGTTCTAAGGTAAGAAGGAAATCAAAAACTCACTCATTCCTTCATTTCCTTCTTGAAATCGATTTTCCTTGTTTTGAACACCATGCTTGTTCTCCATGTTAGCTTGTTCAATCTCCTTGAGGATTTGGAGCTAGCCCAATCCCACTACCAAGCATTTCATTTTTGAAATAGAAGGTAATTCCCTTCATAAGTTCAAGCAATTTCTAATTCTAGGGTTATAGGAATTATAAACCCTAAATACTCATTTTGGCAATCTTGGCTTGGTCATTAGTGTAGCGGTAAAATCCCGTTGATAACCGATTGTGGAACAAGGAGTAAAGAGAAGGGAAGGTTTGGGAAGGAAAACCAAAGGTAATAAACTTACCTTAAACCAATGTGTGAGCTATGGAATGTGTTTTGTTTTGGTGTAAATAAATGTTCAGTGAAATGCACGTGTTGCTAATAATATGAGGAAATTCAGTGTTTAAATTGTTGTTGTTTAAGTGCCGAACTCTAAAGGTTATATACATTGTGGTGTTGTTGTCAAATTGATGGATTTGTATACAAATTGGTGTTGTGATGAATGAGTTGTTGTCAAAGTGTTTTTGGGGGCTAGATAATATGAGGAAAGCATGTAATAACTATGGGGAAGTCATGCCAAAAATTGTATTAAGTTAGGGTGAAATTCTGTGTTGAAAACGCCACTGAAAAATGCATTTCTGGGTCTGTCCGAACTTCCGTCCGGACTTGGAAGTTCGGACATGCCTCGTTAAGTTATAAATTTTCGGAACTTTGGGTGATGTCCGAACTTCGGTCCGACCTTCGAAGTTCGGACACTCGAAAATTTTCACAGGTTTTAAGTCTCGACTTGTGTCCGAACTTCGATGTCCGGACACAAGTTCGGACACCTCAATTTTCACAGGTTTTAACCCTCGACTTGTGTCCGAACTTCGATGTCCGGACACAAGTTCGGACGCATCAAAAATTTTCACGGGTTTAAGTCTCGACTTGTGTCCGAACATTGATGTCCGGACACAAGTTTGGACATGTTAAAAATTTCCCAGATTTGCTCTCGACTTGTGTCCGAACATCGATGTCCGGACACAAGTTCGGACAAATGCCAGTTTTCAACTTCCGAGTCTCGGCTTGTGTCCGAACATTGATGTCCGGACACAAGTTCGGACATGTCACTGTTTTCAACATAAACTGCTCGTTTGAGCCCCGTTTTGACTTCCGTTTGCGGGGGTTTGTCTAGAACATGTAGGTGGACTATAATAACAACTAAAAGATGGGGAAAATCATAATAAAGTGTGAAATAAAAATAAACAAGGAATGTGAAGTAACAAGTTTATCAAGGGTCTAGTATATTAATAACCGACGTATTAATCGTGTTTAGGAACCACGTACGGTGGAACACTAGAGCGGCAAGGACCAAGGTATGGTTTTCTTGCAGTCTGTTGCCTACCGGTTTACACCGGCTTGTGTGCTGTTTGTTTTTCTGTGTGTTTACAACCTTGTAAGATTAATTCATGAAACGAGTTTACAGTTCTTGTTATTATTGTGACGTGTGTGTACCGATACCGGTAACCTCGAATGCGTGCTAACTGTTAATTAACCAAAGCTAGGAAACATACGAGAACGGTATCCGGTAATAACGTCCCTCAACCTAAGGAACGTTCTAACCCGGCTATGTGTGTATGCTTGTGATGTGTGTTGCTGATTTATGCCTCATTTCCTTTGTATGTCTAACTGGACTTAAACACTTAATTGTGTGAGATGATGTTAAGCTCCCATTGTGGGACTTCTAACGAGTGCTAACCGGGGAGTAAGGAATCCGGTCGTTCCGGTCACGCGTGTATGTACGGGTGTCGACATCTGAATCAGATTCGACTCTCTCCTTATGTTAGGGTAGTTTTCCTTTTATGGGGAATTCGACCTCCCATAGCTTAGCCAAAGCTACCTACCTGACTTCCACTCGGGCTAGGGGGAAATTATGTGTTGATGTGTTCGGGTCACTACACTTGTCTCATCTTTCAAGTTAAAGTTACTCATCCGACTAACAAAACAGTAATGTTATATGTGTTAAGCTTAACATGAGGATGAAGACATCCTCTAGGCTTATAAGTTGACTAACCATGTTGGTTGTTACTTAAAGTGAACTGTTTTCATCATGTATGTGTGTTATTGTTCTGCAATAATTCCTGCTATATATATGCATGTTGTATGATAAAATCAACGCCATGTAATAATGACAAATAGTTGCGTGTATCCCGGTAGTCAGCGGGCTGCACGTTAACCATGCCAGCAAAAGGTTGCTGACCCCCTTTGGGGGCTATGTTTATTTGCAGGATGAGGATCGAGGAAGCAGAATGGCTTTAGATCCTAGGTTGTTGATATTTGGTTATTTTTGGATGTTGAACCCGAGTAGTGTTTGTACACTCAAGGTTGTTTATTTTGGTGGATGTAAAGCGGGTTAGTGATTTTTGAACAATTACACTCGGTATATCGTCATTCCTCTTGGATAGGTGAATTTGTAAGGTTGTAATTATGCTCGGAACTCGTGTGATCAGACCGATACATATTGTGTAACAGCCTTGTTAGCCACGTGGGTGGCTAACAGCGTGTAACACCGCCCTTTTTGGTATATGTTTAAGTAATTATTTCCGCTGCGATTATTGATTAAGTGTTAAGGTTTTGGATGGGGTGTTACAATGAATGCTAGACTAACTTTATAATATTATGTTACAGCTCATGCATGAGGCAACTGAGGCTGGTAGGCCTTTATTACCTGGGAATCGTAGCTGGGACTGGAGTTACTACCGTGAGCAGATGCCGCACGAGGAACAGAGGCAAACTGAACAGGGGTTAGAAGGGATTCTCAGTACCTTGACTATATGGGATTCGTACTATCAGCAATATGGAGGGGTATAGTTTAGGATTTTATGTTTTTGTTGTTTTAAGATACAGTATGGATATAGTTATTTTCTAGTGGACATGGTGATTGTTACCGTATTGCTGAAATTGCTGGTCATCACCTTCTGGTTCATTTTGTGGAGGTTCTTAGAACCGGGGAAGAGAAGAAAAATAGGGGAGACTATGCCAAAATTTTTCTAGAAATGCACCGTTACTTTTGCTCTTCATTGCTCCTAAATGTTAATTCTATGTTCAATGCCTTGCACTTGAAGATACTGAGCTACAGCCACCTATAAAGCATTGACTTCATCTTCATGAGCTTGGAAGTTAGGCTCACCTGATCGTGAACTCTTTATTTCCTCGATCTTCCTTAGTACCTTCTTCAGCATTGCTGAAGACACATCCTGCAGATAAGTTAGAAAACAAGAATGAAAACATTGGGAAAAAAAGGTAACAAAGGGCATGACAGAAAGAGTAGCACCATAACTTACCGAGGACATGACACTTATTCCATCAGATACATCTGGAATGGATAAGCAGTTTGGTGGAACAGGCAAGTATTTGCTGATGTATCCATCTTGGGGGAAGTACCCTTTCTTTTCAAACTTCTTTCTTGTTTCCTTTGGAAGCTTTTGAACATTTTTAATACCTAGTTTGTTAGGATAAGGATAAAAGTATCAGCAACGAGATTAAAATCACCATCCTTTTTCAGAAAACTCCACTCACTGTCTTGTTTTTCATCCTTCCAGGCATTCTAAGCTCCAAGGAGACTGCTCCATAATTGTTCTTGTTCTCTTTAACTATCACATTAGAGGCCTTCTACATTATTAAAGGTAAACGTCATTTTTTTGTCTTTTGTCCCTCAACATACAAACGAAAATTACATTCCAAGAAACTGAACATAAAATATTGAAACAAACTACTAGAGAAATGTAGATGCATCTAACCCTTTCATATCAACCATACCAGCAGTCTTCGTAGGTGTTTGACATAAATTCGAAATCAAGTTATAGGAATTGGCAACTCTACGAAGCGGTTAGAATGTAATGTTTATGTCACATGTGAAGCATGAAATATAGGAATTGGCAACTCTACGAAGCGGTTAGAATGTAATGTTTATGTCACAATAACTGAAATATATCAAAATGTAAAAACTCCACGTCCAAACATCTACCAATGATTATAAATCCAGAAAAGTATAACAACACGTTTATTCCACGTCCAAACATGTACCAAAAAATGCTATATGAAACCGAAGAACGCTATATGAACCGAAGAACGCTATATGAAACCGAAGAACGCTATATGAAACCGAAGAACGATATATGAGCCAATTAGTGTCTCAATCTGACACGAGTGAGCTCACTTAGTGTCTTAATTTGACACGAGTGAGCTCACTTAGTGTCTTAATTTAACACGAGTGAGCTCACTTAGTGTCTTAATTTGACAAGAGTGAGCTCACTTAGTGTCTTAATTTGACAAGAGTGAGCCAACCCATAATATTCCTTATAGGACTATACAAGGTACGAAATGACATTGTACACAGCTACTGCATTCTAGTTGTTGTAACTTAGTTTTTCTTTAACCTAGTTGTTGTAACTTTGTTTTCTTTAACTTAGTTGTTCTAACTCTGTTGTTTTACTCATTGTGACTGGATATTGGTCATTCAATTGTCTATTATTCAAAAAAAGTGTCTCCCCGTAACATTCATACTTATTCAACTAAGTTTGGTGAACAAAAAAAATTTGTACTGCAAATAGTAACGTATTTTGCTATTCACAGTACAAATTAATTTTAAGTCAAATTAATAATATAAACACATAAAAATGTAATCCAACACTTTTTTTTTACAAAAAAAAGGTTCCTGTATCGATTCCAACAAAAAAGTAACTAGTAAAATGCGCTACTAATCAACTACAAACTACTTCAAAAAATTTACTTTCAGATCATTTTTGGAAAAAAAAAACACAGCGACACATCATTACATGTGTACAACGTCAATATGAATTAAAAAAATTTTGTACTGCGGTGATTAGTAATTTTGTACTGCGAATAGCAACCCCCTTATTTTAAGGGGGGGAAAATGAAATACCCCTAAATTTTAAAATACATTTATTTTCTAGTTTACAAGTATATTATATAGTTTACGGGTATATTATAGTATTTAATAAAGATAATACGTTTAATAAAATAATCTGTTTAAAAACTACAATAGTTATGATTTTTATCTTCGTATTAATGATCCTTGTATTTCTCTAGTTAACTTGGTATATTTATTTACTAAAAATAGAGCTATAATAATAATGGTAATGATATGATTCAAGTAGTGTTGTTGATTTAAAATACATCTATTATATAGTTTATGTATATAAGTTGATAAGTATAATATATAGTTTATGAGTACATTATACTTTTTACGGGCATATTATATAGTATTTAATAAAGATGATTTGATTTGTTTTAATAAAATAACCCGTTTTTTAAAATAAGAAGGTTGTAATTTTTAATGTCATAATAGTTATCCTTGTGTATTCCTTATATTTATTTGTTTATAATGGAGTTATAATAATTATAATGTTACGATTTAAATACTACTACAATTGAACTATACTAAATAAGTTAGTTTTAATCCATCGGTTTCATCCTTTGATTTTTCTGATTTTATTTAATTAATAATTCTACTTTTTGTATTTCTATGGTGCTACTAATGTTTATAATGTAGTTATAATAATACAATATCAATGCAATTATTGATTTTACTAGATTTAATAAGTTGTTTAATTGATTGGATTTATTATATGGAGTTTCCTAACTCTATTTAATTAATTAATACTAACTTTCTGAATTTCCTACTTTATTTAATACACTACTTTTAAACTTTCATAATTCCAAACCTTTGGTTTTCTGTAATTCTTTTCAGCAGTTTAATTTACCTTGATTAATTAAATAGTTTATATTCTCTATCTTTTTGGTTTCCCTCCGTCTCCTATAAATTCTTACCTCGCTATCTCATTTGATTTGCACATCACACTCCCTTGTCATCTCTTTTGAAAATCTTTCAATTCCTCTAATCTCAAATATTTCACGCTCTTCATCCATCCCTCTCATATGTTGGACAAGAAAGAAAAGAAAAACCCTCACAACCCTCCATTCTTTTCACTCGCACACACAAAAGAGAAAGAAAAAGAAACTAAAGAGACCCCCACTCACCCACCGTAATAGCAGGAATTGAAAAAATATATAATCACTTCCCTTGCAAAATCTTATCACCCTCACACCCGCATCCCTTATATGGTGTCCGGGTATCGAGCAAATACTAGTTATTATTTTAGGCTCTAAATCCGTGAGCGAAGAGTAGTGGTTAATTCTTCAGTTAATTTGTGGTGCTAGTTTCGCCCAAAGTTCAGGTAAGTTACTACGTTCACTAATTTTTATTATATTTATAATAATGAATTTTCACGTGGATGTGAATTTTGTGTGTGATCATTGTTTGAGATTGAAGTGTTGAGTGTTAGTGATAATTTCATTTTCTTATGTGAGTGATTTATTTTGTAATGGATATCAGTGGTTATTTAAATATATTTTTTTAAAAAAAGAGATTGATGGAAAATTGTCATGAGTTTATTTATGAGATCAACTGCAATAACCAAATTTATTATGGTTAGTGAATAAACCTTATTGTAAAGTAGCTATAATTAATTAATTTCTTAGTAGGACCATTGGTTAGTGGGGTGAGATCGAGCTTCGGGGACGAAGCTTTATTTTATGGGGGGGATGAAATGCCCCTAAATTTTAAAATACATTTATTTTCTAGTTTACAAGTATATTATATAGTTTGCGGGTATATTATACAGTATTTAATAAAGATAATACGTTTAATAAAATAATCTGTTTAAAAACTACGATAGTTGTGATTTTTATCTTCGTATTAATGATCCTTGTATTTCTCTAGTTAACTTGGTATATTTATTTACAAAAAATAGAGCTATAATAATAATGGTAATGATATGATTCAAATAGTGTTGTTGATTTAAAATACATCTATTATATAGTTTATGTGTATATAAGTTGATAAGTATAATATATAGTTTATGAGTACATTATACTTTTTACGGGCATATTATATAGTATTTAATAAAGATGATTTGATTTGTTTTAATAAAATAACCCGTTTTTTAAAATAAGAAGGTTGTAATTTTAATGTCATAATAGTTATCCTTGTGTATTCCTTATATTTATTTGTTTATAATAGAGTTATAATAATTATAATGTTACGATTTAAATACTACTACAATTGAACTATACTAAATAAGTTAGTTTTAATCCATCGGTTTCATCCTTTGAGTTTTTCTGATTTTATTATTGAACTAGTTCTAACTATTCATATTTCCTACTTTAATCAGTAAACCATCTTTACCCTTTGATATTTCCTACTTTACTAATGAATGAATTTTACCTTTCATATTTCCTAACCCTTTGTTTTCTTTAATTTAACTAAACAATTTAATTCACTTTAGTGATCATTGGTTGGTATTTTTTCTCTCTTGGGTTTCCTACCGGTTTTCTTTAAATACCAGTCATACATCCCTTCCAATGCATCATCTCTCACAATAAAAAAAAGCCAATCTCTCTTTCTCCTCTCACAATTAGACAAAAAAAAATTCTTTTCTATGCATTCTTCTCTCCAACCAGACCGAAGAGAACACATATAGGCTTTGAATTTGAGACCGAGGAGCAATAATTGAGTTCATGTTTGATTATGCAAATCGTTTCTAGATTCCAGGTAAGTTACTGCGTTCACTAGCTTTGTATTAACTGTGTAAAATAAATCTTTTGTGGTGATTATGATTGTTATCTGTGAGTGACTATTATTTTTGGGAGCAAATTGGTTATGATAATGATTACTGAAATGTTTATGTGTGCGGTTTATTATTTGGTGAATGAATGGAGATTATTTTTAGAGGAAAGATTGATGAGAAAATGTTAATGATATGATTATGTGAGATTGTAATTATTTTAGTCATGATTGTTGAGGCATGATTGAATTTTGGTGGTATATGTGGAAATTAAAGAGATTATAAAGTGGATAATATCAATGAATAAAGGAATTATAAGGAAGATTATACCATGGTACATGTGGGCCGTATAAGAACACATGGATAAGATGATATATGCGGGCCGCACTAGGATGCATAAGTTTGAGATACTGTGGGCCGCACTAGGACACAGTTAGTCCTTGATCTACTCCGTAGTCTTTTGAACTATTGAGGGTGTGCACACTTAAGGATTTAGTGGCGATGTTGGATTCCCGGCTGCGTGTTGGGGTCCGGGTTACAGCTGCGTGTTGTACCCAAATGTGAGAGATGTTTTGTCATGGCTGCGCGTTGGGACAAGGAAGATAATTTAATTAATCTGGATATCCATTCTTGAGTTATTGAGGAAGCAAATGTGAAATATTATACAAAGTTTGCTTTATGCTTATGTGATGATTTGTATGTGGGTGCATTGCAATATTGTAAAATTGTTTTCAAAGAGAAAATGATTTTTACGTAGTGAAGTGGTAGCTTACTCAGTTTTTCTGACTTTATCGTGGCTCTTTGTTTGTTTGTTTGGATTTCTGCCACAGGTCCTCATAAAGTTTAAGGGATGGGACGACGACCCGCTAGACTAAGTACTTATGAATAATTTTGTCTAAATTTTGAGACTCTCTTGTTGAGGACTGTTATAACTTTAGCGGTTTCCTTTTATTAATAATATTGGTTTGGATTATTTAAATGTTGGTTAAAGCCTTAGCACTCGTTAGTTGCGAGTGTGGATAATACTCCGGATTTAGGATTTATTTCTGCTGCGTATTAATATCCAACCTATATTGTTAAATAATTGACATAATAAAATGTTAGAAAATCCGGGGTGTTACAGCTTTTTACCAATATCTATCCAAAAAAAAAAAAAGTTTAGGTTATTACGTTTCCTTTTGATGATTGTTTTGCAAACCTTACGTTAATTTCTTCTTCCATTTACTTTAGAAGTTTAATATGTTTACTAATGTGTTATTCGTTTACTCTGGATGTTTTTAATAGTTACCCTAACTTATACTCACGTTAGAGATCTCTCAACTTGTTCTCCCGCTCACTTGGATTATTCTACAGGTTTAAATCAATATGTTCTATATTTACTTGTGAACCTATAATGAATATGTTTGCCTGCATGTGTCATTGACTATTTGCATGTATCTCATTTTCTTAACCTTTAATTTCTACTGTCAGTGTGAATAAAATTTGACAACGAATTTAGAATAAATAAGCTATTAGATTTGTCAACCAGGAAGCATAATGAAAACCACAAAACTTTTGTACCAAGGCACAATGGAAAGAAATAGTTCTGCATTTTTATTTTAAGATAATATCATTCTCACATTTTTTATAGAAATTGATACTCATTCATTAAAAACAGGAGTAAATGGCAGATTATGGGACCTTCAATGGTACCCATCTCTGAGAAAGTATATGAGTTGGAATCTAAATACCAACTTCAACTTAATCAAAATGCACTGAAGAGTGACTCCTCTACGATTACCATCCCTAATCCACACAATAGTTGAAACATAAACAATGTAAAGTTTAAGGAGAGTCCTACAAAGATTACATTCATAACCACGAATACTACCGGGTATCTTGAACCATCCAATGCACTTGATTGTACAAATCATGACCTTTCTAAGCAATCCAAGCATTAGATCATACCAATAGCTAAGGATACCCACCCAAAAGGTAAGCTCCAGAGCATTTTGATTTGATATGAAACTAACAATCTGCACTGTAATAGTGCTGGAACTAATACTTTTGAAATTCAGACTCGCCTTCACCAGCTCATGAGATAAATCATCTTCCATTGCATACTTTTTACACACCTCTTGTCTCTCTTGCATCTCTGTCATGTCATACCCTGTATGATGACTACCAATAACCAGCAAGAGATAAATCATCAAGCCAAAGTACCAACAAAAGTATTTCTTTCTCATTCTAGCGACAACATTGCTAGAGCTTCTACTACCCTTCTTGCCAATTTAAAACTCATTAGCTAATCTCAAACTATGAACCATTATGTCACACCTAGTAACCAACAGAACTTGGGTCTCAGCCCAATCAGAACCAACAAGATTGTACCTTATCTTCTGGTTCAAATCTTGTAAAACTGCTAGGAGAAGACCAACCCCCAACAATTGAAACTAAGAAGATTCATTTCTCTAGGTTGCCTTGCTTTTCAACAAGGCTAGCCTTATCAAAGATCACTTTATTACATGAAGAATCATGCCTAACCAGCTCATAATTTTGGGCTTTAGTCATCTAAAACTTCATTTTTAGGGCTCTCCTCTTCTTCTGAGTAATCGATTCGGACTCATTACTCATAATACCTACACTGAATTTATGTTTTTCTTTTCCGTGCTTGTTCCTTTCAGAGAACTTAGAACTTCCCTCCCTCTTATCTGGAGAAGGAACCAACCTATATATTGCTTCCATAATTTGGGGACGACCAAAATTGACCTCAAACAACTACCGAATAGACAGAGACAACAACAAAGCACAACAAAAACTCAGGCAAAGCGACCCACAAATAAACTGTCGAGGCCAACAAATACAACGATCCAACATAGCTCACCCGCACCACCACAGAAAACTGAGTCGGAAGAGACGAGAAAACTCCAGAAATAAGACCGAACACCGGGGAGGAACACTGAGAAGCAAACCACCACAAAAAAAAACCACTGCGAACCTAGATTATTGGCTAAAGGCCAGAACCGCAACCCTACGAACCACCACAGTTAACCTCCACTAATCAACAACAATCAGGCAAACACTTACCGGGGAAGCAAAATCCCAGGAGAAAGACTCCACTGGTAGGGTGAGCTATTGACAAAACCTTCTTCCCAAACCTGGAGAACACCGATAACCAGAAGCCCCAAATACAACCCTAAGAAGAACAACGAAACTCATATCTGGACCTGCTACTAGCTCGGAGGGACCAGAACTAACAAAGAAGAGCACTACCAGAAAGGGGATAAAAGAGGCAAGAGGCCAAGCTCATTGGATTAATAGATGAGAAGCAAGGAGAACGATGGGAATCGTCTCACAATCGCCTCATGGAAGAGAGCGATGAATAGTGATATCATTCTCACGTTGATCTGCTATGTTATTTTTTGGAAAGCAAGGGCTCACTAAAAATGAAATCTCAAACTTTCACAAATCTTTTCAAATTTTGTACATTTGCATTATTTACTAGAAAACCAATAATCGTACATCCAAATGCAATCACTCAGTGTTCAAGGCCTTCAGCGGGGCAGAATAATCAGGATCAAAATTTCAATTCAAAGAGGGAACTGATCTACGGCAGCAAAATCAATCTAGTTGCATATAGGAATAAAGCAAAAGCCACTATGCACATATGGCAGTGTTGTCTCGCTACAAAGTTATTGTAGGAAGCGCCTAAACTCGCTAAAGACTGCATTTCTGGTGTGGTCTCAACTTCAGTAAAGGAAAAGCCGCTTCGCTTACTGCTACAGATCTAGACAGAGCATTTTGACCATCCACTGCCCAGATTGTTACAAACACATTTAGGGTTGATGTAATGGTATGGCTCCTTAAATGTGTTGATGCATAAAGAACCTGCATTGCAAACAAATATCTCGATGTAGGACAGTGCAAACTGTGCACGGGTACCAAGGCGAACTGTAAGACAAGCATTCCTAAGGTAACACAACAAAGCCCAAGCAAAATCATACAGTATGACCAATCAAAAGTGGGACGGATACAAGCACTCACATCAGAAGGGCATTATTTCTTTGAATAAAATTTATGGGTTATCGCAGTGTCTTCCCAGTATTCACGTGGAGCAATGCTCTTCATCATCTCCTCTTGCCCGCGCCAAACAATCTACATTATTTCAATAAAGGTAGCCACATTATAATCTGCATGAGCAAGACACAAACGAAGCACAAGATATAATGCACAAGGTGAAAGTTTCACTGCATGCGCACACAGCCACAGAGCTGCTTTCTGCATCACCTAACCTTGTCAACAATGCCAAAAGCTCTGGCTTGGACAGCATCCATGAAGTATGGACGCTTAATTTTCTGAGTAATGTTTTCTATAGTCTGATCACAAGCTAGAAGTCAGATGACAATTCCAAAACATAAAAGTATGTTACTAATAAGCTTGGCAATATGAAGGGATATCAGTCAGTAAAAACTCACATGTCCAGTGTGCTTCGCCATGAGCTCTACAAATAAGTCCCTGCTTAACATAACCTGCAATAAGCATTAAATTACTGCACCTCCCACCAGCAAAGCATTGGGAGACTATAAGAAGCAAGCTAATAGAAACTGGAGAGGCCTTAGGCTTAGCAACATAAAACTAGGCCTTGGCACATCAAGTGCATCTGAACACTAGAAAACATAACTAAATGGTTTGACCTCTTTTGCTCGAATGATAGCATCACTAGTCTGCTGCAAACCAGAGGGAGGAACACGTGGTTGTTGTATCACAGCTACAAAAAAGAAAACAATTTGCTTATCATATCAGCGTCTAGTAACTTATATTATAGGAATATCAGCTGTCCACAATGGTAGACCATATAATAAATCATATACCAGTGGAATGAGGTGTGATATACCGCTTTCCTTTTGTGCCTGCGGCAAGAATCAAGCAAGCTTGACCTACAGCCGCCCCCACACAAACCGTATGTATCTGAAATAGTATCAGTTACAGAAGAGGCATCTAATTCAATGACGTCCTTTCAATCAAGCAGAAATTTATCTTCATAAGCAACAGCGATAGTAAACCACAGGATCTAGCAACAACTAAAAATGTTTATTTCATGTATAAAAGTTGGATAGGTTCCATTTCATCCCTTTCTCCTATGATAACTGAAGATAGTGAATACATCCAATTCTTCTCACAAGATGTATGGCAACATTTCTGAGTGGAGCCATTGAGCATCTAAGCAGAGCACTCACTTCAATACATATCATGAAAATCAGCCTGCATTGCTACAATACAAATAGATGTAGAGCTCTATGGTGCGACGGCCACCTTCTTTTATATATCAGAGTTTAAGCATACAAAGATGTAATGCTTGTTTGATATTAACAGATCATATCATTTTTTTTTACAGTCTTAGATGCCAACCAGAATGAGGTCCAAACTTTTGCTGAAACATGTAAAGAGCTTAACCTCATTTTTCACCATCATCATAGCATCATAAATAGCAAAACCCTCACTTTCCATTGCAACCTGAGAAATAAAACATTTCCAGGATCAAGAAGTGATCAAAAGCAGAGTCTGGAAAGGTGTAAAGAGAGAAAAACAGATAAAGTGTGAACATGAATGCAAATAGTCTCATCCAAACTACTTAGATGTCCTTATTAGAGAGAAGAAAACGTCTCAACTACTGTTTTATTCAATGCCTTGATGGAAAAGGAATATTAGTGTACATATATATATATATATATTCCACAAACCCTTTTGGTTTTCAAAGAAAAATCCATAAACCCTTTCATATGTCCAGTTCAGAATACAGAAATCCTCGTTTCCAAATACTCCATGATGTAGAACAGCTAATTAAGCGCAATCTGCGGAAAAGCTTCCTCAAAAAATAAACAGATTCAAGGAAATGCCACAAGAATCAAAACTACATTAGGAAGCTCTGCATTTTACACTAGGAGAGCAACAGCTGCACAAAAAACTTTGATAGAAACTTACAGGTTCACCATCATCTCGAGTAGTTCCTGTAGAGTTTATATAGATGTATATCGGCTCATTGGGATTATCCCATTGTAGATATATTAGCTGAGCTATGATCAGCTCACTGACAACTGGAACCAACTGAAACAGGAAAGAAGAAAAGTGATTTTATTTGCGTAAGGAAAATTTTCCCCTTTAGACCACCTCAAGCAAAAAATTAATGTCTTTTTACAACGTATTTATTAAGAGCTAAACGTGTAATTAATACAATACCAGCAGAAGATATACGTACTGGCATGGCAATATATATAATCCTTGCATCTAGCATTATAGAAGGCAAATCTGGAGGCGGAGACCTTGCCCTTGGCCTACGCATGGTCGCCTGTATATCACCGCCGGCCATATTAATCTAGTAAAGGTACAGTTCAAATTTACATTAGATAGAAATTCTAAGAAAACAAAATGTGTATTAAAACAAGGATAGAAGATAAATGTAAATATCTTCCACCAGCGTTCGATTCAGTCATCTGCCATTAAGTCGAGCATATAAAAGTACCCCTTGACACAATAGTTTAGCGACTATATAGCGAAAAAGCTATCATAATCGCGATAAATTCTAGTTTCCTAAAATGTACACAGTACGTAATAGCAGTTCCTAAAGTTGGGAATGGCGGTATCCATTGCCTTCATAAAAAGCATGAATCTAAAGCACGATTAAAAAAGTAAAAAAAAAAAAGCGGGGGAAGAGGATGCCTTGGCGGAGTAAGAATTGTCTGGAGCGCCCAATAAGTTCAGAAAGGGGGGAGCGCCCGTAGTCACACGGCCACGATGAAACATCTCGGGAGAATCGGTGGCGGCTTGAGAAAGCTTCTTCAGAAACGGGTCTTTAGGGTTCATAGGGTACGGGAGACCCTTAAATATTGAGCAAATAGTGAACCTCCGAGATCTTCGGTCGACAGAGATGGACGGGAAGGAAGAAGGGAATGAGCACGACGGCATGAATAACTGCAAGCAACTCGCCATTTCTTTTCACTTTTACCCACTCTTCGATGGGTTTCCTGGAAGAGACGAGAGTGAAGGAGATGTGAAGAAGCTGCTATCTTGAACTTGGCGGTTTTGGTCAAAATCCGGTAGTGGAGACCGTAGGTGGGATACCCTCACCTAAGACAGGGATCCTAGTGGCATGCTCATTGGGTTACGGATAGAGTATCCGCCAACAGTCCATAGCTAGCCCCAACATGGTAAAAATATGTTGTAGAAGAAAATGAGGGAAAAAAAAAGAGAAAATACATTATGTTGGAGGAGAGATTTGGGGCTGCATGTGATTTTAGCGGGTGATATGCTGCATTGTTTCATTTGCAGGAGTGCTGCGGAGGGGAAATGTGCGGTCCATGACACGACAAATGCAATGAATAAGAAAAACAGTCAATGAATTCTACATATCCATCTAAGAAAAATAAAATACTATCAGTTTTATAGTACGGTATGGATATATTATACAATAAGATTTTCATTATTAATTTTTTCTATTTATATAATATATGTAATCTTATATTATATTATTGTACCAAGCAGGGCCGTCTCAATGATTTTCGGGACCCTGTTCTAAAATATTAAATGAGGCCCCTTAATCAATTAAATTATGTAAATATAGAAAAATTATTAAATTAAATTACGTATTCACAATAGTCATGTTTATAATGTTTGAATGTATTTAAAACATAAAGTTTTGATATACCCCATTCAAAATAAATTTAACAATATATAATTTTCTTATGACAAAATCTCAAGGACATATATAAAAATTGGGCCCCAAAATATGGGGCCCTGTTCGGTTGCCCAGCTTGCACAGCTTCAAAGCCGGCACTGGTACCAAGTAACGAGTAAATATTTTATAAAAATGAATATTAACAAAATATTATACAATCTTTTGTACCATTTTATTATGAAATAATGTTGAAAATTTTAAAATTGTTTCTATAATCATATATAATTTTCAAACGTGAATCAATATATGTAATGGTTGTGGGTAGAATATCATATCCACTATGAATACTCCGTTAAGTTAAGTATTTTTTTATATTTTTTTTCATTTTTATTGTCTATTATATAACATTTAAATTAGTTTAAAACAAAACTTAAATATTCTATATTATTGTAGTCATGTGTGATAAGTATAAAGAAAATTGACCATAATCCCTGAACCACAAACCCTAAAAATGCCTTCGACGTTTTAATATTTTCTTGGGTGATTTTGGGGTGGGTTTGTGGTATAGGGTAATCTTTTTTAACTAAGTCTATACTTCATAATGTCGCAATTGACTCAGCAATAAGCCTCCCACGTTTTGAGATTTTCTAGGGTGGTTTTTGGGGTGGGGGTGTGGTGTACATAATATTAGCCATGGTTGTATATTGTTAGTATATAAAAGCTACTTGATATCAATTGTTTAAATTATTAAATAAATTGCCTTGAATGGCACTAAGTACATATTGTTCAAAAAATTCAACATATATTGAGTAATATTTCGGGCGAGTTTACTCTATTATTTATTAGTTTCATAATTATATGAAATTCATACGTTAATAAATATGTCATAAGTTTACATAATACTAGCCATGATTTCATATCATTAATATGTAAAAACTACTCCATGCATTTTTAACTTTCCAAATAATAGGTTAACCATTTACGATTGACAGGTTAACCAATTACAAATTAAAAGTTAACCATTTATATGTGACAGGTTAACCATTTATGATTGACAGGTTAACCATTTTAATGAGATAGGTTAACCATTTACATGCGACAGGTTAACCATTTATGATTGACATGTTAACCATTTACATGCAAAAGTTAACCATTTACATACGACAGGTTAACCATTTACATGCGACAGGTTAACCATTTATATGCGACAGGTTAACCATTTATGATTGACAGGTTAATCATTTATATACGACAGGTTAACCATTTACATGCGACAGGTTAACCATTTACATGCGACAGGTTAACCATTTATATGCGACAGGTTAACCATTTATGATTGACAGGTTAACCATTTACATGCGACAGGTTAACCATTTACATGCGACATGTTAACCATTTATATGCGACAGGTTAACCATTTATGATTGACAGGTTAATCATTTATATGCGACAGGTTAACCATTTACATGCGACAGGTTAACCATTTATGATTGACATTTACATGCGACAAGTTCATGATTTTCAAGTTATAGGTTAACAATTTTCAAGTAACATTTACCAGCATTTAAGATTGACAGAAAACATTTCTTCTAGACAAAGTTGACAATGAAGTTGATGGCAAAAGAAATATGTTGTCAAATTTTGAAATATGATAAAAAGTATATAGAATAATCAGGTTGAGTGAGCGCAAGACCTTGAAGGAAAAAAGTGTATAGTTAAAATTATAGATTTGTTTTGACTTTTTACTAGAGAAAAAGAGGTGATATAATCTTGTGTTCGGTTCGGTCAGTGCAATACTACTCTTTTTATTTTTTTGTATTTCAATTTCAACAATTGATTTAGTTAATTTATTACAGTAAATACAAATGTTTGAAAATCAATATTATATAAGTCAAATATTATAATACAATTTTATATTTAGAACATGGAGGGAATATTATATTTATAATTTTGTATATTAAAGTTTTTAAAATTACATATGTAATCTTTTTATTTTACAAATTTATTAGCCAATATATTTATCTGGTTTTTGACTATTTCATTATATTTATCTGGTGGATTTTCTCAATGTATATAAATTATTTGTTCTTTTTGATCGATAAAATAAATACATGTACTGATATAGAGGTGTGATTAGTCTTTTGGTGTCCCAAACTTTGTGTCGTCTCATCTCTATGTGTATACAAATATATCTACGTAGCGACAAATGTAGAAAAAAGAAATCTCTCTCACTTGTTTAGTGGGTTGAATTTGTTTTTTAAAAAAAGCGCTTATACACTCTTATATTTTAAGACAAAACGGCGGTGCTTTAATAAGTGCAGCACTGCTGCGTGGAATCACTGCAGGATTTGAGATTTTGTTATCAGGGAGAAGCACAAAATTTTCTCAAAATGTTATAATTAAAATATAAGTGTAAAAATAAAAAAAATTATATTATTGTTTATCATAATTTGTACTCTTCAAAACAAGATGCATCATGGATATATTTTAGTAAATTAATTTTTTTAGAATCAATATATATTACGTATTTTTAAAGTGAATCTTATTCATTAACAAAATGAATCTTCTTTAATAATAAAATAAACCTTATTCATTAACAAAATGAATCTTCCTTAAGATTTTTTTATCGCAAAAACGGCCTATTAGCCATTATTATTAATCAGTCAAAACAATGTTATCCTCATCTAGCTGAGGACGAATTACAACAGGCGGAGAACCAAACTCCCAAACCCCAAAGCCCCGATTTAAACCCGACTTGGCTAGAAAATCTACAGCCATTTGAAGTCCTAGGAGTATATCACACTCTAAAACCAGAATTACAATCTAAAATCTCCTTACAGCCCAAAATAATTGGTTTGAGTGGGTGAGTGAAGGGACATTCCTCAATTAGCTCAATGAGCTGAAGTGAATCGGAGCAGAGCAGAACAGATGTAAATCCCATTCTTTGAGATATTCGAGTTGCGTAGAGTAGGGCCATCACCTCTGAGTGTAAAGCATTTTAATCGCCAAAACCTGCGATAAATCCAACGATTCACCTCCCTTGATAGTCTCTACAAAGACCGCCAGTAGTAGCATTACTGACAAAGAATTGAAAGCACCATCAATGTTAAAATTTAAACAATTATTTTCAGGGGGAGGCCATGGGAGAAATTCCTTTTGTATCGTGCTGGTAGAGGATTGTTTAGTCCCTGACGAGTGTACAGAAGTCATCAAAGACCACAGTGGCGGACCCAGAAATTTTGTTGGGGGAGGCTAAAAAAATTTTTAACACCAAAAAAATTTGTTTAGGGGGGGGGCTAAAAAAATTACAAATTTTCTTAAAACTTTATATTATGTTGTATTTTTTAAATATTTATAAGAGTATTTGACAAATTTTCAAAATTTTCGAGCCCCCTCTCAGTTCGCCTTTGAAAGACCATGCCTTGTAGTTTTGAAAGCTGTTATCACAATAGTCTTAAACTAGAGAAACATGTTTCTCTCATCGTCGAAGATCTTCCTGTTTCTCCAAATCCATAAGTTATAACAAACAATGGGGAAAAGTGTAAACAGATTATCCTTCATCGAGAAATAACCATTTTTATTAGTAAATAAAGAAAGCCACTCCCTTAAACCCAAACTATAAAATCTTTGCCTCTGATCTTGACGAACCAGTCTATCCCCTACTTTTTCAGCAATCGGACAATTACGCACAACATGTGTAATAGTCTCAACTCTGCTGCAAAAATGATAGGAATTATCTTTGTAACACCCCAATTTCCAAACCTAAATTTTTTTCCTTTTATTTCCATCTTACATAGTGGAAGTCTTCTAACACTAGTCGGGGTGCTACCGCCACACCCACACTCACTGTGGATGCTATTCATAATATAACATTAATCAACTTGAACTTCCAAAATCATCTTCTAAATTTGACAACTTTACTCGCTAACATCAACTACATCTTCTTTCAAAACAAGGCTGAACTTAATGAAAATAACTATTACATCACCTTCTAACTTCTGATCCTAGTCCCCTTTAGCTCCACACTCTTGTGCAACTTCATGACTAGTGAGAAACACCATCTTTTCTTGTACCAGTGGTCAGTCATACAATCACAGAGAAAAGACCACAGGGCATAACGCTAAAATCAACAACGCTGAGTAACTCCCATCACAACATGTAAAATACATTTTACCTTGTAAAACTCCAAGAATACATAATCATAGCAACAAAGGTAGTGGAGCAATACAGCCATGACAACAAGATAATAGCATAGCAAAACCACAATAGGGTTAACACATAAAACCACAGATTAGCACCATCTGTTGCTTACCTTAGCATAAGGTGCATAAATGATCATTCAAACATATTACCAAGTATCATTCATCAAAATAATCAATATCAATCAGCAGGTAATATAGCCAATGTCAAGATCCACTGAGTATAACATTCAACTCCATGATACAATTTCCACATGTCCTTGGGCAATCGGTCTTTCGACATAGAGCACTAACAATCTCGACCCCTCGGATAATTCACCCTCTCCCCATGTCCTTAAGTATGCACACCCCCTGTGAATCATCAGTCCATAGAGTAGATCATGATGGCTTAGCTCCAATACATTGGTAGGAGCAATAATAAAAGACCCCAATACATTGGTAGGGGCAGTCTCAATAAACTCCAATACATTGGTAGGAGTAATATTTCATAAACACATTACCACTTGGCTTAGGCACAACCTTGCCTTACCCCTCACTTTCATATCCATAAACACAAGATAAATCATCACATAAAGTCAATATAATCACCATAGTAACCGCTGGACAGAAATAGCATCACAACAATAAACATTATTATCCACGGTAAACACCTGTACACTTAAGTACATCTCAACAGGAGCACCAAATTCATCAAGCCAATTAACCATCTAGCTTAACATAACCAATATAAACCACAATGGTATTTAAGACACAAGAAAATCAATCCATACACAGGCACACCCTTCTTGGCCAAACATAACAACAATAATGAATAATTACCATTTTTACAGTCGATTTCCAAGGTAACTAGTCAATAATCACTTTAGAAAATGGTTAGGCACTTCCTTGCCTCATCCCACACTTCCATATCAGTATATCAGAAGTTATAGCATCACCAAGATCAATATAAGTAGACATAGCAATTGCTGGACATAAACATCACAGAACAACATTGACAGTTTACTGTTGTAACAATTTGTGCACTTATGTGCATCCAAGCAATTTCTCTAAGTTTCACTTGAACTAGAATGTCAACCAGCTTCTTATAACCAATATAAACTCAATTGATCACTTGTACACAGAAGAATTAACTCATACAAACATTTCCACACTTGGTTGTACAAACAACAGCACTAACAATAACAATTTTACAACCATGGTAATAATTTGTGCACTTATGTGCATCCAACAAATTTCACTAAGGTTAACTTGAACTAAGCTGTTAAACAACTTCATATTATTAGCATAACACTCAATGATATCTAAAACATAAGAGATTCAACTCATACAAATACCTCCACACTTTACTGTACAAAACACCAACGATAACGATAACAATGACATTTACAATCAATTTCTTAGGTGATTTACCTAAGGTTTTTAGCCATCCTTTCTCACCTTTTATACTCACCTAATATATATTAATAAACCACTTTTAATCAAGGCTAACCCATGTCCAAGCTACTGATCCAAACAGTAACTAAATCATCCATTGTCATTTAACAACAATCTTGCATTTTGACAACTTCCTTTTTACAATTTGTGTATGTAACACCCCTACCGTTAATCCTATTCTTACCGTCTAATCGTCTCGTTGATCCTATCAGTTCGCAGCGGAATTATTACTATTACTACGGCGGGTGATACAACGCCGCTAACCGCTCATACGGCTAGCAAGGCTTACTCTGCAATACAGTGACGGTCTGATGATCATAGTATACCGAGCTACTACATTTCTTACCGAGTACCAAATACCGAATACTTACATTAGTGGATTACCGAGCGCCAAAGTATATCAATTACATCATTTCGAAGTTACCAAAAGAATGAGTTTTCTACAAGCTACTTATCTATACCCAATCTCCATTCTACCAATATCCAAAAAGGTGTACCCCATGGTACACCGGCTATCAAAAAGCTACAGCCGTGTACTACTTAGTACACCATTCATAATTCATTGTTTACAAACCAAAAAGAAACAAATCTACATCTCTTCACAGTCTTCATCCTTCTCTTGTACCTGCGTGTAGTAAAAACATCGCCCCAAGGGGCTCAGCAAAAGTTGCGCATGAACTCCGCATATACGCGTGCTAGCTAGGGCACGCCGACTAATTAAGGTCAAATAGGCATGCGGTTCAGTTTTATCATACATACATGCTTGCATACAACATACATTCACATGCAATACTTCATACAATGTAAGATAGCGATACAATAGCACACACACTTACTTACCTTCACCGTGTTAGCCAATTTACGCATCCGGGTTAATCGGAATGCTATTTACTCTTTACTCATTACACATTCTTACTCTTACTTTACTTACTTACTTTCATTTACTTACTTACTCATTCTTATTTACTTACTCATACTCAAGTTAAGTCGGTATGACCTCTGGCCCGGGGACTACGCCGTCCCACCACCGGGATTTACTTGCCTCACCAATCCGGGATGCTACCCACTTAAGGGATTTGGGCCACGGACCAGTTTAAGAGTCAGGAATCGGATCCAACCTCTTGTGTCTCCTCATCCTCATGCGTGGCCGAAACTATATCGGACTTCTACTCATTCCAATTTAATTACCAATTTAAGTTAGATTGGTTAGCTTGTTAGGAATCAGTTAGAAGTCCAATCGCAATCACAATCGGTCACAGTACATTACAACATACATACACACATTCATATTCATCCATACATTTCATGAATTATACAAACTAAGATTTAAGGAAAATATACACAACATACAACACTACATATTCACAAGTAAACATGATAACTCCGATTCGTGCATTTATCTTATTTGGTGATCGATTAGCACACAACACACAAATCAGAGTAACCAAGATAGCATACGGGGCATGAGGAATTCATACCGTTCACCGTCGTACTTGTATCCCAACTTTCCTCCGGTGCTCACAAATCAAATCCTATGATATACATACAATCGAATGATTAATCTATCTATGATTAACTTAACTCGATTACTCTTACGTTTCCTAACTCATACTTACTATACCTTTACAATTCTTATACTTACATATGGTTTACTTATTCTTCCTTAGTCTTAAAACTTGTTTACACTCTTAATTATCTTTAAACATCCTTAATTAAGCCCTAATTATCTTATACTATCATTACCATTCACTTCCTTATCTTAATACCCATTTTATAAACTTATTTTTACAAGTTTCGGTTGGTCCGGGACCTTGTCCAGGTCTTAAGTCCCGACCAACTCATGGTCCAACTCCCGGCTACATTTAATGGTATGGTCCGGGACCTTGTACAAGGGTCAAGTCCCGGACCCAAATGGTTGGAAAGTCTCGGCTTATTTTCACACTATGGTCCGGGTCTTCTTACAAGAAGTAAGTCCCGGATCTTAACATTGCAAAACTCGCTCTCGGGGTCTTTTACAGGGGTGGTCCGGGTCCTTGTATGGGACCTAAGTCCTGGACCACCACCTTCCTGAAACTCTCGGCCCTTTTATCCTACCGGTCCGGGACTTAATCCAAGACTCAAGTCCCGGACCCTGCTACAATTTCAGCAGGTTTTGCATTCTCAAAATCTGTTACATCCCCAACTTTGTCAAATTAATCCCCCATTGTTTCTACACTTAATCTCACATAATTTAGTACCTAATCAGTCACCTAAACATGTTTAAATCCTTTGCTAATCTATTACATCTCTTACACCCTCTTATACTAATTCACTCACCTATTTCCTTAAGTTCTCATTTCAGCACTTACACTATTTTCTAAATTGCATTTTGCTACAGATTTTAACTCTCACCTTCTTCATCTTTAGCTCCCTCTTATAATGTCATTTCTAAAGATTCTAATGCCTTACAATACATTAACTCTCTCTCTCAATTTGGCCTCTAACTATCTCCATCAAAATCTGTTACAAACACATTTTAGTCACCTAGTCTCTAGTTCATTAAGTGTCCTAATCCTAGGTAAATTTTGACATAACCTCCCCTATATTTCTACACTCTCACCACATTGTTTTCACACACATTATCACTTATCCCACCTGTTTATACACAACAACAATATACCAAGTTCTTCTACACAAATACTACCCATTTAACACTGCAAAATTCCTGCACTTAACATCTCAATCCCAATCTAGTTTGTGACAGTTTTTACACTCTTTTAAAGCTTCAACACAACTCAATTCTTCCTCTACACTACCCTATTGTTCATTACCACTTTACAATACAATTTTACTCTTTTAAAATCTATTACATAAGTACATAAAAGACTAGACAAAGGTAAGCACAATTTACCTTGTTTCTCCTCTAGTTTTCTTTCTCCTTCTTTCTTGCTTCTTCCCTTCCTCTTCCTCTTCTCTTCCCACCGGTTTGCAATCCAAATTCTAACTCTACAGCCCACATATGTATACACCATTTTAATGCACTAACCCTTAACCATTCTTCAAGCTTTTAATGTAAGTTTTAGGGTTTAGAAAACATATTACCTTCCAAGGGTGTAAGTAGTGTTTGGAGTGGCTCAAGAATAAGATTTCCCACTCTCCAACAATGCCAAAATTGGCTGGGTACAAAAGGAACCAAACAAGGGGTTTAGTCTAAATTCGTTTTGCCCATAAAGGCTAGAAAGAGGTGAGATTTCAAGAAGATTTTTACCTCAAATGAACAAGGAGAAGAAGGTGGTTCTAGTGGTGGTCTTGAAGCTCCAAATGCTCCATACACATGGAGATGAAAGTTGTCCTTTTCGGATTTTGAAAAGAGGGAATTGTTCCCCTTGATAAGAGGAAGACAATGGTGTAATTTTTACAATTTTTGGAGAAGGTTCAAGCACTTAACAAGATGAGAGAAGATGAAGTTTTGTGAGTGTTTTCATTTCTCCATTGTTGTTGCTGGGAAGAAGAAGAAATTGAGAGGAGGAGGTGAGTGTGTACGTGAGTGAAGAGAATAGAGATAGGAGAGAGAGTGGTGAGTGAGGGAGTAAAGTAGGTTGCTTTTTACTTTTTAAATTCCCTTGTCTTTTGTAAATAAAAAGGGAGTTAAGAGTGTGTGTGTGGGGGGGATAGAAATCGGCTAGCACACTCAGCCCACATGGGTTTTAAAATCTTATTTACAATATTGGACACACTAGTTTGAGTTATTTATATTTCTACCCCACAACTTCCCGTTTTTTTGACAGTTTTTACTAATTTCGTTTTGTTTATTGATTTTATGGGTTCTAAAGCTTCACTAATATTTATTAATGACTATTTAGTTGACCAAAATTGTTACGAGTCTATTTGACCCGCTTAAAGACACGTTTTCCCGGTTATCTCGAAAAGCGTGCTTTAAGGTTCGTTAGTGTTTTAAATCCATTTTAAGGATCCGTTTTCTTCGGGATTTGTTCCCTCATGATTATTTAGACTTAATTAAGATTCTAAAATATTTATTAGCCTAATTAATCACTATTTTAATTACAGGGTATTTCAATCTACCCCCTTAAGAAACTTTGCCCTCAAAGTTGCTCAAGGTTAATTGTCTAAGTAATTCTACTCATTAGGCAAACCAATTGCCATAATGCATCTTACTACCACCTATGAGGTGTTTACTTCATTCCACATTGCACACATACACCCTTCACGCATCATACACAATTCACATACACAATCCATCATTTTCAATTCATACCATCACACAATACACAATACACAATACATTACTGCAATTCATAATACACATTACACATACATCACACATCGTACATACACATCCATATACTACACATACATACATACACATACCAATTTCACTTGCACTACATGTGCCATACAAAACCTATTACAATACCTACACACTATGCAATGCTTACCCCGAAGCAATGCAAAAGCAAAAAGGCTCTACCCCCCTTAAAAAGGGGTACGCCCCGTACTCGTATTACTAAATACTAGACTCTCTAGTCTAGGAACAACTGTGGGTACTTAGCCTTCATGGCATCTTCCAACTCCCATGTCGCTTCTGCGACATCAAGGTTAGACCATAGGACCTTCACCATTCGTATAGACTTGTGGCGAGTGTCTCTGGTCTTCCTATCAAGGATTCTTACCGGGGTTTCAACATATCGCATAGTCGGCTCGATGGAAAGTCTCTCGGGCTCTAGGACATGAGAAGGATCAGCGATATACTTCTTGAGTTGTGACACATGAAATACATCATGGACACGTCCCAAGTCCTCAGGCAATGCTAACCTGTAGGCTACAGATCCAACTCTTTCGGTGATAGTGTACATCCCTACAAACTTTGGGCTTAGTTTGCCCTTCTGACCAAATCGGAAGACACCCTTCATAGGTGAAACGCGCAAGAACACTTGGTCGCCCACGGCGAACTCAAGGTCCCGTCGTCGCACATCCGCATAGGATTTCTATCTATCTTGGGCTGCCTTCATATTGGCTCGAATCTGCTGGACTTCAGCTTGCACTTGTTCAAGGTACTCCGGTCCTATGATGACCGCTTCGCTTGACTCATCCCAACACAAAGGCGTACGGCAAGGTCTACCGTATAGGGCTTGGAAAGGCGACATCTTAATCGAAGCATGATAGCTATTATTGTAAGAAAATTTGATAAGATGAAGCTTATCTAACCAACTCCCCTGAAAGTCTAAGGCACATGCCCGAAGCATGTCCTCCAGTGTCTGGATGGTCCTTTCTGTCTGACCGTCGGTCTGAGGATGGAAGGCGGTACTCAACTTCAATTCTGTACCCAACGCTTCCCGTGTAGCTCTCCAGTATCTCGAAAGAAATCTGGTGTCGCGGTCAGATACTATGGTTTTAGGGACTCCGTGATGTCTGATAATCTCCTTGTCGAATAGCTCCGCGAGCTTCACTACCTTCCAGGTATCCTTCATCGGTATGAATCTGGCAACCTTGGTAAGGCGAACGACTACAACCCAGATCATGTTGAGTCCTCCCCTAGCAGACGGGGGTCCTACAACAAAATCCATGGAGATATCATGAAATTTCCACTCCGGAACTGGCATTGATTGTACCATTCCACCCGGTCTACGATGTTCGAATTTTACCTTCTGGCATGTTAAGCATCTCAATACAAATTCTTTCACATCCGATTTCATTCCAGACCACCAGAAGTACCTCTTCATGTCCTTGTACATCTTGGAGGCTCCCGGATGGACTGACAATGTGGAACTGTGTGACTCTCGCAGGATGCGATCCCTTAGCTCAGCATTGCTTCGGGGACGTATAGCCTGCCATTCAACCGAATCAAACCATCTTTGTGTAGCTTGAAGTCATACTTCTTCTTCTCAAATGTACCATTTTCGATCCTTTGTCTGATTTCGGTTAGGTAAGGGTCGCTCAACTGAGCGTCTCGCACCTCGTCAACCAAGCTAGAAGAAGCAAGTAGCGAATGGAGCGAGTGTGCTCGACGGCTCAGGGCGTCGGCTACAATGTTTGCCTTCCCTTCCTTATACTGCAGGTCGATGTCGTAGTCTGAGAGAAACTCCATCCACCTTCTCTGTCTCAAGTTCAATTCTTTCTGTGTGAATACATACTGTAAGCTCTTGTGGTCGGAGTAGATGGTGATGCTTACCCCATAGAGATAGTGTTGCCATATCTTCAAGGCGAAGACAATGGCTCCTAACTCTAAGTCATGCGTCGGGTAATTCTCCTCATGCTTTTTCAGCTGGCGGGAGGCATAAGCTATAACCTTGCCATGCTGCATGAGTACGCATCCCATTCCTTTGCCTGATGCATCACAATATACCTCAAATCCCTCTGTGCCCTCTGGAAGAGTAAGGATGGGCGCTGAGGTCAATGAGTCTTTAAGGCTCTGAAATGATAATTCGCACTCGTCTGTCCATACAAACGGTGCATCTTTCTTCATCAGTGTAGTCATGGGCTTTGTGACTTTTGAGAAGTCCTTTACAAATCTCCGGTAATAACCGGCTAGACCAAGAAAGCTCCTAATGTCGGTAACAGTCTTGGGTCTAGGCCATGATCGTACAGCTTCTATCTTTGAAGGGTCAATTGAGATACCTGCGCTCGAGATGACATGACCAAGGAATGATACCTGATCTAGCCAGAACTCGCATTTGGAGAACTTCGCATACAACTGGTTCTCGCACAGTGTCTCAAGCACTTTCCTCAAATGAAATTCATGCTCTTCTGTTGATTTCGAGTATACAAGGATGTCGTCAATGAGGACAACAACCGAAGTGTCCAACTGCTCACTGAATAGTCGATTCATGAGGTCCATGAATTTAGCTGGTGCGTTTGACAAACCAAATGGCATCACCGTGAATTCGTAGTGGCCATATCTGGTACGGAATGCCGTTTTCTCAATGTCTTGCTCTTTGATAGCAATTTGATGATACCCAGAACGGAGGTCGATCTTGGAGAAGACTGATGCTCCTTTCAGCTGATCAAATAGGTCGTCGATGCATGGCAATGGGTATTTATTCTTGACTGTGACCGCATTCAACTCACGGTAGTCAATGCAAAGTCGGAGACTACCGTCCTTCTTCTTCACGAAGAGGACCGGTGCTCCCCAGGGTGATACGCTCGGGCGTATAAACCCTTTGTCGAGTAGGTCACGTAGTTGTTCCTTCAGTTCAGTCATTTCAGCAGGTGCCATGCGGTACGGTGCCCTAGCAATGGGACCGGTACCTGGCAAGAGATCAATTTCAAACTCCACTGCTCTCGGTGGTGGCATGCCGGGTAGCTCCTTAGGGAATACATCAGGGAATTCGGATACAATCGGTACATCCTCACTGAACTCTGGATCTCTCTCCAGGTCTTGTACATAACATAGATACACTTCATGGCCCTTTCTGAGCTCCCGGTACATAGCCATAGCAGATATAAGTGTGGTCGAAGGCTCTCTTGGTCTCTGGCGGTAAGATACAGTAACCCCAGAAGGACTCTTGAGCAGCAATCAATGCTCGGCGCAGATAATTCTACCTTTGTGCCGCTCCAACCAATTCATTCCAATGATTAAGTTGAATCCCAACCCATTGAATTCGATGGAGGAAATGGGAGACGCTTCGTTTTTTATTTCGATGGTGGCTGATTGATAATATTTGGTGCACTTCACTCGCTCCTTCGATGGGAGAGTAACCACAAAATTTGGTAGCTCATCCGCATCTAGCTTCAGCCTCTTCACGAAGGATGGTGATACGAAGGTGTGAGAGGCGCCGGAGTCGAATAACACATTGGCTTCAATGCCGTTCACTGGGAAGGCTCCCGTTAAGATGGTGCCGCTCTTGCCGGCTTGTGCTTCGGTGAGGATACTCAGGTTACCTTCGGTATCGAGTCCACAACCTATTAGATTCACAATTGGATAAGTATTGATGGTGGACACAAGTGGAATTTAAATCAACACTGCTCTTTATTGATAAACCAACCATCATACATACCGTGTCTCTAATACACGTTACTAATACATTACATGATACTTTAAGGTTAATACTTTCTAAAGGTAAGGTTCAGGCGTCCTGGTTTCATGTGTGTGGCATTGATTATTGCCGGTGGTGCCGTATTCAACTTGATCTTGTTAATCCCGTGATACAGCATCCTAGAGTTTCCACCCATGATTAGGACATCTCCTAATCTCAATACCAATTTCTGTGCGAGGTCCACACGCTTCTGCTCGCTATACATAAATACGGCGTCATCACCAATGGACCAAGACACTACGGGCACTCCTTGTTCAAGAGATTCTGCTGTCTCGTCCTTGTCTTGGTGTAACCTAAGTCGTCCTTCTTTCTCATAGAAGTTGACGATACAGAGGTCCGCTTCAAGTGCGGGGATCGGTTCATGTTCACATTGTCGTGCAAGTTCTACTGCTTGTGTGACGAGTGTCTGAAACTCTGGAGGTATTGTCGGTGGCGTTGCTCCGTCTCGGGTGCGTGTCTCTTGGTATGTCTTGGTATAAGGATTCCAATCCTTTCCCAAGCACATCATTTTCAGCTTCATCTTCGCTCCACCAGGGAATTCGGGTGTATAAAATCCTCCTTGACCCGTTCCTAGTTCGTTGCATCGTCGAATGATTGAGATTTGGGCTTTGGGTGTCAGGTATCCCCTTAATAAAATCATACCTGGTCGGATGACCTGACACTGTTCGCTGGTGTAGTAGTGGTTGGTGATGTCGATCTCTTCTTGTTTCAGGTTTACCGGTATCGGATAACAGATACTAAAGCTTCCTATAGTTACAAATTTCATCTACGGTGAGTACTAGTTTCAACTACTTCATTTCATGCTCAATACACACTTCAATCCATTTACTCATGCATTCACTCATACGATTACTCTAGTACTTAGACATGCTTCTCAAGGATTAAAGGTTCGGATAATTACCTGGGCCGGACTTAGAACCGGACCCATCACGGTCGATAACATGAAGGACAGGCTGCCTCTGGGGTGCGCCCCTCTAAGGACCCCGGGATCCCTGTCCCTGTGGTGCCTGCTGGGTCGGTGCATCGCCAGATGCAACCTCCTTGCCTTCTCTCTGCTTGTAGCTTTGGTAGTTCCCCTTTGGCTTGGCATTCTCTGGGCATTTATTGGTTGTATGTCCCGGTTTCTGGCAATTGTAGCACTTGATTTATCTCCCATAGCAGTCCTTGCCGGGATGGTCTTGGTTGCACTTCCTGCACACATAGGTGCGGCCATCGGAGAAGGTTTTGGTGAAACCGGAGCCAGAACCTGAGGTTTAGAGGGTTAGCACATGTGTGCATGGATATACTAGATATGATACTTGTACGAATACAATTTAGGAATAGAAGTTTACCCTTAGGTGGGTGTGATCTCAGTGGCTTTGCGGCCACCGGTGCAGAAGAACCTAGTAGAAGCAGCTCAACTGGTTTGCCCTGCTTAGCATGGGCACTGCTATCACTTGGGAATTTCTTTTGGGATTGCTGAAAGAAATTTCCCTTCCTCTTTTTCCAGCTTTTACCCTGGTTCTGCTCCTCGCCATTGGTGTTCTTGTTGTTGGCTTTGCGCTTTAGCGCGGTTTCTTCGTCCCGTAATTGGCACGTGATCTCAACGCGAGAAGCCGCGTGATAACACTCCTGAAGTTTCAGGTATTAGCCGGGATTCTCATTTAAGAAGGGATAAAGAAGAGATTCAAGGAATTCAAGGAATCCAAGGAAATTAAGGAATTGAAATGGTACTAAGGGTTAACCGCTATTTACCTGAAGGGAGGTAAATCGTGTGTAGCCCATTCCGTACCGAAGGCGATGGCTCAGACCGCCATATAAGCGATCGACCAACACCTGGCCGGTGTATCCTAAGTCGGGTAGAAGATGGAGGATGGAGGTGAAGGTGCGGTAGTACTCATCGACAGACATCTTCTCTGTCACCTTCAAGGCATCCAGCTCTAGCCTTTTCTTGGTTTTCACATGCTCCGGGTAGTATTTGGAACGGAGGAGTGAGGCAAAGGACTCCCAATCGAAGGTGGGGTCGTTGGCGTGCGCATGCTTGACCAGCTTCCACCAATCCATGGCTGAATCTTTCAGATAGTAGGCAGCAACTCTAACTCGAACTCCAGCAGGAGCTTCGAGGGTTTCAAACGCCGTCTCCATCACGGAGATATAGGCTTCTAGCTTAGCCGGATCACTCTCGCCCCTAAAGCAAGGAGGGCGGAGTTCCGCTACAGCTTTTACCCAGTTAGCTTCTCTAGGTGGCAGGGGAGGGATTTGCCCCGCTTGGTTCTATTGGTTTTGCTGATTTTGCTGCATTGCGGTAATTACTTGAGGTAGCATCTGCGCTACCATGGCGGCGACGATCTCTGCTATTGTCTGCGCGCCGGGTCCGTCAGATGTCTCTCCCCTAGGTCGGCCTCGACCTCGTCCTGACATCTGAACATTTAGCATTTACATTAGGCTTCGCAAGATATGACCTAAAGGTCTTGGAATTTAAACAAAGGTATCGTTCATAAGAACGTCAAGGGTATCCGTTGTTAACAACGGTAGTTCCTAGTTAGGTTTCTAAGTATCCGTATTAAGACGGTTGAAATCCTAACTCGGTAATCCCCTATGCTCGGTAACTAAGGACATCAGAGCGTTACTACGCTCTGATACCACTTTTTGTAACACTCCTACCGTTAATCCTATTCTTACCGTCTAATCGTCCAGTTGATCCTATCAGTTCGCAGCGGAATTATTACTATTACTACGGCGGGTGATACAACGCCGCTAACCGCCCATACGGCTAGCAAGGCTTACTCTGCAATACAGTGACGGTCTGATGATCATAGTATACCGAGCTACTACATTTCTTACCGAGTACCAAATACTGAATACTTACATTAGTGGATTACCGAGCACCAAAGTATATCAATTACATCATTTCGAAGTTACCAAAAGAATGAGTTTTCTACAAGCTACTTATCTATACCCAATCTCCATTCTACCAATATCCAAAAAGGTGTACCCCATGGTACACCGGCTATCAAAAAGCTACAGTCGTGTACTACTTAGTACACCATTCATAATTCATTGTTTACAAACCAAAAAGAAACAAATCTACATCTCTTCACAGTCTTCATCCTTCTCTTGTACCTGCGTGTAGTAAAAACATCGCCCCAAGGGGCTCAGCAAAAGCTGCGCATGAACTCCGCATATACCGCGTGCTAGCTAGGGCACGCCGACTAATTAAGGTCAAATAGGCATGCAGTTCAGTTTTATCATACATACATGCTTGCATACAGCATACATTCACATGCAATACTTCATACAATGTAAGATAGCGATACAATAGCACACACACTTACTTACTTTCACCGTGTTAGCCAATTTACGCATCCGGGTTAATCGGAATGCTATTTACTCTTTACTCATTACACATTCTTACTCTTACTTTACTTACTTACTTTCATTTACTTACTCACTCATTCTTATTTACTTACTCATACTCAAGTTAAGTCGGTATGACCTCCGGCCTGGGGACTACGCCGTCCCACCACCGGGATTTACTTGACTCACCAATCCGGGATGCTACCCACTTAAGGGATTTGGGCCGCGGACCAGTTTAAGACTCATGAATCGGATCCAACCTCTTGTGTCTCCTCATCCTCATGCGTGGCCGAAACTATATCGGACTTCTACTCATTCCAATTTAATTACCAATTTAAGTTAGATTGGTTAGCTTGTTAGGAATCAGTTAGAAGTCCAATCGCAATCACAATCGGTCACAGTACATTACAACATACATACACACATTCATATTCATCCATACATTTCATGAATTATACAAACTAAGATTTAAGGAAAATATACACAACATACAACACTACATATTCACAAGTAAACATGATAACTCCGATTCGTGCATTTATCTTATTTGGTGATCGATTAGCACACAACACACAAATTAGAGTAACCAAGATAGCATACGGGGCATGAGGAATTCATATCGTTCACCGTCGTACTTGTATCCCAACTTTCCTCCGGTGCTCACAAATCAAATCCTTTGATATACATACAATTGAATGATTAATCTATCTATGATTAACTTAACTCGATTACTCTTACGTTTCCTAACTCATACTTACTATACCTTTACAATTCTTATACTTGCATATGGTTTACTTATTCTTCCTTAGTCTTAAAACTTGTTTACACTCTTAATTATCTTTAAACATCCTTAATTAAGCCCTAATTATCTTATACTATCATTACCATTCACTTCCTTATCTTAATACCCATTTTATAAACTTATTTTTACAAGTTTCGGTTGGTCCGGGACCTTGTCCAGGTCTTAAGTCCCGGACCAACTCATGGTCCAACTCTCGGCTACATTTAATGGTATGGTCCGGGACCTTGTACAAGGGTCAAGTCCCGGACCCAAATGGTTGGAAAGTCTCGGCCTATTTTCACACTATGGTCCGGGTCTTCTTACAAGAAGTAAGTCCCGGATCTTAACATTGCAAAACTCTCGGGGTCTTTTACAGGGGTGGTCCGGGTCCTTGTATGGGACCTAAGTCCCGGACCACCACCTTCCTGAAACTCTCGACCCTTTTATCTGTTGGGCAAAACAGTGGTTAAACTATCTTGCTAACTATGGGCAGTGAACCCAATCATTGTAGTACAACAAGGTCGTATCCACAGGGACTTCGTAACTATCTAGCTAATTATAAGCTTAGTAAATGTGCAAGAGGATATATACAAAAGTGCATAAATGTAAATTGTTTTGGGAGTTTTGTTGGTTGGATAGATAAATCGGAAAACGAAGGAAAGCAGTAAAACTAGACTAACTAATCTAGGATAGGTGTAGCTCGGGATGGATATTTGCACCCGTCCTCCCTTTACTACCAATGGTCAATTCTCGAACTCATGGCTAAACAACGGGAACGCTAAACTAACTAATATCCTAATCAAGGTCTACTAATCCTAACCAACAGAATGGAACCTGGTGGATCTTCCAAGTACCTAGTCAATTGATGGCATTAAGCACAAATTCCCCTTAAGTTGCAGTGTAGTCTAATCTCGAAATCCTCGATATTAGAATGCACTGATTCAGTCCTCACGGTCTAGATTTCTATCTCAGAATCACATGTTGACAGAAATCCACAATAATGCTCAACTAATCGGTAGGCCAAACCAACCAGTTTAACACATAGTGCTAATTAATCAGCAACCTAGAATCTATCTCAGAATCTCATTTCAACAAATTCAAGGCAAACCAACCAATTTCACACAAAGATAACAAATTGGGCAAAACCCTCAACAAATCCCCAAATCATGGGTGACAAGTTCAAGAGCCACAAACACACAATCGTTATCGGTATTCAGCACACGAACTGAAATAAAACCATAAACGAGTTCAAGAATCTACAATGGAGTTTAGGGATTTTGGGGCAAAATCCCCAAATCCCAAGCTACAAGGAGACTACTCAAGCATTGAAGCTACAAAGGAGAGAAAGGAGGAAGAAATAGCCATTAATGGAGGTGGTTGAGCTCTTGAATGAGGTGAAATCCTCTCCTCTTCCTTCTCTTCTCTTCTCCTCTCTTTTTCTCTTCTTCTGTCGCCTCTACCGTCGCCTGGAGTCCAGGTCTCGACCCCCTCTCTTTCCTCCTCTTTTCCCCTTTTAAAATCTGATTTCTGGGCAAATTTTACGACCGACCGGACTTGCGACCGGACTTGCAAGGTCGGTCGGAGTCAGTAGCGATTTTCGGACGCGTTTTTAAGTTCGACCGGACTTGCGACCGGACTTGCAAGGTCGGTCGATTCCAGTAGCTTGTAAAAACGCGAATCTGGGCAAAATTTCGACCCGACCGGACTTGCGACCGGACTTGCAAGGTCGGTCGGAGTCAGTATAACTTCAAAACGCTGTATCTTCTTCGTTTTAACTCCGATTTTGGATCCGTTTGCGCCCACGCGTTCCTCTCTTCGTCTACTTTACTCCTAGCTATGTTAATCCTCCTGTTTAAACAATAAATGTGTGAAACACCAATGAAACACAAAACTAGAGGAAAACAAGCTAGAGTGGAGAAATGAGCATGAAAAGTGTTGATTAAACATATGAAATACACCCCTAAAACATGCTCATTTGGACACTCATCACACCCCCACACTTACCTTTTTGCTTGTCCTCAAGCAAAACCAAGCACCCATGCAAGTAAGGAATGCTCAAGACTAACAAACACTAACATGAATTGTAGGATAAAAGAAGAAGCAAAAAGTGATTAAAACCTTTGAGGAGTGTGAACCATCTCTTAGTGGTGGCATGGGTGTGCTTAGGGCAAAACAAAATCTAGAGTTTCGGGGTATGATCCGAAGTGCTTCAAAGTTCTAAAGATTAGGTGACTTGGAGAGCTTTTACCATGTCCAACTTCTCTCAAGAATGGGCATTGAGAAGAAAACAAAAGGAAAAATAGATTTATGCAATTGTTTCACTTTTGCATAAGAGATGAGAAGATAAAATTTTGGCATCAAGCCTTTACATTTAAGAACACTCAACTCTCATTGTTGGTTAACAATGGCGTCTCACAAGTCCCTTGATGGATTTTCACAAAGAAGCACCCCTTAGCAATCCCTAAGAAAGAAGACAGAAGGAACCCCAAAGCAATAAAAATCCAACCATACAAGATCACTTGGCCACACCGCATGTAAAATGCTCCTCAAAAGCAATCAAAATGAAAAATTTAAGCATTTATCCCACAATTCATAACAGTATTTGTTCTTAATGAGAACAACTCACAACACAAGGGTCCAAGTTTTTTATTTTGGACAATCGCAAGATAAGCATGAAGTATTAAGCATTTAAGCACACAATTCACCGAAAAGGTCACTCCCCCACACTTAAATTGAACAATGTCCCCATTGTTCACCAATCAAAACCGGGGAAGGTTCCAGAAGACCTTTGCGGGAAGCAGACAAAAGGAAAATCAAACGGGACCAAACAAACAGTATAGCACAGAAGCTATCCCCAGATTTGCAGGTTCAAAATTAGAGAGATAGAACGAAAACTAAAAGGAACTAGTACTCCCCTGAGATTGCTATTGCTATCAGTTTGTAGAACTCCCCCACACTTGAGCTTCAGCCTCAAGTAGCGTAGCTGATTGCGGTGTGGACTGGAAGTTGCACCCGATAAAACACTAGAAGCAACCAAACTACAACTGGAGTTAAGGGTTAGCAAAAACAAAACCAAAGGAGAACGAAAAAAAACAGGAAATAAAAATAATGGAGTCGTTGTGGGCAAATATTAAAGGAAGGGTGTGAAACGAGTACTCCCGATAAGATGCGGAAGGAAGATAGGGTGCCCGCACAATTGCAAGTGGGAGGGGTCGTTGAGGTGCTACCTTCAATCGTTGGAGATGAAGGTCCTCTTGGAAAATTTCGCCAGAGGTTCCTTTGTAATTGTTCCTAATTCCATCCCTTTTTCAGAGGGGCTTACCTGTTTCCAAAATATTCACAACACATACGCCACCAATTGGGCGTAAAAGGGCAAGTCCAAAGAATGCCAAAATAGCCCATTATTGAAAACAATGCAAAATCTAAACTAACAGAATTTAAAAGACAGGACACGAAATGAAATCCGGGTTGCCTCCCTGTAAGCGGCCCTTCTTTAAGGTCTTTGGCTAGACCATACCACCGTGAAGTCATCCGGGATCGAATATGAACGTTGAAGTCGGCTTCAACGGGTGGGTTGGGCGGGCATCATCTAGCAATGAAGAACGACCCGGATCAAAAGGAAATGTAGCCTCAACACTTAAGATGTGAAAGTGTAAACTCCACCGATCATTCATCAGGTGGAAGTGTTGAGGTGGGTGATCCTTGGTACGAGGATCAAACTGTGGTGGAGCCTCCTCTTCAAATTCGAGGATGTAAACATCCTTATCTTCAGTGAGCGGTGCAGGGAGAACTTCGGAGCGGACTTTGTCTTCAATCTTTGGTCCCGGATCAAATGGGAAGGTGGCCTCCACACTTAGCGGGTGTACGTTGAGCTTCCACCCAACTTCATTAGTGCACGGGTGGAGGCCTTGATCCTTCAAGTGAAGATCAAAGTTTGATGGCTCATCCTCCTCTCAATTCGAGGATGTAAATGTCCTCAACTTCTTGGTGAGGCTCATGGGAAGAGCCTTGATGAAAATCAACTTCAGAGGGAGGTGGCTCCTTGAAGTTGATTATAGCACTCTCCTCTGATGGCTCGGAGGGAGGCGGCATCTCCTCCTCCTCAAGGTTGAGGATGTGTCCATCCTCATCTTCTGGGTGGAGCACAGAGAAGGAGGGGAAATAACGGTAGTTGACTTCAGAGGGAGGAGACTCCATGAAGTCAAGGTGGAAGCGGTCCTCTGATGGCTTGTCTTCGAACTCAGGCAGATGGTTGAATGACGTTTGCTCAGGTTCGAACGGGGGAGGAGATAGAGAGCAACTAAAGTCCTCAGTAAGGTGATCCACTTTATGAACCATTTCGCTCTCCGGTTGCTGCGATGCAAGGTTTAGTAGACCTTCCATCATCGCGTTCATCTCTACTAATTTGGCATAGAGCTTCAGTTGGTTCATGTCGAGGTCTATTTCCTTAGTCCGCTGCTACTTCATGGACCATTTCACTCTCTGGTTGTTGCTCCCTTCGAGCTAGTGTAATGAGCTGGTTCATGTCGATGGTGTTCATTCTAGCACTAAGATCCTCCAGAGTGGGTGAATCTACCCTTGCCGTGATCTCAGAACAATAAGCACTCTTCTGGTCTTCCACTCTCTTGGCACCTGATCCATCGACTGATGTCTTGTTCAGTGGGGTTTGGATTGACAGATAAGAACCGGTTCTCCATGAGAGTCTCCGATCTTGAGATTAGATCCTCACAAGGAGGGCACATATGAAAGGATCCACACCCTTGACAATCAATGTATTGGTCGTAGGTTGCTCCAGAGGTGTAGCCGTAACAATCTTTTGCTTGATCATCAAGACCATCCATCAGAGATAGGTTCCTAAAAAAAAAAGTAACACAAATTTATACACAAAAGGGGAAATAAAGGAAATGAAAAATATGCACAGAAACTAAACAGATAATAAACAGATAGTTGGACCGAAGTCCCCGGCAACGGCGCCAAAAACTTGTTGGGCAAAACAGTGGTTAAACTATCTTGCTAACTATGGGCAGTGAACCCAATCATTGTAGTACAACAAGGTCGTATCCACAGGGACTTCGTAACTATCTAGCTAATTATAAGCTTAGTAAATGTGCAAGAGGATATATACAAAAGTGCATAAATGTAAATTGTTTTGGGAGTTTTGTTGGTTGGATAGATAAATCGGAAAACGAAGGAAAGCAGTAAAACTAGACTAACTAATCTAGGATGGTGTAGCTCGGGATGGATATTTGCACCCGTCCTCCCTTTACTACCAATGGTCAATTCTTGAACTCATGGCTAAACAACGGGAACGCTAAACTAACTAATATCCTAATCAAGGTCTACTAATCCTAACCAACAGAATGGAACCTGGTGGATCTTCCAAGTACCTAGTCAATTGATGGCATTAAGCACAAATTCCCCTTAAGTTGCAGTGTAGTCTAATCTCGAAATCCTCGATATTAGAATGCACTGATTCAGTCCTCACGGTCTAGATTTCTATCTCAGAATCACATGTTGACAGAAATCCACAATAATGCTCAACTAATCGGTAGGCCAAACCAACCAGTTTAACACATAGTGCTAATTAATCAGCAACCTAGAATCTATCTCAGAATCTCATTTCAACAAATTCAAGGCAAACCAACCAATTTCACACAAAGATAACAAATTGGGCAAAACCTCAACAAATCCCCAAATCATGGGTGACAAGTTCAAGAGCCACAAACACACAATCGTTATCGGTATTCAGCACACGAACTGAAATAAAACCATAAACGAGTTCAAGAATCTACAATGGAGTTTAGGGATTTTGGGGCAAAATCCCCAAATCCCAAGCTACAAGGAGACTACTCAAGCATTGAAGCTACAAAGGAGAGAAAGGAGGAAGAAATAGCCATTAATGGAGGTGGTTGAGCTCTTGAATGAGGTGAAATCCTCTCCTCTTCCTTCTCTTCTCTTCTCCTCTCTTTTTCTCTTCTTCTGTCGCCTCTACCGTCGCCTGGAGTCCAGGTCTCGACCCCTCTCTTTCCTCCTCTTTTCCCCTTTTAAAATCTGATTTCTGGGCAAATTTTATGACCGACCGGACTTGCGACCGGACTTGCAAGGTCGGTCGGAGTCAGTAGCGATTTTCGGACGCGTTTTTAAGTTCGACCGGACTTGCGACCGGACTTGCAAGGTCGGTCGATTCCAGTAGCTTGTAAAAACGCGAATCTGGGCAAAATTTCGACCCGACCGGACTTGCGACCGGACTTGCAAGGTCGGTCGGAGTCAGTATAACTTCAAAACGCTGTATCTTCTTCGTTTTAACTCGATTTTGGATCCGTTTGCGCCCACGCGTTCCTCTCTTCGTACTTTACTCCTAGCTATGTTAATCCTCCTGTTTAAACAATAAATGTGTGAAACACCAATGAAACACAAAACTAGAGGAAAACAAGCTAGAGTGGAGAAATGAGCATGAAAAGTGTTGATTAAACATATGAAATACACCCCTAAAACATGCTCATTTGGACACTCATCATTATCCTACCGGTCCGGGACTTAATCCAAGACTTAAGTCCCGGACCCTGCTACAATTTCAGCAGGTTTTGCATTCTCAAAATCTGTTACATCCCCAACTTTGTCAAATTAATCCCCCATTCTTTCTACACTTAATCTCACATAATTTAGTACCTAATCAGTCACCTAAACATGTTTAAATCCTTTGCTAATCTCTTACACCCTCTTATACTAATTCACTCACCTATTTCCTTAAGTTCTCATTTCAGCACTTACACTATTTTCTAAATTGCATTTTGCTATAGATTTTAACTCTCACCTTCTTCATCTTTAGCTCCCTCTTATAATGTCATTTCTAAAGCTTCTAATGCCTTACAATACATTAACTCTCTCTCTCAATTTGGCCTCTAACTATCTCCATCAAAATCTGTTACAAACACATTTTAGTCACCTAGTCTCTAGTTCATTAAGTGTCCTAATCCTAGGTAAATTTTGACATAACCTCCCCTGTATTTCTACACTCTCACCACATTGTTTTCACACACATTATCACTTATCCCACCTGTTTATACACAACAACAATATACCAAGTTCTTCTACACAAATACTACCCATTTAACACTGCAAAATTCCTGCACTTAACATCTCAATCCCAATCTAGTTTGTGACAGTTTTTACACTCTTTTAAAGCTTCAACACAACTCAATTCTTCCTCTACACTACCCTATTGTTCATTACCACTTTACAATACAAGTTTTACTCTTTTAAAATCTGTTACATAAGTACATAAAAGACTACACAAAGGTAAGCACAATTTAGCTTGTTTCTCCTCTAGTTTTCTTTCTCCTTCTTTCTTGCTTCTTCCCTTCCTCTTCCTCTTCTCTTCCCACCGGTTTGCAATCCAAATTCTAACTCTACAGCCCACATATGTATACACCATTTTAATGCACTAACCCTTAACCATTCTTCAAGCTTTTAATGTAAGTTTTAGGGTTTAGGAAACATATTATGTAACACCCCTCTCCTTAAACACGATATAATCTCTCACGTAGCAATAAATAAAACGTCTTACAGCGGAAGAACTAATAACAATAACAATACTCACTCGGGTGTCACCGGCCATTACTCGCCCATGCGAACAATGAAGCCAAACTACATCCAACTTCCAACATAAACAAACTACTAACCGCTGTGATAACGAGAATATTCCTATACATCATACTAAGTCCATACTCATAAACATCGACAAGTGAGCGTCTACCCAAACCTGAATATACATAACCTTACCATAATACAATTCACCATCTTCATTGCTATACAAACAAACTCCATGTGCGGTAATTAAAGTAACCTCTAATTACCCTGTTCCCGCACTTCGGCGATAATCAACAACCTGCATATGGTGCAGTATCAGCGATAGACGCTGAGTATGCCGGGCCTGGACCCTATTGGTCACTTAGTCATTTTAACCATCTTATTATTAGATTGGTTTCATGCTTTACCATTTTACAGTTATAATCAATACTGTATATACATGTATAATATACATAACCATCCATCCAGACATTCATAAACACTTAACCATCCATCCAATTCAGTCATTCATAAAATATCACCACCACAATTGTATATCGAACGTATCGAATAATAACAGTATAATGTACAATGTACAATCGCCGTGGCGTTCACCATCCATTGTTAATTTAATTTAATTTGGCCTTCAAGGCCCCATCCATATCAAACTGATTATAGTATAATGTACAATGTACAATCGCCGTAGCGTACAGTTTCCATAGTTAATTTAATTTGGCCTTTAAGGCCCCATCCATCCAAACCATGTTTAATTAATACCAGTTGGGCGTCATGTTGAGACAACCCTATAACCTCACCATGGACAGTAGTCCTCCCGTACACACAAAGGTGCTCATTTCGCCAGAGGTCCGGAGGCCCCTAACTATTCACTTATGTCTCGTAAGACGTCCATATAAAAGTCGTAGCTACCTGACCCACGATCCAAATAGGGCTCGTATGGGTATAACCTGGAGTGGAACCCGATTGGGAACCCCTCAGTGATCACAACTGCGCAACCAAGTAGTTCGTAAACTACCGGGATCCCTCACCTCAATCTCATACCATCTCTCTCTCATAATGTTTAAGATCTGCTCTTAGTCTTATGGAGAGTATAATTTATTAGTTAGCAGCCCAATGGGTCTCACGCATACCTAGAAGTAATCTAGGTTATATTCATGTTCGAGATCCATGCTCTAGAGACCGACGATATCGTGACTCGTCCCTAAGTATTTCACTTAGGTTGCCATATACTTAATATTAATACTATGGTATTATATCAAGTAACCGTCATGTTATCACATTAACGTATATGTATGTTCATATAAGCCGATCTATAGTCGACGTAGTGTTAGTCCCGTAGGACGCTCGTGCATAATATTTAATGCAGTAGCACACATAATCACATACACGTATCCAAAACACTTAACACACAAGTGATAACAAACAAATCCGAGCCCAAGGAGTTTCCTTAGGACAACTCGGATCAAACCCCTTTACATACCGTTCACCAAGACCTAGGATGCGCAGTGTAGTCCACTAGCTCGTCAAGCGTCCTTGTCTGAAGTATGATCTAAACGGTATTAAAACTATAAGTCAGTCTCCATGACTAACTACATCCGGTATTTCCGAATAACAAGTAACCCCAACAGTTCATCCCCGGATTTCTACAGTTATTGTTACAGGTTTCTCTAAACCGGTCGGCTTTGTTACTAAAACTCGTATGTCAAAACATTTCAACTGTTAAGTTTAATTCATTATTTTTCTTTAATCTTATCCACCATTAATATAGGTACATAACCTATGGTTGCATGTATGCATGCATTATTATATTATATTGTATTATTTTCCCACCATCCATTATAATACATTGTATTATATACTCCATTATCTTTATCAAATAATATTTGCATCCAAAAACTTATAACTTATAGTTTGTAACTATTTTTATGTAATAACCACCACCATTATATTATATGGTTTCCAACCATAATATATATAACCATCCTTATATACATTTTCCTGTATATGTATATATTTACCACGTAGGTAAGTTTCATGAGTTATTAAACTCTTATAATATATGTTACATTTTATCATCTTCTTTTAGATGATTATTCCCATTAGTTGCACTATATTATACAACCTTTATTAAGATTATTATCCTAATATTATGTAACATTTTATGTTGTATAATTACAACTCCTAAGGTTTAATCAATAAATACCTTAGTTTATAAATCTTATTTATTTATAGTTTGTCACATTATTTAATGTGAATATCCTTACTTATTAATTCCATTTAAACCACCTTAATACCATATAATTATTATAACATTTATAACATTATAGACCATAGTCTAAAATTCATTTTCCAACCTTTATAATTCGGTACAGCCCTTGAATTTATTTTAAATTCTATTTTGACCACATAACATTATGTAATGTTATACCATATACTAATATCATTTGATATGATATTTTTATTTCCTTTAACTTATAACCTATAGTTTTTATACAAAACTATTGTATATTGCCGCATAGGCATATATATTAAACCTTATTCTTTTCCATAAACCATAGTTTCCTTTATTTACAAAATCACCACATTATTTATACCATGTTATATATACCATTTAATATAACATTTTTAACTTATAAAAGGGTATAACCTATGGTTATTTTTTGTAAATTCCGAACAGACCCTATTCTGTTTTATAATTGCCATTTGGCCCAATTTATAACATATAGTTTTATAATATCATTAAAACTATATATTATACACATATCTTATTAAATACTCTTATAATACTCTAAAAATCCCCAAATTTCACCAAAGGGTTATAATTGCCCTTATTAACCCATATATAATCGGTATTTGCTATACCACCACACATATTTCTCCAAAGTGTCATAATGACATAATAACTATATATTATACATATATAGTTTATCTTAATTCCAAAATCAACCCAAATAAATTCCTAAATATTCCTAATAGCCCATGAGTGTTTATAATACCATTATACACCCTTTATTTTCGGTAATAACATATATACCACATATGTTATAAAATTGTTACAATTAAATACTTATCTTATTATAAAACCTTAAATAAATTATTTAACTTATCTAATTTGGTCAAAACCTACCATATGGTCAAGGTTGACCACCTTAATATTTCCTTGACCATTAAACTCCATAAAATACGGTTTGTACCCATATTTCCTATAAATCACCATTTAACCCCAAAACTTTATATAATCTTATAATTTTTATATAAACTCCTTTAAACCTCTAAATTTCGGCTATATCCTTTTATAGCCCCCAAATTTAATTTAATTACACCTAAGACCCAAATTCCTTGCGGTAATAATTAAATATCACCTAAACTTAAATAAAAGCTTATAAATGCATAAATAAAATGGCCTAAAGTACATGGCCTTATTACAAACATTAGCTTATAAAATGAATTACACATAAATGCCCATAAAATCCTTAAACTCTCAGCCTTACACCAATATTTTCAATAATTACTAATTTTCCACATAATGTCTTAAATTTGACAATTATGCTAATTAATTAGTTATAAAATTTACTAAACCATTCCTTAATCACCTAAGGTCAAAATAAGACCTTAAATACCTTGTTCACTCACGGCACAATTATACACATATGTATAATTACATATTAATATACCAAGTGAAGGTTTAAGTGATTTATACCTTGTTTTTGCCTAGTTAAGGCCTTGTTTGGCCACGACCTGCTTAGGATAAAATTTCCACAGCATCATTTACATGTTTTCAAACAGCAATTAAGGCATGATTAGTCTCCAAGCAAGATCTAACCATAAGAAGTGTTTAATGTCAATTTTCAAGGTAAAATTTACCTTAGAATACCAAGGTTCCCAAGGCTGAATTCGGCCTAAATTTACACAAGTTAAAGAGCATCAAAAGAGCTACTAAAACCAAGCTTTAAACTGGTATAACTCAGATTAGAAGGTGGCTAATTTTTACCTTGTTTAAAGTGCCTAAAATGGTGTTTTTGGCTTGGATCTGGCTATACCTTGAAGCTCTTGATATACCAACTGAATAAGTATGTTAAGAAGAAGATTATAAGGCTATGAACAAAGTTTCACATCCGAATTTGAAGGGAATCAAAAGATAAGTGCTTAAAGCACATTTTTATACCTTAAGAACAAGATTAGCTTTCTCCACCTTCTTCCCTTTTTAATGCCGAGATACACCCTCCATTTAACCTCCAAAACAACCTAAGAACATTGATGGAAGTGGTTGATGCTTTGCTCCATTGAAAGAGGTAAGAATTGTGAAGAAAATGAGCATAAAATGACTAATTAAGCTTACCTAGGTAGCAAGGTGTTCTTCTATGTTCTTGGTGAGTTAGCCACGGTTTGGAGAAGCCAAAGAGAGGTTTGAAGAGCCTTGTGTTGGCTGGGAAGCAAGGCAAATGAAGAAGGTAATCAAATTTTGCTTTTAAGTTTCTTTAATCTTACTTTATCAAATAGTAATTAATGACTCATCAAATTAGCTAGTTAATTGTGTATAGGTAGCTTAATGAGTGGGCATGGCAGCTGTATGAAGTCGGCAGCCCTTGGTCAAGGCAATGGGTGACTTTGACCATAGTTAATATTAAGTACTTAAATGTTATTTTTTTTAGGTACTATTCATACTAAATTGCCCATTTTGATTTTATTTTTAAACTTTTATTTAGACTTTATAATATAGTCTATCATGTCACATTAATGTTATAAAGAACTTAATATAGTCTTTACAGTGACAAAAAGTCATTATCTTAGAGCTCATACACAAAAATGTGCTTTAAGGAATTTTAGTGCACATTTTGAGTTGCAGGGTGTTTCTGAGCTCTGTTTTCTTTGAGAACAGTTTTGTTGTGTCCCTTACATGATATTTGATCATGGAATCCAATTTTATATCATTTAGAGGTCATTAGACCTTTAAGGTTTTCTTAGAGCACATTTTTGCCCTACTAGACCTTGAAGCATGAAAATGCTTGTTCTTTGTATTGGAGTGTTGTCCAACAATTGTAATATGTTTAGTAATGTGTTAATATGCTTAGGACAAATTTTTAGGTCCTAAGTAGTTCATTTGGGTATTTATTTACCCTAAACAGTCAAAGGGTGCAATATGTTGCTTTGTGTTGACCACTGTTGTTCTCAGTTGACTTTTAAGGCATGTTTAGGCCTTAATCAATGTGATTAGATGTTTAATTCATGATTTATTAGTTTGGGGTATTTCATATTACCTTCCAAGGGTGTAAGTAGTGTTTGGAGTGGCTTAAGAATAAGATTTCCCACTCTCCAACAATGCCAAAATCGGCTGGGTACAAAAGGAACCAAACAAGGGGTTTAGTCTAAATTCGTTTTGCCCATAAAGGCTAGAAAGAGGTGAGATTTCAAGAAGATTTTTACCTCAAATGAACAAGGAGAAGAAGGTGGTTCTAGTGGTGGTCTTGAAGCTCCAAATGCTCCATACCCATGGAGATGAAAGTTGTCCTTTTCAGATTTTGAAAAGAAGGAATTGTTCCCCTTGATAAGAGGAAGACAATGGTGTAATTTTTACAATTTTTGGAGAAGGTTCAAGCACTTAACAAGATGAGAGAAGATGGAGTTTTGTGAGTGTTTTCATTTCTCCATTGTTGTCATTGGGAAGAAGAAGAAATTGAGAGGAGGAGGTGAGTGTGTACGTGAGTGAAGAGAATAGAGATAGGAGAGAGAGTGGTGAGTGAGGGAATAAAGTAGGTTGCTTTTTACTTTTTTAATTCCCTTGTCTTTTGTAAATAAAAAGGGAGTTAAGAGTGTCTGTGTGTGTGGGGGATAGAAATCGGCTAGCACACTCAGCCCACATGGGTTTTAAAATCTTATTTACAATATTAGACACACTAGTTTGAGTTATTTATATTTCTACCCCACAACTTCCCGTTTTTTTTGACAGTTTTTACTCATTTCTCGTTTTATTGATTTTATGGGTTCTAAAGCTTCACTAATATTTATTAATGACTATTTAGTTGACCAAAATTGTTACGAGTCTATTTGACCCGCTTAAAGACACGTTTTCCCGGTTATCTCGAAAAGCGTGCTTTAAGGTTCGTTAGTGTTTTTAATCCATTTTAAGGACCCGTTTTCTTCGGGATTTGTTCCCTCATGATTATTTAGACTTAATTAAGCTTCTAAAATATTTATTAGCCTAATTAATCACTATTTTTAATTACGGGGTATTTCAGTGTAGCCATGTTGTTTAACCTAATTTACCTTAACTAATTGATCATATACTCTTACATATACCTTATAAACCTTAATGATTAATTAAAATCAGAAGAAGGCAGCCCCTACAACCATTTTCCAATTCGGTTGAAACAACAACAACAATAACATTAACATTTTGTACAGCTTTGTACATCTTAGCATATCTTTGCTATTCCATTAGATATAATCAATATAAATGCTCCCCTAGCTCATTATAAGATATAACAACCTCATTGTTCTGTAATAACCAATAAAAAGAACCTATATAGCATCACAACCTAACTGGTTCCACCCAGAAAAACAATAACAACATTTTTGGACAGATTTAAGTTTTCTTGGTTATCTAGCCTAAGAAACTCATCAAACCTGCTTCCCGATTTTACATAGATGTTCATACACATAAGTACCATATTTTCCTTGATAATTCCATTTCAAAACGCAGAGAAAATCAACTCAAAACTCGGTTATACAGAACAATACAGTAGTAATTTTTAGAGCACATTTTGTCATTAAACTTGTTCTAACTTGTCTAGCTTACTTCATTTGCATAGCCATGAATTTTGATAGTTAAATAGAAGAATTAAATCTCCAAAAATCATCTAGTTACTGTTAGAATTGAGTGTGTTAAATAGCTGCTACTATTTGTCCGTCTCTGTTATTTCTCTCCGTTAGTTTTTCTATCTAGTCTGTCTAGTTGTTTTAACGTCGTTAGAGGTTTGAGTGTTAGTCATTTAACTGTTGGTCAATGGAAGGGATTAAATGGCTGTAGAAGTAAAACATATGTTGTATCGTAGTCTGTATTCGTTCTTCTTCCTAGGGTTAGTCAGTTCCTCTGTAAATCATCTTCTTGGTCAAACCTTCCACTAAGGGAATACGAGATGTTTACAGTCGTTTTTCATGGTATCAAAGCAGCGGTCATGGGACCAAGCTCTTAACCCTCCTACTTGCAAATTCTTGCCGGTTTAGTTAGTCCCAGTTTGTTTTCATCGTCTGCCACTTCACTCCCTCTTCATCGTCTTGCCGCTCCAGTACTCCTTGAGTCTTTCTCACTGGAGTAACTCCGCCATAGCCGTCACCTTCCTCCTTGAGTTCCCCCGATTCGACTCCCCACCTTCGATAAGATGAATTAAGATATCGAAGAACCAAGAGGCCCCAAGGTGGACAAGGAGAAAGGGCCTCAAGATGCACAACCAGCGGCGGAGGAAATACAACAATTGATGTCGGAGACCCACTCTATCTCTCCAGTTCTGATAACCCAGGCTTTTCCCTTGCTACGAAATTTGACAGAGGACCAGGCTTCTCCCGGTGGAAACACCAAGTCGAAATAGCCCTGGCCTTGAAGAATAAACTAGGGTTTGTCCTAGGTACGACCAAGAAACCAACAGACTCCAATGTTCAAGCTGAGGCGTGGACCCGTTGCAACAACATGGTCCATTCTTGGATCCTTATGAAAAGAAAGGTTGCCGACACCGTCCTGTTTCAATCACCTGCAGTCAAATTATGGGAAGATCTTTGTGCCCGATACGACCAAGTTGATGCCACGAGAATGTTCAAACTCGAGAGACTGTTGGAAAAATATGTGACTACTTCTTCCACATAGGCAGTGTACCTAATCGTTTTGCGGGATAGTGGATTCGTGGGGTTGTCGTACTCTTGGGGACCTCGCTGTGGATAACTGACAGTGGATTAAATTTACTGAAACTTCTAGTAAATAGATTTTTATCATTTTTTTAAGGAGAAGAAATAATCGAAAACCTAACCTGAACAAAACGAAATAATAAAAATAGAAATTATAAGTCTTTTTGTTTTTGAGAAAGCACCCGGGATTGTTCTGCTCACCTATTTTATCAATTATATTAATATAAACTTTACCACTTAAGTAATAAACTCAGAAACTATAAATAATTCGTTGACGACTAAATCCAACGAACCCTAACCAGTTGCTAGAACTACCAGCAGACTAATGCTCTAATCCGGACACAACCAATCGCATAAAGAACAGCTTCTATTTGAGACTAATTAACCTATAGGCCGGATCAGGCTTCTAGCTGTTAATCAGGTTTATCTTCCCACGTCTTGTTATCTATCTCAGCTCTCGCATGTTGATTAGAAAACTACAAATATTGCTTTAATAATTGATCAGAGAATTAAAGCAGATCAAGAACTGGAATTAAACTACTACTTTAGATAAAATCATAGTGGAAAGCTTAACATAACATAATTATATAAAATAGGCTCGCATCCCAAACCTGGGAGGGCTTAAGTTTATTAATTAAACATGACTATATATAAACAACATTTTAACAAAATAAGAGAAAGGGTAGAGAAAACTCCAGCTAGCAAGTTGACTCTGAATCCTAGCTCCGCCTCTGTATCCACGTCGTCTGTAATAATAATACTAATTAATGGCAGTGATGTGGTGTGGTGGAAAAACAAATAAAAATGGAGAAAACGGGGAGAATAGAAATGGATGTGGAGAGGCACGAGGCCTCTGTGTGATGGATGGGTGTGGTGAGTTGTTGTGAACTGATGATGAACTGGCTTTGGATTTAAAGAAGGGATACCAAATACTGAAGAAAACGTAGCTTATTTATAGGCTGAGGAAATGAGAAGCAGACAACTGTCGATGGCGGTGGAAATTGGTGAACAGATCCGCGAAGATTTGTCAGAGAGTGATGGGGCAGCAGGAATTGATTGCAGACAGAGCCATCGTCACGCGTCAGTGAATTAAGGTGGCGCCGTCTGCATTATGAATGGAGCAGTTCGAATGCGGCGCCGGCGAAAGAAGGAGAAAAACTGTTCGCGTGCGCTGTGTCCTCTTGTCCGCCTCGTGTCCGCGTCTTCTCAAGCGGTCTTCTCTCCTCTCTTGTCCGCGCCTAATGAGGCGGACCCTCTGTCTCGTAACCGCGCCTAATGAGGCGGTCTTCCTCTGCTTCGTACCGCCCTAAACACGGCGGTCGTCTCTCTTGTCTGCGCCTCTGTTGTCCGCCCAAAGGCGTGCGGACCTCACACAGCTTGTCCTCCCAGGCAGACTATTTACATATATATCTATATTATAATTATTACCTGCAATCTTCAACCGCGCCAGATTCTTCGTTATAAGTCCGTTGTTCCGAGCCGTTTGCTGCGGTGGAAAGCTCATGAGATCATCTATCCATTAACATGGCTTTTTCCTACATTTAACACATAAAATATATCAATTCATATCAACAATAAATCTAGAAATCATATGATAAGTGAGAAATACGACACTAATTGTTTGAAAATAGGAAGAATTAAAGCCCTAAAAGTAGATGTATTTCTCGCTTATCAAACTTCCTCACACTTAGCTTTTGCTTGTCCTCAAGCAAATAGAGAATAAAACCTTCTCTAAGGCCATAGTATCAAACCTCAGGATTAAACAGATGCAAAACAGAGCAAGCAAAGTGACAATCAAAAGAATAGTTCTGCTCCTGGTTGTAGGTTTTCGCAAACAGTGAAAAAGAAATTTTTTAAAGCATGGATAGTTAGACTACAAAATCTGAATGTAGATTAACTTGGGATCTTCCACCATTTCTTTCCTTTAACCTTTGATGACAAGGGGTGTGAAGTAACGCCTTATTCCGCGATACCTTTCAACACCACATACTCATGATCAAAAACAAAAATTAAACTGCAATTAACTCTTTTCGTATGCAAAAAACATTCTTCTTCAAGAAATATATACAACATTGAATAATTGCGAATTGCAGAGTTTTTTTTTCGTAACCCAGACTTTTCTCTCTATCCTTGTAACGGTGTTGGGCCAACTATCCCAGATCACGAGACCTTAGGTAGATAGGTGTTAAGGCACCCCTAGGACTTAATAACCGGATAGACGAGGCCTGCTTTGTTAGGAAAATTTTGATCAGCGGAGTACCTTGCTTATCCTTTCATTCCAACTTTCAATCATTTCCAAAATCCCAAGATAAACTAATTCAGTTTCCCCAATCAACTTAATCCACCAAATTTTTGGGAAAACAGATTCATTTGAATAAAACTATATATACAAACAACCTAAAGCAGAAAGATTCTTGAGGTGGTCACCTGGTTCACTTCAAATTTATGCAAAAATTTTCACCCAAGAATTCAACATTTATAAGCACTCAGAGCAATGATTCCCTCAATGCAAGAAGACAATTAAAAACAGTGTGGCATTAAGTGCAACTGGCATATTTTCAGGGAAAGGTCTAAACTTCTCACACTTAAGAGGAGCAATGTCCTCATTGTTCATAAAATAATCAAGAAAAGACCTTTCAAAATGCCAGACTCATGAAGAATTTCATTCAGGACATTCATGGACTGATATAATAATAATCATTAAGCGTGATAGACTGGACACCAACATTTAAAATAAAGAAACTAGGACTCCCCTGATATCGTAGATTGAGGAAGTGTCCTTCCTCACACTTAAGTGCGAACATGGGGGTAGTAGCGTTCCTCACACTTGCGTTCAAGCAAGTGTCCAGCCTTGGAGTTCTTCAGATACCATGATAAGAATTTCACCTGCACATACTACCTAAAAATAGACGCTAAAAAGTTGCAAAGCATAGACACATTTCCACTTCTTTTTTTTTGTAAAACATAATATAGAAATAATGTGGGGTACAAAATTAAAATAATATAATAATAATAATGGATAATAAAGTTTAACCACTGGGTTGCCTCCCAGTAAGCTGCCCGTTGTATTTGTTATTAGTTTGCTCTATGCAGTTTTAAGTCTTTGGCTAGACTATCGCTTCGTTATCCTGGATCAAAAATAAAAGTAGACAATACCTTCGCCAAGAAAACGAAGTTAGTAATAGAAAGCAAACCACCTGGATCAAAACAAAACGTTACTTCGGCATATATAATTGGAAAATGAATACTCCACAAAACCTGGTGTTTGAGGAGGTACTGCCGGTAGCGTAGTTTTAACAGGAGACCAGGTGGTGATGACTTTTCATTTCCTCAAATTGGAGGATGTAAACATCCTCCTCCCGTTGTTGAGGCTTATGGAGGCAGGATGGGAGTTGATGAGAGACCGGTGGTAGTGGTGTTCCTTCCTCAGATTCGAGGATATAAATTTCCTCTTCCGGTTGGTGAGGCTTAACAGGATAGCGCTCTTCCAGCTGGTTGACCGGCTTAGACACAATATCTTTGAATTTTAATTGCTCCTCCTGTGTTGGGGATGGAGATGGAGGAAGATTGTAACTCTCAGACATTTGTTCTAACTCGGCGTCGGTGAAAAATGTCTCGAGAAGTTTCTTTATCTCCTCATCAGAACTTGCTGCGTCATGAATATCTGGCTCAGTTTGCTCTTCACTCCTTGGAGTCACCACTGGAATTTCTTCTGGTGGCTCGACCATACTTGGGAGGAATTCATCTGGCCCTTGTGTAGATTGCTGCTCGTTCTGATTGAAGTAGTAATACCCCAACTGAGCTTCGTTGTATTGTGCGTTAGCCTGGTTGACTTCCCACCAATACGGCTCTCGATTTGATGGTTGAGGTGGTTGATAATCCTTGACCAATCTTTGATATGAGGATATTTCCTCTTGCATTCGTGTCCATTCCAGATTGATCAACAATCTTCTCACCTCATCGTGGCTGCTCTCCATTGTCAGTAATTATCCTAAAAAAAACAAAAATAAAAATACCAAGTAGAAAAGAAATAGAAACAGAAAAGAAAAATAATAAAATTAACTAGAAAGAGAAACAAATAAGAAATAATATAGAAATACAAGAATTTTTTTTTGTAAAATTAAATAAAGCGAAAATAAAATAAAAGTAAATAAAAATAGAAATCCCAATAAAATTTAAAAACTATCAATTAACCGTGCTGGAGGTCCCCGACAACGGCGCCAAAAACTTGTTGGAAAAATATGTGACTACTTCTTCCACATAGGCAGTGTACCTAATCGTTTTGCGGGATAGTGGATTCGTGGGGTTGTCGTACTCTTGGGGACCTCGCTGTGGATAACTGACAGTGGATTAAATTTACTGAAACTTCTAGTAAATAGATTTTTATCATTTTTTTAAGGAGAAGAAATAATCGAAAACCTAACCTGAACAAAACGAAATAATAAAAATAGAAATTATAAGTCTTTTTGTTTTTGAGAAAGCACCCGGGATTGTTCTGCTCACCTATTTTATCAATTATATTAATATAAACTTTACCACTTAAGTAATAAACTCAGAAACTATAAATAATTCGTTGACGACTAAATCCAACGAACCCTAACCAGTTGCTAGAACTAGCAGCAGACTAATGCTCTAATCCGGACACAACCAATCGCATAAAGAACAGCTTCTATTTGAGACTAATTAACCTATAGGCCGGATCAGGCTTCTAGCTGTTAATCAGGTTTATCTTCCCACGTCTTGTTATCTATCTCAGCTCTCGCATGTTGATTAGAAAACTACAAATATTGCTTTAATAATTGATCAGAGAATTAAAGCAGATCAAGAACTGGAATTAAACTACTACTTTAGATAAAATCATAGTGGAAAGCTTAACATAACATAATTATATAAAATAGGCTCGCATCCCAAACCTGGGAGGGCTTAAGTTTATTAATTAAACATGACTATATATAAACAACATTTTAACAAAATAAGAGAAAGGGTAGAGAAAACTCCAGCTAGCAAGTTGACTCTGAATCCTAGCTCCGCCTCTGTATCCACGTCGTCTGTAATAATAATACTAATTAATGGCAGTGATGTGGTGTGGTGGAAAAACAAATAAAAATGGAGAAAACGGGGAGAATAGAAATGGATGTGGAGAGGCACGAGGCCTCTGTGTGATGGATGGGTGTGGTGAGCTGTTGTGAACTGATGATGAACTGGCTTTGGATTTAAAGAAGGGATACCAAATAGAAGAAAACGTAGCTTATTTATAGGCTGAGGAAATGAGAAGCAGACAACTGTCGATGGCGGTGGAAATTGGTGAACAGATCCGCGAAGATTTGCAGTCAGAGAGTGATGGGGCAGCAGGAATTGATTGCAGACAGAGCCATCGTCACGCGTCAGTGAATTAAGGTGGGCGCCGTCTGCAATTAATGAAGGAGCAGTTCGAATGCGGCGCCGGCGAAAGAAGGAGAAAAACTGTTCGCGTGCGCTGTGTCCTCTTGTCCGCCTCGTGTCCGCGTCTTCTCAAGCGGTCTTCTCTCCTCTCTTGTCCGCGCCTAATGAGGCGGACGCCTCTGTCTCGTAACCGCGCCTAATGAGGCGGTCGTCTCTGCTTCGTAACCGCGCCTAAACAGGCGGTCGTCTCTGCTTGTCTGCGCCTCTGTTGTCCGCCCAAAGGCGTGCGGACCTCACACAGCTTGTCCGCCCAGGCGGACTATTTATATATATCCGTATATTATAATTATTACTGCAATCTTCAACCGGCTCCAGATTCTTCGTTATAAGTCCGTTTTCCGAGCCGTTTGCTGCGTTGGAAAGCTCATGAGATCATCTATCCATTACATGGCTTTTTCCTACATTTAACACATAAAATATATCAATTCATATCAAAACATAAATCTAGGAAAATCATATGATAAGTGAGAAATACGACACTAATTGTTATGAAAATAGGAAGAATTAAAGCCCTAAAAGTAGATGTATTTCTCGCTTATCAGAGACGCCTCGCCAGAATGTCACAGGGCAATGAGACCATCAGTGATTACTTTGCAAGGTTAAGAGGTATCTGGGACGAAATTGATGCAACAACATCCCTTCCGATTTGCGATTGTGCGACCGATAAAGGTTTTAAGGAGTACATTAGAACACAACAACTAATAAGATTTCTAATGGGACTAAGTAAGAAATACACAAGTGCAAGAGAGAATATACTGATGGTCATGCCCCTTCCATCGATAGAACAGGCCTTCTCAATGCTAATCCAGCAAGAGAGGCAGAAGACATTGACGGCCAATGCCATTGTGGAAGTCGAAGCTCCCGCCGCTTTCTCAGAAACCCAAGGTAGAAGGAGATGGCCACGGTCAAGCTGGAGGAAGGCACACCGGTCCCCAATGTACACACTGCCACAAGCCAGGACACACAGAGGACAAGCGTTTCCAGAAACATGGGTTCCCTCCGGGTTGGCGGTCCGGAAGAGACAAGAGACACCAAGCAAATGACACTAGTGTAGAAAAGGAAGAAGTTTGCAAGGATCCATTCCAAGGAGTACTTACCACGGAGCAAATCAATGGGCTGCTCAACTACATCAGCAAGTCCCAGGTTAAGAGTAAGGAAACCGGTGCTTCTGAATCCAATTGCGGATTCACAGGTATGACACCTTTACCACTTGAAATTGGTACAACTAGAGATAATTATGCAGAAAGCAACAAATCTGGTGATCTTAGTAAGTTCGATTACTTAACTGGTGGAGTTTATAGGAAATACGAAGGGAACGCTGGCCAGAAACCTTTAATTTCCACTAACATTAATCAAGCTGGTTGCAATAATTATCTCTACCTAGATATTAACAGTTATCGAACAGATGGTTTTCCTTATCAAAATTGTCTTGCTTGTGATAACTGTCTGCCTGTGAATGTCACTGAATATTGTGATTATCTTTGTGCTCATGACCATAAGATAGCCTCAATTTGGAATAGCAGTGTGATGTGTAATGTATCTAATGAACATACGCCTCAAGGTAAGGTCTGGATTATAGATAGTGGAGCATCCGACCATAGGTGTGGGGATCTTGGTTTGTTTCATGAAATTATTTTCCTTAAGAATGACAACTAGGTAGGAATGCCCGATGGGCACCCACAGGTAGTTAAACTTATTAGAAAAGTTAAAATAAACAATCTGATAACTCTTATAGATGTTCTTTATGTTCCTGATTTCAAGTTTGGCCTTATATCCATCAGTAAGCTGTGTGACCAGATGCAGGGTAAGTTTTATTTTGATTCAAATCATTGTATTTATCAGGCTTGTGACAGTGATCAAGAAGTGAAGATTGGAAATGCCCAAAGGGGCCTTTATCTACTTGACACCTTTTGTGATCAGAAGAGAAAGGACAACTTTAGTTCAAATGTGCATAGGAATTCCTCTGGCAAAACAAATAGTGAGTTAGATTTGTCGCATCATAGAGTTGGTCATTTACCTAAGGAGAAACTATCGAGACTAGGCCTTGTTAGGGAGAAAAACCTGATAGATGATTTTGTTTGTGAGTCATGTAATAGAGCAAAAAGCCACAGGGCAGCTTTCCCATCCATTTCAATAAAAATAAAAGATATATTCGTGTTGATACACATTGACTTGTGGGGGCCATATAATCTTGAAACTCTTGATGGATTCATTTATCTTCTTACTATTGTTGACGATAAAAGTTGAGTGACATGGACTCATTTGTGCAAAGCAAAATCTGATTGCTTTCCCCTTATAATCGGTTTCATCTCAATGGTTGAAAAACAGTTTGACAAGAGTGTGAAATGTGTCAGGACAGATAACGCACATGAACTTGGAAGTTCAAGAGCTGGGACTGAATATTTTAGGCTCAAGGGAATTAGACACCAAACTACATGTTCATACACTCCGCTGTAAAATGGTGTAGCTGAGCGAAAGCATAGGCATAAACTAGAGACAGCGCGAGCCATTATGTTTCGCTCTTGTTTGCCTAGAAAATTTTGGGGGGAGAGCATTCTCACAGCAACCTACTTAATTAATAGAATGCCACTCATTAGTTTAGATAAGAAATCCCCATTTGAAGTAATCTATGGACACCAACCTGATTATACGACTCTGAAAGGGTTTGGGTGTCTTTGTTTTGCCAATAACAACAGAAATCTTCATGATAAATTTATGTCCAGATCAGTAAAATGCGTGTTCCTTGGGTATGGGCAGAACAAAAAGGGTTATAAGCTGTATGATTTAGACAATGAAAGGGTTATATATAATCAAGATGTTACATTTCAAGAAAGGGTATACCCTTTTAGGCAAAGTTCAGACAAAACATGAGAAACAGTTCAGACAATCCCAGAGAAGGAAGGTAATGTATTTGAAAATGACTTTCTTTCACTATCTGACACTAATGAAACTGAGACAAGTTTGAGATAGGAAAGACAAGGAATCTGTAGCCCCAGTGATGAAAGGGAGAACGTCAAAAGGTCTGAAAGATCCACTTAAAGAGAAGGATATGCATAAGTTCCTGCAGAACAAGTGATTGATGCAGAGCAGGGAGCTGATGCAGAAACTGAAGGGCTAAGGAAAACTGATGCAGAGCCAGCACATCAGGAAGGCATGGACGAGGAACCTACTGCACCAAGAAGATCAAAAAGAACAAGACATGCACCATGGTATCTCAGACTATAAGCTTGGATCATCAGTCACCAAGAAAGATAAGTCCACTTCTAATGACTCACTTTATTGTTTTTCACAAATCTTAAGTGACAGAATCGCTAGTTGCTGTAATGCTGACTCTAGTATTGATAGTTTGAAATCTGTTGAGGATGATTGTATAGTTGGCACCTGTGTTGCTCCTCATACCTTGGGAATTAGTTTAGATAATGAATCTGGTCAATATTGTATGCATGTTGGGGTTGACAGAGAAATTGAACCTAGCTGTTTTAATGAGGCTAGCAAGGATGAGAGATGGAGGAGAGCGATGAGTGAGGAATTTCTTGCATTAGAAAGAAATCATACATGGGATTTAGTGGACCTTCCGGATGGAGTCAAACCTGTTAAGTGTAAGTGGGTCTATAAAATTAAGAGTAAGAGTGATGGTAGTATTGAGAGGTTTAAGTCCGGATTGATTGCAAAGGGGCACACATAAAGGTATGGGATTGATTACTCGGAGACTTTTTCTCCGGTAGTCAAGTTCACCACAATAAAGGCTTTAATTATAGTAGCAACTAAGAGGGAATGGTTAGTTAGCAAACTTGACATTAATAATGCTTTCTTGCATGCTGACCTTGAGGAAAATGTGTATATGGAGCTACCCGAAGGGTATAGGACAAAACAGTTAGGAAAGGTTTGCAAGCTAAGAAAGTCCCTTTATGGGCTGAAACAGGCCTCTAGGCAGTGGCACCATAAATTAAGTATTTTCCTGAAGTCTTTAGGCGTTGTTCAGTCCCTTAATGACTATTCCTTGTTTACAAGAACCAAGTCCAATCTGGTTTGTCATCTAGTAGTATATGTGGACGATATCCTTATCACTGGAAATGATCATGTTCTTATTAAAACTGTTAAGGACAGATTGAACAAGGAATTTAAGATTAAAGATTTAGGGAGACTTAATTTCTTTTTAGGAATGCAGTTTGTCCACACTACTGATGGTGTTGTTCTATTGTAAAGGAAATATTGTCAGGTTTTGCTGAGGGAATTTGCTTTGTCTGATAAAAGGAAGGCTTCCAGCCCTCTAGATGCTTGTAGTAAGCTTAGGAAAGATGAGGGCAAGCCCATGGCTGACCCCTTTATATACAGAAAATTAGTTGGAAAAATCAGTTACCTCTCTCATAGTAGGCCTGATCTCTGCTTTGCAATTCAAGTCTTAAGTCAGTTTTTGAGTTCTCCCACTGATATTCATTTTGGTGCAGCGCTTCACACGTTAAGTTATATCAGTAGTACTTTGAACTATGGACTGTTATTCAATTGTAATGATGATTACTCGTTGATTTCTTTTTGTGACTCCAATTGGGCAGGTTGCCCGAATACAAGACGGTCTAAATTAGTGGCTACTTCATTCACCTAGGCAGGAGCCCGCTCTCGTGGAAGTCAAAGAAGCAGGCTACGATGGTTTTGTCCTCAGCTGAAGCGGAATATCGCGCCATGAGAAGCGTGACAACTGAGCTTAGTTGGATCACTAGAGTACTTCATGAGCTTGGAATGGACAGCGTGTTGCCGGTTCCAGTAAAATCAGATAGCCAAGCAGTAATTTATATTGCAAGTAATCCCGTGCTACATGAAAGGACGAAGCACATCGAGCTAGATATTCACTTTGTCAGGCAGAAATTACAAGAGGGGATGATTGAAGTAGAGTTTGTTGGCTCAAAGGACCAAGTGGCTGATGTGTTAACTAAGATTCTTCCAGGGAAGGCCTATCCGTTGCAGGTCAGAAGGATGGGGCTGGTGATAGACGTAGAGTAGCGGGTCCATCTTAGCAGCAGACTATTTGCCCAGTTTCATCTGTTGCAAATCTTATAAGCTAATGCCTTCTAAGATTTAAAGGGGGGTGTTAGAATTGAGTGTGTTAAACAACTGCTGCTATTTGTCTGTCTCTGTTATTTCTCTCTGTTTTCTATCTAGTCTATCTAGTTGTTTTAACGTTGTTAGAGGTTTGAGTGTTAGTCATTTAACCATTGGTTAATGGAAAGGATTAAATGGCTGTAGAAGTAAAACATATGTTGTATCGTAGTTTGTATTCGTTCTTCTTCCTAGGGTTAGTCAGTTCCTCTGTAAATCGTCTTCTTGGTCAAACCTTCTACTAAGGGATTACGAGATGTTTACAGTCATTTTTTAGTTACAAGTTCATTCAACAAAGGAAAGACAACAAGAAATCAATCTCATTAAAACCACAAAACTACACTATAGAAAATCAGATTTTGCAAACTTGTTGATCAAGGTGGTTACCTGATTTCTTCTAACTATTTCTTGCTAATTCTTTGAGTTTTATACAGCTAAATGGCCCTCCTTCCTTCTCCCTAATTCACCCAGTTCTTGGACTTGAATTCCCTCTCCTAAAGCTGGGCCAACAGCAACACAGTAGCAGCAGAAATTTCAGCAACCTCCTCTCTCGGTAATTTTCCTTTTCTTCTTTATTGTTGATTTTCTTCTAGCTTTAATTCCTTTACCACTTGGGACTTACGTGAGGGAAGATACTGAGTGCAGGTTCAGATGTGGGGAGAATGATTTGTCCGACATCAACTTAAAGAAATGAGGAGATGACTCTCCATTCGACAAGGTATAAACAAACAACAACGGCTCTCGGTTGCAATTTACTTCTCTTGCTGCTAATTATCTTGTCCTAATTCTTAATTTCCTTTGCTTGCGTGAATAAAGAAGCAGTATAAGAGTGTATGTGTGGAGAGTATATTCTTAGTGTTACCCCCTGAATAAGTGAAGAATGGGTTTCCATTCAGCAAGGTAATTTACTAATATTGTGACACCTATTGTGTTGTGCTGTTTTATTCTCATTGGCTAGATGTGTGGTTAACTTAGGTAATGCCATATAACTTATAACTATGCAGAGGAGGGCGGTACTTCTTGGCTGGATTGGATCAGCTTTATCTTGGCATTAATCACATGAAGACAACATGTTAATTTCTATAAGGTACAAAACGGTAACATGGTATGTATGGGGTGATTTAATTAACCACTTTCCAGCTTTTGTATAGGTAATTACAGCAAAGAAGATCCGTTATCCAGACTGTTGGGAATTTAATGAAATGCAGATAATGATTGTATAAAACAAACTTGTTAATTAAATAACATACAAGGCCTTGTTCGGCATCATTTTAGCTAAAAAATAATGATTACTTATGGACAAAGGAAGACCTAGTTTGGCTGTCTATACTAATATATAAAATAGGTGTTAATGACAAGACATTAAACTAGCTCGCTATGTACATGGACAGTCGGTAATTACCGTTTTACAACGGTAATGTAAAATTAACATGTCATTGTTACAATGACACATTTTAACATTGATTTTGTTGTTCTTCCTAAGACTATATATAGTTAGGATATAATACATTGTATTAGCTAATATTTTAGCTATGTATCTTATAATACACTTAAGAATAAAAGAATGACATTACAAGTCATTTAATGTACGTTCCAGCACTTACTGTAAATTGTACATGTTTACAATTTACATTTGTACAAGCTAGTAATTTAATGACTTCCATTGTACTAGCTTATATCAATTTCAAGCAAACACATACACACATAGAATAATAAAGAAGGTGTATTTTGTAGTTAGGGTTTTCTAGGGTGTTTCAATCTTAGGTGAAACTCAGCTTCATTCTTCTGTCATTGGTCATTAGTTTCCCATGAAAAATCCTCTACATAAATAGCTTGATGTGTTCCTGCACTTTGAGATTCCAAATGCTTTTCACAAGCTTAGCATCAACTGAGTTTAAATTATGATCAACCGTGATTCCAGTAACCATATTGTAAATAGATTTCACGATGTACATACCACTTGAATTCATATGCCAGGTTAAAAAATTAGGAACACTGTCAAGAAGAACCACAATCGCATTTAATTTAGCCAGATCAGAAGGGTGGAGATATTCTACCAATATATCCTAGTTTCATCCAATATTGGGTTTCCAATATGCAGAAACACTGTCATCAAGTATATTTTTAGGAACTTGTTTAATAGTAATATCTAGCAGGCAAGGCGAAATCACCCAAAAATCAGTCCAAAGCTTAACAGTTCTACCATTACCAATCACCCACTTTGCACCTTGTTCAATTACATCTGAGCATTTTTGTATGTTCTTCCAATTAATTGAACATCATTTTGGGGCGTTGGAAAAATATTTCCTTAAAAGGATCTTTCGACAAAGACTAGAAGGATTACTAACCAGATTCCAAACAATCATACCAAAGCAAGCACGATTAACATCTCTAGCTTTTCGTAACCCTAGGCCACCCTTAATTTTAGGTAAACAAAAAGACTCCCAGCTTATATGATGAAATTTTCTTTTTTCAGGACCATGTCCCCAAATAAAATCCCTACAAATTCCATCAATCTGATCGCAAACTGAAACTGGGAATAGTTGGCACTGCATTATATGAATTGAAATAGATGATAGGACGCTTTTAACCAAATAGATTCATCCCGCCATGGATAAAGAGTTGACTTTCCAGCCCGAAAGTCGGTCATGAACCCTGGAAATAATCAAATAATGCTCGTGCCTACTTTGTTTTCCCTGATGGATGTAGACTCCCAAATACTTCCCAAATTTCTTAGTAACTGGCATACCAGATTCGAGTTCAGTGATTCGAGCCTTTTCAGTAGATATACTCCTAGAAATCAGAACCGAAGACCTTTCAAAACTAACTTCCTGACCGGATGCTTTACAGAAATCATCAAGACAATTCCGCATTAATTTAACCTGGCCAGGTAGCTAAGCCAAATAGCACCAGATCGTCAGCAAAAAAACAGTGAGAGATGGAAGTTTCTCTCTTACCTAGAGAGAGCGGTTTCCAAATCTTCCCTTTAACTAACCGAATGATCATTTGCGACAAGCGTTCCATACATTAAACAAAAATAAATGGGGAGAGAGGGTCACCCTAGCAAATTCCTCTACCTACTACAAAGGAATCAGAAACATTACCATTCCAACTAACTTGAAAAGACACAGAGGTGATATAAAACATTGTCAAATTATGCAGAGAACTAGGTAGTCCAAGGCAATTAAGTGTATCATTTATGAATTCCCAAGATAAAAATGAGATCAATTTTCATAGCAAGGAATCCATCTCTGGCTTTTGTATTTTCCATACAATGAACGACTTCCTGAACAAGGATAATATTGTCAAAGATACTTTTGTCATGCATAAAATTGGTTTGATTATCAGACACCCAAGTAGACATAAAAGGTTTAATCCTATTAGTTATATCTTTGGCCAGAATTTTATACTGGACTTGACAAAGGGCAATTGGTTGAAATTGTTTAACATTGACTAACCTTTAGGATGACAAAGATGATAGTTTCATTGAGATGTGGATCAAAAGAGTGGAGCGAAGAAAGCTTGTCTTACAAAATCAGAAACCTTAGCGTAGACCAGATCCCAAAACTACTGGAAAGCCATCTTTATCGGGTGCCCTATAGGCTTTCATACTAGAAACAGCATTCTAAATTTCCTTATTAGTCACCTGGGAACAGAGATTCTCCCGATCCTTATGACTAAGACGATCAAACTCATGACCCTCCAACAAAGAACATATAACCTCCTTTCTACTAAACAATTTCCTAAAGTGATTACCAAGCAGTGAGCCAGTCCCCTCATTACCAGAAACCCAGGAACCATCAGGTCCAAGAAGTTTAAAAATTCTGTTTTTTGTCATCTAATGGAAGCTCTAGTATGAAAATAAGTAGAATTTCTATCCCCTAAAGTTATAAAATTATCTCAAGATTTTTGATACCATAGACATTCTTCCCTAAGAAGCCAAGAATCTAACTCAAAAGTGAATTTCCTTTCAAGACCCTTAAGATGATCCCTTTTCCCCACATCAATCAATTTTTAAATACCCTTTAAGCGAGCTAGGATGCACTTCTTATCAAGTATTATATGACCAAACACATGCTTATTCCAGAAATTAAGATGTTACCTCAAACCATCCATGGCACCCTTCAGATCAGATTCTCTATTCCAATTCTGGGCCACAATATCTCTAAATTCCATATGCATCAACCATGCAGCTAAGAATTCAAAAGGCCTTGGGTTATGAGAGCGAGAAAAATTAATTCTTAAAGAGAGGGAGACAAGACTATGATCAGAGGAGGTTTTAGGAAGGACCTCAGCCAAAGAATCAGAAAAGCAATCAAGCCAAGAGGAGGAAGCAACAAATCTATCCAGATGAGCACATAATCTGTTATTCGACCAAGTAAATCTGTTACCATGGGATCTAATATCAATCAAACCATTATCATGAAACCAAGACAGGAAATCCTTGTCAATACCAAAATTCTTCCCACTATGCATATTCCTATCTCGAGGAGCTAGCGTAGCATTAAAATCACCCCCAAACAACCAAGAGAGACCTTCAAGATTTTCTAGCTAATTAAGTTGGGACCATAATTTTTTTTTCTGAGCATCACATTAGGTCTAGCATAAATAGCATAGAACAAGAACTTATCCCTACCATTATCAATCTTACAATGGATAAATTGCAAATCATTGTATAGAATGCAAAGATTGACATGTTGTTTCCATAACAGCCACAAACCACCAATGAAACCTTGAGCCTCAACCTAAAAATCCCCTCAAAACCTAATTTTAAACACGCAAAATCACCAGAACTTCCACTAATAGAGGCTCTAGTAAAACCATAACATCAGGATGCTCCATAAGAATTAAATCCTTTACAGTTTGATGAAAACTTGATTTAAGGGCACCTCTAACATTCCAAATTAGAATCTTATTCATAAATAGAGAGATGGAAAGGACTTACAGTAACAATGGAGGGTCAGGGAAAGAATCCATCCACGCCGATCTTTCTTGGAGGAAAATGTCGATTAATTCTTCTCTGGAAACTGGTTCAATTGCTCATTTGAAACTAATTGAGAAGAAGGAAATTGCTGGGGCCACATATTACCAAGTCACGCCGATTCGCATCAACCAAGTTTGTCTGAGAAGGCATTTGTTCATTCGAGACATCGATACCCAAATTTTTAGAAACTTGTTCTAATTGTCCTTGTATTTGTTGTGGAGAAGAAATACCATTTTCAGAATTTGTTGATCAATCGTCTCTTGAGGATTGGTAACTTCATCTGACAAGATCGCAAACCTGGATTTATCTCCATCTAGACCCCGATTAGTGTTTTTATCCGCTGGCGATTTTCTTTGGTTTTTAGAAGTGCTTCTCTTCTTGGGGACCATCCAGTTACCATAATCTTCACTAATATGCTTTAGGTTCTCCTACCTTCTTTATTGGACCAATTTGACACCCACCTCTTGATGAACTTCTCCTTTTGAGTGTTGAAAGGGGCAATCGCGACATCCTTTGTCCGTAGCACCCACAACGAAAACTAACAAGGTGCAACCCCTCATATTTTATCTTCATGATTTTCCATCTGAAGAGGTATTTATAGGTAAGTAAACCATGGATAAGTAATGAAAAAAAGAGTAAATGAAATATAAGTGTTAAGAATGCAAAGACTTAGTAAGTATGGATTAGGAAACGCAAGAGTAATCGAATTAAGTTAATGATAGTTATATTAATCATTCAATTGTATATGTACATAATAGGATTTGACTTGTGACACCGGAAGGACGTTTGGAAACACGTACGACGGTGAACGGTATGAATTCCTCATGCCCCGTATGCTATCTTGGTTACTCTGATTTGTGTGTTGTGTGCTAATTGATCACCAAATAAGATAAATGCACGAATCGGAGTTAATATGCATACTTGTGAATATGTAGTGTTGTATGTTGTGAATATTTTCTTAGATCTTAGTTTGTATAATTCATGAAATGTATGGATGATAATGAATGTGTGTATGTATGTTGTATTGCATCGTGACCGAATATTTGTGTGAATGGACTTCTAACTTATTCCTAACAAGCTAACCATCCTAACTTAAATTGGTAATTAAATTGGAATGAGTAGAAGTCCGATATAGTTTCAGCCACGCGTGAGGATGAGGAGACACAAGAGGTTGGATCCGATTCCTGACTCTTAAACTGGTCCGCGGCCCAAATCCCTTAAGTGGGTAGCATCCCGGATTGGTGAGTCAAGTAAATCCCGGAGGTGGGACGGAGTAGTCCCCAGGGCCGGAGGTCCCGACGACTTAACTTGAGTATAAGTAAGTAAGTAAGAATGAGTAAGTAAAGTAAATGAAAGTAAGTAAGTGTAAGTAAGAAAAAGTAAGTAATGAGTAAAAGAGTAAAAGCATTCCGATTAACTCGGATGCATAATTTGGCTAACCTTGTGAAGGTAAGTAAGATGCGTGCTATTGTATTGTTGCCTTGGAATGTGTAATGTATTGAGCATGATTGTATGATGTATGTAAAGCATGTATGTATGAAATTAATGAATCGCATGTTTAGTGGACGTCAAATAGTCGGCGTGCCCTAGCTAGCACGCGGTATATGCGGAGTTTATACGCAGCTTTTGCTGAGCCCCTAGGGGCGATGTTTTTACTACACGCAGGTACAAGAGAAGGATGAAGGCCGTGAAGAGATGCAGCCAGTTTCTTTTGATTTCTTTTTGATTGTAAACAATGAATTGATGATTGGTGTACTGAGTAGTACACGGCTGTAGCTTTTGGATTAGCCGGTGTACCATGGAGTACACCTTTTTGGATATAGAAAGGGATGGTGAATTGGTATATATGAGTAGCCGGTAGAAACTCATTCTTTTGGTAAACTTGAAAGGTTGTAATTAAATATACTTTAAATACTCGGTGATCCAAGAATTGTAAGCATGTCATATTCCGGTAATGGTAAGTAATATTTTAGTAGCTCGGTACATTATGTTCATCAGACCGTGACTGTAAGTAGAACGAGCCTAGCTAGCCGTATGGGCGGTTCGCGGCATTGTATCACCCGCCGTAGTAAGTAGTAATCTTCCGCTGCGTACTGATAGGATTAAGAGGACGATTTGACGGTAAGCATAGGATTAACGGTTGGGGTGTTACAAAAAGTGGTATCAGAGCGTAGTTATGCTCTGATGTCCTTAGTTACCGAGCATAGGGTATTACCGAGTTAGGATTTCAACCGTCTTAAGACGGATACTTAGAAACCTAACTAGGAACTACCGTTATTAATAACGGATACCCTTGACGTTCTTAGGAACGATACCTTGCTTAAATTCCAAGACCTTTGAGTCATATCTTGCGGAGCCTAATGTAACTGCTAAATGTTCAGATGTCAGGAAGAGGTCCAGGTCGCCCTAGAGGAGGGGGCAATGACGGACCCGGCGCGCAGACGATAGCTGAGATCGTCGCCGCCACGGTAACACAGATGCTACCACAAGTGATCCAAGCAATGCAACAAAACCAGCAAAACCAACAGAACCAAGCGGGACCAATCCCTCCCCCGCCACCCAGAGAAGCGAACTGGGTAAAAGCTGTAGCGGAACTCCGCCCTCCTTGCTTTAGGGGCGAGAGTGATCCGGCTAAGCTCGAAGCCTATATCTCCGAGATGGAGACGGCGTTCGAAACCCTCGAAGCTCCTGCTGGAGTTCGAGTCAGAGTTGCTGCTTATTATCTGAAGGATGCTGCTATGGATTGGTGGAAGCTAATCAAGCATGAGCACGTCAGCGACCCCACATTCGATTGGGAGTCTTTCGCATCTCTCCTCCGATCCAAGTACTATCCGGAACATGTAAAAACTAAGAAAAGGCTAGAGCTGGACGCCTTGAAGATGACAGACAAGATGTCTGTGGATGAGTACTACCGCACCTTTACTATATTCTCCGTCTTCTCCCTGATCTAGGATACACCGGCCAGGTGTTGGTCGATCGCTTCTATGGCGGTCTGAGCCATCGCCTTCGGTACGGTATGGGCTATACACGATTTACCTCCCTTCAGGTAAATATCGGTTAACCCTTAGTACCATTTCAATTCCTTAAATTCCTTGAATTCCTTGAATCTCTTCCTTATCCTTTCTTAAATGAGAATCTCAGCTAATACCTGAAACTTCAGGAGTGTTATCACGCGGCTTCTCGCGTTGAGATCACTTGCCAGCTAAGGGATGAAGAGACCGCGCTGAAGCGCAAAGCCAACAACAAAAACACCAGTACTGAGGAGCAGAACCAGGGGAAGAGCTGGAAAAAGAAGAAGGGAAATTTCTTTCAGCAATCCCAAAAGAAATCCCCAAGTGAGAGCAGTGCCCATGCTGAGCAGGGCAAACCAGTTGAGCTTCTTCAGCTTGGTTATTCTGCCCCGGTGGCAGCAAAGCCACTGAGATCACACCCACCTAAGGGTAAACTTCTATTTCAATTTCGTATTCATATAAGTATCATATCTAGTATATCCATGAACACATGTGCTAACCCTCTAAACCTTAGGTTCTGGCTCCGGTGTCACCAAAACCTTCTCCGATGGCCGCGCCTATGTGTGCAGAAAGTGCAACCAGGACCATCCCGGCAAAGACTGTTATGGGAGAGAGATCAAGTGCTACAATTGCCAGAAGCTGGGACATACAGCTAACAAGTGCCCAGAGAATGGGAAGCCAAAGGGGTACTACCAAAGCTACAGGCAGAGGGAAGGCAAGGAGGTTGCATCTGGCGATGCACCGACCCAGCAGGCACCACAGGGACAGGGATCCCGGGGACCTCCGCGGGGTGCACCTCAAAGGCAGCCTGTCCTTCATGTGATTGACCGTGATGGGTCCGGTTCTAAGTCCGGCCCAGGTAATAATCTAAACCTTTAATCCTTGAAGTAGCATGTCTAAGTATTGGAGTAACTGTATGAGTGAATGCATGAGTAAATAAACTGAAGTGTGTATTAAGCATGAAATGAAGTAGTTGAAACTAGTACTCACCGTAGATGAAATTTATAACCATAGGAAGCTTTAGTATCTGTTATCTGATACCGGTAAACTCGAATCAAGAAGAGATCGACATCACCAACCACTACTACACCAACGAACAGTGTCAGGTCATCCGACCAGGTATGATCTTATTAAGGGGATACCTGACACCCGAAGCGGAAATTTCAATCATCCGACGATGCAACGAGCTAGGAACGGGTCAAGGTGGATTTTATACACCCGAATTCCCCGGTGGAGCGAAGATGAAGCTGAAAATGATGTGCTTGGGAAAGGACTGAAATCCTTATACCAAGACATACCAAGAGACACGAACATAAGATGGAGCGACGCCACCGACAATACCACCAGAGTTTCAGACACTCGTCACACAAGCAGTAGAACTTGCACAACAATGCGAACATGAACCGATTCCCGCACTTGAAGCGGACCTCTGTATCGTCAACTTCTATGAGAAAGAAGGACGACTTGGGTTACACCAAGACAAGGACGAGACAGCGGAATCTCTTGAACAAGGAGTGCCCGTAGTGTCTTGGTCCATTGGTGATGACGCCGTATTTTTGTATAGCGAGCAGAAGCGTGTGGACCTCGCACAGAAATTGGTATTGAGATCAGGAGATGTCCTAATCATGGGTGGAAACTCTAGGATGCTGTATCACGGGATCAACAAGATCAAGTTGAATAAGGCACCGCCGGCAATAATCAATGCCACACACATGAAACCAGGACGCCTGAACCTCACCTTTAGAAAGTATTAAATTCATAGTATCATGTAATCTACTAGTAACGTGTATTAGAGACACGGTATGTATGATGGTTGGTTTATCAATAAAGAGCAGTGTTGATTTAATTCCACTTGTGTCCACCATCAATACTTATCCAATTGTGACTTCAATAGGTTGTGGACTCTGTACCGAAGGTATCCTGAGCATCCTCACCGAAGCACAAGCCGGCAAGAGCGGCACCATTCTAACGGGAACCTTCCCAGTGAACGGCATTGATGCCAATGTGTTATTCGACTCCGGCGCCTCTCACACTTTCGTATCACCATCCTTTGTGAAGAGGTTGAAGCTAGATGCGGATGAGCTACCGAATTTTATGGTTACTCTCCCATCAAAGGAGCGAGTAAAGTGCACTAGATATTATCAATCAGCCACCATCGAAATCAAAGACGAAGCGTTTTCCATTTCCTTCATCGAATTCAATGGGTTGGGATTCGACTTAATCATCGGAATGAATTGGTTGGAGCGGCACAAAGGTAAAATCCTCTACGCCGAGCATCGATTGCTGCTCAAGAGTCCTTCTGGGGTTACTGTATCTTACCGCCAGAGACCGAGAGAGCCTTCGACCACACTCATATCTGCTATGGCTATGTACCGGGAGCTCAGAAAGGGCCAAGAAGTATATCTGTGTTATGTACAAGACCTGGAGAGAGATCCAGAGTTCAGTGATGATGTACCGATTGTATCCGAATTTCCCGACGTATTCCCTAAGGAGCTACCCGGAATGCCACCACCGAGAGCTGTGGAATTTGAAATTGATCTATTGCCAGGTACTGGTCCCATTGCTAGGGCACCGTACCGCATGGTACCTGCTGAAATGACTGAACTGAAAGAACAATTGTGAGACCTTCTCGACAAAGGGTTTATACGCCCGAGCGTATCACCCTGGGGAGCACCGGTTCTCTTCGTGAAGAAGAAGGACGGTAGTCTCCGACTTTGCATTGACTACCGCGAGTTGAATGCGGTCACAGTAAAAAATAAATACCCATTACCACGCATCGACGACCTATTCGATCAGCTGAAAGGAGCATCAGTCTTCTCCAAGATTGACCTCCGTTCTGGGTATCATCAAATTGCAATCAAAGAGCAAGACATTGAGAAAACGGCATTCCGTACCAGATATGGCCACTATGAATTCACAGTGATGCCATTCGGTTTGTCAAATGCACCGGCAAAATTCATGGACCTCATGAACCGTCTATTCAGTGAGCAGTTGGACACTTCAGTTGTTGTCTTCATCGACGACATACTTGTATACTCAAAATCAGCAGAGGAACATGAAATTCATTTGAGGAAAGTGCTTGAGACACTGCGCGAGAACCAGCTGTATGCGAAGTTCTCCAAATGCGAATTCTGGCTAGATCAGGTATCATTCCTTGGTCATGTCATCTCGAGCGCAGGTATCTCAGTTGACCCTTCTAAGATAGAAGCTGTACGATCATGGCCTAGACCCAAGACTGTTACCGACATTAGGAGCTTTCTTGGTCTAGCCGGTTACTACCGGAGATTCGTAAAGGACTTCTCAAAAGTCACTAAGCCCATGACTACACTGATGAAGAAAGATGCACCGTTTGTATGGACAGACGAGTGCGAGTTATCATTTCAGAAACTAAAAGACTCATTGACCTCGGCGCCCGTCCTTACTCTTCCAGAGGGCACAGAGGGATTTGAGGTATATTGTGATGCATCAGACAAAGGAATGGGATGCGTACTCATGCAGCATGGCAAGGTTGTAGCTTATGCCTCCCGCCAGCTGAAAAAGCATGAGGAGAATTACCCGACTCACGACTTAGAGTTAGGAGCCATTGTCTTCGCCTTGAAGATATGGCGACACTATCTCTATGGGGTAAGCATCACCATCTACTCCGACCATAAGAGTTTACAGTATGTATTCACACAGAAAGAACTGAATCTGAGACATAGAAGATGGATGGAATTTCTTTCAGATTACGACATCAACTTGCAGTACAAGGAAGGGAAGGCAAACATTGTAGCCGACGCCCTGAGCCGTCGAGCACACTCGCTCCATTCGCTACTCGCTTCTTCTAGCTTGGTTGACGAGGTGCGAGACGCTCAGTTGAGTGACCCTTACCTAACCGAAATCAGACAAAGGATCGAAAATGGTACATTTGAGAAGAAGAAGTATGACTTCAAGCTACACGAAGATGGTTTGATTCGGTTGAATGGCAGGCTATGCGTCCCCCGAAGCAATGCTGAGCTAAGGGATCGCATCCTGCGAGAGTCACACAGTTCCACATTGTCAGTCCATCCGGGAGCCTCCAAGATGTACAAAGACATGAAGAGGTACTTCTGGTGGTCTGGAATGAAATCAGATGTGACAGAATTTGTATTGAGGTGCTTAACATGCCAAAAGGTGAAATTTGAACATCGTAGACCGGGCGGAATGGTACAATCTATGCCGGTTCCGGAGTAGAAATTTCATGATATCTCCATGGATTTTGTTGTAGGACTCCCACCTGCCAGGGGAGGACTCAACATGATCTGGGTTGTAGTCGATCGCCTTACCAAGGTTGCCAGATTCATACCGATGAAGGACACCTGGAAGGTAGTAAAGCTAGCTGAGCTATTCGACAAGGAGATTATCAGACATCACGGAGTCCCGAAAACAATAGTATCTGACCACGACACCAGATTTCTTTCGAGATACTGGAGAGCTACAAGGGAAGCGTTGGGTACAGAATTGAAGTTGAGTACCGCCTTCCATCCTCAGACCGACGGTGTAACACCCCATCCAACATTAAACACATAATAACAATCTGCAGCGGAAACCCAACTCATCACATTACTTATTCCAATGGTGTTACAACGCCGTTAACCACCTACGTGGCTAACAAGGCTAACATATGTACATTTGTATCGGTCTGATGGACTAGATTCCCGAGCAACTACACAATACAATCCTCGTTCCATCTTCAACATTTATTATATACATACACTTCCCCTGTACCGAGTATTTACAACTACTGCCGATAACAATTTCGGTCTTACTACGCCTATCATATTCATGCCATTTAAATGGCTACCCATGTATAACATCTGCCCCGTCCTACTCTCGAACGGCTTCCAGCACTTCGTACCTGAAATAGGAAAAGAAGAGAAAGGGGTGGCCCCAAGGGGCTCAGCACCTTTGCTGGTATGGTAATCCCGCAGCCCGCATGCTACCGGGCCACGCACGACTAATTGTCGTCTTAGCATGCAGTTGATTATATTTAATTCATGCATACAAACCATTAATATGTCTTACATAATGTTTCGCCTCAATGGGCTCCACCTATCCAAAACATCCACACTTAACCAACCATCCAATAATTCCTTAAACCCTAGAGTGGCTCTCCTCTAAACGGAGCTACTTCCTTAACGAACGGCATGTACCCATTAATCGGGTTATCCTAAATGCCTCTTGTCGCAAACTGGGATTCATTCCATGATCCACACATTCCATATCCTACAACATAACTCATCCTACACATAGCAAAACATAGCAACCCTTTCTTGTCTCGGCGGTCACATGACCACATTGCATTCATTTAAAACATCCAATATATATATATAAGCCAAAGCATAGCAAGGTATTTTGCATATCAACAACAAACAACATCACCTCCGAGAACGATTCACATTAAGATCCTTCCACCATAGTTAGTCCATCCATGAGCATAGAGATTGTTGCCAAACTCATACCAAGCTCGTTAATTACCTCATCACCATCCTGTTATTTGAACGGTTGACTTAAACCCAAGGTGTGTCGGATATAGTGATCCCAAGCACACCAAACAACACAGTATGCCCCTATGGCCCGACGTGAGTCAGTAAACTAGCTTTGGATAAGCTAAGGGAAGGTTGAAACCAAATTGGAATACCACCTAAACATACACCAAGGGAGCCGAACTGGACATGATAACGACCCCCACCATCCACACGCGTGGCCGGAAATCCGGACTCCTCACCCCCCATTAGCCCATAGACTCTTATAATAAGTAGTTAGAGATCCATTACGGAGCCTACCACAACCACACACCATACGGTATCATAACCGAGTTAAGCACACAAGGGAGGAGAGAGTCATACATTCACATATAAACATCACGCACAAACATCACATAACCAACTCACGCATAGCCGTGGTTAGAACGTTCCTTAAGTCGGAAACGTTGTTACCGGATACCGTTCTCCTACGTTTACCTAATAGTGGTTAACTAGCCCTTCAAGCGCATTAGAGGTTACCGGTATCGGCACGTAAACATACAATAACAATAATGACTGTAAACTCGTTTCATGATTTATATCATAACGTGGCAAACATACAAAAAAAACACATTGGCATACAAGCCGGTGTAATCCGTTAGGACACAGGTTGCAAGAAAACCATACCTGTCACCGGAGTCCACTTATCCTGTCCATATGTTCCTCGAGCAATTCTCGAACAACTGTTAACATCACACGTTGTTTTCATTAATCGGGGTAGCATGTTTGTTTTAAAGTCCAATGCTTATAACTTTCCCCGTTAACTTGGTTAAATAACTTTACATTTTTAACACGTTTTACCCTCACAATTAAATACAACTTTCACCCACCTAATTGCCATTTAAACTCACCTACAACACCTCAACATCCTTATACATCATTACCTACCAACCCCATCATCTCATATCATTTCATAACCTTAAACCATGTTTTTGGTCCGACCGACCCACCGACCGACCCACATCTGGGTCGGTCCATTACAGACCCCTTTTACTTCCTTATAACATGCCCGTCCGACCCACGTCCGACCCACCATTCTGGGTCGGTCCATGTGCGAACATTTTCCCTCCTTTGAAACTTGACCGACCGACCCATGTCCGACCCAACCTTCTGGGTCGGTCCATTACCGAACATATTCTAACATTTTACAGAGGCTCGACCGACCCACAAACTGGGTCGGCCCCTGGGTCGGTCGCCTCCTAAACTTACCCAAACTTTGTCAAATCTTCACCAAATTCTCCTAAGGCCTCTTAATGTGTTCTAACATCATTTGGCACTTCAAACACACCCTTAAGATATTCTTAAACACTCACAAAACTATTTTTCCTAATTCCTTAAACCTTTACTTATATCTCCACAAAATTCCTAACACTTACAATGTTTCTCCTTATGATTTCTAGGTGGCATTTCACCTATAATGACCACAATACCAAGGTGTTTCCTCTACACCTTATCATCATCTCTCAACTTCTTTTCTTACTAACTAAATCTCCTTTTCAACTTCTTAAAACTCCTTACTCAAAACCTTACCTAAACATCATTTATTCTTTGAACACCAACATTACCTAAACCTTAAACAACTCTCCAAGACTTAATACATCACAAAACACACATGAATTCTAGAACTTCAAGACAATGCCTAAATCCTTGCATCACTCTAAATCACCTTATTACATGCTTTCTTCACAAGTAAACATTCAATCACCTTTAACACTTCCTAGTTCACCAAAACTTCCTTAAAACACTTAGAACTCCTTACACATCTTCCCAAATTTGGCCATAGCTTCTCTAGTATATAACCACATCCAAACACTTAGGTTTTCACCTTATTTCACTCAAGAACACCTATAATCCATCAAACACTTTTCACACACAAACTTCACACATTAAGCACTACATCACAATATAGTGCATAACTTAAATTGCTTGGCACTTAGGCCCTTAAATGCATGGCTCTTAGGCCCTTAAATTGCATAACCTTAAACACTGAATTTCCCACATAATAATGCCTTTGACCTGCAAATACACCCAACAATACATATTCCTTTAATAAACTCCTTGAGAGCATTTTACTAGCTCATTTACCATTTGCTTTTAGGTAGTTTTAACAAGCATCATAAGCTTATTTCTCCTAAGGCATTAAACCACATTGAGATAGCTTGTTTACCTCTTTTCCTCACAAATTTCCTTCTTGTTTCCTTACAAAACCGGTGGGCATTTCCTTCCTTGTCAACAACTAAACAATATACCAAGATTGTAATGAGTATAAGCATTATGCCTCATCTCATTGTAAACCCTAGTTACATATATTATCTTAAGGTATTAACATGATTGTTTTACCTTGGAATGGAAAGAGAGCTTGAATATATATCAAGAGAGGACTCCTCCTAGTCCATGAAAGCTTGGAATGAAGCTAGAACAAGGCAATATAATGACTCCATTAAGAGTGATTTTCGGACATGACAAAACATGAAGGAAATGTCATTTTTCTTTGAGTTTCCTTACCTTGAAGCAAAGGAGAACAAGAATATGTGAAAAGGTGAGCTCAAGCTCCTTCAATGGTGGTTTCTCTTGGCACCGAAATGGAGGTTTTGAAGCTTTGAAGAGACAAGATTGTAGAGCTTGGCTTAACTAAGAGAATGGTGGTGTTTGTTTTGATTTGGTTAAGTGAGCTAGGTTTTACAAGTGTTCAAAGTGAACTTCATGGTGGTGGTGATATTACCGAGAGAGAACAAGAAGAAGAGAGGAAGAGGAGTTGAAACCGTGTGAAATGAGGAAAGGAAGGAGAATGAAGATAGAACTTACTTTTGAGATATTTAATCTTAAAGCAAATAGTAACTATGAGTCACATTTATTTACTTAACAAGTTAACATACTTGGTGACTCCTCACTAAAAACCGGCCCCATTATGCCTAGGAGGGTGTTTGGTCTTTGTTGACCAATTTAATTACTTATAACATCATATGTTACAAACTAGTTATAAAAATCACTATTCATCATAACAAGGCACATAGAAGTGAAATTTTTGATTTCCCACTAATATGGCCACCCAAATGTGATACTATATAGTACACATGTTAATTAAAGAGTAATGATGGACATTTAGCCATTCAAAACTCATTTACAAGACAATTTTTCAAAAACGTGCTTTAAGACTCCTTAAAGCACATTTTGTGTTTTAACTTGTTTTCAAGCTTGGTTTTCTTTGGTAATTGATTTAATATGTTCATTAACATATATAAGGTATAGGTATGACCATTAGGTCTTATACACATTTATCCAAGCTTAGAGCACATTTTTGCTCTTATTGACCTTAAGGTATTTATTGTGTTTTGTTTGGTTTCATTGTCTACCAAAGTTTCCTAAGGACTTATTTAGCCTTATTAAATCATTGAACATTATCAAGTCTTGGTAGGCTTTGGGTCCTAACCAAGTTCACTCATGGCTTAGAGCATGTTTTTGCTCATACCGTGTCTTAGTGTTTTATTGTGTTTACCATGGTTTAAATGATTCATTTATGTTTCTAAGGCACTTTTTAGCCTTTAAATACCATAGCTTAACATTTACACAACATACCAAGGTTTGGGGTATTTCAATCTACCCCCCTTAAAAGAACTTCGTCCTCGAAGTTCACATTTCCTCGCATCATTGGATTAGAATACGGGAATACTTATAGCCATAACACTTCCATTACCAACCACCCTTTACATCCAACCTCGGACTTAATGGTCCGGGCAACATATCCACATCATTTGGACACATAGGTCCCCATAACATAACAGTCTTTAGACACATAGGTCTATGTAATACCACACATTTAGACTCATAGGCCTTGATAGTATACACTTAGGAAATCCAGTCAAAACAACATTCATTGCACATACCACACAACATGTCAGAGCATGTATAGCAATCAAAAATATCCTTGATATCACTATGATCCCGCAGAACCCGGTCGCGATGGACGCCTTCCGTCCCCGTGCCTTTGGGAAATTAAAACAATCACTTAAATTTAAAATTTCCTTGTGAGGTTAAGTATAAGAAGATCTTTTATTCAAAATATTAATCGATTGTTTGAAAATACCAATTGAAAATCCTTTTTGAAAACACCACAACAACTCCAAGTCCGATTTATGCTCCTTGTATTTTTCTTAACATGGTTGTTTGTGACCACTTACAGGGAGCTTCAAGAGTCATCCAACCCTGATGTGATCAGCATCAGTGTTGAACTATCTTTCCACCCCAATTTGTGTTCGGCTTCCCTTGATCCCATGGTAATCAAGTTTCACCTCCCACCTCATTTTCAACAACAATTAATTCAAGCATATCCATTTTCATCTTTGAATCCTTCTAGTCATAATCATTACATCTCCAAGGGATAGAACTCCGTCTATCAATCATCACCCAAATCCAACTTATTCAAGTTACCTAGAAAATTTAATTCTCACTAGGTTCTATGTCGGTCTCATAACCCTTCATAAATCACAACACTGTATATATATACATATTTTTTTATCAAAATACAATACATGGTTTATATTTATGCACCATCGGGGTTTTAGATCCCCGGGAGTTTCTTTACTCCCTTCCACTTGTACTCTCACACACCACTATTAACAAAATGACACACTTCACACAATGGTATTCGCATCTTTTGTGCGTAATTACCACAATTTAACCACAAATAAATGCGTATGTTTATATAACACACGCGCCAACCATCATAACAATCATTTTGTGCTATGCACACCTAGTTCGCGTACACTTGTACGGTAAAACACACTAAGTGGTTTTGCGCTCTACCCCCCTTAAAAGGGATTACGCCCACGTAATCAATCACTGACATTAGCTTAAATGTTCTGCCGTCGTGAAGTGTTTTAACTTCCACGCGGTCTTACACAATGGATTCTGATTAGAGGATCTTAACCATATTGGCAGTTTAGTCCCTAAACCAAGAATTCGCATTGGAGTTATAACTCATAACCGGTTTCGGTCCTGGCCTGTGAGGCTTTAGGCGTTAATAATTAGCCATCCACTCATGTTCACCATGTACATTCAACACTTGAATCACTGGCTTACTAGTTTCTGCTGCGAAACTCTAATAACTGTAGAGCTTAATTGCTCCCTTTTATTATTCTTACTGTATTGTATATCCCCAATTGTCACCTTCATCTTGGTAACAATGGTTTCTCTCAACCGTCGCGTGTACTCTTACCGTTAGCGAATTCGGTGAGTTTTCACAATTTTCCATCCACTTCCATAACAATTTACTGTGTATAACAACTATGTATTTCACAATGATTGACTGCTCTTACTACCGACTTACTGTCGGTTGAGATTGAGCTCCTACCTAGTGTGTAGTGCTCTCGATCCTATTTCCAACATTTGGGGTATAATCCATACCGATATTTGACAGTTAGTGCTACTGTAGTCCACTTACTGTTAATCATGTCTCCATATTTGGTTTTGTACAGTACTCTTTTATTGGTGTGGTCTTGCATTTTCCTATGCATCGGCCATTATAACATTATTTGCTTCACAATTAACGTGTTTCCAATTCCTAGCTATCCCAACTCTTCATTACTGCGCAAATGCAATACCAAAACCTCAGTCATACAGAGTGCAGAGGCGTAAACTCTGACAGTAATTCCTTATGCGATTCGCCATGGAATTCACACTGAGTTTCCTCATCACACGTAACCACCAACCACGGCTTATTGCCCGTCTGTTAAATCCCACTCATCTTGTATCTCCACTGAGTTTAACTCATAACTGGCCTTATCCGCCACATCATTATTTAACAACACTTATACAACGGTCGCTTACTGCGCACCGTACTTATTGTATAACCTAACCGCAAATCGTATTTACTGTTACATTAACTTCCACACATATACTTACATCATTCGTATTATGGTTCATCCCTCATTTGGATGACCACTGAATGCTCCTTGAGCATCGATCATTCGAGTCACAAGCCGGCGTATTCAGCCAGTGGTTCACTTTTATACACATACTACTAAGCTAATTTCTCTTTCATAACAACATGGTCAATCCTTAACCATATTTCTTGAACTTGATTCACATAGTTTAACCACCTAGACCGCGTCCTGCCTGTGTCACAAGTCGAGAGGTGTCCCCACTCTTAAGGCAGTGGTTTGTTTACCACTCTATTCGCTTATACAACCTAAACTTCTACCATCCATCGAATTTATATTATATATCCTGCTTTTGATTATAAGCCTTATTGCCTTGAGCTGGGCTCAATTATAGGCTGTCCACACACATGTACTTCTCTGTACAATATTACAAGGTCGTTGCATCACGTTTCCTTTCATGGGATGCCCCTTAGGTTTTGTCAGTCCGTCTCCTGACAACTTATGTCTAAACTGGGTGTTAGTTTCAATCCTTTGTTTCTGTCACGTTATTTCGTTCAACAATTGTTGATGCGCACACCCTTCGAGGATTTCTCTCCTGGGTGCCGTTACGTTATGCCTTACATTTGTTTCACACTTTTTGATACATTCGTTTATTATCTCCTTCTGTAAATCAACATTTCCAGATAGTGCAGATACTCGTTCTGGGATCTTCATCCCTCCATTGCATTATGCGTCCACATTAGGCATTCTGCTTGCCATGTACAGGCTGGGTCACCATTCCAGCTAACATGTTTTATCCCTAAGATCCTAAGACATATGTGATGTCTTTGCATAACTCAGTGCACATTGCACTTCCTACTCTTAAAATTTCCTTGAAAGAATTTATGATCCTTTTAGTCTTGCTAACTTAACATGAATTCCTTAACTTAATTATCCCGTATGTAATCCTTAGCTCTCGTTCGATTTCTACTGCTGACGTAGACGTAGTCGACTACTTCCCGTGTTTCGGACCTCTACTGTATACATATATGGGTATCATACTGATACATTGCTACTTACCCACTAACCTATACGTAGGTCTGTCAGGTCCACATGCTCCTATCGGAGTGCGGTCGTCCCACAAACACAGTTGGTACACTTGTAGTGTCCGTCACACGCCTAGGTGAAGTATTCTGTTGTCAACTCCCTTATATGTCCCGTGACAATATTCATTCCCTTACTTCCCGAACTTTCGAGGGAAAGTATCCATTGTTGCATCCTTGTCAATTGCCCCCTGGTTTTCATCTGGTTTGTTTAAAAGAAGGTTGGAAAGAGTGTTGGTTTGAAGGAAAAATCTGGTTTTGAAAAGAAAGGTTTGTTTGAATCATCTGGGTTGAAGAAAAATTTCCATGGTTTCAAACATCTTCTTACCTTAGCCGAGTCTAGCTTTCTTGTGACTGGCGTACTTCCCAATTACAGAGGTTAGGCCGCGGCCCTTCACTGTTATGACGATCACATTTAACTCCATGGTACTTTTCAAGTACCTGTAGTGGTTATGAATTTCCCGAATAGCCCTGTTATAGCAGCACTTGCTATGGCAAGTGCGCCATGCTAACTGGCTATCGGTTCAACACATCCGATTGTGGTATGTTTTGACCCATATTGTCATCAGTGGCCTTGTTGTGGCCCTCACTGATCTTACTGCCTGATAAATACTCCTATTGGTGATTCTCCTGTATTCACATGATATTCATTTACTAGGGGTTCCCATTCTGGGGAGACCCCGGTTCTTGTATAGGGCTTGTAGCCCGTTCCACGTATTTGGGCATTACATTGTAGTTCCTTGACGGTTGGTATACCGTTGGTGTTTTATTTATCAACTGTGGTTCCGTAGACTCTTGTCTCGGATTCCATTAATCCATTCTTGCCTGTTGCACGGTTGGTGCGTTGCAAGCTGGTCATCCTCGATGCTCGCGCATGTCGACCCAGGTTGCCGGAAATTCTATTCTCTTTTACACAAATCCTTCATTTGTCGCTATAGAATGCGGTTTACATTATTCAGATGGAGACCGTCTCCGGGATTCCCAGTTTTCGGGATCTACCGTATGACAGGTTCTCCGTACCCAAAGGTATGTAATAACAGCCAGATCGGTATTCCCGAGTAAGAGTGGACTTCCATCTCTCTGGCATTCTTTCCCAGGTTATAAAACAGGATTGTGGAGGGTGGGATGGTATTGTAGGTTTCCAGTATTCACTGGTAGTTCCTATCTAGCGTATCTCTCACGCTATCACTCGACCCCTAACCCAAAGTACTTAAATCCTAACTCGGTATTTCCTAAGCTCGGTAATTCAGTCATCAGAGCGACTTTTACTTCGCTCTGATACCACTTTTTGAACACCCCATCCAACATTAAACACATAATAACAATCTGCAGCGGAAACCCAACTCATCACATTACTTTATTCCAATGGTGTTACAACGCCGTTAACCACCTACGTGGCTAACAAGGCTAACATATGTACATTTGTATCGGTCTGATGGACTAGATTCCCGAGCAACTACACAATACAATCCTCGTTCCTTCTCAACATTTATTATACAACACTTCCCCTGTACCGAGTATTTACAAACTACTGCCGATAACAATTTCGGTCTTACTACGCCTATCATTTCATGCCACTTAAACGGCTACCCATGTATAACATCTGCCCCGTCCTACTCTCGAACGGCTTCCAGCACTTCGTACCTGAAATAGGAAAAGAAGAGAAAGGGGTGGCCCCAAGGGCTCAGCACTTTGCTGGTATGGTAATCCCGCAGCCGCATGCTACCGGGCCACGCCGACTAATTGTCGTCTTAGCATGCAGTTGATTATATTTAATTCATGCATACAAACCATTAATATGTCTTACATAATGTTTCGCCTCAATGGGCTCCACCTTTAAAACCAAACATCCACACTTAACCAACCATCCATAATTCCTTAACCCTAGAGTGGCTCTCCTCTAAACGGAGCTACTTCCTTAACGAACGGCATGTACCCATTAATCGGGTTATCCTCAAATGCCTCTTGTCGCAAACTGGGATTCATTCCATGATCCACACATTCCATATCCTACAACATAACTCATCCTACCCTACAAGACATAGCAAACCTTTCTGTCTCGGCGGTCACATGACCACATTGCATTCATTTAAAACATCCAATATATATATAAGCCAAAGCATAGCAGGTATTTTGCATATCACACACAACACACATCACCACCTCGAGAACGATTCACATTAAGATCCTTCCACCATAGTTAGTCCATCCATGAGCATAGAGATGTTGCCAACTCATACCAAGCTCGTTAATTACCTCACTCACATCCTGTTTTTGAACGTTGACTTAAACCCAAGGTGTTCGGATATAGTGATCCCAAGCACACAAACACACAGTATGCCCCTATGGCCCGACGTGAGTCAGTAAACTAGCTTTGGATAAGCTAAGGGAAGGTTGAAACCAAATTGGAATACCACCTAAACATACACCAAGGGAGCCGAACTGGACATGATAACGACCCCCACCATCCACACGCGTGGCCGGAAAATACCGGACTCCTCACCCCCCATTAGCCCATAGACTCTTATAAATAAGTAGTTAGAGATCCATTACGGAGCCTACCACAACCACACACCATACGGTATCATAACCGAGTTAAGCACACAAGGGAGGAGAGAGAGTCATACATTCACATATAAACATCACGCACAAACATCACATAACCAACTCACGCATAGCCGTGGTTAGAACGTTCCTTAAGTCGGAAACGTTGTTACCGGATACCGTTCTCCTACGTTTACCTAATAGTGGTTAACTAGCCCTTCAAGCGCATTAGAGGTTACCGGTATCGGCACGTAAACATACAATAACAATAATGACTGTAAACTCATTTCATGATTTATATCATAACGTGGCAAACATACAAAAAAAACACATTGGCATACGCCGGTGTAATCCGTTAGGACACAGGTTGCAAGAAAACCATACCTGTCCGGAGTCCACTTATCCTGTCCATATATGTTCCTCGAGCAATTCTCGAACAACTGTTAACATCACACGTTGTTTTCATTAATATCGGGGTAGCATGTTTGTTTTAAAGTCCAATGCTTATAACTTTCCCCGTTAACTTGGTTAAATAACTTTTACATTTTTAACACGTTTTACCCTCACAATTAAATACAACTTTCACCCACCTAATTGCCATTTAAACTCACCTATCAACACCTCAGCATCCTTATAGCATCATTACCTACCAACCCGCATCATCTCATACCATTTCATAACCTCAAACCATGTTTTTGGTCCGACCGACCCACCGTCCGACCCACATCTGGGTCGGTCCATTACAGACCCCTTTTACTTCCTTATAATTATGCCCGTCCGACCCACGTCCGACCCACCATTCTGGGTCGGTCCATGTGCGAACATTTTCCCTCCTTTGAAACTTGCCCGACCGACCCACGTCCGACCCAACCTTTTGGGTCGGTCCATTACCGAACATATTCCTAACATTTTACAGAGGCTCGACCGACCCACAAACTGGGTCGGCCCCTGGGTCGGTCGCCTCCTAAACTTACCCAAACTTTGTCAAATCTTCCCAAATTTCTCCTAAGGCCTCTTAATGTGTTCTAACATCATTTGGCACTTCAAACACACCCTTAAAATATTCTTAAACACTCACAAAATTATTTTTCCTAATTCCTCAAACCTTTACTTACATCTCCACAAAATTCCTAACACTTACAATGTTTCCTCCTTATGACTTCTAGGTGGCATTTCACCTATAATGATCACAATACCAAGGTGTTTCCTCTACACCTTATCTCATCTCTCAACTTCTTTTTACTAACTAAATCTCCTTTTTACAACTTCTTAAAACTCCTTACTCAAAACCTTACCTAAACATCATTTATTCTTTGAACACCAACATTACCTAAACCTTAAACAACTTCTCCAAGACTTTAATACATTCACAAAACACACATTGAATTCCTAGAACTTCAAAGACAATGCCTAAATCCTTGCATCACTCTAAATCACCTTATTACATGCTTTCTTCACAAGTAAACATTCAATCACCTTTAACACTTCCTAGTTCACAAAACTTCCTTAAAACACTTAGAACTCCTTACACATCTTCCCAATTTGGCCATAGCTTCTCTAGTATATAACCACATCCAAACACTTAGGTTTTCACCTTATTTCACTCAAGAACACCTATAATCCATCAAACACTTTTCACACACAAACTTCACACATTAAGCACTACATCACAATATAGTGCATAACTTAAATTGCTTGGCACTTAGGCCCTTAAGTGCATGGCTCTTAGGCCCTTAAATTGCATAACCTTAAACACTGAATTTCCCACATAATAATGCCTTTGACCTGCAAATACACCCAACAATACATATTCCTTTAATAAACTCCTTGAGAGCATTTTACTAGCTCATTTACCATTGCTCTTTAGGTAGTTTAACAAGCATCATAGCTTATTTCTCCTAAGGCATTAAACCACATTGAGATAGCTTGTTTACCTCTTTTCCTCACAAATTTCCTTCTTGTTTCCTTACAAAACCGGTGGGCATTTCCTTCCTTGTCAACAACTAAACAATATACCAAGATTGTAATGAGTTATAAGCATTATGCCTCATCTCATTGTAAACCCTAGTTACATATATTATCTTAAGGTATTAACATGATTGTTTTACCTGGGAATGGAAAGAGAGCTTGAATATATATCAAGAGAGGACTCTCCTAGTCCATGAAAGCTTGGAATGAAGCTAGAACAAGGCAATATAATGACTCCATTAAGTGATTTTCGGACATGACAAAAATGAAGGAATGTCATTTTTCTTTGAGTTTCCTTACCTTGAAGCAAGGAGAACAAGAATATGTGAAAAGGTGAGCTCAAGCTCCTTCAATGGTGGTTTCTCTTGGCACCGAAATGGAGGTTTTGAAGCTTGAAGAGACAAGATTGTAGAGCTTGGCTTAACTAAGAGAATGGTGGTGTTTGTTCTTGATTTGGTTAAGTGAGCTAGGTTTTACAAGTGTTCAAAGATGAACTTCCATGGTGGTGGTGATATATTACCGAGAGAGAAAAGAAGAAAGAGGAAGAAGGAGTTGAAACCGTGTGAAATGGAGGAAAGGAAGGGAGAATGAAGATAGAACTTACTTTTGAGATATTTATATCTTAAAGCAAATAGTAACTATGAGTCACATTTATTTACTTAACAAGTTAACACTTAGTGACTCCTCACTACAAAAACCGGCCACCATTATGCCTAGGAGGGTGTTTTGGTCTTTGTTGACCAATTTAATTACTATAACATCATATGTTACAAACTAGTTATAAAAATCACTATTCATCATAACAGGCACATAGAAGTGAAATTTTTGATTTCCCACTAATTGGCCACCCAAATTGATACTATATAGTACCATGTTAATTAAAGAGTAATGATGGACATTTAGCCATTCAAAACTCATTTACAAGACAATTTTTCAAAAACGTGCTTAAGACTCCTTAAGCACATTTTGTGTTTTAACTTGTTTTCAAGCTTGGTTTTCTTTAGTAATTGATTTAATATGTTCATTAACATATAATTAGGTATAGTATGACATAGGTCTTATACACATTTATCACCAGCTTAGAGCACATTTTTGCTCTTATTGACCTTAAGGTATTTATTTGTGTTTGTTTGGTTTCATTGTCTACCAAAGTTTCCTAAGGACTTATTTAGCCTTATTAAATCATGTTTGAACATTATCAAGTCTTGGTAGGCTTTTGAGTCCTAACCAAGTTCACTCATGGCTTAGAGCATGTTTTTGCTCATACCGTGTCTTATGTTTTATTGTGTTTACCATGGTTTAAATGATTCATTTATGTTTCTAAGGCACTTTTTAGCCTTTAAATACCATAGCTTAACATTTACACAACATACCAAGGTTTGGGGTATTTCAGACGGTCAGACAGAAAGGACCATCCAGACACTGGAGGACATGCTTCGGGCATGTGCCTTAGACTTTCAGGGGAGTTGGTTAGATAAGCTTCATCTTATCGAGTTCTCGTATAATAATAGTTATCACGCCTCGATTAAGATGTCGCCTTTCCAAGCTCTATACGGTAGACCTTGCCGTACACCCTTGTGTTGAGATGAGTCAAGTGAAGCGGTCATAAGGACCGGAGTATCTTGAGCAAGTGCAAGCTGAAGTGCAGCAAATTCGAGCTAATATGAAGGCAGCCCAAGATAGACAGAAATCCTATGCGGATGTGCGACGACGCGACCTTGAGTTCGCCGTGGGCGACCAAGTGTTCTTGCGCGTTTCACCTATGAAGGGTGTCTTCCGATGGCCAGAAGGGCAAGCTGAGCCAAAGTTTGTAGGGCCGTATGCTATCACCGAAAGAGTTGGATCCGTAGCCTACAGGTTAGCATTACCTGAGGACTTGGGGCGTGTCCATGATGTATTTCATGTGTCACAACTCAAGAAGTACATTGTTGATCCTTCTCACGTCTTAGAGCCCGAGAGACTATCCATCGAGCTGACCATGCGATATGTTGAAACCCCAGTGAGAATCCTGGATAGGAAGACCAGAGACACTCGCCATAAGTCTATACGAATGGTGAAGGTCCTATGGTCAAACCATGATGTCGAAGAAGCGACATGGGAGTTGGAAGATGCCATGAAGGCTAAGTACCCACAGTTATTCATAGACTAGATAGTTTAGTATTTAGCAATACGGGTACGGGTCGTACCCCTTTTAAGGGGGGTAGAGCCCTTTTGCTTTTGCATTGCTTCGGGGTAAGCATTGCTTAGTGTGTAGGTATTGTAATAATTTTTTGTATGGCACATGTAGTGCAAGTGAATTGGCATGTGAATGTATGTATGGGTAATGTGTAGTGCATGTATGTGTAATGTGTATGTGTAATGTATGGGTGCAAAGTGTAATGTGAATTGTGATGTTGTATTGTAAATGTGGTATGTATGGAAGTGTGGATTGTGTATGTGAATTCGTATTGTGATTCAATTGTGTACGCTTGCAATGTGGAATGAAGTAAACACCTCATAGGTGGTAGAAGGACACATTATGGCAATTGGTTGCCTAATGAGTAGAACTAATTAAACTATTAACCTTGAGCAACTTTGAGGGCAAAGTTTCTTAAGGGGGGTAGATTGAAATACCCCGTAATTAAAAATAGTGATTAATTAGGCTAATGAATAATTTAGGAGCTTAATTAAGTATAAATAATCATGAGGGAACAAATCCCGAAGAAAACGGATCCTTAAAATGGATTAAAATCACTAACGAACCTTAAAGCGCGTTTTTCGAGGTAACCAGGAAATCGTGTCTTTAAGCGGGTCAAATAGACTCGTAACAATTTTGGTCAACTAAATAATCATTAATAAATATTAGTGAAGCTTTAGAACCAATAAAATCAATAAAACGAGAAATTAGTAAAAACTGTCAAAAACGGGAAGTTGTGGGGTAGAAACATAAATAACACAAACTTATGTGTCCAATATTGTAAATAGAATTTTAGAAACCCATAAGGGCTGTGTGTTGTCCGATGGGGACTCTCCCCTCACACTCCCTCACACTCTCCTCTTATTAATAAAAGACAAAAACAATAAAGTAAAACACTCTCCTCACTTTATTCACTCACCACTCTCTCTCCTATCTCTATTCTCTCTTCTCTCACGTGAACACACTCACCCTCACTCTCTCTTTTCTCTTCTTCTTCCTCCTCCAGCGATTTCCATGGAGAAATGAAAACACCCACACAAAACTCTACTTCTCTCCTCTTGTAACCCCCTCAAATCTCTTCCAAAAATTATAAAAACTACACCATTGGAATCCTCTCATCAAGAGCTACATTTCCATCCTTCCAAAATTCGAAAAGGAGCACTTTCATCTCCATGGGTGTGGAGCTTTTGGAGCTTCAAGACCACCATTAGAACCACCTCATTCTCCTTGTTCTTCTAAGGTAAAAGTATTCTCAAAACTTCATCTTTTTCTAGCCTTAAAGGCAAAACGAAAATCTAGCTAAAACCTTGTTTGGTTCCTCTTGTACCCTGCCGATTTTGGCTTCTTTGGAGAGTGAGAAGTCTTGTTCTTGAGCTATCCCAAACAGCACTTGCACCTTTGGAAGGTAAGGAATTTTCTAAACCCTAAAACCCATATTAAAAGCTTAAATAATGTTAGGGTTAGTTTTAGTATTGAATGTGTGTGTATGTATGGGTTATGATATTAGATTGTGAAGTACTATAACCGGTGGAGAAAGAGAGCAAGAAGAAAGAAGAAGGAAGAAGAAAGGAGAAGCTAGTAAAACAACAAGGTAAATCACATTCTCTTGTGTAGTTAGTAATGTATAATGTAACAGATTTTTAGAAGTGAAAATTGGTATTGTTAAATGGTAGTGTATTGGTAGTGAAATGTGTAGGAGGAAACAAGTGTGTTAAGCCTTTGTAAACAATCAAAAACTGTCACAAACATAGTTGGGAATTAATGTTGAGTGCAGGAATTTCTATGAGTGTTTTAGTATTGGTATTGTATATGGGAGCTTGTATATTTTTGGTTGTTGAAAACAGGTGAGATAATGTAAATATGGATGAAAACAATGAGGTGATCGTGTAAAATTATAGGGCAGACTATGGCAAAATTTACTTAGAAACTAGTGGACTTAAGAGATTAAAAACTAGGTGAGTGGCATAGGTTGTAACAGATTTTAATAGAGAAAGATATAGGGTGTATTAGGAGAGATAGTTAATGTAGTTGTAAGGCATTAGAGGTGCTAGAAATGACATTAGAAGAGGGAGTTGTAGAAGAGGAGTGTTAGTATCAAAATCTGTAGCAAATGCATTAAGGAAGAAAGCAATGTGAGTGTTGAGTAGAAACTTAGGAAAATTGGGTGTATAAGTTAGTATAGAATTGTGTAATGAATTAGGAAATGTATTAGCATGATTTAGAGTGTTTAAATTGTACTAAAACATGTTAGGATGTATGTAGGAAGATTGGGGAAGCAATGGGTGAAATTGGGAAAGAAAAATAAAATCTGTAGCAATGTCCTGCTACCGTCCGACCTAGAGTCCGGATCGGACGTGGGTCGGACAGGGCTTGAGTAGCGGGACGCAAACAATCTGGAATGGTCCGACCCAGGACCGTGGATCGGACGTGGGTCGGACAGGCAAAAAAAATAAGGGTCGAAGTTTCTGACTTCGTCCGACCCAGAGTCTCGGTCGGACAGTGGTCGGACGGAGCAGGGACACGGGACCGAAACCTTTTGGAACGGTCCGACCCAGAGGGTATGGGTCGGACGGAATAGTGCTGGGTCGGACAGGGTGAATTTCAGAGGATGAACTCTACTGGAATGGTCCGACCCAAGGCTTGGGTCGGACGGTGGGTCGGATGGCCCAATACTTAAAAAAAAAAACTGTAAGCTTATAACTAGTATGTATATATATATATGTGTGTGTATACCCTCCTACACATATGTATATATATAGGTAAGTAAACCATGGATAAGTAATGAAAAAATGAGTAAATGAAATATAAGTGTTAAGAATGCAAAGACTTAGTAAGTATGGATTAGGAAACGCAAGAGTAATCGAATTAAGTTAATGATAGTTATATTAATCATTCAATTGTATATGTACATAATAGGATTTGACTTGTGACACCGGAAGGACGTTTGGAAACATGTACGACGGTGAACGGTATGAATTCCTCATGCCCCGTATGCTATCTTGGTTACTCTGATTTGTGTGTTGTGTGCTAATTGATCACCAAATAAGATAAATGCACGAATCGGAGTTAATATGCATACTTGTGAATATGTAGTGTTGTATGTTGTGAATATTTTCTTAGATCTTAGTTTGTATAATTCATGAAATGTATGGATGATAATGAATGTGTGTGTGTATGTTGTATTGCATCGTGACCGAATATTTGTGTGAATGGACTTCTAACTTATTCCTAACAAGCTAACCATCCTAACTTAAATTGGTAATTAAATTGGAATGAGTAGAAGTCCGATATAGTTTCGGCCACGCGTGAGGATGAGGAGACACAAGAGGTTGGATCCGATTCCTGACTCTTAAACTGGTCGCGGGCCCAAATCCCTTAAGTGGGTAGCATCCCGGATTGGTGAGTCAAGTAAATCCCGGAGGTGGGACGGAGTAGTCCCCAGGGCCGGAGGTCCCGACGACTTAACTTGAGTATAAGTAAGTAAGTAAGAATGAGTAAGTAAAGTAAATGAAAGTAAGTAAGTGTAAGTAAGAAAAAGTAAGTAATGAGTAAAAGAGTAAAAGCATTCCGATTAACCCGGATGCATAATTTGGCTAACCTTGTGAAGGTAAGTAAGATGCGTGCTATTGTATTGTTGCCTTGGAATGTGTAATGTATTGAGCATGATTGTATGATGTATGTAAAGCATGTATGTATGAAATTAATGAATCGCATGTTTAGTGGACGTCAAATAGTCGGTGTGTCCTAGCTAGCACGCGGTATATGCGGAGTTTAGACGCAGCTTTTGCTGAGCCCCTAGGGGCGATGTTTTTACTACACGTAGGTACAAGAGAAGGATGAAGGCCGTGAAGAGATGCAGCCAGTTTCTTTTGATTTCTTTTTGATTGTAAACAATGAATTGATGATTGGTGTACTGAGTAGTACACGGCTGTAGCTTTTGGATTAGCCGGTGTACCATGGAGTACACCTTTTTGGATATAGAAAGGGATGGTGAATTGGTATATATGAGTAGCCGGTAGAAACTCATTCTTTTGGTAAACTTGAAAGGTTGTAATTGAATATACTTTAAATACTCGGTGATCCAAGAATTGTAAGCATGTCATATTCCGGTAATGGTAAGTAATATTTTAGTAGCTCGGTACATTATGTTCATCAGACCGTGACTGTAAGTAGAACGAGCCTAGCTAGCCGTATGGGCGGTTTGCGGCGTTGTATCACCCGCCGTAGTAAGTAGTAATCTTCCGCTGCGTACTGATAGGATTAAGAGGACGATTGGACGGTAAGCATAGGATTAACGGTTGGGGTGTTACACAAATATTTTTCATAGTTTATCATAATTTTCTGGCATATATTTTAATTTTAATATTTTTTAAACAAAGCACAAAATGGTCAGTTTCTACTACGCAAATTAGATACATGAAAACCCACATAAGACCAAATGATTTAAAGAACTTACCATTAAAGTCATCAAGGTAGTGAGCCTTGTCAATGCCTAGTTGTTTGGTGGCCTCAACGACTTTTGCTGCCAAATATGAGGAATTAAAATCACTCATATTCTGAGCATCGTTTGCCGTGAACCGCATCCTGGAGTACATGAAGTCCTGTTGACCAGGAGATCGTCGTGAGTATGTCAACAGGTTGCAAAGAGCTAGTAGCAACAGCAGCAGGATAGGTGATGACAAAACCAATGATCTGATTCAGCTTGTCAAATATGCTCTTCGATTGCCTCTTCAACACCTTACGGTTTCGAGCAGATGATGTCGTACTTTTCCTTTCAAGTGCCCTTTTTCCATCGTCACAAGCAACTTGTTTGTCATTTTGGTTCATCTGTTAAAATGTAAGAGGATGAAATAGTCAGTAAAAACAAGAAAAAACAAAAAATAAGTGTTCGTTACAGTTGTCTGCCACGAACAACCAGGGAAACCTGTCCATTATGGTCATGCAATCAACAAACGGGTTGCTCCTGTCTACTCGGCGAGCACATTTCATTCTCAAATCTGTAACAAACAAACACAAAATGGATACCGTTTTATTCATTTCCCGACCGGGCAAAAATAAAGGGATGTTGGAGTGTCTTGTGCATTGTATATTCGTCTTCTGCTGACGAATAAAAATGGACCTGACGTTCTTGTGTCGCCTTTTTTCATTAACCAAAAAATAGACATATAGTTATCCTATTTTTCTTGTCTATTCCGAACCGATACTAGGGTGCTAACATGACCAAATGTATTTATACTCGATTTAAACATTAAATTCAATTGTGAATGATCCAGTTATTCCTAAAACTATACTTAATCATACTATAACATAAAATAATCAAGTTGGAGTAAAAAATGTTACCTTAAACACATTAAATGGAATCCGGATTAAGAAGAGCTTTTGAGAGGGTTTTTAAAGAATGTTTTTTGTGCGAAGTTGGAAATGAAACCTAAAGAAAGAGTGAGTGCTTGGTAGTAAATATACCCAAAAGTATATATTAGTTTTTGAACTACGAATTCTAAGCTATTGTCTGCATGTTGACGACTGTGGATTTTATAATTTTGACTCTTTTTTATAAGAAGCTACTCCGTAAACCATTAAGTTGACTGCAAAACCCAGACAAGTCTTTGTTAGTGTTATGTAACTAAATGTTCTTATTGATTTACGAAGAACACTAAGGGAGCGTTCTCAAAGGAACTTCACCCCTTAGATGAAGCTTTCTTTCTGTGGGCTCCACAAACAAACACTGCATATTATTTCTTCTATTTGATCGGACGCTGCTAATACTGGCGTTTCATCCTTTTCTCAATAATCTAGTGGGATCCACTTAGAAAAAAGGTTTTAGAACGGAACCTAAATCACAAGGCAAGTGGTAAGAAAGGTGAAGTCTATGTTTACGTTGTGTAATATGTTCTTATCTTCTTTTTGTCCATACTCGTGTGTGCATCAATGGTCACCACCCAACAAAGGATTACGTGTCATAATTAAAAGACTTATTATACATGTTTATACAATAAGTTGATGAAAAGAAGAAGGATCAAGATGCCCCCAATCTCATTGTTGGAGACAAAGATTGTCGACATGATGTTACAAGAGCAACTCGGGCCACGAGTTCAGGCAGTGAAAGTTAATTTATTACACACCATACCAAGCAAAGATGATGAGGAAAAGCGGCATGACAAATAAATGATGAACTGAAACCTCATCATCAAAAACAACTTTGGATCTTACTCTAAAGCTTGACAACTACATTCGATTGGTTATTACTCTTCTATTATACATTCCTGTTCTAGCTATCACTTCTGTTCAGTGCATTAGTTCTCTATAGTATTTGAGAGTCTATGATCCTTTGCTCTATGACACGGGTTACATACAAAGCGTGCAAGAATCATCCTTCTTAAAAAACAATGTATCAAAAGCTTATTAAGAGGGTCATTCTTCCGGTCATGACTGGCTTGGCTCATACAAGACTTTATTGTTCAAACTCTCATGAACATAAATGAAATTCTTTAACCAAAAATCAACAATGTAGAGAGCATTCTTTCCCTTTTCTATATCGGCACAGACATCTGGTTTCAAAGTCTTGCAAAACACATTTGTTAGTGAAAATCATCATATACCAATTGATTTGTCCCAAAATTCTTTACATAAATTAGATCCAACTATGAAACAAGCATCGGTAAATAGGAAATGTCGTATCATAGGGCAATGTCTGTGATGATATTCACATTCTAAAGATAACCGGCAAACATTATAACATGTTTGCTATAGTGAAAATTCTTTTTATGCTTAAAAGTATTCATTTCACTAGAATTGTTAAGTTACACCTGAACTGTCAAGAATTAAAATTTCTTTGTAACATAACATTTTAGCATTGCTAGTTGGTTTCGAAAAGTACTAACAAGCAAATTTCATTATAGGGTTAGCAGTTAAGCTACAGTTTGAGATCTCATGGCTCGTTGCTTCCCAATGTTCCCTTCTGCATGTAAGATATCAGGAATTCAACGTTTATGAGTAAGACCTAAAAAAATGAACTCCTAGAGGGTTGAATATGAATATTTACCTAAGGTAGTTTGTGCCTCATCATAGGAAGTATTGGTCACACGTTTCTTTCCCTCTCATGTTAGCAATTCCATGTATGTGAGAATATTAATTTCAGCATTAGAAGTACTATTCTCAACATTGTGGCTCTTCCTACCAAACTCAAGCTTCGTTGATGCAAAATAGTTATACAGACTTGCTACAATCATGATAGTGAATTCACGCTCCATGATCTTGGTGAGCTTTGTTGTACATCCACATGTGCAAGGAGTTAGCGATTGACCATCCATCCAAGGATGGTCCAAAGGAAGAACAAAAAGAGTGTTGCTGAGCTAGAATGAGAGTGAAGTGTATGAAATTTGACCATGATGCATGTTTATTCAAGGTTTGACGATTTATATAGACATAAGATAGTTTGGCCACTAAAGTTAAGTTGAGTCGGTTTAAGGTTCCAATTTCAAATACTAGTATAACATGAACAAAATTGGAGATGCGGGGTATCGATCCCCGTACCTCTCGCATGCTAAGCGAGCGCTCTACCATCTGAGCTACATCCCCTATTGTCTATTTGTTTTTTACATTATAAACATATCCGCAATGATTTTGTTTGAACCCAACAAGAAACTGCTGTCTGGATGACAAATATTAGAAACTGGAAATCTACAGCTTAAAATGACTAAAGATCCCACAGGCCAAAATTGAATTAGTAAAGTGGTCAGTTGCCTCTTGAGCAACTCTGTGTTCTTCGGGAATTGACTGGAACGGTATCGTCCTGTTTGGGGAGTAGTTAGCAGTTTGGGTAGGTGAAGGGAGTCTGGAAATAGCTAGGTTTTTATTTTTTTTAGTATTTTTGAGTGTTGACAATCTGGCAATGGGAGTTGGCTTGTCGGGACCTACTTGATGGGGTACCAGGCAGTATCTTTGATAGCAGGGCAATACTGAGAAGGGCAGATAAATTGTTGAGGCTTGGACGGAAGGGATGATGGTTGCAGAAAGAGGAGGAAAGGGACCTCCCATGACTTGATTTTGGGGGTGTTTGTTATGGCGATAAAGCCTGGGGGTGTCTAAGGGATCAAGAGGAAAGAGGAGTGTAGACAGGACACAGATAGACAGAATGTAGAGCAGATTGAGAGGGGAAACTTATGAATGAAGCAGGGGAACAGAAGCAATTCAAATTCAAGTTTCACAACCCAGTTTTGCTTCCTTTCTTGTTATTCGTTCTGTGTGTTTCTGTGCAGCTGGGAGTCTATTTGCGTCTGGGCAAAGCATATTAGTTTAAACGTAAATAAATTTTGACACATTCATCAAAGATAACGCACGTTGATGCTACGCTGAAAGGTCCGACTACAGAGTGCGTAACCACATTCAAAATTGCTGAAGCTATATTTCATAAACAAACCAAACAAAATCAGGGAAATGCACCCCAAGTCCAAGGCAACAAGCTATTTCCTAAATCTTCCTACCTTCTTTTTTGTTTTCCTTTTCATCCACAATCCTAATAAAGGTTTTACCGTCTACATTTAATAAAAGAAAACAAAGCGAAAGGGGAGATGACAAGCCAAGTAAATAGAACTGGGAAAGAGAAACAGAACCCATATCATACATTAATATTAAACTATCTAGTTGCAACTGAGGATGTGGCAAACTATACGCCATACCGGCGGCAATGGATATCTCCAGGTGAGATATGCTCTAACCTCCTTCAATAGCTCATCCACCCCTAACTTTTCATGCACCACAGGGAGAAAGGTTATGATTGCATAATAACTGGTCAGCAAGCAACCTGACTTTACACAGAACCATTGGCACTCCTTTCTACTTCAGCGGTTGCCTCGTTATATGCCACCTTTGTCTCCCCATTAGAGTCAGCAGGTTGGTCTTTTGCATCCTCCTTTGCAGGATCTTTCACCTGTTTTTTTCAACCAGAACCATGTTCAGAGTATTCACCCCAAAAAAAACTCAAGCAAAAATAAAAAGTTTACAAGCAGCCAAGACAATGTCGTTTTGTTTTGGGCCAAATACAATACAAGCAATCATTAACACCCTAGAAAAAAAAAACAAGCAATAAAATTTGGTTGATTGAAAGAGCCCTGTTTCTTAAATTATAAGCAAACGCTTACGTGTTTCTGATATTGCAGCCTTTTGGTTTTCCTATCCTGCATAGCACTCTCGCGCTGCTCATAGAATTGGAAGTCATCCAATATGCTTGTCTTGCTAGAATGAAGCTTGAATATCTTCAGCACCTCGTTGCCTTGCTCAATATGGACCTACAATCACGTCCATAGTCAAAGGTTAGGTTTAGTGTGAACTACAAAACAAGAGCAAAAAAGAAACCAACTTCTGTACAGTTGAGAAGAGCATCAAAGAATTCAGAACCCCCAAAGCAAACCATATCATTAGGACAATCAAAGCATCAAAGAACAGAAAGCAAAACATTGCTCACCTCTTGTGTGTCCCTGCTGTTAGTCACGGGCTTGTTCTCATTATTTTGAAGCCTAATATGCTTCAAAAGAGAATTAGGCACATCCTTGACGATATGCCACTTCACAGGGAAACACCCAATCCACTTGTCCTGCTGCCAATAGTTCACCGTTTTATGAAAGTCCACTGAACCAACCATCTCAGCAAGTCCAACAAACTGCCCACTGCTGTTCACCTAAAAGAATTACAACATACACAATTCATAATCCAGTTTTCAGTTTCCTTTTCTTCAAGGAATATATTCACATCATATTAGCACCACCAATGCCTAAAATATAAACGGATACTCACAGAGAACAACAAAAACACAGGGCAGCCACTAGGCTTCCCACAGGCTTCTTGGTATGCGGCATCTAGCTTCTTATTCCCATTTGGTGTACTTGACCAGATTCCATACTTGATGCTTTTATGAACGTCATCCTCGCTGTATGATTTGATGATAAAAAACTTAGCATCTGTGTAATTCTCTGGAAAATCTTCTTTGTTGTATTGTTCCATGGATGGAGTACAAGGTACGTCAATCTCTTCCTTGCTATTAGGCATCGAATTCACAGGTGTAGCCATCGGGGTTTTCAGAGCTCCACCTGATCGGGGTCCCTTGCTCAGTTCATTGAAGCGTCCCTTATTTTGCTGATAACCGTTTTGCTGATACCCATTTTGCTGATACCCATACCTATATAAACCATTCCCATGGCTTTTAGGAACATTTCTGCTACCAACAGGTTGACAAGGATAATACCAACTAGTCTTGGAACTAGGACAGTAGCCCGAAGGATATCTAGATCCAACACCATAAGCATTTCCATAGGGACTGTAGATTTGGCTCATTACTTGCATCTTGCCCATGTATTCCGTGTTTTGACCAACTCCAGAGTTTAAGTTTTGCTGTGGCAAACCCTGCTGTGAGAGAGCAATGGGCAGGAATTACAGATTAATAACTTAAGGGAACAGAAAAAGGTAAGTCGTGCACTAGCTGCTAGGCTGATGGAGGGTATGCTTCATCCAATAAGCAAAAGCAATTTGTCTCTTTAGCGTCAAAGCACATATAGTAGTTAGTTACAGTGTCATAAGATACCGACATAAGAAAAGAAAAAAAAAAAACAAAGCACCAAAGCCCCAGCCAGATAAGATAGCAATAGAAGATAGTGGTTACTAAAGTTCTAGTAACAGAAAAAGATCAAATAAAATGAGATTTGAATACCGAGGACCCATGGAGGATTAGACAGAAAACAGAGAGTACTTATAGGCAAAGGACGAGAACAGGAAAAAGAATGGATGAGATATGAATGCCTATACGGTCATATCAAAAAGAGGATAGAAAGAATGAAATCAGAAAGAAGATAGAAAGAAGGAAAGATAAAGCAAATACAAAGAGATGGGAGGGAATTTGACAATCCAAAAGAGCTAGTACAAAATGACAGTCGGGGGTTGTTGGAGCTACCACTGAAACAGAAATTACAGTAGTTGCAACATATATAAACATTGTTATGATCATATCTCAAGATATTACACGTAACTGATGGAGGATTCAGGACCCCATCATTAATTTTATCGAAGAGCAACATTGTTACGATCATATCTCAAGATAGTACACGTAACTGATGGGGGACTCAAGACCCCATCATTAATTTTATCGAAGAGCACAAAGACAACAGCAATGTCATCCGACCAATGAGCAGGAGATTCTAACTCAAATACTCTGAGAAGAAAAAGCCGCAACTCACGTTTTTATAGTCAGCCAAATCCCAATTCATGTATCTGTAATCATTCCATTCATTAACAGATCCATCATAACCTGCAAAGAAGCAGTATCAGGTACCACTAAATCGACAGAGAACAGCAGAACTACGCAATTAAATAGGTTTTCATCAATTACTTCAAGTCCACCGTTGCATCATACAATTTTATCGAACATCAGAACCCACAAACTTTACCTCCATAGTAAGATGTGGGAGAAGCATATCCCTGGGGTGCGTAGTAGGTGCTCATAGCAGCTATGTCCAGGAAAGGAGGAGTCGGTGTCGCTCGCTCATACGGTTTGGCATAACCATTGACCATGGTGTTAGAACCAATCGACCCGAACTAAACAAAACGAATCAACAAGAAAACTTGTGTAAGCAAATTAAAAACTTCACACTCCAGAGCAGCGATAGAGACAGTAATTTATCAAATCAACAATCTATGTTTTATTACCTTCTTGCCGTGGTCCTGAACTTCGACGTTTTTGGGCTGGTAATCCAACGACAGCTTCTGCAGCAACTCTGCAGCATCTACAAGGTCATAATAAGCCAGTATACGTCAGAGATTCAGCAGTCATACATATCCCACCACACAAGAGCAAACAAATAAAGTCCTTTACTCCCTAAATCTGCGCTGACCCCTATATCCCACAAAGGAGCATCGACCTAGTAGGATAAATCTCGTAAGAAGCAACTTGCCGCAAAAAGGGACGTCGGCTACTTTTTACCGAATTCAAAATTTAAATCCGCCGTAAGACTTGCTTCACAGATCTCGCAATTTAAATAAGGTGGCTTAATCTCAAACGGCAGCGACTTCTATCCATACAAAACGATGGAACGATGAAATACGATATTACGGAGACTTCGGCTCCAGAGGAGCAGAAAGCAAGCAATAGATCGAGAAGCACGGAGCAACATGAGAAAGAAAAGAAAATTCAAGCAAGCAGTGAAGAAGTGGAGAAGCATACTGTCGGATTGAGCCGCAACAGCCGCCATGGTCAATCTGCCGTAAGGTTAGGGAAGTAAGGAGGGGAGGAGGGAAATTGAGAGAAAGCGAACGAAAGTAGAGAGAAGTCGGAGGAAAGCAGCAGCGGTCATTTAAGTAGGGAAACGGAATAAATAAGAGGATGCAAGATTCCGCGCTTTGTCGACGTGGCACGCCACGCATCCTTCGGTGACGTGTATGGCTGAGATTGTTTTGATGTGAATTTGAATTAAAACAGGAACGACGAATCTGACTTGTATTTTGCATCGTTCTCGGGAACGAGCCGTCAACATAAGATAAAGGGAGTCATCCATCTTGATTAAGGTAAAACAAAAAGCCATCTTGAATTTCCTATGCTTATTTGGAAAGAGTATTTGCATTCTAAATAATACGCGCTCCTAGTGTTAATTGTTTATGTGTTGCTCTTGGTAAGTTGTTAGTTATATGTTGTTGTAGTGAGTTAATAATAAGTGTTGATTATAATTAGTATTTATATAAGATTTTGAATTTATGATATTCAAAAATGAGAAATATATAGTAAAAATGCATAGATTCTTAACATAATAGCTTATTTTATAAGTAAAAAATACAGAATATTTAAATTTAATAACTATAATAACGACTCCACAAAAGTTATATATGTTTTTTGTTATGGAAAATATGTAAGTGTTAACTATGGGCAAGTGCACCCAGTCGGAATAGTAATAAGAGTGTCGCTCCATTAGAAAATTGAATGTCTATCTCCCTAGTTTCGGTATTCGGTAAAGAGTAATAATTAAAAGGGGTTTAGCCGGTGGCAAACTTGATGAGTCGGTTCAAGACTAATTGCAAGGTAAACAAATAAACTAAAATCAGTTTTTGATTGATTGGAAAGGAATGCACCATCGGATGATTATTATCACCTAATTTCACCCCAACTTCACTTTCCAACCCACTTCACCCAAGTTGTCTTTTAGGACTAGTGTAGTGACTTTCCAAATCATGGAAGAGTCAAATCTTACTTAACTACTTCAAACTCCCTGATCAAGTGGAGTTTGAATCACTAAGTAGCATTAATTGCAAGTCCACAATAAAAGCCTCAAATTTCACTAACTAATCAATAAAGCATAATCTAGGGTTTCTCTCTCTCTCTCTTTGGTCACACGCAGATTCGACCCTAAGTGCCGGCTGCTCCTAGTTAGGAGTGGGACAGTCCTACATGGCATTTTTTTTCTAGGTCATCTGTCTACATGGCAATATGTTATCTATACAAATGTTAATTTCCAAACAGAACTTATGCAATCCCTATCTTTCTTCCCTAACCCTCCCGACTCTCAACCCTTTCTGCTCTCTCGACCCTTTCTGCTCTCTCCCGCATCACATTTCTTCTTCTCCCTTTCTCCTCTAATCAATGTTGAATAATTACTCAACTCCACGAAGCGTCATCACTCGAACTCTCTCTTCTGCTTCTCTAATTCCACGAAGCTCGCTGGACTGTCTCCCCTGCAAATCGACGCGCTGCTCTTCGATTGCTAACCTTACCAGCGAATCTGAAATCACAACTCCTCACATATGGCTAAATCGCGTGAAGTAGTAATTCATAAGGAGTAAGTTGTTACTAGGAATAATTCATTTTTCTCATGTTACAGTTTTTACTTTTGGTTGTTCGATTTTGAAATTAGGGTTCTTAGTTCACAATCTGTATTCTCCAGTAGCATTATGGTTTTATGTTGTTAATTAGCGATTCTCAGTTACTTTAATACTCATTTTGATTCACTAATTAGTTCTACTTTAATACTCGTTTTGATTTTGCTACGTTGTTTTCTTTTGCCTTATGCTATTTTATGGTTTTGTGTTTACACAGAAAAAAGAGAAAGCTGATATAAGTATGCTACGAAGGAAGTATGCCTTCAGACTTGTTGTACATGACAAGATTTTGAGGGTTCGTGATCTTCAAACATCATTGAAGCGAAAGAAGTTTTGAAGCTATATGTACTGATCGTATAACTTCGTGGGGGGATTAACTTTTTGGGGTGGTCATACATTTTAGAACATTAGTGTTTTTGGTACAAGCTAGACAACAACATACTAGCGACTGAATGGTGTGTAATACAAAAGTTTCTAGCACACTTATTTGTTGATTCACATCTTTTGAAGGTTGCTGAAACCTTATTAGCTCAATGATACATCATATTAGCTTACTGATTCATCATTTTATCTAAATGATTCATTATTTATGTCAACACAAATCAGTTACTTCTTGATTCACCAGACGTATCAAATGATTCATTTGTAAATGTGTATGATACATCACAGACCTAAAGCAATATCTACACTAGTAAAATGAAATGATTCATCACATTAGCTTAATGATTCACCATATTAGCTAAATGATTCATTATTTATGCCAACACAAATCAGTTACTTCTTGATTCACCAGACGTATCAAATGATTCATTTGTAAATGTGTATGATACATCACAGACCTAAAGCAATATCTACACTATCGCACTCTTTTGATTCATATATTAAGTGTTACTGAATGATTCATCAAGTCAGTAAAATGAAATGATTCATCACATTAGCTTAATGATTCATCATATTAGCTAAATGATTCATTATTTATGCCAACACAAATAAGTTACTTTTTGATTCACCAGACGTATCAAATGATTCATTTGTAAATGTGTATGATACATCACAGACCTAAAGCAATATCTACACTATCGCACTCTTTTGATTCATATCTTTAAGTGTAACTGAATGTTATCTAGTCAGTAAAATGAAATGATTCATCATATTAGCTTAATGATTCATCATATTAGCTAAATGATTCATTATTTATATCAACATCTTTGTACTTCATAAAGGCTATGTATGCACTTATTTTTCTAAATCTGGGACTATGGTGACAAGTCTATCACCACCGTGCACGGGATGTGCATAAGAAACTCCTTGAGATTGTGTATCTTCATGGATACTCCCGGAAAGAATTTATAGCAGCCTTCTTTAGTACTTTGCAGCTGCAGCTTTTTTTGTCCTTGCAGCTCTTCTGTGTTTTCTTTCTGTTGCAGATTTCCATCTATAACAAATCAAATTTATTAACCAAATTCAACGATCAATCATATTGCTTCAACCATGACTGTTCTCACATTTATGTGTTTCAAGAAGCCTGAATACGTTATAGAATGAGAAACTTATAGATAAGAGGAGCCAAATCTTAGAATGTATATGTGACAACATGAAACAAGATGTAAATCAAGCATGCCATATAAATCAGTGACTCTGCATTTTTATATGATGATTCACCACTAGAATCAAATGATACATCATTTACAACAAATGATTCATTAATAGAATAACATCTTTATACTATTTATATCAGAACACGAAATCAAGTACTAGTATGTAAACAATTGAACATTGAAATTTAGAACTAACAATTTTGTCAATCAATGACAACTCTATGATGAAGCTTTAGTAAAAACAACTTTTGGGTTTCATTCACAATCGGCAGTTCAGTATGATCTGATACAATTGACCCTGCAATATCAAATGATTCATTAATATGTATAAATGATTCATTACTATGTATAAATGATTCATTAAGTTTTAAACTGTGATACATCATATATCATTCAATATATGTAAGGTCACACACAGTATATGAAGCTACACAGAACAGAAATCGATTATCATAAGCGCAAGTTCAGCGAAGATTGACGAAGATCTTCTATCGATCACCTTATGATTCAAGAAAAAACCGCAAAGACTGGCGAAAATTGAGGAACATACATATCGATTATCATAATTGTTTAAGGTGAAGGAAGATTGACGATTACCTGCATCATACACAACTCTCTGTACACCGTTCGTTCACAGCTTCTTCCATCAGGTGTCCATTGCACTTCAAGAATGATTTGCAGCTCACGAACTGATTTCGATCGATCGAATCCATCTGTTTAGTGGCAGCGAAGTGATGTTTGTTCTTTTCGATTTGGTGAAATCAATTTAGAAATCGCGCCAAGGAAGCGCCGAATGAGTCTGGGTGTTTGTTTGTGCTCTCTGCGTTGATCATTCTCTGGGATAGAAAGTGCTGACATGTAATTTTTTTCCACCGTGGCAAGTGCCTGCACCCAGTATGGAGCGGCCGTCCCGTACAATGGTGCGTCTGCTGGTCACAATCCCCAACTCAAACTCATGTGTTGTTGGAAATCTACATAAATGTCATAGATGATCAAGTAACATTAAATACACAAGAGAGAAAAAACAACTTCCGTAAATGAAGTATAGATTTCACAAGCTAGTTGAGGGATTTAGGCTGCGTTCAGTATGGCTTTTTTGTGGTAGTTTTGTGGCTGTTTTGGTTTTGTTGTTTTGGCTGATTGTTTTGTGGTAGTTTTGTTGGTTGTTTTGTGGCTGTTTTGAAAACTAGTGTTCGACAGGCGGCGGTTTCGTCTGGTTATTTTGAATAAGTTAGTTTTGTGCAGTGCATTTACCGTTTTCGGTGTTACAATTAAAAATTTTACATTACATTTTAAAACAATTTTGTTAATAAAGTTAAAATATATGTAGATATTCAATTATAGCCTTTAATTATTATTATTCTTTATTAATATTTTAGTGACAATTAATATATAATATGTATACATATTAATTTATAAATAAATTTTCTACATATATTAGGATAAATAAGGAAATAAACCATTGTATTTAGAGCAAATATATTAGATGTTATATATAAAAATAAAATTTTATGGATTATATATTAGTATTTAATATAACATTTCAAATGTATTAATATTTAAGATTATTTTAATTTTTAATGGAATAAATAATATCATTGAAATGAAAAAACAATTCTTTCTAATAGTAAAATAATTGATTGTAACCGAATATATATACAACTATCACTTATTATTTTATTATTATATATTGTTTAATTGTTGGTAAAATATTTATTTTAAACATATATTTGTAGTTAACAATATATTCTATTCAATTAAATATTACTTAATGAAATTCAAAAACATAAATTTAAATTTAATACTGGATATGCCAAGAAATGAAAAATAACGTATATTAGCATATAAAATTATTCTTTAATTATTAAGCACGCTATAAAACATATAATAACTTTGATATACTGACAAACATATAATAACTTTTATTTAATTTTGTGTCAAATTTAATATATAATATCATTTTGAAAATATAATTATAAGTATTGAAAATTTAAATTAATTTATTAAAAATGAATTTTTAAATATTAATTAATATTATTAAAATATTCTCGCCCCCATAATTACAGTTTTTTGGCTCCGCCTCTATTTACGGTATTCATTCTTTTTGCAGCATAAATTGTTGGTTGTTTTGTGCTGGTATATTTGTGGTTGTTTTGAAAATTATTGTTCGGTCCAAAATAAAAAATGACACATTTATACCACAATACCATCAATGTCCGAACGCAGCCTTAGGGTCAAATTCACATCCCAAAGTGCAAAATATGACTACTCAAACATGGAGAGAAATAAATGGAGAGAGAGATAAAAGAAGCCATTGTAGGTGGTGGAGGAGCTTGGGGAAGATGAGCTTGCTTCTTCTTCTTCTTCTTCTTCTTCTCTTCTTCTTCTTCTTCTTCTTCTTCTTCTTCTTCTTTTCTCCATCAAAATTGCCCTTCTCCCTCTGTTCTGAGTGTGGAAATGTAATGTGGAAGAAAGCCCCAAATTTGAGCAATTTATCAGTAGATTTTACGTCCGACCGACCCACCCTGGGTCGGTCCCGTGGGTCGGTCGACCCTCAGGAGATGAAGGCAAATGATTATTTTAAGTCCTGACCGACCCACTCTGGATCGGTCCGGTGGGTCGATCGATTCTAGTAGCTCCCAGAAGAGTTAGACCGACCCACCATAGGTCGGTCGGCTCTAGTGATTTGCTCTAACTTGCACGAGGCCTAGAATCTTTGTTGTGGCTCAGAATTGCTCCCCGTTTACAACGTTGAAAAGCTTGAGGGGTGGAGAATCTGTTGATGCACTTCACTAGCTCTAAAAGAACCCAAAGTATGCTCAAAATGAGCTTTTACCTATCAAGAGATCAAACTCTATAAGTTCACTATTAATCACATAAACACTCAATTAAGTGGTGAAATAGATTATGCACCAAGTAAAATGAAGGTAAATAAAGACCTTAAAATAGCATTATTTCACCACTTATCAACTCCCCCACACTTATCTATTTGCTTGTCCTCAAGCAAATTATCTAGGAACCCACAACAAGAAGGAACATTTAAAACAAGCAAGTGTTTAGATGAATTCTTGAATTCAAGTGAGCAAAATTTATGAAAAAACTTAAGAGGAGTGCAACCAACCTTCTCATGGTGATATGGGCGTGCTTAGGACAAATAAAATATAGAGTTTCAGGGTATGATCTAGAGTGCTTCTTAAAGATTATGGAACTTGGAGAACTTTTACCAGGATTAACTTCTCTCAAGAATGAGCATTGAGGAAAAAACAAACAAAAAAATAGAGATTTGCATTTGATTCACTTTTGCAACAAGAGATGAGAAGAAGATAATTTGGCATGTTGCCTTACTTTAATGAACACTCAACTCTTATTTGTTGGTTACCTATGGTGTCTCTCAATTTCCTTTCTAAAAAAATACACAAGGAAGCACCCCTTAACAATCCCTAGATGAGAATATAGAAAGAACCCCTGAGCAATAAAAAACCACCAAGATTGGGATTTCTGGTTGCACCATAAATAAATGCTCCTCAAAAGAGTACTTTTGAAAATTTTGGTAGAAAATTCCAAGAATTCATGGAAAAACTTGCTTTCTGTAAGTGTAACTTCTACATGGAAGCTATAGATATGCATAAGGAAAATGAGCAGTATGCCAAAAAGAAAAGGTTGTTTCCCCGACACTTGAATGGGACAATGTCCTCATTGTTCAAAGCAAAGCTCAATGGAAAACAAACAGAAAACCTTTTCGAAGCACTAAGCATAGAGTAGACAAAAGTGTAATGCATTGTTTAAATGTTAAGGAGTTAGAGAATTAGTATTCCCCTGGGCAGGTTTCCCCCACACTGATAGTGTCCGGGGTCATTGAAGTGCAAGCTTCGACTATGAAGAGTCGGAGACCCTAGGAAAAATTGGCAAGAGTTTCTCTTGCATTTGCCCGAACTCATCCTTGAGGAGTTCTTGTTTTCAGTGTGTATATATCTACAATGCATAGCTAAAAAGAACTAGGCGCAAAAGTGATTATGAAGAATACGCAAAAAAGCCCGGATTAGTAACCAAAAGGGGACTCATGGATGGGTCCCAAACCATAATATTCAGAAGTGCAGTAAAGAATGTACAAGAGTTAAAAATAACATACTACAAAGCAAGAGTGGGAAATTTAAATGACAAAAATCTAAATGAGAGTCAAACAAAATAAAAAGAGTGTAGAAGAACAATAGTCATGCCAACATCGGGCAAGGAAGTGCTACTGGGGAGGGGGACCGCCACGCGCCATGTACTCTCGGAGGGACTAGATCTGGGCCTCCATCAAGCGCTAGTGCTCCTCCAGTCGGCGTTGATGCTTAGCCATCTAGCGCTAGTGCTCGGTCACCTGGCACTGATAGGCCTCAAACTGCTCCTGGGACACAACCCCGGTCGGTGGAGGAGGAGGGAGGAGCAGTAGTGGAGTGGCCTGAGTAGCAACACCCGAGGAGGACGACTCCCCGTTGCTCTGAGTGTCTCTCTTCCGCCAGCCAGCCTCGGTGGGAGTGAAGCCCATCCTCCGTATAGTGTAGTCACTAATAAGCTCCATGGGAGGGCTGGTGAGCAGTCCGTCGGTGAGCACCCTCAGCTGAGCGATCTGTCTCTGGATGAAGAAGGGGAGGCCCAAGTGCTGGGTATCCTTCTTAGCGATGATGTGCACTAGATGCTTGTACATGAGACCAGATAGAGACATCGGTGCATCAGTGTCTGGAGCCACCATATAGTCCATCAGAAAGCAATCGGTGGCGTTAAGGTCCTTGTTGTCGCGCGGTAAGATGTTATGGCGGATCAACGCCAGCACGACCTCTTAACCGGATTTGTGACCATGTTCACAGTCATAGTGACTCGAACATCTATCCCGGTCTGGTTCTTCTTTCTGCGCTGGACCGGTAGGGTGGATAAGTAGTGCCTCCTATGGTCATTGAGCTCGCTAGGCTCAATCCAGTGCCGGTAGTCCATATCAGCTCATGGCAGCCCGAGGAAGGTGTTGAAGGAGGCCTGCGTAATGGTGACCCATCTACCACTGACGACCGATGTGATTTGTCGCTTGCCCGAGGGTACGGTGGTATTAGTGTAGAATTCCTTGATTTCATTTGGGTACTACTGGCCACACATGCTCAGAATGCAGCTCCAGTAGATGCAGTCAAGCTGGGCGCGGAGCTGGAGCATGTCGACGAGGGCGGGATCCACTGTCCTCTCCCGCACTATCTCTCGGCAGCGAGGGCATTGTACCAGGTTCGGGCATCTTCGCTGATGAAGATACAATCAATGAGACCGACATTGTCGTCTTACCTCCTTGCTATGCAGTGATTTCTGTGGGCCATTGTTCTGCAAAAAGAAGAATGAAATAGGAAAAACAAAAGAAGAAGGAACAAATAGCAAACATTGGAGATTTAGAGCAAAATGAGAAAGACAATAAGCATTTAGGCAAAGAGTAAGCATTAGGCACATTGGAGAGCAAAAGAAACAACATTTTTCTAGAAAATTGTTTGCATAGTCTCCACCATTTTTCTTCTCTTCGCCGTTCTAAAAACCCCCACAAAACTAACCCGAAGGTTGGCATTCAAATATTCCATCATCCCAAGAACACATTGCTCCCAAGTAGTTCAAATCTCACTAAGCAATTCAAAAATTCACCCATTTAAGCACATTGTGAGTTACCTCCATGTTCAACTATGCTAGCACACTACCTTAGCCATTTTAACAATATATTGTGCCCACTACATGCATGATAAGCCTCAGACTTATCATGTTTTAGTATATATAATTATAATATTATTAGCCAAATTAAGGTTAGAATAATTAATATTTATGCTATATTATGTATTAAGTCTATTATTTGTTCAGATTGATGTTTTTATATATTTTTCCGTGCAAGGAAACATTTCTGACCAAATTACCGGACATAAGGCCAGATAACACCTGCACGGCACAAGCATAGAGCAGAAAAGGATGCTCTGCCGGGTATGATGTCGAGTATTTCCAATCCGGCACACATGTGAAAAGTCGCCTCTGTTGACCAGACGATGGCAGTTAATGACTGTTGCCAAACCAACCTATGCCGGGTATGGTGCCGGATATATCTTGTCCGGCACAGGTACCTTTTCGCGCAGATTCGGTGGTTTCGACCGTTAGCAGTTGGGCACATGTTTATTTTATGCCGGATTTCTTTCACCCGGCATTCTATCCGGCATAAGGAGTTTTGTTGCCTATAAATAGGTCGAGGGGCTACACTTTTCCAGACACTTCAACACCCCTATACACTCCATTCACATTTCCATTTCCGCACTCCTCCAAGGTGTTGGTGTCCAAGGAAGTTCTATGCAACTTTCCACGCGATGAGAAGAAATCCATGGCGGGTTAAGGCTACATCCAATTTTCTTATCTCCTGTGTATTCTCTCTCTTGATCTTTGTGGATGATGGAGTAGGAATTCCTTGTTAGTTCTTTGGTTAGGGAATGAAACTCTCTTTGTAAACAATGTGTTCTTCTTAATATAATTTCAAGTTTATTAAGAGTAAGGTTCTTATTGCAAGAGAATCGGTTGATCTCTTATTCTCTTCATGCAAATTTTACTTGAGGAGGATAAATCCAAAAGTAGAATAGGTTAGACTCTCTTAATGGTCTTCCTACTCTCTTCTTATGAATTAAGAGTTAGTAGTAAGAGTGAGAATTATCCCATCTTTCCCATTACCTTGTTCATTTCGTGGCATGACATATGCTCGATTTGTTAATAGGTAATGAGTCTTCTGTTTTCAATTCGGAAACTGGAATTAGAATACGCATATTGACTATGCCGGATGCACTGCCGGGTGGCCGTTGTCCGGCATATTCAACGTCTTTGAATATGTCGTGCATCTGGTATCCGGCAGGACACCCGGCGCATTCAATTGTTGGTTAATTCGAAGGCTTGTGTTTATGTTTCGGGTTCATATTGATACTGAGATGGTTTTACGCCCTGAATCAAGGATAATCTCATTGTATTTACCACTTAGTTTAGTTAGTTTTAATTAGGATTAAAAAGTATTTCACATTCCCCCCTTTTATTATAGAATAGGTTATTACCGGATTAGGACTAGTTTTCTATAAGTCCCTTGGGTTCGATACTATCGGTCGTAATATATTTACACTATACTCCGACCGGGTTTTATTTGCTACCCGTAGAAGAGTTGTAGGATTAGTTTATTATTTTATTCATTTTGTGTATAGTTTTTCCTTACAATTTTCCTATTAGCAAAATGGCCCCACAGTAATCGCCCTATTCTTTATTCTTTCTTTTTTTACTTTATTACGTTCATTTCTTTTTATCTAGTTGAATATGCCGTAGTAACGCCGGACAACAGAAGTCCGGCATAAGCAGTGGATGTACCATGCTGGACTGGAGTGCGCCGGCATTGGATCCGGCATGTTCTCAATTTTGATTTTATTTTTAGTTAAATTCCATATTTATTTACATAAATTGTTATTTTATTTATGTACCTTTGTTTTTAATCAATTATTGATTATTTTGACTCAATCTTTTAACTTAAAATGCCTACTCTTTTTTTTGTATATGTACAACTAAACTGCTGCAGGTTGAGCCAATGCCGTTCAAGAAGCCGGGTATGTGATTTCCGGCCTACAAAAAAAAATTTTGTGCCGGGTTGCAGTTACCCGGCAAAACGCCCGACACGTAGCGGATACAGAAAGAGACATTCCAGGGAGATATGCCGTGCTGATGGCCGGGTAACTTATACCCGGCATCATAAAAATCCATGTGCCGAACATAGAATACACGACAAGCAACCTGGCACGTCGTGAAATTTCAAAAAAATATAACCGTGTAAGTCTATCTCTCTCACCCATTCTACCCTACCACTTACCGTGCCGCACAACCCAGAGCACACACCCCACACTTCCGCCCAGATCTTCAAAACTAGTCTAGACCACCAGAACACGCGACCAAGACGCTAAGCTCCTCCTACTGCACCAGGATCTGCACTTGCAACAACACAGTAGTCTACAAATCGAACAAGTTCCTTAGAGTTCTTGTGTCGAATTTCGATTTTCTCATTTTACTATTGTTTCTATGCGTTTTTTTGTATTCATAAACTGCATTAGAGGAGCCTAAGACTTGTTTTAGTTGATTTCTACAAGATTTGTGAGGTTCTGTGCATTTTCTGCAAATCTGGGTTCGACCATGCACATGCCGGATGAATGTGCCGGACCTCCCTGTCCGCCATGATAAAAGAATTGAATGTGCCGGGTAGATCCTGTCCGGCATCCTGCCCGGCACGCCTGTCTGAATAATTATTCTTTGCTCTTTATAACTCTGACTTCTGAACTAATACCTAGGATAGTGTGGTGTCATAAACTTTGGGATTAAACATCTCATTTACAACGATGTAGTACCTCTTGTGACTCCAGATTTTTCAGGATTTATAACTCTCATAAACTAATGAGCTAACATTTTCGGGTTATCTGTGGTATCTTCTTTTGCTCTTTTCTTATAGATGCCTCGCAGAAGAGCCACCACCCCTCCACGCGCTTCATGTTTTGACTCAGAGGAGGATGAGCTATTTGAGCAGGCTGATGCAGCCCTCGCCGACTCTACTACAGAGGAGGAGAAGGCTCCTCCTGTACCTGCGCCACCTCGTCGATCTACCAGACGGGCAGGCAAGGAGCCAGCCTCCAGCAGTGTCCGCATCGCCTCCAGCCAGAAATACAGGGCTGGCAAGAAAAGAGAGGCATCTCTAGAGATTCAGAGTGGCCCTGGATCCACTTCTTCTGCTCCTGAGCAACTGACTTTTGGTACGCCTCTCCCTCTCCTCCTCGTATTCCTGATGTACCTACCTTTGATGAGGAAGGATTCGTAAATCCTTCTGCTGCTCAGTACTTTCATCAGTCCAAGATGAAAGGTAAGTGGGTACGGGAGAGGCGAGTGCATCCTGAGGTCTGCTTACTATCTGCGATTTCAGAGCTCTTCGAACGACATGGTTGGTTGGGGATCTTAGACATTGGCCATGGACACTTTTACCCCGGGTTAGTGCGTGAGTTTTACACCAACTCCGAGTACCGTGGGGTCCCCCAGACGTCAGGAGTTCTGATTCGCTCATTTGTATCTACACGTTGTATCATTATTACTCTAGAGAGCATCGCTCAGATATTGGGCATCGACACTGATCCTCGCCAGCGGTCCTTCAGCCGATAGACTCTTGCAGACACTCATACCGCTACCCGCTCTCGATTTGGATCACGCACCCGCTATATGGACAAAGCTCATAGTAAGGAGCGAAGCGTGATCCTCCTGACCTACATCACGATCTCCAGTTGCGTGTGGCCATGGAGATTATCCGCCATAACATTCTGTCGTGCAAGCATGACGAGCTGAATGATATGGACTGCGCTTTGCTATAGTACCTTGTCGGGCAAGCTCAGGGAGTAGTTGACTCATGGTTCCCGGTCCAGAGATTGATGTTCACACAGTTGATCCGCGCCATCATGCATCGAGAGGGACAGCGCCCCATCTTCCGCATGGTCATTCACCAGCATATTATGCAGACGATAGGGGAGACTCAGATTCCTATAGGCTTACATTTTCAGCCCGAGTCTGCCCCTATTGATCGTGCTCTCATTTGACGCTGGTGGTTCAGAGAGTCACCCTCAGGGGAGTTCCTTTATGTTCCCTCAGATCAGAGGTCTCGGACCCCTACTGCTTAGGACTACCCCAGTTATCAGGGGGAGGGTACTCAGCTATTACTAGCTCTACCACCTCCGATCTCCACCGCACCGCCTCCTACCTCTACTTTAGATGCAGACCCTAGAGTGGCTGCAGAGCTCGATCACTTCCGTCAGGAGCTCCAGCAGCAGCGCCACTCTATGGAGGCCTTCCAAACCGCTCAGCAGGCCGCGTGGGGTGATTTTGATTCCTTCCGGCAGAGTTATGAGGGTATGCGCTGAAATACCCCGTAATTAAAAACAGTGATTAATTAGGCTAATTATAATTTTAAAGACTTAATTACACTTAAATAAATATGAGGGAACAAATCCCGAAGAAAACGGACTCTTAAAATGGGTTAAAAGCATAAACGAACCTTAAAGCGCGCTTTTCGAGAAAACCGGGAAAACGCGACTTTAAGCGGGTCAAATAGACTTGTAACAATTTTGGTCAACTAAATAGTCACTAATAAATATTAGTGGAACTTTAGAACCAATTAAATTAATTAAACGAGAAAATTCCGGAAAACGGGTTCCGGTTAGTAAAAACCGTAACAACCGGGAAGTTGTGGGGTGAAAGTGTAAATAAACAAAGTTAGTGTGTCCACTTTGCAAATAAAAAGCAAAATTTTATTGTGTGTGTGTAAGGGGGCGGCCAGCTCTCTCTCACACCCTCTTAATTCCCCTCTTATTTGCTAAAAGACAAACCTATTAAGTAAAAAGCAAAAAAAATATACACCCTCTCTCCTACTCCCCCTCTCTCTCACACGGTTTCCCTCCCTCTCTATTTCTCTCCTTCTTCCTTGAGCACTCCCATGGCGATTTGAAAGAACCCCCACCAGCCCTCACCTTCTCTCCTCTCTTTGAGCACTCAAACCTTCTCCAAACTCAACAAAAAGTATACCATTGGAATCCCCTTGCAAAGGAGAACACTTTCCTCCTTTCAAAAATCCAAAAACTCCATTTTTGTTTTTATGGGTGGAGGCCATTTGAAGATTCAAGTCCACCATTAGAAGCACCTTCACCTCCTATCATCTTGAGGTAAAAAGAAATTCGAAAATCCATCATTTCTAGCCCTTGTTTGCCTTATAAGAATTTCCATATTTTGAACTCTTGGTTCTTCTTGCTCCAGCCGATTTTGGCTTCTATTTTGGGCTAGGAATCTTGTTCTCTTGCTAGTCAAGAACTTCATTCATCCATTGGAAGGTAACACTCTTTTCTAAACCCTAAAACCTAAATTCTAGGGTTAGTATAAAATGAATACTAAGTAGTTGTGTGTATTGGTATGGGGTGCTGTAGCATTGCCCATTCCTTGAGCAAAAACCGAGAACAAGGAGAAGAAAGAGGAAAAGAAGAGAAGGAAAGGAAAGAAAGGAAAGCTAGCAAAACAAGGTAATTGTGTTTACCTTGAACTAGTTTTGTATGTAGTATTGTAACAGATTTTGAGAAGTAAAATAAGTAATGTATGTAGTATGAGTAGTAGTAATGTGGTAGTGTATTGGAGAAGAGAATAAAACAGTTTTGAAGCCTTTTAAAAGATGTTTAAAAGCTTGGGTAAACCTTGGGTAGTGAATGCGTATGTGCAGGAATTTTTATGGTGTTGTAGTGGAGTTGAAATGTGAGTAAAATGCATTGTATAAACAGGTTGTGTGAATGAGCATATTGTGAGCTGAAATAGTGTGTGAGCAAAGTAAGAATTATAGGGGAGACTATGTCCAATTTTGCCTAGGAATGAGAGGACTTAGGTGTGAAAGATGAAGGAATAACCTAGACAATAACTAGGTGTATTTGGAGAGTGTAATGAGAGTAGTGTAGTATCTTTAAACAGATTTGAAAAAGGTTTAGGTAATGTGAAGAAATAGGATGTAAAGTAATGTATTTTGAATGCTAGGAGTAGCATTAGTTGAGGGAGTAATGGAGGATGGAAGTTGAGGGAAAAATCTGTAGCATAAGGGAGAAAACAAAATCTGTAGAATTGGTGGGAGCAAAAACTAGTATAAGTGTTGGATAATGATGAGAATGTGTAAGTGAATGTAGGGATTGAGTATAAGTTTGGTGGATGAACTAGGGTGATTTAGAGGGCTTAATTAGTGCTAAATCATGTGGGGAAGTATTGGTAAGATTGGGGAAATAGGTAAAGAAACCAACTGAAAACAGATTTTTAAACTGAAGTACTGGGCCGGACCGGACTTGCGACCGGACTTGCAAGTTCGGTCGAGCCCAGAATCACAAGGACGGGAACCTTCTGGAATGGACCGGACTTGCGACCGGACTTGCAAGTTCGGTCGAACCAGAAAAATTCTCCCGTCTGAAACCTTCTGGAATAGACCGAACTTGCGACCGGACATGCAAGTTCGGTCGGACCAGGAAATTTTCCCGTAATGAGAGCTACTGGAATGGACCGGACTTGCAACCGGACTTGCAAGTTCGGTCGAGTAAAAAAAATAATATTTTTATTATATGATTATAGTAATCATGTGTATGTATATATATGCCTATACACATATATATGTAGATGTAAGTAGTAATACACCATTAATGAAGGTAATAATGGTAAGAAAGTAAAGACAGGAGTAAGGAAACAAGTTTAAGAAGTAATAAGGAAGAGAATGGTTTTATAATCAAGTATGAATGTGAAGGACTAGCATGTATACATTAAGAGTATTAATGTAGGAATAAGTTGGGTCAATAATAGATCATTGATCATACGACTTCATATATGTATAGGAATCCATTAGTTGAGCTCCAAAGGCACCGGTAGTGCGAATACGACGGTGAACGGTATGATTTCTTCATGCCCTGTATCCTAACTTGGTTACCCCGATTTGTGTGCTTATGTGATCACCAATAAGATAAATGCACGAACCAGACTTTTATTGCACTTAGCTGTGTTTGAACTATTTTGTTCTTGTGTATCTCCTTGAACATTTAGTTTGTATAATTCATGAAATGCATGAATGGAAATGAAGAGTATGTGTAAGTAATGTGTACTTGTGTATTGTATGGATGTATGGAAGTGAAGTACTGACTTCTACTAATTCCTAACAATCTAACTCCTAACATGAGTAATGAGTAAAAGGAATGAGTAAAAGTCCGATATAGTTTCGGCCACGCGTGAGGATAAGGAAACACAAGAGGTTGGATCCGAATCCTGGCTGTAATCTTTTCCATGGACCAAATCCCTTGAATGGGCAGCATCCTGGATTAGTGGGCCACCCTAAAGCCCGGTGGTGGGATGTAGTAATCCCTGCCCGGAGGTCATATCGGCTTGACTTGAGTAAAGTATGTAAGAAGCAAGTATTGTATGTGTATCGGTCTTGACTATTGTAAGTCATTGACCTTGAGTAAAAGAGCATTGAACACCCGATTAACCCGGGTGTGTAATGAAGCTAACATGACTTCTGTATGGAATGGAGAATTGTATCTCCGCAATGCGGTGAGTAGACGATAAGTGTGAACGATTGACTTGTAACGTCTTCCATGTATGTATTGAATGTATGTATGCGTGCCTTGTGAATTGAATGTATTGAATTTGTATTGTATGAAGCATGTATGTATGTATGAATGAAACAAACCACATGTACTCGACCAAGTAGTTGGCGTACCCTCGCTAGTACGCGGGGTATGCGGTTATCATATTCAGCGTAAGCTGACCCCCTAGGGGGAATGTTTTTATTCTACAGGTACCGCGAGGCGTGATGGTAGAGTAAGGACCGGATGTGATTCTTTTTGGTATAGTTAGTAGATTTGGATGGTGTACCGAGTTGTACACGGCTAAGGCCTTTTGAGTAGCCGGTGTACCATGTGGTACACCTTTTTGGATAATGAATTCATGATTGGATAGAACGGAGTAAGTGTACAAACTCTTGATTTTTGGGAAGTAGTATTGGAATGTAATTCGTATAATTGGATACTCGGTAATCAAATGTATGTAAGTATTTGGTATTGTAAAGTAAGTAGTATGTATTCAGTTATTCTAATCGTCAGACCGACACGGTAAGTAGTAGTAGCCTTGTTAGCCTTGGATGGCTAACGGCGTTGTATCACCCGCCGGGAGTAAGTAAGTATTCCGCTGCGAGTAAGGTAATTATGGGAATGATTAGAGGATAATGGAAGGATTAGCGGTAGGGGTGTTACATGCGCACAGAGTTGACTACCAGAGTAGACTCTGTTGTGCAGTAGCAGTCTGAGGTTGGGCAGAGACAGGAGGCGTTTGAGGAGCGTATATCTCAGCACCAGGATGAGCAGGAGAGGCGGGTTGATGATCGTCTCATGTTGGTTGTGGATCAGATGAACAAGTCAATGGCGGCCGACAGAAAGAAGGCGAGAAAGGAGATAAAGCAGAGGGTATCTTGTTCCATAGTTGCTTTGGTTAAGAGTCTTCTACGTCAGGACAAGGAAAAGAGGAAGGCACGTCGAGAGGCGAAGAAGAAGGGGCTCCCTACCCCAAGCTCTTCTAGCCTTTCTGATGTTCCTGACGCTTCCTCTGATTCTTCTTCAGATTCTCCACCACCATTCTCCTCCACGCAGGTAGCAGTTCATTAGTTCTTTCTCTCTTTCTTTGTTTATTTTACTTATTTTTATTCCATTTCCTTCTATTTTCCTTTTGTCTTCCTTTTAGTTTATTTGCTTTTATTATTCTTGTATGCCTAATGGATTCTCATTTAACTCTCTCTTATATATATGGAAGCTGTGTACTTTTGGGAGTTTTTTGTTACAGTTGCCTTTATTTTAGTTGGCTAATGCTGTGACAATTTTGATTCCTCGGCTCACCACAAGTGTAGGGCATTTCTGCCCTCATTCTTACAAAGAGGGAGTATTTTTTTTCTTTATATCATTCTTTTGTTTATTTTATTTTTACAACATTCTTTAATTCTTTTAATTTTTTATTCTTTATTCTTTTTGAAACACTGGGGACAGTGTTCCTACCAAGTGTAGGGTAGGGGTCCCCCCTTAAAAAAATTAGGGAAAATTACATGCCCCACCCATGACGTTTAACAAAATTTCACATTCCATCCACGTGGTTTCAAAAATTACTTTCCCCACCCATGTGGTTTCCCCCGTTTTACATCCAAGAACTTTTTTAATTTTGGTTCAATTCAAAAGATGCTTAAACGTTGTCCAAAATTGATGAAACTTTACATGGATGATGCCAAAGTGATAAACTTTGATCTTATGTCAAATCTGAAGTTTTTTAAGCTTAAATGTGTCCCATGGGACCCAATGAAACATGTGACATATTCATTAGGTCCCACATGTCACATTTAAGCTTAAAAAACTTTAGATTTCTCACTAAACCAAAATATAACACTTTAGCATCGTCTATGTAAAATTTCATCAACTTCGGACAACGTTTAAGCATCTTTTGAATTGAACAGAAATTAGAAAAGTTGCTGGATGTAAAACAGGGGAAACCACATGGGTGGGGAAAGTAATTTTTAAAACCACGTGGGTGGATTGTGAAATTTCGTCAAACGTCATGGGTGGGGTATGTAATTTTCCCAAAAAATTATTTTTGCTAAAACTACTTAGTATCTAAATAATATGTTATAAGCTGAGATTTTATCAATGTTCTACTAAGCTTTTGCATGTCGTTGGCAACATAAGAGTAGAAAAGGATGAAAGCTTGTTCTCTCAAGAGGTAACCTTTCTAATGACTTGTAGATTCTTGTTTTAACTTCTTGATTCTCTTTATTAACATGAGTATATGACCTTACTCCTATTTCTATCTCTTATTTACTTCTAGGTAATATTTTCTTTTCTTTTTCAAAATGGTGAGAATTCTTTTGGGTGAAAATCTTAAAAAGGGTTTTGTGGAAAAAAGAAAGAAGAAGAAGAAGAAGAAAAAAAGAAGAAAAAAGAAAAAAAATCTTCTTCCAAAGGAAAAGCATTATATTCCTTGAGGTTACAAAAAAAACTAAAAAAAGAAAAAAAAAAGAAAAAGTGCCTCAGAATAAAAGCAAGAAACGAGAGTTTTTCCTTTTGTTTTTCTCCTAAATTCCCCGTTCTTCAATGCAAAAAAAATCATGGTTGATTCAGAAACCCTTGCAAAATAGGGCTGAACACATAAAAACCATCGATGAGTGTCTTGGCCACATTCAGAAACTCTTGAAAAATAGAATTGAATGATGGAAACCGGAAAAAGGAGAGATTACAAAATCCCTTATGCAAAATAGCCCAAAAGTTTTTGATCGGTTTTGAAATTCTTTATTTTTATACCCATTAGTATGTTTTTGATAGATAAGGAAGATTAAGTGATACTTATGAAATAGAGTCAAATAGTTGAAAATGTTTATCTAATTGTCCTTCTAGAGATTATCTGTTTGGTGCATAAGCAGTTACTCTTTTCTAATTTAATTTTGCTCGAGGACTAGCAAAAGGTAAGTGTAGAGCCTTGATAAGCCTCAGACTTATCATGTTTTAGTATATATAATTATAAGATTATTAGCCAAATTAAGGTTAGAATAATTAATATTTATGTTATATTATGTATTAAGTCTATTATTTGTTCAGATTGATGTTTTTATATATTTTTCCGTGCAAGGAAACATTTCTGACCAAACTGCCGGACATAAGGCCGGATAACACCTGCACGGCACAAGCATGGAGCAGGAAAGGATGCTCTGCCGGGTATGATGCCGGGTATTTCCAATCCGGCACACATGTGAAAAGTCGCCTCGGTTGACCAGACGATGGCAGTTAATGACCGTTGCCAAACCAACCTATGTAGGGTATGGTGCCGGACATATCTTGTCCGGCACAGGTACCTTTTCGCGCAGATTCGACAGTTTTGACCGTTAGTAGTTGGGCACGTGTTTATTTTATGCCGGATTTCTTTCACCCGGCATTCTATCCGGCACAAGGAGTTTTGTTGCCTATAAATAGGTCGAGGGGCTACACTTTTCTAGACACTTCAACATCACATTATACTCCATTCACACACTATTTCCGCCCCACTCCATTGTTGGTGCCCAAGGAATTTCTGCAGATCCATCCACGCAAAGAGAAGAAGAAGACCTTGTCGGGTAAAGGCTATGAACATCTCCTTCTCCCCCTTTGTATTCTCTTTTTATAATGCTGTGGATGGTGATGTATAATTCCTTGTTAGTTCGTTGGTTAGGGATGAATTTCCTTGTAAAACTCTTATGATCATATATGGAATTTACGAGTTTCTTAACCCGAGTTCTAGTCTCCTTACAAGTAGAATGAATTAGCTATTTATTCTCTTATCTCTAAGTTCTACTTAAAGCTTTCAAAAGCAAGAGTAGAATAGGTTAGGACTTTGGTGATCTTTAATATTGTTTTTCTGAAAAGTGGGCAACAAATGCTAAGGTTTAGGATTAATCTCTTATTTCCGCATTATTCTGTTTGTATTCGCGGAATTAGCTATGCACGATACAAGTATGGATATTGAGTTCCTTTATTCAGATCTGATTCTGGAAGTGGTATTTACGTAATGAACGATGCCGGATGTAGTGCCGGATGGAAGTTGTCCAACACATTCAAAGGCCTTGACTATGCCAGGTATCCAAGGTCCGGCATGTCACCCGACATATTCATTTTGCGGGAAACAAATCCTTTTTGAGACTTGCCATCCTCGATCCTTGATCATATGAAATTATTACATTGATAATTGGCCCTAGTCAAGGAAAATTAGTTTATTTAGTTAGTAGTTTTTAGATTAATTGTTATTTACATTCCCCCATGTTTAGAATAGGCTTTTGCCCGGATTAGAACTAGTTTTCTATAAGTCCCTTGGGTTCGATACTCTCGGTCGTAATATATTTACACTATACTCCGACCGGGTTTTATTTGCTACCTATAGTAGAGTTGTAGGATTAGTTTATTATTTTATTCTTTTTGTATATAGTTTTCCCCTACAATTTTCCTATTAGCAAACTGGCGCACCTTGGGGCCCCCCAGACGTCAGGAGTTCTGATTCGCTCATTTGTATCTACACGTTGTATCATTATTACTCCAGAGAGCATCGCACAGATCTTGGGCATCGGCACTGATCCTCGCCAGCGGTCCTTCAGCCGACAGACTCTTGCAGACGCTCATTCCGCTATCCGCTCTCTATTTGAATCACGCACCCGCTATATGGACAGAGCTCATACTAAGGAGCGAAGCGTGATCCCCCTGAGCTACATCACCGATCTCCAGTTACGTGTGGCCATGAAGATTATCCGATATAACATTCAGCCGTGCAAGCATGACGAGCTGAATGATATGGACTGCGCTTTGCTACAGTACCTTCTCGGGCCAGCTCAGGGAGCAGTTGACTCATGGTTCCCGGTCCAGAGATTGATGTTCGCACAGTTGATCCGCGCTATCATGCATCGAGAGGGACAGCGCCCCATCTTCCCCATGCTCATTCACCAGCATATTATGCAGACGATAGGGGAGACTCAGATTCCTAGAGGCTTACATTTTCAGCCCGAGTCTGCCCCTATTGATCGTGCTCTCATTCGACACTAGTGGTTCAGAGAGTCACCCTCAGGGGAGTTCCTTTATGTTCCCCCAGATCAGAGGTCCCGGACCCCTACTGCTCAGGACTACCCCAGTTATTAGGGGGAGGGTACTCAGCTATTACTGCCTCCACCACCTCCGATCTCCACCACACCGCCTCCTACCTCTACTTCAGATGCAGACCCTAGAGTGGCTGCAGAGCTTGATCACTTCCGTTAGGAGCTCTAGCAGCAGCGCCACTCTATGGAGGCCTTCCAGGCCGCGTAGGGTGATTTTGATTCCTTTCGGTAGAGTTATGAGGGTATGCGCACAGAGTTGACTACCAGAGTAGACTCTGTTGTGCAGCAGCAGTCTGAGGTTGGGCAGAGACAGGAGGCGTTTGAGGAGCGTATATCTCAGCGCCAGGATGAGCAGGAGAGGCGGGTTGATGATCGTCTCATGTTGGCTGTGGATCAAATGAACAAGTCAATGGTGGTCGACAGAAAGAAGGCGAGAAATGAGATGAAGCAGAGGGTATCTTGTTCCATAGCTGCTTTGGTTAAGAGTCTTCTATGTCGGGACAAGGAGAAGAGGAAGGCGCATCGAGAGGCGAAGAAGAAGGGGCTCCCTACCCCTAGCTCTTCTAGCCTTTATGATGTTCCAGATGCTTCCCCTGATTCTTCTTCAGATTCTCCACCACCATCCTCCTCCACGTAGGCAACAGTTCATTAGTTCTTTCTCTCTTTCTTTCTTTGTTTATTTTATTTATTTTTATTCCATTTCCTTCTATTTTCCCTTTGTCTTCCTTTTAGTTTATTTGCTTTTATTATTCTTGTATACCTAATGGATTCTCATTTAACTCTCTCTTATATATATGGAAGCTGTGTACTTTTGGGAGTTTTTTGTTAAATTTGCCTTTATTTTAGTTGGCTAATGCTGTGACAATTTTGATTCCTCGGCTCACCACAAGTGTAGGGCATTTCTGCCCTCATTCTTCCAAAGAGGGAGTATTTTTTTCTTTATATCATTCTTTTGTTTATTTTATTTTTACAACATTCTTTAATTCTTTTAATTTTTTATTCTTTATTCTTTTTGAAACACTGGGGACAGTGTTCCTGCCAAGTGTAGGGCAGGGGCCCCCCCTTAAAATTTTTTTTTTTGCTAAAACTACTTAGAATCTAAATAATATGTTATAAGTTGAGATTTTATCAATGTTCTACTAAGCTTTTGCATGTCGTTGGCAACGTAAGAGTAGAAAAGGATGAAAGCTTGTTCTCTCAAGAGGTAACCTTTCTAATGACTTGTAGATTCTTGTTTTTAACTTCTTGATTCTCTTTATTAACATGAGTATATGACCTTACTCCTATTTCTATCTTTTATTTACTTTTGGGTAATATTTTCTTTTCTTTTTCAAAATGGTGAGAATTCTTTTGGGTGAAAATCTTAAAAAGGGTTTTGTGAAAAAAGAAAGAAGAAGAAGAAGAAAAAAAAAGAAGAAAAAAGAAAAAAAATCTTCTTCCAAAGGAAAAGCATTATATTCCTTGAGTACAAAAAAATAAAAAACTAAAAAAGAAAAAAAGAAAAGAAAAAGTGCCTCAGAATAAAAGCAAGAAACGAGAGTTTTTCCTTTTGTTTTTCTCCTAAATTCCCCGTTCTTCAATGCAAAAAAAATCATGGTTGATTCAGAAACCCTTGCAAAATAGGGCTGAACACATAAAAACCATCGATGAGTGGCCACATTCAGAAACTCTTGAAAAATAGAGCTGAATGATGGAAACCGGAAAAAGGAGAGATTACAAAAACCCTTATGCAAAATAGCCCAAAAGTTTTTGATCGGTTTTGAATTCTTTATTTTTATACCCATTAGTGTGTTTTTGATAGATAAGGAAGATTAAGTGATACTTATGAAATAGAGTCAAATAGTTGAAAATGTCTATCTAATTGTCCTTCTAGAGATTATCTGTTTGGTGCATAAGCAGTTACTCTTTTCTAATTTAATTTTGCTCGAGGACTAGCAAAAGGTAAGTGTAGGGCCTTGATAAGCCTCAGACTTATCATGTTTTAATATATATAATTATAAGATTATTAGCCAAATTAAGGTTAGAATAATTAATATTTATGCTATATTATGTATTAAGTCTATTATTTGTTCAGATTGATGTTTTTATATATTTTTCCATGCAAGGAAACATTTCCGACCAAACTGCCGGACATAAGGCCAGATAACACCTACACGGCACAAGCATGGAGCAGAAAAGGATGCTCTGCTGGGTATGATGTCGAGTATTTCCATTCCGGCACACATGTGAAAAGTCACCTCGGTTGACCAGACGATGGCAGTTAATGACTGTTGCCAAACCAACCTATGCTGGGTATGGTGTCGGACATATCTTGTCCGGCACAGGTACCTTTTCACGTAGATTCGGCGGTTTCGACCGTTAACAGTTGGGCACGTGTTTATTTTATGCCGGATTTCTTTCACCCGGCATTCTATCCGGCACAAGGAGTTTTGTTGCCTATAAATAGGTCGAGGGGCTACACTTTTTCAGGCACTTCAACACCCCTATACACTCCATTCACATTTCCATTTCCGCACTCCTCCAAGGTGTTGGTGTCCAAGGAAGTTCTATGCAACTTTCCACGCGATGAGAAGAAATCCATGGCGGGTTAAGGCTACATCCAATTTTCTTATCTCCTATGTATTCTCTCTCTTGATCTTTGTGGATGGTGGAGTAGGAATTCCTTGTTAGTTTTTTGGTTAGGGAATGAAACTCTCTTTGTAAATAATGTGTTCTTCTTAATATAATTTCAAGTTTATTAAGAGTAAGGTTCTTATTGCAAGAGAATCGGTTGATCTCTTATTCTCTTCATGCAAATTTTACTTGAGGAGGATAAATCCAAAAGTAGAATAGGTTAGACTCTCTTAATGGTCTTCCTACTCTCTTCTTATGAATTAAGAGTTAGTCGTAAGAGTGAGAATTAACCCATCTTTCCCATTACCTTGTTCATTTCGTGGCATGACATATGCTCGATTTGTTAATAGGTAGTGAGTCTTCTGTTTTCAATTCAGAAACTGGAATAAGAATACGTATATTGACTATGCCGGATGCACTGCCGGGTGGCCACTGTCCGGCATATTCAACGTCTTTGAATATGCCGTGCATCTGGTATCCGGAAGGACACCCAACACATTCAATTGTTGGTTAATTCGAAGGCTTGTGTTTATGTTTCGGGTTCATATTGATACTAAGATGGTTTTACGCCCTGAATCAAGGATAATCTCATTGTAATTACCACTTAGTTTAGTTAGTTTTAATTAGGATTAGAAAGTATTTCACATTCCCCCCTTTTATTATAGAATAGGTTATTACCGGATTAGGACTAGTTTTCTATAAGTCCCTTGGGTTCGACACTATCGGTCGTAATATATTTACACTATACTCCGACCGGGTTTTATTTGCTACCGTAGTAGAGTTGTAGGATTAGTTTATTATTTTATTCATTTTATGTATAGTTTTTCCCTACAATTTTCCTATTAGCAATGCAGCAAATCCCATAAAGCGATAACATAATTTAAATACCATTAATTGATGCCAAACAAAGCACAATTCAATTTAAGCTAGTAATCACAAAATTCAGGCCAAACTACCACATTGCCAAGTTTACTTGCTTCATTTTGCACACATACCCCCTAATTAACAATTAGAATCAACCCAAATCACAAATTTTGCAAAAAAACAGAATTTTCACCTAAGGCCCCGTTTGGTTCGCCCTAAATCTAGCCCAAATGTAACTTGATCAAAAATTGCAAAAAATGACAAATTATTGTTAGAATTTCATACCTTGGTGTTTTGGTAGAAAGTATTGAGCATAAATTATACAAACTGGAGTCAAAATCTGGTAGAACTGAAATTAGGGGATTTTGAGAAAATTAGGGATTTGGGGGAGTTTGAGGGGCTAGAGCTTGATGTGGCTGCGCACGCGGGAGTGCAGGCGTGCACGGCGGTGGCGCGGTGGGTCGGCGATGGGACACAAGAGCGGCGCCGTCGGATTGCTTTTGGTGGTTGGGTGCTGGTGCACGCGATGAAGAAGGGGGAATACGAGAGCGCTCGCAGCTATTTGGGCAGGGTTGGGATCGGGGAGAGGGAAAGAAATGAAGAAGATAAGGGAAGAAAGAAGAGATTAAATAAAACACAACATTTTTCTCTCTTTTTTTCAAAATTTTTGACCCGACCGACCCACCCTGGGCCAGTCCTAGGGTCGGTCAAAGTCAGAAGGGTTAGAAATCGAAAAATTGGACCCGAATGACCCACCTAGGGTCGGTCAAAACCAGTAGCCAGGCATTTTGAAAATTTTGATCCAACCGACCCACCTAGGGTCGGTCTAAGTCAATAAGTGCTGGTTTTACAAAATTTGACCCGGCCGATCCACCTAGGGTCGGTCCTAGACAGAATCTCCCCAAAATGAATGTTTTCTTGCCCAAAACACTTATTATCATCCACAAGCAGATCAAACACACAAAAACAACCAGAAACACACAATAATAATAGCATGAAACAAGCAAACCAATAAACAAAAATAAACTACCAAAATAATGCAAGGAAGAAGGAGAAAGTAGTCCGGGTTGCCTCCCGGAAAGCTGCCCGTCTTTTTAATGTCTTTGGCTAGACCATAGTGAGCGTTAGAAAGAACCTAGAGGGTCTCTTAAGTAAAGAGCGCGAGCTTCAACCTTTTCGACGTCGCCTCCCAAGTAGTGCTTTAGCTTAGACCCGTTTACCATGGATGTCTCACCCTTCATGTTCTTCAGCTCAATTGCACCATATGGAGTTACCTTAGTGACGGTGAATGGCCCGGACCAATGTGATTTGAGCTTACCCGGAAAGAGCTTCAACCTTGAATTGTAGAGCAATACCCAGTCTCCCTCATGGAACTCCCTCTTCAGGATCATTTTGTCATGCCACATATTGGCTTTCTCCTTGTAGATTAGGTTGTTCTCATATGCTTCTTCCCGAAATTCCTCTAACTCGATAAGCTAAAATTTTCTCATGTCGGCGACACTTTTGAGATCGAAGTTGAAGGCTTTCACTGCCCAATAGGATTTGTTCTCTAACTCGACAAGTAAGTGGCAAGCCTTCCCAAAGACGAAACAATATGGGGACATCTTGATAGGAGTTTTGTATGTCATCCGGTAAGCCCATAGTGCATCATCTAGCCTTAAGGACCAATCCTTCCTTGAGGAGTTCACTGTGTTTTGCAATATCCACTTCAACTCCCTATTGGTCACCTCGGCTTGCCCATTGGTTTGAGGGTGGTAAGGCAATGATACCTTGTGTCTCACTCTGTATTTTTCCATCAGTGCTTCGAATTGTTTGTTATAGAAGTGAGACCCCTTGTCGTAAAGAATCGCTCTAGGCAGCCTAAATCTCGTGAAGATGTTTTTCTTTAAGAATTTGGTCATAACTTTGGCATCATTGGTGGGAGATGTAATGGCTTCCACCCATTTGGTGACATAGTCCACTGCCACCAAGATGAAGAGATTTGAGTGGGAGGAGGGGAAGGGGCCTATGAAGTCGATGCCCCATAGATCAAAGGGTTCAACCTAGATCATCACATTCAGTGGCATATAATACTTCTGGGATATGTTCCCTGGCATCTACAACGATCGTAGGAGGCAACAAAGGTGTGGTAGTCCTTATGAAGTGTTTTCTAGAAGAACCCGGATTATAGTACCTTAGCCGTTGTCCTTGCTGGCCCGTGATGCCCTCCTACCTCTAGAGAGTGGCAATGGGTAGGATGTTCTAAACTTCACTCATTGGCACGCATCTCCTGATCATTCCGTCGGTACAGACTCTGAATAGGTAGGGTTCATCCCAGAAGTAGTGCTTGATGTTGGTGAAGAATTTCTTCCTCTGCTGGTATGTCATCTCATACGGCACTACTCCCCTCACCAAGTAGTTAGCGATGTTGGCAAATCAAGGGTCTCTGGTTTCTCTAATTGTGAACACAGTTTCATCTAGAAAGAGCTCATTAATGAGGGTGCCATCATCCGGTGTCTCCATACGAGAGAGGTGATCAACAACAACATTCTGAGTGCCCAGTTTATCTCTAACCTTAATTTTGAACTCTTGGAGCAGAAGAATCCATCTCAACAGTCTCGGCTTGGCGTCCTCCTTGGTGAACATGATATTTGAGAGCGGAGTGGTCTGTGTGCACAATCACCCTACTACCCAAGAGATAAGAGCGAAACTTGTCTAATGTAAAGACCACCGCTAGAAGCTCCTTCTTGGTTGTAGTAGAATTTTTATGAGCATCATTGAGGGTCTTGCTTGCATAGTAGATAGTCCTCAAACTTTTCTCCATCTTCTGACATAGGACTGCTCCCACTGTGTAGTCACTTGCATCGCACATTATTTCAAAGGGAAGGCTCCAATCCAGTGATACAACTATCAGGGCCGAGACAAGGCACCCCTTAGAGTGTTGAAGGCCTTTAGATATTCCTTAGTGAATTCGAATTTGGCATCTTTGGCTAAGAGGTCACACAGAGGTTTAGAGATTTTTGAGAAGTCCTTAATAAACCTTCTGTAGAACCCGGCATTGCCAAGAAAGCTTCTGATGTCTTTAACCAAGGTGGGCAGTGGTAGCTTCTCAATGACTTCGACCTTGGCCTGGTCAACTTCAATCCCTTTGGAGGAGATCTTATGCCCGATGATGATCCTCTCTTTCACCATAAAATGAAATTTCTCCCAATTGAGTACTGGGTTGGTTTCCTCACATCAGGAAAGAATGGCGTCCAAGTTATCTAAGCATGATTCGAAGTTGAGCTCAAATACCGAGAAGTCGTCCATGAAAACTTCCATGCTCTTTTAAATGAAGTTGGAGAAGATTGCCATCATGCACCTTTGGAAGGTCATGGGAGCATTGCATAATCCGAAAGGCATCCTCCTATAGGTGAATGTTCCGTAAGGGCATGTGAATGTGATCTTCTCTTGATCCTCCGGGGCTATGGGGATTTGGAAGTACCCCGAGTAGCCATCAAGAAAGCAATAGAAATCTTGCCCGGCTAACCTCTCTAGCATTTGGTCGATGAAGGGTAAAGGAAAGTGATATTTCCTTGTGGTCGTGTTCAACTTCCAGTAGTCGATACAAACTCTCCAACCGGTTGTTGTTCATTGAGGGACTAGCTCACCCTTAGCATTGGATACCACCGTGATTCCTTTTTTTGGCACCACTTGAGTCAGGCTCACCCATTGACTGTCAGAGATAGGATAGATGATTCCAGAGTCCAGCAGTTTCAAGACCTCCTTCTTAACCACTTCCTTCATGTTTGGGTTTAGATGTCTTTGGGGTTACACGAGTGGTTTGTAGTTGTCCTCCATGAAGATCCGGTGCGTGCACAGATGTGGTGCAATACCCTTTATATCCGAGATGGACCACCCAATAGCTCTCTTGTGGTCTCAAAGCACCTTCAATAAGTCGTCCTTTTGTGCTCATGTGAGAGAGGAAGAAATAATAACAGGAAGATCACAAGGTTCAGTCAAATAAGCATATTTTAAATGAGAAGGTAAGAGTTTCAACTCCACGGTGGGAGGCTTCTCGACCGAGGTGAGGAGTTTTTGTGCAGTTCGCTCCAAGGGTTCCGGTGGTGGGTAGTGAGTTCGATATGGTGTTGACCTCTTGTCTAGTGCTGCTACCATCTCTCTCACCTCCGGTTCATTCTCCCGATCTCCACAAGTGTCAGTCAGAGCAATAGTAAGAGCATCACAATCAAAATAAGGAAAATAATTATCTTGTAAAATCGAGTCAACAACATCTATGGCAAAAAAGCTTCCACATGTGCGGGTTTCTTCACTACCTTAGACATGTCAAACTCAAGCTTCTCATCATGAAATCTCAAGATAATTTTACCATTTTCCACGTCTATTGAGGTCCTAGCAGTCCTCAAGAAAAAGCAACCTAATATCAGTGGCACTTTAAAATCCTCCTCCATATCTATGTGAAATACCCTGAAGTTAATTATGGTGATTAAATAATTCTATTATGGTATTTGAGGGCCTAATAGTGCCTAAAGAATATTGGTGAAGAAAAATAAAGCCAAAAGAAAAGAGAAAACGCATAAAAAGAACAAAACGCAAAAATGAGCATTATGTGATCATAGGAGGAATACGACCTCGACAAGGGTCTTAGATGGATTCCTAACGCTTAGTTAGGCCTAGTTAATATACGGGAATGATTCCGGAAGAAAATGGATCCAAATAATGTATTAAAACGCTAATAAAGCTTTAAAGCACGTTTTTCCAGGAAACCCGAAAACGTGACTTTAAGTGGTCAAACGGACCCGTAAAAATTATAGTCGACCAAATAACTATAATTAAACATTAATGGAAGCATAAGAACCATTAAAATTAAAGAAATGAGAAAAATCCTGAAAACGGGCCCGATTAGTGAATAGTGCTAAAACCGGGTAAATTAACAAGCATTTTCTGTAAAAAAACAAAAAATGCTCCAGCATGTGTATACAGTGGGGGCCGGTTTTATTATTAAATCATCCTCCCCCTCTCTTCTATTAGTAAGCAAGAAAGAAAAGAAAAGAAAAGAAAGAAATGAAAAAGTGAAAAATACAAATCACTTTCCTCTCTCTCTCTCTCCCCCCTCACTTTTCTTCTCTTTCCCACCTTTATCCTCCTCTCTTCCATTTTCCTCCTTCTTCCTCCCCAACCTGCCGATTTTGAGCTCTCCACCAAGGTCCAATGGCTTCCTCTCTTCTTCCACTTGCTCTAGCCAACTCCATGCTCCAAATGCAAAATAAATTACATATTTGAACTCCCCTCACCATGCTTTACATTTCTCTCTTTTCAAAATCCAAAAATGGTGAAGTTCATCTCCATGGGTATAGCCCATTTGAAGAGAAAGCTAGAGATTTTTGAAGCTTGGAGTCTCCTCTTTCTCATAAGGTAAAAAGTTCCAAAGAAAAATTCATTTTCTTCATCCTTCTAGCTTGGCTGATTTTTCCCCTTTGTAATGCCTTGGTTTATTCTTGATTTGAGCATTGGTTCAACTCTCCAATGGTGGAGGAACCCTCCTCTTGATTCAAGGTTTGAAACCCTCTTGGAACTCCAAAGGTAAAACCCTAACTTATAGTGTTTTAAGCTCTTTCATTGAATTAGAGTTATTCCAAGGGTTTAGGATTTTCATTATATTCATTTTGTGTTCCTTAGGTGTTGGGATGGAATTTGACAATTCCATTGCCCATATGACCGAAAATGGGAAGAAGAGGAGAATTGAAAAGGAACTTGGAAGATTAAGGTAAAAAGCTTACCCTAATATTTATTTTAACTGTCTTAGAATTTGGGATGGGTTAAATAAATGAATGAACCCAAAACATGAATTGAAATCTGAACCAGAAATGTGTTTGGTTGATGTTTAGTGTAATTATGAAATTTGGTTTGAATTAAGGGCCTTGGAGCCAAGAGGTTTGAGATTATGCTTATATTGTTGGTTTGATGAATTTTGATTAAGTTTGAGTGCTGGTAGGACCCACTATGAGTGTGGTTAGTTGTGAATGGATTTAGGTGAGAAGTGATGCTTTGGGCAATGGTAATATTGTGGAGAGGTTATGGCAAAATTTTGGTAGAGATTATGATGATTTAAGAGTTGTCATGAGTGAGGAATAACCAAGGGCTAACCAAGTGTTGCAAGGGATTTATTTGGGTTAGTTAACCACCTTAGGATGATGGTGTAAGGCTTACATCAAGTGTGTAAAATCTGTAGCAAAATAGGGTATAAGTGCCTGGAGCTTTGGAGAAAAACTACATTGTATGACATTGAAAGGATTGGATGGACTTTGGGAATAGAGGTGAGAATGTTTGGGAAGAACTTGGAATGGTCAAATTGTGAGAGGAGGAGTTTAAAATATCAAGAAGAAGTTGGAAATGCACAAGTGTGCAAAATGCAAAAGTGAGAATGGAAATTTGTAGAAATTGAGCAAGAACTTGAGTAAGGATTGGACCAATGATTTAATGAGGTTTAAGGAGTGTTTTAGGGTGTCTAAACATGTAGAAAACATGTGGAAATTATTCGGAAAAGATTGGATGAGAATTGAGGTGAATTTGGAGTTCAAAGTGAGTAATTAAAATGGGTACTGGGCTGGACCGACCCTGGTAGGGTCGGTTGGCCTAAAATTTGTAAACTCGGAGCCTTCTGCATTCGACCGACCCAAGGGACCGACCCTGGCTGGGTCGGTTGTGTTGGAATTTTTAATCGGGATGCTCTCTGCATCCGACCGACCCAAATGACCGACCCTGGCTGGGTTGGTCGGACTGGAGTTGTTGGAACCCGATGTCTCTGCACCCGACTGACCCAGGGACTGACCCAGGGTTGGGTTGGTTAGGTAAAAAATGGCATTAATAGTAAGCCACTGGTAGAGTAATTATGGTAAGAAGAATATGCCCTAAAAACCTAAGTTTAACGGGGTAACGGGTTAAACTACGGGAGTATTAATTGTTACATACCGTAGTACTTGTTATTAATAGGAACACTTGAAATGTCATTAGTGAATCAAGTGTGAACCAAGGGACATAAGGTGACGTGGTAAAGTGAACCAGGGTGAAAGGTATGATTTTCTCATGTCATGTATGCTAACCGTGTTACACTGATTTGTGTGCTTGTGTGCCGGCTTAATCAAGATAAAAACATGAAATTGGCTTATTGTATTTGATACGTGTGTCTTGATGCATGATGAATGAACTAACCATTCTTGAATGATTGTGTGGTCTAGACGAGTGTTATAGACCGACTCATAAATGAGTGTTGTTGATTAGAGACTCATAGGAAGAGTCGTTCCGCAAATAACGAACAAGTGGAAACACACAAACACTATCAATTTAAAAATAACGATAACACAACCTTATGAACTCACTAGAACGTGAAAGAGTTGTACGCGGTTAGTAAAGTCCCTATAACGGTTAGAGAACCGAAAAGAATAATCCACGAAATATTCAATAGTGGAAAGAAATGATGAAACCTCTAATAAGAGATTGATGATAGTTCAAGATATGAACTTTTGAGTGAAGTAAAAGGATGATAAGGGACCATCAAACTCCCTTAGAAAAATAGTCCACCTACAATATGAGGATCCGACCTAGTATGAGAAAATGTCCCGTACATAAAAGTATTCAAAATGTTGGGGAAACCCATAAATCTGAGAATACTAGAAATTAAAATAGTTCCCAAGCTATTAGATGATATCGAGAGAGATACTTCTAGGCTAATCTACGAGATTCTGAATTAACTCCGAGAGAGAAGTATTGAGAATTTAAGTAGTCCGGTAGAGAACATACCTTTGTGTATTTGAGGAACTAGGAGTATAGTTCCGTTTGATAGTTAAACCTTCCCACCATGCTAGACCCAGAGTAGGGTCGAAACCGGGGAAGTAAGACTTGTATTTGAAAGCCCGGTGGTGAGTCTTGTGTATGACTCTTCCCGGAGATCATGGGTAATGACTTAAAAGATATCCCTTTGGGAATTGAGATTGAGAAATTGATATTGAAACTTGAGAATTGAGATTGAGTTGAGAATTTGAGAGTTGAAGTTTGAGAACTTGAGGGTTGAGTATAAGAGAGCTTGTGAAAGAGTAACCCAAGAGAATGGGAGGACAATGAGTAAGTGACTAAGGTATTAGTAAGGTAGAAATCCTCAAGGCCTAAGAGTATATATTATGAACTAACAACCTTGATGTGTTAGTGTGATATTGTATTCCTTGTTTGAATGTTGAGTACTTGTGCTAGTGTACATATATAATGTATAGCTGTCTTGCATGATGATTGAATTAAAATGAATCCCATGCTCTCGACAAAGTAGTCGGCGTGCCCCCGTTAGCACGCGGGGTATTCGAATTTCATGCCAGTTATATGCTGAGCCCCTTAGGGTGCTGTTTTTTTATTTCCATGTACATTGGAGCCGTTTACCGTCCGAGTGTAGGGCGGGGTTGCTTTGTAAGCATGAGTAGTTGTTTAAGAAGTTGTTTTTGTTTGTAATGTGGAATTGTAAGACTGAAATGTCATCGGCAAACTTGAGAATTGTAGAGACTCGATATAGCATTGATTAAGGTTTGTATTTGTATTGTATTTGAAATGGTTAAGGAATGAAAGGTATTTGTAATTGTTGAGTACTCAGTATATTTATTCATCAGACCGATACTGTAATTGGATGTTTGTACTGGATTTGGCCTTGTTAGTCACGTGGGTGACTAACGGCATTGTATCACCCACCGTGTGGGGAAAGAATTCCGCTGCTTTAGTATTGGTATTTGAGACGGATTAAGGGATAACGATTTGATTAGCGGTAGGGGTGTTACAAAAATTGGTATCAGAGCGAAGTATCGCTCTGATGGTTGAAATACAGGTTTAGGAAAACACCGAGTTAGGAATTAGAGACTTAGGGCTAAGGGTTGAGTGTTAGCGTGTGAGGTACGCTAGATAGGAACTTCCAGTGTGATCTGGATACCTACATAACCATACCCGCCCTCTGCAACCCACGGTATAAGTTGGGAGACGAACGCCAAAGAGATGGAAAAACCTCTCATACTCGGGAAAACCCGATCTGGCAGTTGCAGAATAAACCTTGTAAGAGAAAGAGCCTGTCATACGGTAGATTCCAAGAAATGGAAATCCCAGAGATGATTCCCGTGGAATGACAACAACCGCACTTACTAGCGGTAGATTGAGAATCCTAACCAAAGGATAAGTAAATTTATGACACCATGTGGTGACATGCTTCACAGTCGCGAGAACCATGTGTAGCCCAGCAAGAAGAGGAGTATAACCGCGCAATGAAACGAAAAAGGCGAAGTAATAATACCCGAGACAAGAGAGTTTGCGGACTGCAAACGCTTGATAATACCATCAACGGTATACCAACCGACTAAGGAATTAGTTAGGGTTGGATAACCCTAAACCTACAACGCCAAAAGGCAGTAGTACCCGAATAACATAGTTCAGACAACTATGAGAGCATTCATGGAACATATACCAATAGGCCTACGACGTAGTTCCTAAGGATAAGTCAAGCCTCTGTAACCACCGTAAAGGCGTGGGAACGAGCAATAAAGCAAGGTATACAGAGAACCTCGAGGATCGGGAAAGCACCCGAATTAACGACAACCTTGTCAAGAACACTGAGAAGCTACTCAGGAGATTGATCACTAAGATCAAAAGATCAACGAAAGATCCAATAAAACCACCCAATTCATATGGAAATAATACAGTAACCGGTATATGTTAACCTGAAAACCGACCTACCCGCGCACTTGCCAAGGCAAGTGCAGCAACAACAAGACAAATTAGAAGACTTTAATGACCAACAAGTACTTACTAAAGTACCACCATGACAGTGAAACAAATATAGGATCACCAATCCGAAATTTGAAGAACGAGACCTCAGAAGGGCCTAACGGCCTGACCATCGTATTAACGAACATACCAGTCAGCGAGAAGCTAGACTTGGTCAAGACCTTAGACATGACAACACCATGAAAATTTTCTTTCAAAATCAAGATTTTCTTTCAAACACATACTTTTCTTTTTAAACCTCAAAATTTTAAAACCAAACCAGAGAACCATGGTAAGTTTTCATAGGACGATACAAGAGGAGTTGACAATAGAATACTTCACCTAGGCGTGTGACGAGTACTACGAGTGTACCCAAATACGGGATGTGGGACGACCGCACTCCGAAGGAGCTTGCGGGCCTGACAGACCATTTGTGAGTTAGTCGGGTAAGTGGTAACGTACCAATAAGGTACCCCACGTATGTATACAAGTAGTGTACAAAACACTGGAAGCAGTCAACTCCATTCTACGGACCATAAAGTAAATTTAAACTAGAATAGTTGGATACCTCGAACGATTGAAGGAACTAAGATAAGCTTACAAAGCTAGGGAATCAAGACTCACTCCAGGAGGATAATTAAGAGTAAGAAGTGCGAGAAGCACAAGCAATTGAGTAAAGACATTGGATAGGTCTCAAAGATATTGAAGCAAAGCATATTAGTTGGAATGAATACCCAGTCTAAACACAGTAAGGCAAATGCCTAACACGAACACATCAATAATTCTACGAGCGGGATGGAATTCCCAGGACAACCACCAAAACTATCGGGAAATAGTGTTCTTCATGGAAGAAGACATTAAACCCAAACAAGAATATAAAGGGAAAATATTCATGATCTACCTTAAGAGCGGGAGACATCATAACCCTAAACGGGACAATTTGAAATCCAGAACCGCAAGGCGGGGGTAATAAATTAAACATACCCATAAGTACAAGCCAAATAAATGACATCACTTAGCAACACCCATGAGCAATCCTTGAATGGTGTCGGGAGCAAAAATAACTGAACGAAGTGACGTGCTCAGAGCACAAGTGCTAAACGAACACTCGGTTAGGACACCGAAGGGATCCCACTTGACAGGGGATACCCTAAATTGACAAATGGTACCGATCAATATCTAGATACCTAATGGGCCTCCAACGAATGAAAGCGTGATGCAATGACTTTATCATGGTGCCCAATATTACCTCCAAACCAATTGATGGTGTACGGAGAAATAGAAAATATGTGAAAAGCCTATGATGAGCAGAGCTCTAGGCAACGTGGCTAGTATGCCATGAACATACTACAATACGTAGATACAACGGTTGTAAAATCTACTGAGAACAAGTGAGGTTGTTTAATAACCAACGAGCGAGGATACCCCTCGTTAATGTGAGACCGCGAGAGCGGTGAACATGTAGATTCCAAGAAGAGGGAAGTCATCAGTGAATGTCTGAAAGTACATCCCTTTCAGAACTATGAAGGTAGTGAAGCTTGAGCATGTAGCTATTGCCAAGAGATAATTGGAACAAAATGAAATCGAAGGAAGTTTTGATAGCAATTGTTGAAAACCGAAGAGTAACCGGTTTAGAAGAAACACTGTATGTGTATAACCTGAAGTGAAAAGTCAATAACGCTCAAGGAGCTCAGAAACATAAAGAATAACACATTCTGTAATCAGCCAAGTAAATGGCGAACCATTGTATAAGTGATGGAAATACATGAGCAGAAGCTAAGGAAATAGCGGATGCCATGGAAACCAAAGTCGTAAGCAAATACGAACATGGTGCGCAGCAAGTGACCAACATATGTGAATAATCACACAATAACATGGAGATGTTAAATAGGAGATGGTAAATAGACCGGGCAACAAGCCAGAAGTCTGCACTAAGTGATGAAACACCTCATAGAGGAGGCAGTGTTCATTCATAACGCAACTACATAAGGAACTAGGAGCATATCCTGAGAGGATCAAACTGATAACAGAAGTAATTAACTTCCGGACAAGAGTGCCCAATTGCTAATGAATTAACCGTATAGAATACAGGAAGTGTACAAACACACCAAGGAACTTGGCACAAGCCAGTTAAGCGGAAGCTTAGAAACGAACCGTGCGGCCTAAGGCCAAAGAAGCACGAAGGGTGTGGAACACACCAACAATCACAAGATGTGAATCCCATAGGAATAAAAAGCGGTGGGAGACTTATGAAAGTCATAAGGACCGATGCAGAAAAGATGCAAGGTCGTACAAGGAAAAGAACACTTGTACAAAATCAAACGTATTGGCATAATTCGGAAGCCATTAACAACGGAGGAAGCACTACAACTAAGTAGTGGCTCAACCTGAACCGACAGCACGTCGGAAGAACCAAGTGGATAATCATGAAAGTACAAGAGAGCATGTACAATAGATTTCCAGAGAACTGGATAGAAAATCTATAACTCATTGAGTTCACGCACGGCAAGAAATACCACGTTGATTGATAAACCTTAATCCCAAAATAAAAAGGGATAAAAAGGTGATGTCTAACACATTAAGGATAACGAGAAGGGTGAATAAACCCCAAGTTATCAGGATCGCGCAGCAGAAGCTAGTGGGCCCAGAATTCTAAAGTGAAAAATACCTAGTGAATAAATGGCTAATTATCAATGCCTTGAAGCCTATGAGGCTAGAACCGAACCAGTTAAGAGTTAAACAACTCCAACGAGAATTCTTGGTCCAGGGACTAAACCAGTTGATTGGTTAAGACCCTTTGACCAATGAACATTGTATAATAGACCGGATGGAAGCTAAACCACTCCATGACGGCTGAACGCCTTAGACCAATGTCCAATGTTGACACATGGTAGATTACATGGGCGTAATCCCTTTTAAGGGGGGTAGAGCGAAAACCGCAAAGTGTATGTTTTACGTAATGAGTGCGGAAACTACAATGCGCATCGTGTAAAAGAATTTGTTTCGATGATTGATACCTATGTTACATAAACATATGTACTCCGGGAGAACTAAATCCCTATGATATTGTCTATTTGAGATTAGACATGAGATATGATGAGTATGAATTGGTATGAAACCGGTGTAAAACCTAGTTGGAATTGAGTTCCCTAGGTGATTTGGGTTGAGAACGATTGATGGAGTGAGTTCCATCCTTTGGAGTTATGTGATGTATGTTATGTTTGAGCAAATATTTGATAAAATGAGTTCCATAAGTATTGATTCCCAGGAAATTATTTGGAAGTGAATTGAGAATGATGGATGACCTAAGTTTTAGAATCTGAAGATAAATTGAAACGAATTGTTTTGTGACTATGACTAGAAAGAGTAAAAGATAGAAAATGAAAATAATTGAATATTTGATTTGTTTGAATGGGAGTGGGAGGCAGAACTTGATTTGTTAGCGATCAAGGGAAACCGAACACAAATTGGGGTGAAAGGCTAGTTCAACACCGATACTGATCACATTGGGGTTGAATGACTCTTGAAGCTCTCTACAAGTGGTCGTAAGTAATCAAGCTAAGAATAGATGATAGTAATATAAATTGGATTTTGGAGTTGTATTGAGTTTTCAAAAAGAATTTCCAAAAGATTTTGAAAAAGGATTTTCCTTCCAACTCGAGAATGAGTAACGGTTTCGAAACCACTACACTGGACGAGCAACGGTCCTAAGTTGACCAGTAGGACAGTGGGAGTGTGTATTAGTTTTGAAACCATTGCACCGGACGAGCAACGGTCCTAAGTTGACTGGTAGGACGGTGGCAGTGTGGGTATTTTCCAAGGGCAGCGGGACGTAGAGAAGTCCTGTGTCTGGTTGACCTAGAGTGCCTGAGGATATCTAGAGATGCAAATGTTTTGATCAGAACCAAATGGACCGTGGGCCAGAGAGAGTAAGTGCCCATTTGTCATGAAACGGCCGTGAACCAGAAAGAGTAAGTGTACAACGTGACCGGTACCTGAGGGATCAGCAGTGTATTACTCAATATGGGATTTGAGGACTGTAGTGCCTTATTGTCTTCAAACCGACACCATGGAGAGAATACAAAAGATTATTTTCAATTGCTATACATGCTGTGATATGTGTGTGGTATGTGTAGCGTATATAGAGACAAACCTGTGAGTCTGTAAAGTTCTTTAAGGGGGGTAGATTGAAATACCCCCGAACTTAATTATGGTGATTAAATAATTCTAATATGGTATTTGAGGGTCTAATAGTGCCTAAAGAATATTGGTGAAGAAAAATAAAGCCAACAGAAAAGAGAAAACAGGTAAAAACCACAAAACGCAAAAATGAGCGTTATGTGACTATAGGAGGACTACAACCTCGACAAGGGTCTTAGATGGATTCCTAAGGCTTAGTTAGGCCTAGTTAATATACGGGAATGATTCCCGAAGAAACGCATCCAAATAATGTGTTAAAACGCTAATAAAGCTTTAAAGCACGTTTTTCGAGGAAACCCGAAAACATGACTTTAAGTGGTCAACCAGACCCGTACAAATTATTGTAACACCCCTACCGCTAACACTGTAATTACCGTCCAACTCCTTATACATTCGTACTCTCGCAGCGGACACATACTTACTCAACGGCGGGTGATACAACGACGTTAGCCACCCACATGACTAACAAGGCTACTACTACATACAGCATCGGTCTGATGGACCGGAATATCCGAGTACTACTCAATACAATACATACTCTCATTACATACTGAATACTACAATACTCCATTTGATACAATACTCCATTCAATACCTTACTCCATTCAATACAATACTCCACAATTCCGTACAAGATAATACACTACGCATACCGAGTTTACTAGGTTCCAAAATATATACAGTACTTCTCCCAAATTCATACACACTCACTAGGAGTCAATCTGCTACCCATTCCTCACAAACTAGATACTTCTAATTACAAGGCGCGCCACCGGTCTCTTACCTTGGCCGTATCCGCTCCGGGTACCTGCACACTAAAAACGTTCCCCCGAGGGGGTCAGCTTTCGCTGAATATGATAACCGCATACCCCACGTACTAGCGAGGGTACGCCGACCACTTGGTCGAATACATGCAATTCATTTTACAATACATACATACATTCATACATGCCTTCACTCACGATACTACAATATTACACAAGATATACATACATACGTACAGTACCATACATGCTTGGAAGACATTACAAGCCAACCAATACTTACCTACCATCTTTCGGGTTACACATACACAATACATACTCATTACATACCCAATACGCAATACAGAGGTACAATTCTCCAATACATACAAAGGTCCAGTTAGCTTCATTACACACCCGGGTTAATCGGGTGTTCGATACTCTTTTACTTCCGGTCAATGACTTACGATAGTCAAGACCAATACACATACAATACTTACTTCTTACATACTTTACTTCCAGTTAAGTCGGTATGACCTCCGGGCAGGGATTACTACATCCCACCACCGGGCTTTAGGGTGGCCCACTAATCCAGGATGCTACCCATTCAAGGGAATTGGTCCATGGAAAAGATTACAGCCAGGATTCGGATCCAACCTCTTGTGTTTCCTTATCCTCACGCGTGGCCGAAACTATATCGGACTTCTACTCATTCCATTTTACTCATTACTCAAGTCAGGAGTTAGAATGTTAGGAATTAGTAGAAGTCAGTACTTCATTTCCATACATACATACATACATACAATACGCAAGTACACAATACTTACACATACTTCTCATTTCCATTCATTCATTTCATGAATTATACAAACTAATTGTTCAAGAAGATACGACAAGAACAAATAGTTCAAACACAATTAAGTGCAATATAAATCCGATTCGTGCATTTATCTTATTGGTGATCACATAAGCACACAAATCGGGGTAACCAAGTTAGGATACAGGGCATGAAGAAATCATACCGTACACCGTCATATTCGCACTACCGGTTCCTTGGAGATCAACTATTTGATTCCTATACATACGTGGAGTAACATGATCAATGATCTATTATTGATCTAACTTACTCCCTCATTGATACTTTCAATATTTACTTATCACTTCATTACTTTCTTACTTGATTATGAAACCTTCCTTTTCTTTACTACTTCTTAAACTTGTTTTCTTACTCATTTACTTACTTTCTTGCCATTACTATTTCATTAAAGGTGTATTACTACTACATATGCTTATATGTGTATAGGCATATATATATACATGATTACTATAATCATATAATAAAACATTTTTTTTGTTTGACTCCACCGAACTTGCAAGTCCGGTCGCAAGTTCGGTCCAAGTCAGTAGGCTACATCGTGTGAAAATTCCAGGGCCGACCGACCTTGCAAGTCCGGTCCCAAGGTCGGTCCATTCCAGTAAGTTCCCTTCGTGAGAATTTTAGCCCGACTGACCTTGCAAGTCCGGTCGCAAGGTCGGTCCATTCCAGTAGCTTGCATTACGGGAATTTTTCTGGCCGACCGAACTTGCAAGTCCGGTCGCAAGTTCGGTCCATTCCAGAAGGTTTCTGACGGAAGAAATTTCTGGTCCGACCGAACTTGCAAGTCCGGTCGCAAGTTCGGTCCATTCCAGAAGGTCTCCCGTCTTTGTAATTCTGGGCTCGACCGAACTTGCAAGTCCGGTCCGGCCCAGTACTTCAGTTTTAAAAATCTGTTTTCAGTCCTCTCTTTTACCCATTACTTCCCAAATCTTCCTACATGTAATCCCTCATGTTTTAGTGCCATTTAGGCTTCCTAATATACCTCAATCCATCCACCAAATCCATTACTAAATCCATCAATCAATTTACACAATTCCCTTACTCCTTTTTCAACACTTGTAACAGTTTTTGTTACACTTATGCTACAGGTTCTAAAACTCAATTCTCCCATCCAATACTTCCTCAACCAATGCTACTCCTAGCATTCTAAATACCTCTCCTTACCATACCAATTCATTTCTAAGCCATCGCACTACCTATACCCAAGTTCCAACACTCCTTTTACAAAATTCTGCACATTAAATTCTCCTAACTTCTACAATGTATTCCTATACACTTTGCTACAGATTTTACACTTCTTATTTCTCATACTACAATTACCATTCCATAGCTACTAAACCTCTACTAATCCCAATACACACCTTGGTTCTCCCACTCACCAAGTCATCCTTAAATACATAATTCCTACTAAAATTTTGCCATAGTTCATCTACTTTCCTTACTTATTCACACACATCCTTTCTCATCAAATTCATCCCTATTCTAGCCAAACCACAAGGGTTCTACCAGCACACATACAAAATCCCAATACACCCATATTTCCTCAATCCACAATACAATACTCATATACAATTATTTGGCTCTAAGGCCCACAATCCACATACTTGCTCTTAAATACTCAAACTTCACAATTCTCAATACTAGTACAAGGTTTTGGGTCCTTTAAATATTTACCCATTCCCATTACTCTAATGCAATAGAATTTACATTAGGAAGGAGCTCTTACCTTGAGCTTATACTTCCTTCTTTCCTTTTCCATTTCTCCTCTTGCTCTCTTTCTTGTCCAAATCGGTTTTATGGGGAATGGAGTTGCCAAACTCCATTCCCATCACCCAAGCACACAAAGACAAGCATGATTAATCTACTAGCCCTCACATTAACACTAATTCATTGGAGTGTTTAAAATACAAATTCTAGGGTTTACCTTTGGAGTGCTTTAGGAGGGGTTTTAGCCCTTGGTTCAAGAAGGTGTTCTCACCACCATTGGAGGGTTGAAGCAAAGCTCCAAAACAAGAGGAAAAACAAGGTAAGAGAGAGAGACCAAAAATCGGCCATACCAAGAGAAGGAGAAAAGTGAGGTATTTCATGGAGATCTTTACCTTGTTGGAAAGAGGAGACTCCAAGCTTCACAATGGTGTGCTTTTCTCTTCAAATGGGGAAAACCCATGGAGATGAAACTCATCCTTTTCGAATTTTTAAAAGATAGAAATGTAGAGGAGGATGAGAGGATTACAAATATGTAATTTATTTTACATTTGGAGCTCAAATGGAGCTAGAGCATGAGGAAGAAAGTGAGGAAGCCATGGGAGCTTCCTTTGGGGCTTTGAAATCGCCCAACCAGAAGAGAGAGAGAGAGGGCAAAATCGATGGAGAGGGAAGGAGAGAGAAGAGAGAAATGAGGGGAGAGAGAGTGTGTGAGTGCTTTTTACTTTCCCACCTTTTGGCTTTTTGACTCTACATTAATCTAGCTAGTTACATGTGTGTGAGAGGGTTATTTGACCCCTTAAAAATCGGCCCCACACATTACTGCTAGTTGGAGCGTTTTTTGTCTTTTACAGAAAACGCTCGTTATTTTACCCAGTTTTGATACTATTCACTAACCGGGCCCGTTTTCCGGAATTTTCTCGTTTCTTTATTTTTATTGGTTATTAAGCTTCCATAAATGCTTAATAACTATTATTTAATGATTCATAATTTTTACGGGTCTGTTTGACCACTTAAAGTCACGTTTTCGGGTTTCCTCGAAAAACGTGCGCTAAAGCTCTTCCAGCGTTTTAATACATTTCTTGGATCCGTTTTCTTCGGGAATCGTTCCCATATATTATTTAGGTCTTATTAAACCTTTAGAATCCATATAATACGCTAACCGAGGTCTCATACCTCCTATGGTTATTTAACGCTTATTTAGCATTTTTCGCTTTTTAAGCGTTTCTTTATTTCTTTCGGATTTATTTTCCCTTACCAATACTTCATAATCATTATTAGGCTCTTAAATACCTATTAGGATAATTTAATCGCCATATATAAGGTCGGGGTATTTCAATCTACCCCCCTTAAGAACTTTGTCCTCAAAGTTGTTCGAGGTTTTGGGATTACTATACTTACTCCTTTATACTTGTCTAGTGCCAACGTCATACATCCTTCCTCCTTACGATTCCCAACTCCATCCCTCAAGGTTCCTACATACCATACTATACCAATCTACAATAGTTACTCCAATCCGCACTACTACTAACTATCCGGTTCCTCATTACCAAGCTCGTACCTACATACAGTGCAAAGCTATCCCCAAAGCAATGCAATACACAAACAATCCCTCAGGCACCAAGGTCATCTAGACACAGGACTCCTCTATGTCCCGCTATCCTTGGAATAATACAACATACTACCTTACTATCTTCTTCGGTACACCCTTCTAGCAGATTCTCATTCTCCATACTAAAGGAAATTCTTTCACTACTACAAATTAAAAATTTTCTAAAACACATAACTTCAAATTCCAATTTATATTCATTACTTCTATCCTATGTGATTCTTGTGACCACTTAAGGGGAGCTTCAAGAATCGTTCAACCCTGATGTGATCAGCATCAGTGTTGAACTATCTTTCCACCCATTTGTGTTCGGTTTCCCTCGATCTGATCAGGATCAAGTTCGACTTCCCACATCAGTTTCAAGCAAACAGATAGTTGATTATTTCAATTTTCTATCTTTTTACTCTGCCTAGTCGTGATTACAATTTCACACATCTCCAAAGGATGGAATTCAGTCCATCAATCATCCTTACTCTACTTCCAAATACTTGCTTCAAGATTCAATACCTAAATACTCATTTCATCGTCTGTTACTACTTCCATTAACTACTCTCCTTCATCTCAAATATTCTAGCTAAGGACTACAGTACTTAGGAATTCGGTTGTCCTCGATTTACTTCCAATAACATACTTACGAATACACTACTCATGGTTACAATCCTCTACTACTCATAGTCAATCCGTACTACTTCTTTAAGAATACAATACTTGTGGAGCTCCGTCCACTACTCATTCTCAATTGTCTCAAGACAATCACCTACGGAACTCAATTTCCTCTAAGTTATACATCGGTTTTATACCGACCCATGCATCGTAATACCATGTCTAACTTCAGATAGGCACACACTACAGGGATTATCGTTTCCCCAAGAGTTACTATACTCCTCTTTACTAATACTTTTACACTGTGGTTACAAGATGGGTATATTCATCCTATGGTATTCGCATCTCTTGTGCCCAATTACCACAGTTACAATATGAATGAATTCGTATGTTTATTTAACATAAGTATCAATCATCAATTCGATTCTCATTTGTGCTATGCACATTATAGTTTCTGTGTTTTGTTCATGAAACTTACATTAAGCGGTTTTCGCTCTACCCCCCTTAAAAGGGATTACGCCCACGTAATCTACCATATGTTACTATTAAACATTGGTTTACTCGATTTGGGCAATCTGAAGCGTTTAGCTTCACTACGATATACTATACAATATGCTCTGGTCAAAGGGTCTTAACCATACCAATGGTTTAGTCTTGTACCGAGGATTCCTAAATGAGTTTATTTAACTCATAATTGATTCAGTTCTAGCCTATTCGGCTTCAAGGCATTAATAGCCATTCTTTCATACTTACCAGGTGTATTACATTTCCTAGCTAGGGCCCACTAGCTTCTGCTCCGCGACCCTGATAACTTGGGTTACTCACCCTTCATGTTATCCTTAATGTGCTATACAACACCTTTCTATCCCTCTATTGTGGAAATAAGGTTTACTAACAGTATGGTATTCTTTTACCGCTGTTTGAACTCAATGAGTTTTAGATTGTAACCAGCTCTCTGGTAATCTATTACACGTACTATTCGTACTCCCACGATTATTCCCTAAGTTCCTCCGACTTGTTGTCGGGCGAGGTTAAGTCACTACCTAGTTGTAGTGCTTCCTCTGTTGTCACTAGCTTCTGAATTACACCAGTTCTTCTGGTTCAGTACAAGTGTTCTTTGCTCGTATGACCTTGCATTCTCAATGCGTCGGTCCAAGTGACTTTCTTTAGTCTTCTTTCACCTTTTTATTCCAATGGGATTCACATCTTGTGATTGTCAGTGTGCTTACACTCTTCGTGCCTCTTTGGCCTTAGGCCGCACGGTTTGTTGTTAAGCTTGCTTGACATGGCTTATGCCATGTTGTTGGTGAAAGGAAGGTTTACTACGGTTTACATTTCCCATATTCCTAGCTATCGCATTAGATCATTACTGCGCGAGTGCAATACCAAAACACTCAGTCATACAGAGTGGAGAGGCGTAAACGCTTGGCAGTAAATCACTTATGTGATAGGGATGAATATTTCTGCTTGTCATCTCATACTTATACTTCATGTCATTGTCTAACTACTTCCTCATAGCGGTCGCTTGTTGCGCACCGTATTCTTACTCACTATACACATCATTTTTACGGTCTCCGTTACTGTGGTAGCTTACCTTTACTCCTTGCCATTATCGTTGGCACCATTTCCTTATGGTGTACATACCCTAGGAGGTTCCTAGTCATATGTATGACGATTGCCGTAGTATTCCGCAATACTATAATCTTCCCATTGTGGGGTTGTTCTATTTCAATTTAGGTTTCATGTGTAGGTTAACTTACCTCGCATTACTTCCTCATTCATGATATAGTTTGCCAAATAACTTGGTTGACCAAAGATGAAGTGGTTTATCGGGTTACACGTTCTCTTGAGCGCCGGTCATTCATGGTGTGCAATATGCACACTCATTGATTGTTTTGACAATTACTGTCTCCATAGTGCTGAGCATTGATCATAGGCTCTAGCTATGCGGTTTTACTTTTGCATGTACATTACCAGGACATCCCGAAAACTTCAAGGGTTTTCTGGTCCCGTTCTCCAATTGGAGGGTATTCTATCACTAACGAGTGAAGGTTCTTGTTGAGGGGTTGTCCCACTCGTAGGTCTCATGATGAGGTTTACTATGTTAGTCTTTGTTTATGTACCTCTGCCATTTATACAATGGTTCACCACATGTTCGGGCGCATAAGGAGTATGCTTACTCCTTCGAGCTTTGATGCTCTTAAGCGATGTGCTTCTACACACAGCCTCCCGTAGGCGTAGTGGGTTGGAAATCTCATTTCCTTATTCGTTGTCTCTTTGCAGTATCTATATGCACAAGTTTTGTTGTTATGGTAGACGGAAGCCTCTTTCTAAGGGTCACTCACCAACCGCATGGTGGTTTCCTGTTTATGAGGTATTCTTTTCCTCAAGTTTCTCGTAGTGTCCAAGCGTGGACTAGGCCATTGTTGCGTTATTAATCATTCACGTGTCCTCTGTGCTCCATTGCTACAGAAGGTATGAAGGTAATTAAAAGCTTGTCGACTGTATACCAGACATATGCTTGCATTAGGTGACAACGACTTAAGTTTGACCATTACTCTAAGCCCCTCAGGAGGTTGGTTTGAATTGAGATGTCCAGTTGTGATTTCTTGTCATATGAGACAATATCTCTTTCGGCAAGTCTTATTATAATGGTGTGGTTTTGCAACCATTTTAGTTTACACACACGTATTGGTTTTGGCCATTAAGCCTTATTGCTGCAAGCTATGCTCTTTGCAAGCTTACCCCTTCCCACTCCTAATATACCATCACAATATGGTTTTGGGCTCCATGGCCCTGTCGTGACATCACCTTCCATTCATAAGGAGGCCCTTTAGGCAAGCTGATGCTAATTTAGGGTATTTCCTGTAAGAGTGAAATCCCTTCGGTATTCTAACCGAATATTTGTTCTAGCTTCCTGCTCTTATCAAGACACTTGTTTCACTGCTGTTATCTCAGACACCCTTCAAGGATTGCTGCTCCTGGGTGCCGTCAGATCACGCCGTTACATCACGGCTGATGTTTATGATATGCTGTTGTCTACTATGCCGCCTTGTGGTATTATATTTGAGCTATCCCCTTTAGGGTTATAGCGTCTCCCATTCTTGGGTAGACTGTTTGTACTTGCTCCTAGTGCTTAAGACTAGGTTTAATATTCTCTTAGATGGTGGATTACCTTGCGGTAGTCTTGGGGTTGCTCCTGGGAGTTCTGTCCCGTTTTGTTGAGCATTTGTGTTAATGTTAGGCTTCGCCTTACTGTGTTCAGGCTGGGTATACTTCCAGCTGCCATATAATCGTTTGAAGTCCTTGGGACATATCTAATGTCTATACCTACTAGTCTGCGCTCTTCGCGCTTCCTAGTCCTCATTCCTATCCTCAGATGGTTTCTCTGAGCTCTTCCATGCTTATTCCTTAGCTGAGTTCCTTCCCCTTGATCGTCTGAAGTGTCGCTGTTCTGGTTTGAACTTACTCATGGTCCGTAGGATGGAGTTGACTACTTCCCGTGTTTCGTACACTACATGTGTACATACGTGGGGTACCATTTGGTACGTTACCAACTTACCTAACTAATGTCAGCCCGCAAGCTCCTTGGGAGTGCGTTGTCCCCATCCCGTAATAGGGTACACTCGTAGTGCTCGTCACACGCCTAAGTGAAGTATTCTGTTGTCAACTCATCTTGTATCATTCTATGATACTCAACCGTAATTCTGTTGGGTTGGTTTCAAAATCCAAGGTTTTTAAAAGAAAGGTTGTGGTTTTGAAAGAAAAATTTTGGGTTTCGATTATGTTTGTTCGTGTTAAGCAGTTCTCCATGGCATAGCCATGCTTGAGTTCTTGACCGAGCCCCCAGCTTCTTGCTGCTGGTATGTCCTTTGTGCAATGGTCAGGCCGTCAGGCCTTTCCAAGGCTCCATTCTTCCAGTTTTTAAGATTTGTGATCCTGTAGTTGCTTCATAGTAGTCGCGGTACATTGCTATGTACTTGCGGCGTGTTAGGATTCCTTTACATATTTCTGTCCTTACTGCACTTGCTGTGGCAAGTGCGTGGTACTGGTGGTTTTTAGGTAATCCTATACCGATCACGGTACTACTCCTTCGCTGTTTCGGTAGCTCCGTCAACTCTTCTGAGTGACTCCTCAATGATCCCGACACGGCTGTCGTAGATCTGGGTATTTCTCCAATCCTTGGAGATTCCCATTCATTCGCTTTATGCTTGCCTTTGTTGCTCATTCCCACACGTTTGCTGTGGTTACTGAGCCTTAGCCTGTTTAGGCACTACTATCGTAGTCCTATCGGTTCATATCCCGTTGATATTCTTGTAGCTGCGTAAGCTATGTCGGCCATGTATTATAACCTTTTGGCATCGTAGTTTTTGAGTTAATCGCTCTTGACTATGTCCTTAGTCAGCTAGTACACCGTTGTTGGTGTTACCTTACTATTACTGTCCCGTAGACTTGTGTCTCGGGTTTTGTTACAGCTCCTTTTTCCACTCCGTCGCGTTTAATGCTTCTTTTCCTGCTGCTGGTTGGTTAGCTAGGTTCTGCGACTGCTAAGCATGTCGCCCCATGCTGTTGCAAGTTATAGCCTCCTTGTGGTTGGAGTGTTTATACTACCGCTATTAAGTGCGGTTATTGTTGTTCAACCGGGATCCATTTCCGGGTCTTCCATTTCTTGGAATCTACCATACGTCGGTTCTTGTTTACTGTGTGATTGCTTCACAACTGGCAGATCGGGTTTTCCCCGAGCATGAGAAGACTTTTCTTCTCTCTGGCGTTCTTTCCCAAGTTATACAATGGGGTTTGCGGTGGGCGGGACTGGTGTTGTTGGTATCCGGTACTCACCGGGAGTTCCTAACTAGCATCTCTCTAATGCTATCACTCAGCCCATAGCCCTAAGCCTCTAATTCCTAACTCGGTATTTCCTAAACCCGGTATTTCCAGTCATCAGAGCGATACTTCGCTCTGATACCACTTTTTGTAACACCCATACCGCTAACACTGTAATTACCGTCCAACTCCTTATACATTCGTACTCTCGCAGCGGACACATACTTACTCAACGGCGGGTGATACAACGACGTTAGCCACCCACATGACTAACAAGGCTACTACTACATACAGCATCGGTCTGATGGACCGGAATATCCGAGTACTACTACTCAATACATACTCTCATTACATACTGAATACTACAATACTCCATTCGATACAATACTCCATTCAATACCTTACTCCATTCAATACAATACTCCACAATTCCGTACAAGATAATACACTACGCATACCGAGTTTACTAGGTTCCAAAATAAATACAGTACTTCTCCCAAATTCATACACACTCACTAGGAGTCAATCTGCTACCCATTCCTCACAAACTAGATACTTCTAATTACAAGGCGCGCCACCGGTCTCTTACCTTGGCCGTATCCGCTCCGGGTACCTGCACACTAAAAACGTTCCCCCGAGGGGGTCAGCTTTCGCTGAATATGATAACCGCATACCCCGCGTACTAGCGAGGGTACGCCGACCACTTGGTCGAATACATGCAATTCATTTTGCAATACATACATACATTCATACATGCCTTCACTCACGATACTACAATATTACACAAGATATACATACATACGTACAGTACCATACATGCTTGGAAGACATTACAAGCCAACCAATACTTACCTACCATCTTTCGGGTTACACATACACAATACATACTCATTACATACCCAATACGCAATACGGAGGTACAATTCTCCAATACATACAAAGGTCCAGTTAGCTTCATTACACACCCGGGTTAATCGGGTGTTCGATACTCTTTTACTTCCGGTCAATGACTTACGATAGTCAAGACCAATACACATACAATACTTACTTCTTACATAGTTTACTTCCAGTTAAGTCGGTATGACCTCCGGGCAGGGATTACTACATCCCACCACCGGGCTTTAGGGTGGCCCACTAATCCAGGATGCTACCCATTCAAGGGAATTGGTCCATGGAAAAGATTATAGCCAGGATTCGGATCCAACCTCTTGTGTTTCCTTATCCTCACGTGTGGCCGAAACTATATCGGACTTCTACTCATTCCATTTTACTCATTACTCAAGTCAGGAGTTAGAATGTTAGGAATTAGTAGAAGTCAGTACTTCATTTCCATACATACATACATACATACAATACGCAAGTACACAATACTTACACATACTTCTCATTTCCATTCATTCATTTCATGAATTATACAAACTAATTGTTCAAGAAGATACGACAAGAACAAATAGTTCAAACACAGTTAAGTGCAATATAAATCCGATTCGTGCATTTATCTTATTGGTGATCACATAAGCACACAAATCGGGGTAACCAAGTTAGGATACAGGACATGAAGAAATCATACCGTACACCGTCGTATTCGCACTACCGGTTCCTTGGAGATCAACTATTTGATTCCTATACATACATGGAGTAACATGATCAATGATCAATTATTGATCTAACTTACTCCCTCATTGATACTTTCAATATTTACTTATCACTTCATTACTTTCTTACTTGATTATGAAACCTACCTTTTCTTTACTACTTCTTAAACTTGTTTTCTTACTCATTTACTTACTTTCTTGCCATTACTATTTCATTAAAGGTGTATTACTACCTACATATGCTTATATGTGTATAGGCATATATATATACATGATTACTATAATCATATAATAAAACATTTTTTTTTTGTTTGACTCACCGAACAACTTGCAAGTCCGGTCGCAAGTTCGGTCCAAGTCAGTAGGCTACATCGTGTGAAAATTCCAGGGCCGACCGATCTTGCAAGTCCGGTCCCAAGGTCGGTCCATTCCAGTAAGTTCCCTTCGTGAGAATTTTAGCCCGACCGACCTTGCAAGTCCGGTCGCAAGGTCGGTCCATTCCAGTAGCTTGCATTACGGGAATTTTTCTGGCCGACCGAACTTGCAAGTCCGGTCGCAAGTTCGGTCCATTCCAGAAGGTTTCTGACGGAATAAATTTCTGGTCCGACCGAACTTGCAAGTCCGGTCGCAAGTTCGGTCCATTCCAGAAGGTCTCCCGTCTTTGTAATTCTGGGCTCGACCGAACTTGCAAGTCCGGTCCGGCCCAGTACTTCAGTTTTAAAAATCTGTTTTCAGTCCTCTCTTTTACCCATTACTTCCCAAATCTTCCTACATGTAATCCCTCATGTTTTAGTGCCATTTAGGCTTCCTAATATACCTCAATCCATCCACCAAATCCATTACTAAATCCATCAATCAATTTACACAATTCCCTTACTCCTTTTTCAACACTTGTAACAGTTTTTGTTACATTTATGCTACAGGTTCTAAAACTCAATTCTCCCATCCAATACTTCCTCAACCAATGCTACTCTTAGTATTCTAAATACCTCTCCTTACCATACCAATTCTTTTCTAAGCCATCGCACTACCTATACCCAAGTTCCAACACTCCTTTTACAAAATTCTGCACATTAAATTCTCCTAACTTCTACAATGTATTCCTATACACTTTGCTACAGATTTTACACTTCTTATTTCTCATACTACAATTACCATTCCATAGCTACTAAACCTCTCTACTAATCCCAATACACACCTTGGTTCTCCCACTCACCAAGTCATCCTTAAATACATAATTCCTACTAAAATTTTGCCATAGTTCATCTACTTTCCTTACTTATTCACACACATCCTTTCTTATCAAATTCATCCCTATTCTATCCAAACCACAAGGGTTCTACCAGCACACATACAAAATCCCAATACACCCATATTTCCTCAATCCACAATACAATACTCATATACAATTATTTGGCTCTAAGGCCTACAATCCACATACTTGCTTTTAAATACTCAAACTTCACAATTCTCAATACTAGTACAAGGTTTTGGGTTCTTTAAATATTTTACCCATTCCCATTACTCTAATGCAATAGAATTTACATTAGGAAGGAGCTCTTACCTTGAGCTTATACTTCCTTCTTTCCTTTTCCATTTCTCCTCTTGCTCTCTTTCTTGTCCAAATCGGTTTTATGGGGAATGGAGTTGCCAAACTCCATTCCCATCACCCAAGCACACAAAGAAAAGCATGATTAATCTACTAGCCCTCACATTAACACTAATTCATTGGAGTGTTTAAAATACAAATTCTAGGGTTTACCTTTGGAGTGCTTTAGGAGGGGTTTTAGCCCTTGGTTCAAGAAGGTGTTCTCACCACCATTGGAGGGTTGAAGCAAAGCTCCAAAACAAGAGGAAAAACAAGGTAAGAGAGAGATACCAAAAATCGGCCATACCAAGAGATGGAGAAAAGTGAGGTCTTTCATGGAGATCTTTACCTTGTTGGAAAGAGGAGACTCCAAGCTTCACAATGGTGTGCTTTTCTCTTCAAATGGGGAAAACCCATGGAGATGAAACTCATCCTTTTCGATTTTTGAAAAGATAGAAATGTAGAGGAGGATGAGGGGATTACAAATATGTAATTTATTTTACATTTGGAGCTCAAATGGAGCTAGAGCTTGAGGAAGAAAGTGAGGAAGCCATGGGAGCTTCCTTTGGGGCTTTGAAATCGCCCAACCAGAAGAGAGAGAAAGGGCAAAATCGATGGAGAGGGAAGGATGGAAGGAGAGAGAAGAGAGAAATGAGGGGAGAGAGAGTGTGTGAGTGCTTTTTACTTTCCCACCTTTTTGCTTTTTGACTCTACATTAATCTAGCTAGTTACATGTGTGTGAGAGGGTTATTTGACCCCTTAAAAATCGGCCCCACACATTACTGCTAGTTGGAGCGTTTTTCGTCTTTTACAGAAAACGCTCGTTATTTTACCCAGTTTTGATACTATTCACTAACCGGGCCCGTATTCCGGAATTTTCTCGTTTCTTTATTTTTATTGGTTATTAAGCTTCCATAAATGCTTAATAACTATTATTTAATGATTCATAATTTTTACGGGTCTGTTTGACCACTTAAAGTCACGTTTTTGGGTTTCCTCAAAAAACGTGCGCTAAAGCTCTTCCAGCGTTTTAATACATTTCTTGGATCCGTTTTATTCGGGAATCGTTCCCATATATTATTTAGGTCTTATTAAACCTTTAGAATCCATATAATACGCTAACCGAGGTCTCATACCTCCTATGGTTATTTAACGCTTATTTAGCGTTTTTCACTTTTTAAGCGTTTCTTTATTTCTTTCGGATTTATTTTCCCTTACCAATACTTCATAATCATTATTAGGCTCTTAAATACCTATTAGGATAATTTAATCACCATATATAAGGTCGGGGTATTTCAATTATAGTCGACCAAATAACTATAATTAAATATTAATGGAAGCTTAAGAACAATTAAAATTAAAGAAACGAGAAAAAGCAGAAAAACGAGCCCGGTTAGTGAATAATGCTAAAACCAGGTAAATTAATGAGTGTTGTCTGTAAAAGAAGAAAAATGCTCTAGCATGTGTATACAGTGGGGGCCGGTTTTATTAATTAAATCAACCTCCCCCTCTCTTCTATTAGTACGCAAGAAAGAAAAGAAAAGAAAGAAAGGAAAAAGTGAAAAGTACAAATCACTTTCCTCTCTCTCTTCTCTCTCTCTCTCTCTCTCCCCTCACTTTTCTTCTCTTTCCCACCTTTCTCCTCCTCTCTGCCGATTTTCCTCCTTCTTCCTCCCCAAGCTGCTGATTTTGAGCTCTCCACCAAGCTCCAATGGCTTCCTCTCTTCTTCCACTTGCTCTAGCCAACTCCATGCTTCAAATGCAAAATAAATTACATATTTGAACTCCCCTCACCAAGCTCTACATTTCTCTCTTTTCAAAATCCAAAAATGGTAAAGTTCATCTCCATGGGTATAGCCCATTTGAATAGAAAGCTAGAGATTCTTGAAGCTTGGAGTCTCCTCTTTCTCCTAAGGTAAAAAGTTCCAATGAAAAATTCATTTTCTTTATCCTTCTAGCTTGGCTGATTTTTCCCCTTTGTAATGCCTTGTTTTCTTATTTATTTGAGCATTGGTTCAACTCTCCAATGGTGGAGGAACCCTCTTCTCGATTCAAGGTTTGAAACCCTCTTGGAACTCCAAAGGTAAAACCCTAACTTATGGTGTTTTAAGCTCTTTTATTGAATTAGAGTTATTCCAAGGGTTTAGGATTTTAATTATATTCATTTTATGTTACTTGGGTGTCGGGATGGAATTTGACAATTCCATTGCCCATATGACCGAAAATGGGAAGAAGAGGAGAAGAGGAGAATTGAAAAGGAACTTGGAAGATTAAGGTAAAAAGCTTACCCTAATATTTATTTTGATTGCCTTAGAATTTGGGATGGGTTAAATAAATGAATGAACCCAAAACATGAATTGAAATTTGAACCGGAAATGTGTTTGGTTGATGTTTAGTGTAATTGTGAAATTTGGTTTGAATTAAGGGCCTTGGAGCCAAGAGGTTTGAGATTATGCTTATATTGTTGGTTTGATGAATTTTGATTGAGTTTGAGTGCTGGTAGGACTCTTTATGGGTGTGGTTAGTTGTGAATGGATTTAGGTGAGAAATGATGCTTAGGGCAATGTTAATATTGTGGGGAGGTTATGACAAAATTTCGGTAGAGATTACGATGATTTAAGAGTTGACATGAGTGAGGAATAACCAAGGGCTAACCAAGTGTTGTAAGAGATTTATTTGGGTTAGTTAACCACCTTAGGATGATGGTGTAAGGCTTGCATCAAGTGTGTAAAATCTGTAGCAAAATAGGGTATAAGTGCATTGGAGCTTTGGAGAAAAACTAGGTTGTATGACATTGAAAGGAATGAATGGACTTTGGGAATAAAGGTGAGAATGTTTGAGATGAACTTGGAATGGTCAAATGGTGAGAGGAGGAGTGTAAAATGTCAAGAAGAAGTTGGAAATGCACAAGTGTGCAAAATGTAAAAGTGAGAATGGAAATTTGAAGAAATTGAGCAAGAACTTGAGTACATGGGCCGAACATAAACCAAAAAGAAGAAGAAACTGAAAACTCCCCTGATTTTTTTTGTGATGATTGAGGAAGAGGTTCTTCCTCACACTTAGTGTCCTGGTAGGGGAGAATGTTTCCTCACACTTGCTTCCAAGCTAGTGTCCAGCATGGAGTCAGCACGGTAAAGCTTACTTCCACACATTCAACAAACAAAGCAGAGAAGTATGCTAGAAGCATCGCATTAGTGACAACTAGTATTCAGAGTTTAAGAGAAGAACAAACTAAAATCGAAATAAAAATACAACCCAATCGAAATAAAAGAAATAGGTCTAACACAACTAAAAGTGAATCCAAAAAGAAGTCCAGATATGGCTTCTAAACAAAAGTAGCATCAACCAACAACATGATCACTGTGGGGGCGGGTAGTACACCTGCCACTGCTGAAATTGAGCGAGCAGAGCCTCATAGTCATCCTGAGAGCGCCGCGCCTGCTGCTGTAGAGTCTCGATCTCCGCCTGATAGCGACGATCCATCTCCTTAAAACGAGACTCTAGCTGAGTAAACTCATAGCGAGTGACATACTCGCTCCCAGGGGCTGGCAATGCAAGAAATGCGTCCTCCTCTTCAGCTGTAGCAGTAGGAGCGGGCTCTGACGGACCCTCACCCGCCTCTCGCTGGCGCTTCTGTGGTCGCGGGGCAGCCTTCTTCCTCCATTCCCTCCCGTCAAACTCGAACCACATCTTCTTCAGGGCACCCACATCAATAGGGGACCGCGCAACATGCAGCCCCGCAGAAGGAATGGTGACCATCTGCCTCCTAAGGATGTGGCAGATCATGACCGGATAGCCTAGCTTGTGTCGGTCCTTGTGCTCCATAACATACTGCAGATGCAAGAAGATCACCCACGGCAAGTAAGTAATCTCAGCAGCCCCAGCAAACAACGGATTTAGCACTGCCTGAAGAAGAAGAAAATCAGTGTGGTTCAGGTCTGAGCTCTGACGTGGGAGAACGTTCGCAGCCAGTAGTGCGAAGAGGACTCTCTCCTGCGGGCTCTGAAGCAGATCAGCAGGGACGACCTGCTTTGATGGGTCATCCCCTCTGCGTCGTCGTGGCCCCTGAACCATGAGGGGGGTGTAGTGGTTGATAGCTGCTGCCTTGAAGTCATTGGGGTTGAGGTGCTGAGGAGGGTCGGGGGCGGGATAAGGAAGGTCCAGAGAGCGAGCAATCTCCATCGTGGAGACTGTCACTCTATCACCGTCAACAATGGATTTAATCTCGCCGTCCTGGTAGATTGCATTCGCATAGAACATGCGTACCACTCGTTCAGAATACTGGCCCCCCATATCTAAAATTTTGCCCCAACCAAATGGGTCCAATAATCCCCTCAGCCCCAGCTGAGTCTCCAGCTCCGGCACCACACACCGTTCAGCAATAATGTCCATATCTTTGGCGAACCACTCTCTGGCTGCCTCATTTCTAAATTCATCCTGCTGAGTTCGACGACTCGAGCTTGCGCCGGTTCTCCCAGCCCTCTTACCACGGCTTGTAAATCGGCTCGACATCTGCTCATACAAGGGCAACCAATGTCAAATAAAGGAAGGCAAAGAAATAGTTCGAAGTATGCACTGAATTATCTAAAATTCGACAGAGTCTCCCTAAAAATTCAGTATTCTTCCATAACAAAGATTTATCAGCTTTTTCATTCGCAACGGAGAACTACTACCAGTGACCAGCAGAGACTTAATCAACAGAAAATCGTAGCAGTTTAAACCTATCCAGTCCTAGTCTCAGTCAATAGTTTTATTTCAGCCATGTAAAATCCACATATGCAAAATAAAATCAAAATAGTGTGGGTCAACCACTTCTACCAGCAACTCAAACCACAACAGAAAATGAAGCTAATACATGCAGATTTAGTCTAGCAAACTCAACTCAAACAGCACCTTCTCGGCTAATTATGCCTCAGATTTCAGAACTTAGCACAAGCACAATAAAAGAAGTAAGAAGTGGAGAAAATACCTTGTTCAAGTCGAATGAGGAATTAGAAACAAGAAGAACAACAGAATCTGCAAGATTAGACTCAAAATCCACCAAATGCGACAGTTAGGGTTTCGGATCGAACATGCTCAAAAATCAGGATTATTTGGGGGTTTCTGATCGATTTCGAGGTCTAGAGTGGTAGAGAATTGAAAAACGAGCAGATTGATAGCAAGAATATGACATTTGGTGGAGAAATGAGGGAGTTGTGAAAGATTGAAGAAGAGGGGAGTTGGGGGCACTGTGTTCGTCGCGAGGAGGAAGAAAGGTTTTTGGAGATTTTTAAGTCCGCCCGCGCCCCTTTAATTCAGAATTTTCGAGGTGTCCGAACTTCATAGTTCGGACAGAAGTTCGGACATACATAAGAGCTTCCTTTTTTTTTTCTTTTTGCATACATATTGATCTTTCTCGCGCAAATAATTCATCCCCCAGACTTTTCTCTCCATCCTTGTAACGGTATTGGGTCTTTTATCCCAGATCAGACGATCTTAGGTAAATGGGTGATGAAGCACCCCAAGGACTTAATAACTGGATGGAAGAGGCCTGTTTTGGTTCAGAAAAAAAACTCAGATCAGAGGAGTACCTTGCCTTTATCCTTCATTCCAGACATTCTCATCATTCCCAAGGTTCCAAGTTAAACCAGTTCTGACTCCATAACCAACTTGTCCAAAGACATTTAATAGAATTCAGTCATTTTGAAAATATGAGAACACAGAGCTCTGAGCAAATCAATCCTTAAAGTCATCACCGGACTCAACTCCACAACGAAAAGATCTACCCAAGTATTCAGCACCTAGAAGCACTCTAAGGAACTTACCTCCATATAGCCCAAGACCAAACAAAAATTAGTGCGGGATGCAAAATAAATGGCTGACACATTCAGAAAGATCTCCCCCTTCCTCACACTTAATGAGGAGCAATGTCCGCATTGTTCGGAAAATTATCACAAGAAAGAGATCGTACTAAATGTGTCAGACTCACAAGGGTGGAAGCGAAGAGTTACAGAATTATACACATTATAGCATGGGCCGAACATAAACCAAAAAGAAGAAGAAACTGAAAACTCCCCTGATTTCTTTTGTGATGATTGAGGAAGAGGTTCTTCCTCACACTTAGTGTCCTGGTAGGGGAGAATGTTTCCTCACACTTGCTTCCAAGCTAGTGTTCGGCATGGACTCAGCACGGTAAAGCATACTTGCACACATTCAACAAACAAAACAGAGAAGTATGCTAGAAGCATCGCATTAGTGACAACTAGTATTCGGAGTTTAAGAGAAGAACAAACTAAAATCGAAATAAAAATACAACCCAATCGAAATAAAAGAAATAGGTCTAACACAACTGAAAGAGAATCCAAAAAGAAGTCCAGATATGGCTTCTAAACAAAAGTTGCATCAACCAACAACATGATCACTGTGGGGGCTGATAGTACGCCTGCCACTGCTGAAATTGAGCGAGCAGAGCCTCATAGTCATCCTGAGAGCGCCGCGCCTGCTGCTATAGAGTCTCGATCTCCGCCTGATAGCGACGATCCATCTCCTCAAAATGAGACTCTAGCTTAGTAAACTTATAGCGAGTGACATACTCGCTCCCAGGGGCTGGCAGTGCAAGAAATGCGTCCTCCTCTTCAGCTGTAGCAGTAGGAGCGGGCTCTGACAGACCCTCACCCGCCTCTCGCTGGCGCTTCTGTGGTCGCGGGGCAGCCTTCTTCCTCCATTCCCTCCTGTCAAACTCGAACCACATCTTCTTCAGGGCGCCCACATCAATAGGGGACCACGCAGCATGCAGCCCCGCAGAAGGAATGGTGACCATCTGCCTCCTAAGGATGTGGCAGATCATGACCGGATAGCCTAGCTTGTGTCGGTCCTTGTGCTCCATAATATACTGCAGATGCAAAGATCACCCACGGCAAGTAAGTAATCTCAGCAGCCCCAGCAAACGACGGATTTAGCACTCCCTGAAGAAGAAGAAAATCAGTGTGGTTCAGGTCTGAGCTCCGACGTGGGAGAACGTTCCCAGCCAGTAGTGCGAAGAGGACTCTCTCCTGCGGGCTCTGAAGCAGATCAGGAGGGACGACCTGCTTTGATGGGTCATCCCCTCTGCGTCGTCGTGGCCCCTGAACCATGAGGGGGTGTAGTGGTTGATAGCTGCTGCCTTGAAGTCATTGGGGTTGAGGTTCTGAGGAGGGTCGGGGCGGGATAAGGAAGATCCAGAGAGCGAGCAATCTCCATCGTGGAGACTGTCACTCTATCACCGTCAACAATGGATTTAATCTGGCCGTCCTGGTAGATTGCATTCGCATAGAACATGTGTACCACTCGTTCAGAATACTGGCCCCCCATATCCAAAATTTTGCCCCAACCAAATGGGTCCAATAATCCCCTCAGCCCCAGCTGAGTCTCCAGCTCCGGCACCACACACCGTTCAGCAATAATGTCCATATCTTTGGCGAACCACTCTCTGGCTGCCTCATTTCTAAATTCATCCTGCTGAGTTCGACGACTCGAGCTTGCGCCGGTTCTCCCAGCCCTCTTACCACGGCCTGTAAATCGGCTCGACATCTGCTCATACAAGGGCAACCAATGTCAAATAAAGGAAGGCAAAGAAATAGTTCGAAGTATGCACTGAATTATCCCAAATTCGACAGAGTCTCCCCTAAAAATTCAGTATTCTTCCATAACAAAGATTTATCAGCTTTTTCATTCGCAATGGAGAACTACTACCAGTGTCCAGCAGAGACTTAATCTACAGAAAATCACAGTAGTTTAAACCTATCCAGTCCTAGTCTCAGTCAACAGTTTTATTTCAGCCATGTAAAATCCACAGATGCAAAATAAAATCAAAATAGTGTGGTTCAACCACTTCTACCAGCAACTCAAACCACAACAAAAATGAAGCTAATACATGCAGATTTAGTCTAGCAAACTCAACTCAAACAGCACCTTCTCGGCTAATTATGCCTCAGATTTCAAAACTTAGCACAAGCACAATAAAAGAAGTAAGGAAGTGGAGAAAATACCTTGTTCAAGTCGAATGAGGAATTAGAAACAAGAAGAACAACAGAATCTGCAAGATTAGACTCAAAATCCACCAAATGCGACAGTTAGGGTTTCGGATCGAACAGGCTCAAAAATCGGGATTATTTGGGGGTTTCTGATCGATTTCGAGGTCTAGAGTGGTAGAGAATTGAAAAACGAGCAGATTGATAGCAAGAATGTGAGATTTGGTGGAGAAATGAGGGAGTTGTGAGAGATTGAAGAAGAGGGGAGTTGGGGGCGCTGTGTTCGTCGCGGGAGGAAGAAAGGTTTTTGGAGATTTTTAAGTCCGCCCGCGCCCCTTTAATTCAGAATTTTCGAGGTGTCCGAACTTCATAGTTCGGACAGAAGTTCGGACATACATACCTGTGCAGCGCTTCGCATCGTGTCCGAACTTCAAAGCTCGGACCAAAGTTCGGACATCTCGTGTTTTCGTTTCGCCAAACTCTCGTATCAGGTCCGAACTTAGATGTCCGGACCGATGTTCGGACGTACCATTTTGCACAGACTTCAAACTCTCGAACTACGTCCGAACTTCAATGTCCGGACTGAAGTTCGGACAACACCCAAAATGCACCAAATTGTTTCTTTCTGCTCTCAAACCACTGTAAACAAAAGCATTATCCTAAAACGAAACTATAAACAACAAAATAACACAGAATTAAAGTACCGAAAAACACTGGGTTGCCTCCCAGTCAGCTGCTCTTCTTTAATGTCTTTAGCTAGACAATTCCTGCTTGATCAATCAGAGCAAGTGTGGTGGGCAGCTTTACAACAGCCTACAGTGAAGTCCTTCAACTTTCTCAATTGCTTCCGTATTCGCCAAGAGAATTTCTTTTTCACGTTCGAACTCGTCTCTTGAGAAATCATCTTCGCTGTAGGATTGGATTCACTCTCCACAAAGAATATTGCCTGCATAGGAAAAAGCTTATGATTAGTACCAAGATAGCCTTTTAAACGAGCACCATTTACCTTAAAGGTTTCACCAGCCTTGTTCTCCAGCTCGAATGCTCCATAAGATGTAACTCCCACAACTCTGAAGGGGCCTGCCCAGTGTGATTTTAGCTTCCCAGGAAAGAGACGTAGCCTAGAGTTAAAGAGCAGCACTAGATCCCCCACTTTGAAGTCTCTCTTTTGAATCATCCGGTCGTGGATCCTTTTTGTGCGCTCTTTATAGATCCTTGAGCTGTCGTACGCCTGGTCTCTTAGTTCCTCCAACTCAGAAAGCTGAAACCGCCTCTTCTCTCCAGCATCACGCAAATCAAAGTTCAGAGCCTTTAAAGCCCAATAAGCTCTGTGCTCTAGCTCAACTGGGAGATGACAAGCCTTCCCGTACACCAGCTTAAAAGGAGACATCCCTATGGGAGTCTTGAATGCAGTTCTATAGGCCCCAGAGCATCGTCAAGCTTGACAGACCAATCCTTCCTGGAGGAGTTGACTGTCTTCTGAAGAATCCATTTTAGCTCTCGGTTACTCACTTCTGCTTGCCCATTAGTTTGGGGATGATAAGGTAAAGCAACCTTATGAGTCACCCCGTACTTAGTCATCAGGGAATCAAAAGCCTTGTTGCAAAAGTGAGAACCTCCGTCACTGATGATAGCTCTTGGCACACCAAATCTAGTAAAGATGTTCTTCTTCAAGAATTTCACCACAGTTCTAGCATCAGCAGAAGAGCAGGGGATTGCTTCGACCCATTTGGAAACGTAATCTACAGCAACGAGGATGTAGTGGTTTCCGTGAGAAGAAGGGAATGGGCCAGTAAAGTCAATACCCCAGACATCAAACAGTTCAACTTCCAGGATTCCCTTCTGAGGCATCTCATGCCTTCTTGACGTGTTCCCCATCCTCTGGCAGTTATCACAGTGAGCACAGAAGCGGTGGACATCCTTGTGCAGAGTGGGCCAGTAGAAACCACACTCCAATACCTTAGCAGCTGTCCTAGTAGGACCATGGTGACCACCTGCCTCTCGAGAATGGCAGAACTCAATTACACTGTTAACCTCTTCATCGGGGAGACACCTTCTAATTAAACCGTCAGCACATACTCTGAAGAGATAGGGGTCCTCCCAAACGTAATGACGGGCTTCAGAAAGAAACTTCTTCCTCCGGTTGTAGCTTAGATCATGGGGAATCAAACCAGAGGCAAGATAGTTAGCCAGGTCAGCGTACCATGGCTCTTTAACTTTCCCAATTACATAAACTGTTTCATCAGGAAAGAATTCATTAATGGGGACCCCGTCATCTGGAGTCTCAAGCCTAGATAAATGATCCGCAACCCCATTCTGCTTCCCTTGCTTATCAACAACTTCCAAGTCGAACTCTTGGAGAAGCAATATCCATCTCAAGAGTCTGGGCTTAGAATCATTCTTTTGAAATAGGTATTTCAAGGCAGAGTGGTCGGTGTGAGCAATTACCTTACTTCCCAGCAAATAGGGCCCGAACTTGTCAAGAGCAAACACCACCGCAAGTAGCTCCTTTTCAGTGGTAGTGTAATTCTTTTGAGCCTCCGACAGAGTCTTACTTGCATACGTGATAACCCTCAAAATTTTATCTTTCCTCTGACAGAGCGCAGCACCAACAGCAAAGTCACTAGCATCTGTCATGACCTCAAAAGGGAGAGACCAGTCAGGGGGTACCACAATAGGGGCAGAGATGAGTTTACTCTTGATAGTTTGAAAGGCCTTCAAACATTCTTCCGAGAACTGAAACTTTACATCTTTCTGCAGAAGATCAGACAAGGGCTTCGCAATTTTGGAAAAGTCCTGGATGAACCTTCGATAGAACCCTGCGTGACCCAGAAAGGATCTAACTCCCCTGACTGAAGTGGGAGGAGGTAACCCCTCAATGACTTCCACCTTCGCCTTGTCCACCTGAATACCATCTTTGGAGACCCTGTGTCCAAGCACTATACCCTCATGTACCATGAAATGGCACTTCTCCCAATTCAAAACCAGGTGGGTCTCCTCACATCTGCCTAGTATCTGATCCAGCTGATCAAGACACACATCAAAACTCTGGCCATATACCGAGAAGTCGTCCATGAAGACTTCTATGCTTTTCTCAATAAACTCATTAAAAATCGCCATCATGCACCGCTGAAATGTGGCTGGAGCGTTGCAAAGACCAAATGGCATCCTCCTGTATGCAAAAGTGCCATAAGGGCAGGTGAAGGTGGTCTTCTCCTGATCCTCTGCGCAATGGGAATCTGGAAGTAACCGCTGTACCCATCAAGGAAGCAGTAGAACTCCTGTCCAGCTAGCCGCTCCAACATTTGATCAATAAACGGCAGCGGGAAGTGGTCCTTCCTTGTGGCTTCGTTCAAACGCCGGTAATCGATGCACATCCTCCAGCCAGTGGTCTGTCTTTGGGGCACCAATTCGCCTTTATCATTGGGCACCGCTATTCCTCCTTTCTTGGGAACAACTTGCACAGGAGAGACCCAGCGGCTATTAGAGATAGGGTAAATGATGCCTGCATCCAAGAGCTTCAACACCTCAGCTTTCACTACTTCCTTCAGGTTTGGGTTTAATCTCCTCTGGGGCTGCCTCACTGGCTTGATACTATCTTCCATGTAAATTCGATGAGTGCAGAACCCTGGACTAATCCCTTTAATATCTGCCACTGACCACCCCAAAGCTCCCTTGTGCCTTCTTAACACTTCCAGAAGTCTGCTTTCCTGCAAAACAGACAAAGACGAAGAAATAATAACCGGCAGGGCGCTACCCTCTGCCAAGAAAGCATATTTAAGATTTGAAGGGAGAGTTTTTAATTCAAGAGTAGGGGGCTTCTCTACTGAAGGAACGAGCCTCTGAGTAGGCCTGTCCAGTGGCTCCACAGGAGGAGCATAAGGGCGAAAGTAGGTTCGTCCCTGATTAAGCTGCTGGACAACAGTAGCTACCTCAGTGCTCTCCTTGTCATCCTCAATCGAGTGGCATAACACCTGCTCTAGCAAATCAGAATTCTCAAGCAGGAAAGAAGAGTCATCAGTGTTTTTAGTGACAAACGCATCATAATCATCAGAACAGTCGACATCAATAGAAAGCACAGCATGAGAAGAAGCATTTGTTCTCATCATCTTAGTAATGTCAAAACTAAGTTCCTCATTATTAAATTTAAGGGTGATCTTTCCTTTGTCAACATCAATCACAGTCTTAGCAGTTCGTAGGAACGGTCTACCCAAAATTAATGGCACTTCAACATCCTCATCCATATCAAGAATGACAAAATCAGCAGGGAAGAAGAAGTTACCAACACCTACCACAACATTCTCAACCATACCACGAGGTTTGATTGAGGAACGATCAGCTAATTGCAAATTAAAATTGATTGGGGCAAGCTCACCAGCATGAAGCTTCCTAAACATTGAATAAGGCATCAGATTTATACTCGCTCCAAGGTCGCAGAGTCCGAACCCACAGTCCATATCTCCAATGGTGCAAGGGATGATGGGCTGTCCTGGATCTCCACACTTTGGAGGAAGCTTCTGCTGGATGGCTGCAGAGCACGTCTCTATCAGCTGAACAATCTCACTGTTAGAATTAATGCTAAATCCGTTAAGTTGCTCTTGTGAAGTTAATTCGTTTCATCTTCCAATTAATGTCGTATTCACGAAGAGTTTCACGGAAGTTGAAGATGCATTAGTGGGAGCATTTATGTGGTGCAAATTAATGGCGTCTAAAGCATTTGGTTTTCTAACATTATGAGGAGAGTTATGAGGAAGTTAAAATCCTTAAAAGAAGAAGTTTAGACTTCTGGCTTTCTAGATACCCGGGTGTTAGTTGTTTCTAGGTGTTAATGGATGGTGTTTATGAGTTGTAACCGTTGTAACTTGTGAGCCATTATGTAGCGATTGTTACAAGGTTAACGTTGGGATAAGTGAAGGGTTTAGATCTAGCACTATAAATAGATCAGTAACCCGTAGCTTTGGATCATCCCAACTTGTGGGGATCACATCCAAGAGAGTCAAGGGTGGTTCTATGGGAACTCAAAGGGACTCAGGTAAAAACACCAAGGGAAACACGGGTTGATGGGTTGGTTGGGTAATCCTCATGTAAACTTGTAATCCTCATCCTCTTAATGAAAGTTGTTCTATCTCCTCCCGTGGACGTAGGTCATGTTTGGACCGAACCATGTAAATCCTTGTGTCACTATTTTATCATTACATTATCTTGTGGTTTTTCTTCTTCGGTAACCATGTCGATCTCACCACGATATTGGAGAAATGGGCCCGAAATCCTAACAAGTGGTATCAGAGCTCATGGTTTTTGGGATGTTCGTGTTGGTGAAGATGTCATTGGGAAGAAAGAACGGTGATTCAAGATGATGTGGGTTTTGATAAAAGTGAAGAGTGAAGGAAGGTGTTGGAGAGAGAAAGTTGTTGCGCCTCGAAGCTCATGCATTTCCTTGCCTTGGTTGGAACACCGTGTTCATGATATTTTTGAAGTCTGGGCACTCAATTCTTGCTAATGAAGATGTAAATTCACTGAAGAGTAAAGGTGGTCTTATTCTTCATCGAGTAATGATGAGAGTTTGGTGACTCATATGTTGTATCAAGTACGGTGATGGTGAGGTGTTTTCATGAGAGAGGTGGCGTGCTCTTAAGAAGATGTTTCGATTGAAAACAAGTTCGGTAGAGAGGAAGAGCTCGTAAAAAATCGTCAACTACATGTGTGTTTGGTGTGGGGATGTACTTGGAGATGATGTGTTTGTTGGAAGGAGATCAAGTTGGAAATCTTGGATCTTGAAAAATCCGGTGCATCATTCACAATTTGAAGTAAAATCTAGTTCTTTATTTACAAACCCTTTGTGGGGGAGTAAGGATAATAAAGAATGGTAAGATCGAGTTAAGCTTCAATGGTGGTGGATGGTGCAGAAAATGGGAAAAATATTTTTCTCAGGTCACGTGACGGATCGTGGACTTCCATGGAGCACTGGAGATCGTCTAGCAAGTGGGTGGACCTAGGGTTATGGTAGCGCGCATAAAACCACAAACGGAGCTTCACGTGGTGATCAATTGTGAAGCTGCTGTTAGGTCATGTTTGGAGACTTTGCGAGAACCGGATAAAGACGGAAGAGATCACTCGTGTCTTTGGTTGCGTAGTTGTTTCCTGAGTTGCTACTTACTTCGTGTTTGTGGCGGGTCCATGGAGATTTGGACCAGATGAGTCTTTGAAGGCTCGAGGAGGAGTGGTCAATTTACCGAAGTTGGAATGCAAACAGTCCAGATGGAGTTATCCGGTTTAGTCCTTGTGTGGGATGTTTTTGGGATTATTCTTCAAGAGGAAGTGTGGCATTGACGGTGGTATGTGATTGACCGGATTGAGCATTAAGAGGAAGAATTGTTAGAATTAATGCTAAATCCGTTGAGTTGCTCTTGTGAAGTTAATTGGTTTCGTCTTCCAATTAATGTCGTATTCACGAAGAGTTTCACGGAAGTTGAAGATGCATTAGTGGGAGCATTTATGTGGTGCAAATTAATGGCGTCTAAAGCATTTGGTTTTCTAACATTATGAGGAGAGTTATGAAGAAGTTAAAATCCTTAAAAGAAGAAGTTTAGACTTCTGGCTTTCTAGATACCCGGGTGTTAGTTGTTTCTAGGTGTTAATGGATGGTGTTAATGAGTTGTAACTGTTGTAACTTGTGAGCCATTATGTAGCGATTGTTACAAGGTTAACGTTGGGATAAGTGAAGGGTTTAGATTTAGCACTATAAATAGATCTAGTAACCCGTAGCTTTGGATCATCCCAACTTGTGGGGATCACATCCAAGAGAGTCAAGGTGGTTCTATGGGAACTCAAAGGGACTCAGGTAAAAACACCAAGGGAAACACGGGTTGATGGGTTGGTTGGGTAATCCTCATGTAAACTTGTAATCCTCATCCTCTTAATGAAAGTTGTTCTATCTCCTCCCGTGGACGTAGGTCATGTTTGGACCGAACCACGTAAATCCTTGTGTCACTATTTTATCATTACATTATCTTGTGGTTTTTCTTCTTCTGTAACACCCCAATCGCTAATTCTTCCATTATCCTCTAATCAATCCCATACTTACCCTTCTCGCAGCAGAATACTTACCTATTCCCAGCGGGTGATACAACGCCGTTAACCCTCCAAGGTTAACAAGGCTACTATTACTTACTGTTTCGGTCTGATGATTAGAATGAATACATACATACTACTTACTTTACAATGCCAATTACTTAATTACATTTGATTACCGAGTATACCGAATATATGAATTACATTCCAACACTACTTCCCAAAATGAAGAGTTTACACATCCTCTCCTTACTATTCAATCAAGAATTCAATATCCAAAAAGGTGTACCACATGGTACACCAGCTACTCAAAAGGGGCCTTAGCCGTGTACAACTCGGTACACCATCACAATCCTACTAACTACATCAAAAGAATTGCATCCAGTCCTTATTCTACCACCGTCACGCCTCGCGGGTACCTGTGGAGTAAAAACATTCCCCCTAGGGGGTCAGCTTAAGCTGCATATGATAACCGCATACCCCGCGTACTAGCGAGGGTACGCCAACTATTTGGTCGAGTACATGCGGTTCGTTTCATTCGTACATACATACATGCTTATACAATACAATACAATACATCCATTTTACCAAGCATACATACATACAATACATACAAGGAATACAACACAAGTCATTCATCCATACTTACCATACTCACCGCATCACGGAGATACAATTCTCCAATACATACAAAGGTCTTGTTAGCCTTATCACACATCCGGGTTAATCGGGTGTTCAATACTTTTACTCCGGGTCAATGACTTACAATAGTCAAGACCAATACAAATACAATACTTACTTCTTACATACTTTACTTCCAGTTAAGTCGGTATGACCTCCGGGCAAGGATTACTACATCCCACCACCGGGCTTTAGGGTGGCCCACTAATCCAGGATGCTACCCATTCAAGGGATTTGGTCCAAGGAAAAGATTATAGCCAGGATTCGGTTCCAACCTCTTGTGGTTCCTTATCCTCACGCGTGGCCGAAACTATATCGGGCTTCTACTCATTCCATTTTACTCATTACTCATGTTAGGAGTTAGGTTGTTAGGAATTAGTAGAAGTCCATACTTACTTCCATACATGCATACATACACAAGTACTCATACTTACACATACACTTCATTTCCATTCATTCATTTCATGAATTATACAAACTAAATGTTCAAGAGCATAAAAACAAGAACAATATGGTTCAAACACAATTAAGTGCAATATAAGTCCGATTCGTGCATTTATCTTATTGGTGATCACATAAGCACACAAATCGGGGTAACCAAGTTAGGATACAGGGCATGAAGAAATCATACCGTTCACCGTCGTAGGACACTACCAGTTCCTTTGGAGCTCAACTATGGGATTCCTATACATACATGAAGTAGTATGATCAATGATCTATTATTGATCTACTTACTCCTTCATTGATACTTTCAATGCATACTTACTACTCCATTACTTTTTTACTTGGTTATAACACCATTCTTTCCTTTACTACTTCATAAACTTACTTCCTTACACATTTACTACTTTCTTACCATTATTACTTCATTAATGGTGTATTACTACTCATACATGCATGCCGGTGTATAGGCATATACATATACATACATATGATTACTATAGTCATATTATAAAAACATTTTTTTTTGTAAGTGTTTGGGCCGTCCGACCCACCGTCCGACCCAACCCTGGGCCGGACCATTCCAGTAGGTTTTCGTCCTCTGAAATTACTCCCGTCCGACCCAGCACTATTCCGTCCGACCCATACCCTCTAGGTCGGACCATTCCAGAAGGTTTCAGTTTTGTCATCCAAGCCATGTCCGACCCACGTCCGACCCAACCTCTGGGTCAGACGAAGTCAGAAACTTCGATGAAGAAATTTTTGCCCGTCCGACCCACGTCCGACTCACGGCCCTGGGTCGGACCATTCCAGAAAGAATTACGGTTGTTTCTCAAAGCCCGTCCGACCCACGTCCGACTCACGGCTCTGGGTCGGACGGTTCCAGAAGGTTTATTTTCGTTCTCCAGGCCTTGTCCGACCCAGCGTCTGATCCAGCTGTGGGTCGGACAGTAGCAGAACTTTACTACAGGCCTTGTTTTCTTTTCCCAATTTCACCCATTGCTTCCCTATTCTTCCTACATGCATCCTAACATGTTTTAGTACTATTTAGACACTCTAAATCATGCTAATTCACTCCTTAATACATCACACAATCCTATGCTTATTTATACACTCAATTTCCCCAAGTTTCAACTCAACACTCCCATTGTCTCTTCCCTTATACCTTATGCTACAGATTTTTCCTTCTACTACTCTATACTCCAATACCTCCTCATCCAATGCCACTCTTAGCATCTTAAATACATTAGCTCACAATCTAGTTCCATCTCCTTTACAAACCCATATTCAAATGTGTTACAAGGCACTAATATTCCTCCTAAACTCTCCAAACACTTCCTCTTCTTAAACGACTCAAGTCCTCTCCTTTCTACCTTACACGAATTTTGACATGGTCTCCCCTATAATTCTTACTTTCTCCACACATTATCTCAGCTCACAATTCACATTCTCACAACCTGTTTATACAACACACTATACTCACCATTCAACACTACTACACACATTAAAATTCCTGCACATACACATTCCATACCCCATGTTTTCCCAAGCTTTTAAACTCATTTGAAAACTTCAAAACTGTTTCAATACCATTCCTCATTATACTTCAACATACTCATTACTCATTATCATACACATTACTTGTTTTTGATACTCCAAAAACTGTTACAACACAATATACAAACTAACTCAAGGTAAGGGTATTTACCTTGTCTTGTTAGTTTTCTTTCTTTCCTTTCCTCTCCTTCTTTTCTTCTCCTTTTCTCTTTGTTCTCGGTTTTAATGGGTTTCACACACACAAAGTGCTACAGCCCATAATACATACACAATACCATTAGCATTCATTTTATACTTAACCCTAGAATTTAGGTTTTTAGGGTTTAGAAAAGAGTGTTACCTTCCAATGAGTAGATGAAGCTCTTGACTAGTGAAAGAACAAGATTCCTAGCCCAAGGAAGAGCCAAAATCGGCTGAAGCAACAAGGAACCAAGAGTTCAAAAACTGAAAATCCTCAAAATGCCAATGAGAGCTAGAAAAGGATTTTCAAAATTCTTTTTACCTCAAGATGATAAGGAGGTGAAGGTGCATCTAATGGTGGACTTGAATCTTCAAATGGTGAATACCCATAAAATCGAAAATGGAGCTTTTGGATTTTTGAAAGGAGGGAAATGTTCTCCTTTGCAAGGGGATTCTAGTGGTATGGTTTTTATAATTTTTGGACAAGTATTGAGCTAGAACAAGAGGAGAGAAGGAGTGGGTTGAATGAGTTTCCTCATTTCTCCATGGCCATCGCAGGGGAAGGAGAAAAATCAGAGAAAGAAGAAGGTGGGGGTTACGTGAGAGAGGGGTAGAATAGGAGAGAGAGTGGGTCTTGTTTTTACTTATTTCTCTTGTCTTTTAGTTAATAAGGAAACAATAAAGAGAGTGAGAGTGAGAGGGGGAAATCGGATCCCACACCCACACACACACTTTTAACTTTTTTATTTGCAAAGTGGACACACTAACTTTGTTTATTTGCATTCTCACCCCACAACTTACCGGTTGTTACAGTTTTCACTAACCGGTACCCGTTTTCCGGAATTTTCCCGTTTAATTAATTTTATTGGTTCTAAAGCTTCACTAGTATTTAGTAGTGACTATTTAGTTGACCAAAATTGTTGCGAGTCTATTTGACCCGCTTAAAGTCGCGTTTTCCCGGTTTCCTCGAAAAACGCGCTTTAAGGTTGTTTATGCCTTTAACCCCATTTTAACGGTCCGTTTTCTTCGGGATTTGTTCCCTAGTATTTATTTTAGTGTAATTAAGCTTTTAAAAGTATAATTAGCCTAATTAATCACTGTTTTTAATTACGGGGTATTTCAATCTACCCCCCTTAAGAAACTTTGCCCTCAAAGTTGCTCAAGGTTATAGTTTACCATTTCTACTCATTTGGTAAGCCAATTGCCACAATACATTCTACTACCACCTTACAAGGTGTTCACAATTCTTACACTACCAGCATACGCAATTCAGATACCATGCCACATACTTAATTCAAATACCATACGCAATACTCAATCCACACGCAATACTTCATTCAAATACCATACACAATGCTCCATCCAATTCATACATTCCACAATACATTCGCAATACTTCGCAATGTCATTCGTGTCATATACCGTACGACACCCATGCATTACTCATTACATACATACCATACACATCGTACTACATACCAAATACTACTAGCACTACTTTGTGCCAATACATACACTTAGCACTACATGTGCCAACCAAAATACAATTACAATACATACATACTACGCAATGCTAACCCGAAGCAATGCAAAAGCAAAAGGCTCTACCCCCCTTAAAAGGGGGTACGCCCCGTACCCTCCGTGCTATACGGATACTAGACATCTAGTCTACAAATAAATTCGGGTACTTCGCCTTCATGGCGTCCTCTAATTCCCAAGTCGCTTCCTCGACATCGTGGTTAGACCACAAGACCTTCACCATTCGTACAGATTTATGGCGAGTGTCTCTTGTCTTGGTATCAAGGATTCGTAGTGGAGTCTCGACATATCTCATCGTCGGCTCTAGGGATAGATGTTCGGGTTCTAATACATGAGAGGGATCGGCTATGTATTTCTTGAGTTGTGATACATGAAAGACATCATGAACACGCCCCAATTCTTCAGGCAATGCTAGCCTATATGCTACGGCTCCAATCCTCTCGGTAATGGTATACGGGCCAACGAATTTCGGGCTCAGTTTGCCCTTCTGGCCAAATTGAAAGACACCCTTCATAGGTGAGACCCGCAAGAACACTTGGTCGCCCACGGCGAACTCAAGGTCGCGTCGTCGCACATCCGCATAGGATTTCGGTCTATCTTGGGCTGCCTTCATATTGGCTCGGATTTGTTGTACCTCAGCTTGTACTTGTTCCAAATACTCCGGTCCTATGATGACCGCTTCGCTTGACTCATCCAACACAACGGGGTACGGCAAGGTCCACCATACAAAGCTTGGAACGGCGACATCTTAATCAAAGCATGATAGCTATTATTATACGAAAACTCGATAAGATGAAGCTTCTCGATCCAGCTCCCCTGGAAGTCTAAGGCACATGCCCTTAGCATATCCTCTAGTGTTGGGATGGTCCTTCTGTCTGACCGTCGGTCTGTGGATGCAAGGCGGTGCTAAGCTTCACTCAGTACCAAGCGCTTCCCGTGTCGCTCTCCAGTATCTCGAAAGGAATCTGGTGTCGCGGTCAGATACATGGTTTTTGGGACTCCGTGGTGTCGGAGATCTCCTTGTCGAATAGCTCTGCGAGCTTCGCCACCTTCCAGGTGTCCTTCATCGTATGAATCGGGCAACCTTGGTGAGCGATTGACTACTACCCAGATCATGTTGAGTCCTCCCCTAGCAGGTGGGAGTCCAACAACAAAATCCATGGAGATCGTGGATTTCCACTTCCGGAATGGGCATGGATTGCACCATTCCTCCCGGTCTTTGATAAGTGTCTAAATGAGCATGTTTTATGGGTGTAATTCATATATTATAACAGCACTTTTCTGCTCATTTCTCACTTATCTTATGGTTTTCCTCTAGTTTATGTTTTATTGATTATCTCACAATTTATTGGTTTTAACATGAGGAACAACCAAGCTAGGAGCAAAGAACATGAAGAGACGAACGCATAGCCGCAGACGGTTCAGAAAACGGAGTCAGAACGAAGATTTTACAAAGGTTTTGAAGTCATGTCCTAGCTTGGTTAAAACCTTCAAAGCTAGGACTACACATTAAGAAACTCTCGGCTGAATTCAACATGTGATCCGGGACTTGTTCCAAGACTTAAGTCCCGGACCACAACACTTGAGAAACCAACGGATGAGACAAAAACATGGTCCGGGACCTAACCCCAGTCCCAAGGCCCGGACCACAAGAGATTTCAGAACCGAGGACATTTTCAGCACATTGGTCCGGGACCTATGTCCTTGTTCAAGGCCCGGACCACACAAAATGACTTAACCGTGTGTTTTTTATTACATTATGGTCCGGGACCTCTACTCTTGCCCAAGTCCCGGACCAATTTTAGTACCCAATTCGCACGCGGACTCCAGCCAGACAGGGACGCGGATAGTCTTCTCCTTCCTCGCGTCGCTCTGCAAATGGATTATCTTATCCATCTACTCCACCGCACAGCCTACCTTAAATCACTCCAGATCTTTGTCCCCTCTGCAATAAATGAAGCACTCAGATAGCAATCAGCTGCAATCAATTAAAAACGTACGGATCTGCCTCCTCAAATCTCTATATAAACCCAACACCATTACTGCAAAATACACACGTACGACCAGAGGCTGAGAAAAATCACAAACAGCTCCACACTCCATTCTCTTCCAATTAATTCCTCCCGTATCACCACACTTCTCCATCTTTTTTTTTTTACCATTTCACCTCATTCACGTACGTACTCAAACAGAAGCAGTATATTTACAAAGAGAGAAAAGAGGCAGGCGAGTGCAGACCCGTTCTTCGCCAGCAGTTCCTGAATAATGTCTATTTCAATCTCTACTCTGTTTTTATTTCTGTCAATGGCTGAGTAATCTCATAATTGTGCTTAGGATGGGTGTTTAACCCAAAATAACTCAGCGTATCTATAATACCGAGTTTGCTTATTAATATTTGTTTTGTCTCTCTCTATTATTAAATGTTTAAGAACTGATCATTTTTACTCATTTACGGTTTCTCTAATTTCAATGATTTTGTAAAATTAGAGAATAGACCACAAAGAGAGACAAACGTTAGATTTTATTCTCCTTGATTAGCAGATAAAATCCATCGCTGTTATAAAAAGAATTCTCACTTAAAGCTAATTAATGATTTTAGACTTTTTCTGATTGTAAGAAGTTTAATGAATTAATTAAGAGCTGTCCTTATCTATGATTTAGAAAGGTCACAAGATAAAATTCTTAACAGACAAATAAGAGCAAACTAGGATTATATTATTATCTGAGTTATAACCGGGCGATTTCACCTTCCTTAGCACAGTTTCCATCCACTTAATCCACAACCGTTTTTACTGTTTTATTATTTCTTTAATAATCCAACAACAAATCAAGCTTGCCTCCGGCTAAACCCCTTTTACAGTTTTAGTAACTACCTAAACTAGGATAATTAAACAATCTCCTTGTGGATACGACACTTGTTTTACTACTACGAATAGGTACACTTGCCTAATAGTTTGTTATAATTCTATATTAATTACAGTGTAGTTTTATCCCAACAAGTTTTTGGCGCCGTTGCCGGGGAGATTGATTCCATCAATTCCCTAGTTTCCGGTTTCACTAGTCTATTTATAATAATCTGTTAATTAATAAATAAAAAAAATTTAAAAAAAAACTGTTAATTTAATCTTGGACATCTGAATTGGACATCGGACTTCGGACCTGACTTGGACATTTGACTTCGGACTTTGGACAACTAATTTCTAACATCTTAATATTATTGTCATTTCGTTCCATTGTCATTTCGTTCCATTGTCCTTTCTTTCCATTGTCTTAACTACTAACTTTAAATTTCTTGTCATTTCGTTCCATTGTCCTTAACTTTTCGTTCCATTGTCCTTAACATTTAATTTCCATTGTATACTTAACATTTCTTTCCATTGTATACTAACTACTAACTTATAATTTCTGTATACTAACCCCTAACGTTTATCAGCCTAACCAATATTTCTGTCTTTCTTATTTTATTTACTAACTAATTTTGCAGTTTCTGATCAAACCACAAGTTATCTTCTGTGCATGCCAAATACTCGAACTCGAGGCTCTCCACCAATCAGTCCGAGCCCCGAACCCGAGCGTACTTTATTTCAAGCGCAGAGAAACCTGAGAAACCAAGCCATGGCCAATAACGAAGTTATAAATGAAATGGACCATGCAATTCAGCCAGAACACCGTGCTCTATCTGATTACCACCAACCGAATACCGAAGGAAGAGCATCAGCTATAGTTCTCCCCGAACTAACACCAGAAGAAGCCGGACGATGGGTTTTCAAAACCCACTACATAACCGCCGTCCGGGATCTAGGCAAGTTTAGTGGAGCAAACCCAGATGAAGCCCCAAATCATCTGAGTCTCTTCCTAGACTTCTGCAATTCCTTTGGTCAAACCGGCAACGTCAAGGAAAGAATTCGACTCCAACTATTTCCTCATTCGTTATCGGATTCAGCAAACCGGTGGTATCGAAGTCTTCCCTCCCGATCAATAACCACATGGCTTCAAATGGCCCAAAAATTCCTTGCCAAATACTACCCAACCAGTAGAACGAGGCAATTGATCGGTGAAATCAATACTTTCTGTCAGGAGCCGGGAGAAACGTTGTACGACGCATGGGACAGATTTAAAGATATGCTATGAAGTGTTCCCACCATGGTCTTGACGATCAATCCCTCTGCCTGTCCTTCTTCAACGGTCTGGATGATGGGAACCGACTACTTGTCAACTCCTCTGCAGGAGGGAGTTTCATGATGAAATCTCCTAAAGAAGGAATGGACCTTCTCGAAACCATGACGAGCAATACGAGACAGTGGACGAGATCCAAAGGGAGAACACCACGAGCAGCAGGTCTACTCCACGTCGAGCCTACAGATCATTTATCGGCTCAGATCTCGTCCCTTACAAAGATGGTGGAAAAGCTAACGACATCACAAAACGAAATTGTAAAAACAATAGCTTCCCCACCTACAAGTTCGTCGTCAGTTCCACCTACAGAAGGATGTGCCATATGCGCCGGTCCTCATGAAACCCCTCAGTGCGAAGGCAAAGGACAGTACGAGGATGCAAACTTCATAGGAAACCGTCCCGGTAATTCCTACAAACAACTTCAACAACAACTATCCATGGAGAAATCACCCGAATTTCTCATGGAAAAATAATGATCAAACCAAGGAGGCCAGAACAACAATTCAAATACCTATCAGGGGAACAGACCCCAACCAAATTCTAACATGGGTTATCGAGCACTAGGTGCCCCTCCTGGTTTCCAGCAGCAACAAACAACTAACCACAACCTCTTCTGATCCAAATGAGGAATTCAGGAACTTAATGAAAGGATTCGTGACTACGACCCACACCAGGCTCGTGGATCAAGAAGCCACTAACAGAAGGGTTGAAGCCCAGATACAGCAAACCAACCAACAGTTGGAGCAAATCAGTCAGCAGCTTGCACAAAGGCCACCCGGTGCCTTCCCTAGTCAGCCAGATCCAAATCCAAGGGAACAGGCCAAGGCAGTAACGTTAAGAAGTGGTAGGCCGCTCAACTCATCTCTTCCCCGAGATGATACTGATAATCAAGAGCAGCAAGCTCATGAACCTCAAGAAAATTCAGAAGAAGAACAGGAAGATGCTGAAGAAGCCCCTCCTCCTACAAAAAATATTCCCGAGGAGAAGGAGTCTCCTGAATCTACTCCTTCCCCTCTCACAAAAAATTCTCCCCCACTTCCTTTTCCAAACAGAATGAGAAAGAAAAATTTAGATGAACAGTTTGGAAAGTTTCTTACTCACTTCAAGAAACTGACGATCAATATTCCTTTTGCCGATGCTTTAAAACAAATGCCCATATACGCAAAGTTCATGAAGGATATCATCACCAACAAAAGATCGTTGCAGGAAGTGGAAACTGTACACCTTACACAGGAAGTGTCAGCAGTACTTCTCAAGAGTCTCCCTCCAAAACTTGCAAGACCCAGGTTTGCCAATTATTCCATGTCCATTGATAATGTTGGAGTGTGGTAGTGGGTTATGTGATCTAGGAGCTAGTATCAATTTAATGCCACTCTCAACTTTCAACAAACTTAAGATGGTAAATGCGAACCAACTTCTATTCAATTACAATTAGCAGATAGATCTTTAGTATTCCCAAAAGGAATAATAGAAGATTTGATTGTTACTGTAGGAACTTTTGTGTTCCCGCTGACTTTATTGTAATTGACATGGAAGAAGACACTAGGGTGCCCTTAATCTTAGGACGACCTTTCATGAGAACTGCAAGAGCACTAATCGATGTTGAGAAAGGAAAAATCATTTTAAGGCTGCATAACGAAACTCTAGAATACGACATGTCCAAGGTTATTAAGAAAACCCGCTCAATTAGAAGACACCTTTTTTATAGACATTGTCGACTCTATTGTGCAGGATAATTTATCTGCTATTATTCGTAATGACGCTCTTGAAATATTTTGTCTGAAATCTGTGATAACCGATTAGTATACCCTGACACAATCCAAATGGTAGCAGCTCTCGATAGAGTAAAATCATACAAGAAATCATGCTACCCACCACCAGAACCATTAGAGCTTTCCACTCAGAAGTTACCACCATCCATTGAACAACCCCTCTCGTAGCTGAAACAATTGCCATCACATCTTAAGTATGTTTATCTTTCTGATTTTTGTACTTTGCCTGTTATTATTTCTTCATCTCTAACAAGTACACAGGAAGAACAGCTTGTGAAGATCCTTCAGAACCACAAGAGGCAATAGGCTGGTCCATTTCGGACATTAAAGGTATCAACCCCCATTTCTGCACACATCACATATACATGGAAGATACCTACAAGCCTTTAGTCCAGCACAGAGAAGGCTGAATCCCAACATGAAAGAAAGTAAAGAAAGAAGTGCTCAAACTTCTCGACGCCGGGATAATCTACTCCATCTCCGACAGCAAATGGGGAGCCCCGTTCAAGTGGTCCCGAAAAAAGGAGGTCTCACTGTGGTCCCCAACGACAAAGGTGATCTAATTCCTCAGAGAACCACGACGGGATGGAGAGTCTGCATCGATTACAGGAAACTAAACAGCGCAACGCGGAAGGACCACTTCCCTTTACCTTTCATCGATCAGATGCTTGAAAGGTTGGCCGGGCAAGATTACTACTGCTTCCTGGATGGTTATTCAGGATACTTTCAAATACCCATTGCTTCTGAAGACCAAGATAAAACCACATTCACATGCCCGTACGGGACATTTGCATACAATCGGATGCCTTTTGGTCTATGCAATGCCCCAGCAACATTCCAAAGATGCATGATGGCAATCTTCAGCGACTATCTTGAGAAGAGCATCGAAGTCTTCATGGACGACTTCTCTGTCTTTGGTCCCACTTTGAAACTGTCTGGATAATCTGGATGCCATCCTCGCCCGATGTGAAGAAACTAACCTTGTGCTTAACTGGGAAAAATGCCATTTCATGGTTAAAGAAGGAATAGTTCTTGGGCATAAAATATCTTCAAAAGGCATTGAAGTCGACAGAGCCAAGGTCGAAGTTATTGAAAAATTACCACCACCATCGACGGTAAAAGACATCAGGAGTTTCCTTGGCCATGCTGGGTTCTATAGAAGGTTTATCAAGGATTTCTCCAAAAATTCGAAACCTCTATGTGAACTCCTAGCTAAAGACGTCAAGTTCGACTTCAACGACAATGCCTACAAGCCTTCAACACACTAAAAGAATGCCTCATCTCGCTCCCATTGTGATATCACCAGATTGGAGCCTTCCATTTGAAATTATGTGCGACGCCAGCGACTATGCCGTGGGTGCCGCTTTATGCCAAAAGAAGGAGAAGATCTTGAGAACCATCTACTATGCAAGTAGAACCTCAACGACGCTCAGAAGAATTATTCAACTACTGAGAAGGAACTTCTGGCAGTAGTCTTTGCTCTGGATAAATTCCGATCATATCTCTTGGGAAGCAAAGTCATAATTCACACCGATCACTCCGCTCTGAGGTATCTATTTGCCAAAGAAGATGCCAAACCCCGACTCCTCCGGTGGATACTCCTACTACAGGAATTTGAGATTGAAATCAGAGACAAGCCAGGAGTGCAGAATGTAGTAGCAGACCACCTATCTCGCATAGAGGCACCAAGTGATGGCACTTCCATCAATGAATTCTTCCCAGATGAGTGCGTTTTTATGATTGGTGACACCGGTGAACCATGGTACGCTGACATGGCCAACTACCTGGCACGAGGAGTACTACCACACGGCCTCACCTACCAACAGAAAAAGAAGTTCTTTTCAGATATTAAGCATTATTACTGGGAGGATCCTCTTTTTCAAGGTTTGTGCAGACGGGATGGTAAGAAGATGTGTGCCCCAAGATGAAATCCACAGCATTCTACGACATTGTCACTCTCTTGAAGCAGGAGGACATCATGGACCAGCTCGAACAGCGGCTAAGGTACTTCAATCAGGTTTTTCTGGAAAACCTTACATAAAGACTGTCATTCCTTTGTAGCCTCCTGCGATGAGTGCCAAAGACTTGGGAACACCTCCAGAAAACACGAAATGCCTCTCAACATCATACTCGAGGTAGAACCTTTCGACGTGTGGGGTATTGACTTCATGGGTCCCTTTCCTTCGTCTTGTTCGAACCTTTTCATATTGGTGGCAGTCGACTATGTCACTAAATGGGTGGAAGCTATCGCCTCTCCCACAAATGATGCAAAGGTAGTACTCAGGTTCTTGAAAAGGAACATCTTTACACGATTCGGAGTCCCACGTGCTATCATCAGTGACCAAGGATCCCACTTCTGCAATAAGCAGTTCACAGCCTTGATGACCAAATATGGAGTGAGACATAAGGTAGCCTTACCTTATCACCCTCAAACGAATGGCCAGGCTGAAGTCTCTAACCGAGAATTGAAGTGGATCCTACAAAAGACGGTTAATTCTTCCCGAAAAGATTGGTCCCTGAAGCTGGATGATGCACTCTGGGCATATAGAACAGCTTACAAGACGCCCATCGGCATGTCCCCATATCGACTAGTCTTCGGCAAAGCTTGTCATTTACCAGTCGAGCTCGAGCACAAATCATTCTGGGCCGTGAAAGCCCTCAACTTTGATCTTTAAGAGCAGGTGACAAAAGAAATTCCAGCTCACTGAATTAGAAGAATTTCGAGAGAATGCCTATGAAAATACCCGCCTCTACAAGAGAAAGCCAAGAAGTGGCATGACAAGATGATCCTTAAGCGGGAATTTCATGAAGGAGATTTGGTTCTGTTGTACAATTCCAGGTTAAAGTTGTTTCCGGGTAAACTCAAATCCTATTGGGCTGGACCATTTACTGTCTCCAAGGTCACCCCATACGGATCCGTTGAGTTAGTGGATTCGAAAAAACACACTTTCATGGTCAATGGATCTAGACTAAAGCATTACCAGGGTGGTAATCTTGAGACAGTTGATGCTCGCACAATAAACCTACATGATACTCAGATTTGAGTACACTTCAAAGCGTCTAGCCAAAGACGTTAAACAAGGGCAGCTTTCCGGGAGGCAACCCGGACGAATTATCTTATTTATTCTTTTTAATTTCATTCTCTTTTTTTTTTAATTATCAGTTTTCTTTTTGTTTGTTTTGCAACTAACCCCGTTTTGTTAGTTTCTTTGCTCCGCAGTGTCTCATGCAATCCACACCGCAACCAAGCTACGCTACTTGAGGCTGAAGCTCAAGTGTGGGGAACTCTTAGAACGACAGCAAAAATAAACACAGGGGAGTACCAGTTTCTTACTTATGCTTTTATTTAAATAAAATCTGCAGAGGAGAGTTTATATGCTTAAATGATTATACATGAGCTTGTGTTCTCTCTATTTTATCTGCTCACCAAAAAGACTTCTGAAACTTTCCCTTGTTTTTCTGGTGAACAATGAGGACATTGTTCAAATTAAGTGTGGGGGAGTGTGCCCTTTTCGGTGACATTTTATGCTAAATGCTTAATCTCTCTGCTTATCCTGCGTTTGTTCAAATTCAATATCATGGACCCTGTATATGTGGGTTGTTCTCTTTAGGAATAAATATTGTTATGAATTGTGGGATAAATGGTACATAAAAGGTACAAAAATTTTAAAATTTTGATTACTTTTGAGGAGCATTTTTATGCGGTGTGACCAAATGATCTGAAATGGATGGATTTTTATTACTCAGGGGTTCCTTCTGTCTTCTTTCTTAGGGATTGCTAAGGGGTGCTTCTCTGTCAAAAAGGAAAAAATAATAAGGGACTTGTGAGACACCATTGGTAACCAACAAAGAGAGTTGAGTGTTCTTAAATACAAAAGGCTTGATGCCTACATATTATCTTCTCATCTCGTATGCAAAAGTGAAACAAATGCATAAATCTATTTTCCCTTTTGTTTTCTCCTCAATGCCCATTCTTGAGAGAAGTTGGCCATGGTAAAAGTTCTACAAGTCACCCAAAAACAAAAGAAGCATTGAAGTACTCCGGATCATACCCCGAAACTCTAATTTTTATTTTTGCCCTAAGTACACCTATGCCACCAGTAGGTGATGGATCACACTCCTCTAAAAAGTTTAAGATCATGTACTATTGACTTTTTATCCTACCCTTCATAATAGTATTTATTAATATTGAGCATTCCCTACTTCGTTGGGTACATGGTTTTGCTTGAGGACAAGCAAAAAGGTAAGTGTGGGGGTGTGATAAGTGTCTAAATGAGCATGTTTTATGGGTGTAATTCATATATTATAACAGCACTTTCTGCTCATTTCTCACTTATCTTATGGTTTTCCTCTATTTTATGTTTTATTGATTATCTCACAATTTATTGGTTTTAACATGAGGAACAACCAAGCTAGGAGCAAAGAAATGAAGAGACGAACGCATAGCCGCAGACGGTTCAGAAAACGGAGTCAGAACGAAGATTTTACAAGGTTTTGAAGTCATGTCCTAGCTTGGTTAAAACCTTCAAAGCTAGGACTACACATTAAGAAACTCTCGGCTGAATTCAACATGTGATCCGGGACTTGTTCCAAGACTTAAGTCCCGGACCACAACACTTGAGAAACCAACGGATGAGACAAAAACATGGTCCGGGACCTAACCCAGTCCCAAGGCCCGGACCACAAGAGATTTCAGAACCGAGGACATTTTCAGCACATTGGTCCGGGACCTATGTCCTTGTTCAAGGCCCGGACCACACAAAATGACTTAACCGTGTGTTTTTATTACATTATGGTCCGGGACCTCTACTCTTGCCCAAGTCCCGGACAATTTTACCAATTCGCACGCGGACTCCAGCAGACAGGGGACGCGACTAGTCTTCTCCTTCCTCGCGTCGCTCTGCAAATGGATTATCTTATCCATCTACTCCACCGCACAGCCTACCTTAAATCACTCCAGATCTTTGTCCCCTCTGCAATAAATGAAGCACTCAGATAGCAATCAGCTGCAATCAATTAAAAACGTACGGATCTGCCTCCTCAAATCTCTATATAAACCCAACACCATTACTGCTAAAAATACACACGTACGACCAGAGGCTGAGAAAAATCACAAACAGCTCCACACTCCATTCTCTTCCAATTAATTCCTCCCGTATCACCACACTTCTCCATCTTTTATTTATTTTTACCATTTCACCTCATTCACGTACGTACTCAAACAGAAGCAGTATATTTACAAAGAGAGAAAAGAGGCAGGCGAGTGCAGACCCGTTCTTCGCCAGCAGTTCCTGAATAATGTCTATTTCAATCTCTACTCTGTTTTTATTTCTGTCAATGGCTGAGTAATCTCATAATTGTGCTTAGGATGGGTGTTTAACCCAAAATAACTCAGCGTATCTATAATACCGAGTTTGCTTATTAATATTTGTTTTGTCTCTCTCTATTATTAAATGTTTAAGAACTGATCATTTTTACTCATTTACGGTTTCTCTAATTTCAATGATTTTGTAAAATTAGAGAATAGACCACAAAGAGAGACAAACGTTAGATTTTATTCTCCTTGATTAGCAGATAAAATCCATCGCTGTTATAAAAAGAATTCTCACTTAAAGCTAATTATTGATTTTAGACTTTTCTGATTGTAAGAAGTTTAATGAATTAATTAAGAGCTGACCTTATCTATGATTTAGAAAGGTCACAAGATAAAATTCTTAACAGACAAATAAGAGCAAACTAGGATTATATTTATTATCTGAGTTATAACCGGGCGATTTCACCTTCCTTAGCACAGTTTCCATCCACTTAATCCACAACCGTTTTTACTGTTTTATTGTTTCTTTAATAATCCAACAACAAATCAAGCTTGCCTCCGGCTAAACCCCTTTTACAGTTTTTAGTAACTACCTAAACTAGGATAATTAAACAATCTCCTTGTGGATACGACACTTGTTTTACTACTACGAATAGGTACACTTGCCTAATAGTTTGTTATAATCCTATATTAATACAGTGTAGTTTTATCCTAACAGTCTTCGGTGCTCGAACTTCACCTTCTGGCATGTGAGACACCTCAGAACATACTCAGTCACGTCTGATTTCATTCCTGACCACCAGAAGTACCTCTTCATGTCTTTGTACATTTTAGAGGCTCCCGGATGGACATGCAATGTCGAACAATGTGACTCTCGCAGAATGCGATCCCTTAGCTCAGCATTGCTTCGAGGGACGCATAATCTGCCATTCAAATGGATCAGACCATCTTCATGCAGTTTGAAGTCGTACTTTCGGCGCTCGAAGGTACCATCTGTGATTTTCTGTCTGATCTCTGTGAAGTAAGGGTCGCTCAACTGAGCGTCTCGCACCTCGTCAACCAAGCTAAAAGAATCAAGTAGTGAATGGAGCGAGTGTGCTCGACGACCCAGGGCGTCGGCTACTACGTTTGCCTTCCCTTCTTTATACTGGAGGTTGATGTCGTAATCCGAGAGGAACTCCATCCACCTCCTCTGCCTTAGGTTCAATTCTTTCTGGGTGAATACGTACTGTAAACTTTTGTGGTCGGAGTAGATGGTGATGCTTACCCCATAGAGATAGTGTCGCCATATCTTCAAGGCGAAGACAATGGCTCCTAACTCTAGATCATGTGTCGGGTAATTCTCCTCATGCTTTTTCTGCTGGCGGGAAGCATAGGCTACTACCTTGCCATGCTGCATGAGTACGCATCCCATGCCCTTGCCCGATGCATCACAATACACCTCAAATCCCTCTGTGCCCTCTGGAAGTGTGAGAATTGGCGCTGAGGTCAATGAGTCTTTTAATTTCTGGAAGGATACTTCGCACTCCTTTGTCCATACAAAGGGTGCATCTTTCTTCATCAATGACGTCATGGGCTTAGCGACTTTTGAGAAGTCCTTTACAAACCTCCGGTAATATCCGGCTAAACCAAGAAAGCTCCGGATGTCAGTAACAGTCTTAGGTCTAGGCCATGATCGCACTGCTTCGATTTTGGATGGATCTACTAAAATGCCCGCGCTCGAGATGACATGACCGAGGAATGATACCTGATCTAGCCAAAACTCGCATTTGGAGAACTTCGCATACAGCTGGTTCTCGCGCAGTGTCTCAAGTACTCTTCTCAAATGGTTTTCATGCTCTTCTGGTGACTTCGAATACACAAGAATGTCGTCAATGAATACTACTACTGAAGTGTCCAGCTGATCACTGAATAACCGATTCATTAGGTCCATGAATTTGGCTGGTGCATTAGACAAACCGAATGGCATCACCGTGAATTCGTAGTGGCCATATCTTGTTCGGAATGCTGTTTTCTGAACGTCTTGCTCTTTGATAGCAATTTGGTGGTAACCGGATCGGAGATCAATCTTAGAAAAGACGGATGCTCCCTTCAACTGATCGAACAGGTCGTCGATGCGTGGCAATGGATACTTGTTCTTTACAGTGACCGCATTCAATTCGCGGTAGTCGATGCAGAGGCGGAGACTACCGTCCTTCTTCTTCACGAAGAGGACCGGTGCTCCCCAGGGTGATAGGCTCGGGCGTATAAACCCTTTGTCGAGAAGATCATGTAGCTGTTCTTTGAGTTCTGCCATTTCTGCCGGTGCCATACGGTATGGTGCCCTAGCAATGGGACCAGTACCGGTACAAGGTCGATTTCAAATTCTACCGCCCTCTGTGGTGGCATACCAGGTAGCTCTTTCGGAAACACATCAGGAAATTCTGAGACTACTGCTACCTCGTCACTGAACTCTGGATCTCTCTCCAGGTCTTGCACGTGACATAAATACACTTCATGTCCCTTTTTGAGCTCCCGATACATTGCCATGGCGGAGATGACTGTAGTTGAAGGCTCTCTCGGTCTCTGGCGGTATGAAACAGTGACCCCAGATGGACTCTTGAGCAGCAATCGGTGCTCGGCGCATAGGATTCTCCCCTTGTGCCGCTCCAACCAGTTCATTCCAACTATTAAGTCGAATCCCAATCCGTTGAATTCAATGAAGGAAATGGGAAACGCTTCACCTTTGATTTGAATGGTGGCTGATTTGTAATACTTGGTACACTGTACCCGCTCCTTCGATGGGAGAGTAACCAAGAAGTTCGGTAGCTCATCCGCATCGAGCCCCAACTTCTTCGCAAGAGATGGCGATATGAAGGTGTGAGAGCGCCGGAGTCGAATAATACTGAGGCTTCGATGCCGTTTACTGGGAAGGTTCCCGTTAGAATGGTGCCGCTCTTGCCGGCTTGTTCTTCGGTGAGGATGCTCAGGTTACCTTCGGTACCGAGTCCACAACCTATTGATTCATGAGATTATAAGTAAAGATGGTGGAACACAAGTGGAATTTAATAACCAACACTGCTTTTATTGAATAACCAACCATCATACATACTGTGTCTAATACACGTTACTACTGGATTACATGCTACTACAAGATTAATACTTTCTAAAGGTAAGGTTCAGGCGTCCTGGTATCATGTGTGTGGCATTGATTATTGCCGGTGGTGTCGTATTCAACTTGATCTTCTGGATCCCGTGATACAGCAACCTTGATTTTCCACCCATGATTAGAACATCTCCTGATCTCAATACCAATTTCTCTGCGAGGTCCACACGCTTCCGCTCGCTATACAAGAATACGGCGTCATCACCAATGGACCAAGACACTACGGGCACTCCTAGTTCAAGAGATTCCGCGGTCTCGTCCTTGTCTTGGTGTAAGCCAAGTCGTCCTTCTTTCTCATAGAAGTTGACGATACATAGATCTGCTTCAAGTGCAGGGATTGGTTCATCTTCATGCTGTTGTGCAATTTCTACAGCTTGCGTGACAAGCGTTTGGAATTCTGGGGGTATTGCTGGAGGTGTTGCTCCGTCTCCTGCTCGCGTTGTTTGGTATGTCTTGGTATAAGGGTTCCAGTCCTTTCCCAAGCACATCATTTTCAGCTTCATTGTAGCTCCACCGGGGAATTCGGGTGTATAAAATCCTCTGGACCCGTTCCTAACTCGTTGCATCGTCGGATGATTGAAATTTGTGCTTCGGGTGTCAGGTATCCTTTTAATAAGATCATACCTGGGCGGATAACCTGACACTGTTCGTTGTTGAAGTGGTGATTGGCGATGTCGGTCTCTTCATGAGGTGAGTTTGAAGGTATTGGGTAACAGATATGGAATTTCCCTAAGGTGGTAATTTCATCTAGAATGAGTTCTAGGCTTACTAATTCATTTCATGCTCATTATACTTCCATGTTACTTATTCATGCTCAATTTCATACTTCAAATACTTACGCATTCATGCTTTCATTCATGCAATTACTTTAATACTTAGTCATGCTCTTCAAGGATTAAAGGTTACAGTGGTTACCTGGGCCGGACTTAGTCCCGGTCCCATCGCGGTCTATGATGTGTAAGGCCGGCAGCCTGCGGTGCGCCCTTCTGCGGACCTCGGGACCCCTGTCCCTGTGAGGTGGCTGGGCATGAGCATCGCCAGATGCAACCTCCTTGCCCTCACGCTGCTTGTAGCCCTGGTAGTTGCCCTTGGGCTTAGAATTCTCCGGGCATGCATTGGCACGGTGGCCCGGTTTCTGACAAGTGAAGCAGCGGATCTCCCTTCCTTGGCAATCTGTGCCGGGATGATCCTTGTTGCAGTTACGGCAGATGTAGCTGCGGCCATCAGATTGGTTCTTTCCTTGGCCAAATCCAGAACCTATAGCTTCAAGTTAGCAAGGTTTGGTATACTTACAATACTCTATATACATACAAATTCACAAGTGTACTAATTCGGTTTCGGTTTCTTACCCTGTAGGGCTGAGACCTCAGTGGCTTCGCTGCCACTGGTGCGGTGTAGGCAATCTGTAATGGCTCTGCTGCCTTGCCCTTCTCGGCATGGGCACCGCCGTCTCCGGATGTATTCTTCTGATGGGAATGCTTTCCCTTCCTTTTTTCCAAGGTTTGGATTGGTTTTGATCATCGGAGGGGTTACCTTGCCGCTCACCTTGCGCTTCAGCGCTTGCTCCTCATCTCTTAGCTGGCAGGTGATCTCAACTCGAGATGCAGCGTGGTAACACTCCTGAATTACTTAGGCATTAGGTTACATTTACATACGGGAATACTAATTCACATTACTCTTGGCTTTTTAAGGGTTCAACTTGTTTACCTGAAGGAGGGTAAACCGTGTGAAGCCTATGCCATACCCGGAGTCGATGCTCAATCCGCCGTAGAAGTGTCGACCAAGACTTTGCCGGTATACCCAAGGTCGGTAGAAGTCGGAGAAGAGAGGGAAGGTGCGGTAATATTCATCAACCGTCATCTTCTCGGTCATTTTTAGCGCATCGAGCTCAAGCCTTTTCTTGGTCTTGACATCTCGGGGTAGTACTTAGATCGGAGGAGAGAGGTGAATGCTTCCCATCCGAAAGCAGGGTCAGCTATGTGCTCGGCCTTAACGAGCTTCCACCAGTCCATAGCCGCGTCTTTGAGTAGTACGCAGCTATCCTCACTCGAACTCCAGCGGGAGTCTCAAGTGTCTCGAAGGCCGTCTCCATCTCGGAGAGGTAGGCCTCGAGCTTGGCGGGGTCGCTCTCGCCTCTAAAGCATGGAGGTCGGAGGTCGCGACGACGCTTTCACCCATTCGTTTTCTCGGGGATGAGGTGGGTCGGGCTGCTGTTGTTGTTGCTGCTGCTGCTGGTTTTGCTGTGTTGCTTGTACAGCGGTAATTACATCCGGTAGCATCTGTGCTACCGTGGCGGCGACGATTTCGGCTATCGTCTGCGCGCTCCGCTTGGTCCTTCGTTCCTCCCCCTCCTCTGGGGCAACCTGGACCACGTCTGACATCTGAACAAGTGTGGATTACATTAGATGTCGTGATACTATGACCTCATGGTCTTCATTCAAACAATGGTATCGTCTTTGCAGACGTTAGTGGTATCCGTTATTGCTAACGGTAGTTCCTAGTTAGGTTTCTAAATATCCGTCTTAAGACGGTTGAAATCCTAACTCGGTAATCACTACTCTTAAGATTCTAATCATCAGAGCGATACTTCGCTCTGATACCACTTTTTGTAACACCCCAACCGCTAATTCTTCCATTATCCTCTAATCAATCCATACTTACCCTTCTCGCAGCGGAATACTTACCTATTCCCGGCGGATGATACAACGCCGTTAACCCTCCAAGGTTAACAAGGCTACTATTACTTACTGTTTCGGTCTGATGATTAGAATGAATACATACATACTACTTACTTTACAATGCCAATTACTTAATTACATTTGATTACCGATCGAGTATACCGAATATATGAATTACATTCCAACACTACTTCCCAAAATGAAGAGTTTACACATCCTCTCCTTACTATTCAATCAAGAATTCAATATCCAAAAAGGTGTACACATGGTACACCGGCTACTCAAAAGGGGCCTTAGCCGTGTACAACTCGTACACCATCACAATCCTACTAACTACATCAAAAGAATTGCATCCAGTCCTTATTCTACCGTCACGCCTCGCGGGTACTTGTGGAGTAAAAACATTCCCCCTAGGGGGTCAGCTTACGCTGCATATGATAACCGCATACCCCGCGTACTAGCGAGGGTACGCCAACTATTTGGTCGAGTACATGCGGTTCGTTTCATTCGTACATACATACATGCTTATACAATACAATACAATACATCCATTTTACCAAGCATACATACATACATACATACATACAAGGAATACAACAAGTCATTCATCCATACTTACCATACTCACCGCATCACGGAGATACAATTCTCCAATACATACAAAGGTCTTGTTAGCCTTATCACACATCCGGTTAATCGGGTGTTCAATACTTTTACTCCAGGTCAATGACTTACAATAGTCAAGACCAATACAATACAATACTTACTTCTTACATACTTTACTTCCAGTTAGTCGGTATGACCTCCGGGCAGGGATTACTACATCCCACCACCGGGCTTTAGGGTGGCCCACTAATCCAGGATGCTACCCATTCAAGGGATTTGGTCCAAGGAAAAGATTATAGCCAGGATTCGGTTCCAACCTCTTGTGGTTCCTTATCCTCACGCGTGGCCGAAACTATATCGGGCTTCTACTCATTCCATTTTACTCATTACTCATGTTAGGAGTTAGGTTGTTAGGAATTAGTAGAAGTCCATACTTAGTTCCATACATGCATACATACACAAGTACTCATACTTACACATACACTTCATTTCCATTCATTCATTTCATGAATTATACAAACTAAATGTTCAAGAGCATAAAAACAAGAACAATATGGTTCAAACACAATTAAGTGCAATATAAGTCCGATTCGTGCATTTATCTTATTGGTGATCACATAAGCACACAAATCGGGGTAACCAAGTTAGGATACAGGGCATGAAGAAATCATACCGTTCACCGTCGTAGGACACTACCGGTTCCTTTGGAGCTCAACTATGGGATTCCTATACATACATGAAGTAGTATGATCAATGATCTATTATTGATCTACTTACTCCTTCATTGATACTTTCAATGCATACTTACTACTCCATTACTTTCTTACTTGGTTATAACACCATTCTTTTCTTTACTACTTCATAAACTTACTTCCTTACACATTTACTTACTTTCTTACCATTATTACTTCATTAATGGTGTATTACTACTCATACATGCATGCCGGTGTATAGGCATATACATATACATACATATGATTACTATAGTCATATTATAAAAACATTTTTTTTTGTAAGTGTTTGGGCGTCCGACCCCCACCGTCCGACCCAACCCTGGGTCGGACCATTCCAGTAGGTTTTCGTCCTCTGAAATTACTCCCGTCCGACCCAGCACTATTCCGTCCGACCTATACCCTCTGGGTCGGACCATTCCAGAAGGTTTCAGTTTTGTCATCCAAGCCATGTCCGACCCACGTCCGACCCAACCTCTGGGTCGGACGAAGTCTGAAAACTTCGATGAAGAAAATTTTTTGCCCGTCCGACCCACGTCCGACTCACGGCCCTGGGTCGGACCATTCCAGAAAGAATTACCGTTGTTTCTCAAAGCCCGTCCGACCCCCGTCCGACTCACGGCTCTGGGTCGGACGGTTCCAGAAGGTTTATTTTCGTTCTCCAGGCCTTGTCCGACCCAGCGTCCGATCCAGCTGTGGGTCGGACAGTAGCAAACTTTGCTACAGGCCTTGTTTTTTTTTCCCAATTTCACCCACCCATTGCTTCCCTATTCTTCCTACATGCATCCTAACATGTTTTAGTACTATTTAGACACTCTAAATCATGCTAATTCATTCCTTAATACATCACACAATCCTATGCTTATTTATACACTCAATTTCCCCAAGTTTCAACTCAACACTCCCATTGTCTCTTCCCTTATACCTTATGCTACAGATTTTTCCCTCTACTCTTATACTCCAATACCTCCTCATCCAATGCCACTCTTAGCATCTTAAATACATTAGCTCATAATCTAGTTCCATCTCCTTTACAACCCATATTCAAATCTGTTACAAGGCACTAATATTCCTCCTAAACTCTCCAAACACTTCCTCTTCTTAAACGACTCAAGTCCTCTCCTTTCTACACGAATTTTGACATGGTCTCCCCTATAATTCTTACTTTCTCCACACATTATCTCAGCTCACAATTCACATTCTCACAACCTGTTTATACAACACACTATACTCACCATTCAACACTACTACACACATTAAAATTCCTGCACATACACATTCCATACCCCATGTTTTCCCAAGCTTTTAAACTCATTTGAAAACTTCAAAACTGTTTCAATACCATTCCTCATTATACTTCAACATACTCATTACTCATTATCATACACATTACTTGTTTTTGATACTCCAAAAACTGTTACAACACAATATACAACTAACTCAAGGTAAGGGTATTTACCTTGTCTTGTTAGTTTTCTTTCTTTCCTTTCCTCTCCTTCTTTTCTTCTCCTTTTCTCTTTGTTCTCGGTTTCAATGGGTTTCACACACACAAAGTGCTACAACGCCCATAATACATACACAATACCATTAGCATTCATTTTATACTTAACCCTAGAATTTAGGTTTTTAGGGTTTAGAAAAGAGTGTTACCTTCCAATGAGTAGATGAAGCTCTTGACTAGTGAAAGAACAAGATTCCTAGCCCAAGGAAGAGCCAAAATCGGCTGAAGCAACAAGGAACCAAGAGTTCAAAAACTGAAAATCCTCAAAATGCCAATGAGAGCTAGAAAAGAAGGATTTTCAAAATTCTTTTTACCTCAAGATGATAAGGAGGTGAAGGTGCATCTAATGGTGGACTTGAATCTTCAAATGGTGAATACCCATAAAATCGAAAATGGAGCTTTTGGATTTTTGAAAGGAGGGAAATGTTCTCCTTTGCAAGGGATTCTAGTGGTATGGTTTTTATAATTTTTGGACAAGTATTGAGCTAGAACAAGAGGAGAGAAGGAGTGGGTTGAATGAGTTTCCTCATTTCTCCATGGCCATCGCAGGGGAAGGAGAAAAATCAGAGAAAGAAGAAGGAGGGGGTTACGTGAGAGAGGGTAGAATAGGAGAGAGAGTGGGTCTTGTTTTTACTTATTTCTCTTGTCTTTTAGTTAATAAGGAAACAATAAAGAGAGTGAGAGTGAGAGGGGGAAATCGGATCCCACACCCACACACACACACTTTTAACTTTTTTATTTGCAAAGTGGACACACTAACTTTGTTTATTTGCATTCTCTCACCCCCAACTTACGGTTGTTACAGTTTTCACTAACCGGTACCCGTTTTCCGGAATTTTCCCGTTTAATTAATTTTATTGGTTCTAAAGCTTCACTAGTATTTAGTAGTGACTATTTAGTTGACCAAAATTGTTGCGAGTCTATTTGACCCGCTTAAAGTCGCGTTTTCCCGGTTTCCTCGAAAACGCGCTTTAAGGTTCGTTTATGCCTTTAACCCATTTTAACGGTCCGTTTTCTTCGGGATTTGTTCCCTAGTATTTATTTTAGTGTAATTAAGCTTTTAAAAGTATAATTAGCCTAATTAATCACTGTTTTTAATTACGGGGTATTTCATCTTCGGTAACCATGTCGATCTCACCACGATCTTGGAGAAATGGGCCCGAAATCCTAACACTTTCCTTGAACTTTCGCTTGTTAGAAATCAAATTCTTCACAAAGCGAGCATAATTAGGCATCTGCTTGATAGCATCAATCAAGGGGATATTAATAGTAAGCTTCGAAAATACACTCAAAAATTTCCCAAATTGATCATCAAGTTCTTTTTCTTTCAATCTATTAGGGAAAGGAAGTTCCTTAGGAACCACCTTACCCTTGGTTTTTAGCAATCAAAGTATGAGAAGGGGAAGAAATAGGAGCCTGGGTCTCCTCAACAACTACCTCAGGAGGGGCTGGGGGCCCTGACGGTGCACCAGTGCTGGAAGAAGGAAGACCGGTCTCCTCGTCAGCTTGATCCTCAGCCACTTGATCTCTATTCATCAGCTGCTTCCCACTTCTTAAGGTAACTGCTGCTACCTCTTCAGAATCTGAGCAATCTTCAACTACCACGGCTTCTAAGACCGACACTGCCTTCAACTGTGCTTTAGGATTGGGGTCTGGTTGGGAAGGCAGTGATCCAGAAGGTCTCTGCTGTAGGAGGAACTGAGTCAACTGACTCATCGTTCCCTGCATCTCCACCATGGCATTCTCAAGTTTTTGCTGACCAGCTGCCAGATTCTGATTTATTACTGTTTGTTGCTCTTGAGACACCAACATCAGTTTATCCCCCATCTCCTTCAGATTAACATTGTTTGAGCTCAGTGATGATTGCTGAGCTTGAGACTGCTGTGGCCTAAACTGATTGTATGGGGGCCTAACAAACCGGGTGGTCCTCCCTGACTCGCCCTCTGAGGCTGCATCTGCTGTGAGTTGAGGGCGTTATTTGGATTTCCATACCTCAGGTTTGGATGCTGATTCTGCATCCAAGGCTGCCTGTTGTACTGGCCAATTGCATGCGCCTCCTCAGTCTGCCTCATCTTAGCAACCATCGGGGCAGTCCTCATAGTCATGGCTATCTCCACACTGAGAACACATACCTCACTGGGACCAGTAGACATCTTCTTGACAGATTGCACAGGTGTCTGTCCCATAGTGAGCTGCTCGAGCATCTTCGCCATGTTACCCACTGCAGTACTTAAATGGGCCTGCTCAGCAGCATTTGCTCCATCATAGGATCTGGAGTCCGTGATGAAGTCTGACCGACTGTGTACACTCTTCCACCACTGCTGCTCCACTGGCGGAGCTCCTCGCAGTAGGACTCCATAGCCGACATAAACTCTTCTCCGCTCTTGGCAAGCAAGTTTCCACCCAGTGCAGCTCTGACTTCACCTCTATGCTCATCTCTCAGCCCTTGGAAGAACCCCTGGGCCAAAGATGTCGTGGTCTGCCCATGATGAGGACACTGGCGGAGCAGCTCCTTGAATCTATCCCAGGCTTCGCAGACTGTCTCACTACCGGACTGTCTGAAGGCGGTCAGTCAGCGATCATCTGTCTGGTCCGGAGATGGGGATGTACTTCTCATAAATCCTTTGTCATCAGCTCCCAGGTAGTGATGATACCGGGAGGTAGACGATGGAACCACTTCGATGCTTCCCCTGAGAGACTGTGCTGAAATAAGCACAGCCGAGCATACTCCTCTAGTCCCTGAGACATCCCCAACGAATCCAGATGAACTAAGAACGATGGACATGGTCGAGCGCATCAGTCGGGTCTGCGCCTGAGAAGGTCCCTGCTGGATGATTCCTGACAGCATTTGTTTGATGGCTTGGTTTTAATTTTTGCCATTCTGCTGTTAACTCTGCTGTGAGTTTGGTAGAGTCACAGGTCTCTTCTAGGAGCAGCTGGCGGGCATTTATTCTTCCCAATGTGGCTTGCTCATTATTTACTGTCCGTTAGCAGCCATGGTGAAGGTAAGCGCTCTTCTTGCCCTACAAGCTGTACGGTTGATCTCTAGGTCTAAATTGAATCTTGGTGGGCCCGAGATCGGGTACCGTGCATTCACCAAACACCTGCACAGCCACACAAATAAAACACAAAGTTTTAAAGTTAGTGGCTATATGAACAGAACCGAACACAGCAAATAAAAAAAATGCGTATAAACAACTACGAAAATGCTGAATGTAAAAACACAAGCTCATTGTTCAAACGGATAATTCAAAACTATTCTAAGAATCAAACAAAACTAGCAAATGTAGATTTAATACTAACCGAGTTAAAACAAAAAGGAAATAAATAGCGCAAATAAAATAAAGTAAAAACAATTGACAACCAGGGCAAAGGACTTGACAAAGTCAAGTCCCCGGAACGGCGCCATTTGCAAACAGGTAAATTGTTCTACTAAAACTAAATTGATAAATCTAGGAAATAATAAAACAAATAGCCTGTCGGGTTGCAAAAATCCCGGTCACTATAGTTATGGAATTGAGTACCAAGTATCGAACCGCGGGACTTGAATAATTAAGCCTAAGTCCTAAGAAAACTAGAAATTTAGGGGGGTTGTGAATTGTTTTTGTAACTGAATGAGAAAAACGCAAATTAAAAACTAGATGAACGATTAATGAAAGTAACTTGGTGAATTCAATAAAATGAATGAAACTCCGGGTTCGGTTGTTCTTTGTTGGATAAGTCTAGCAAAATCTACAATTCAATTATGAGAAACGGAAAGGCCAATCCTTAAGCTCTCTTCGATCCTAAATCTTAGTTAAAGGAAGAGCTCACCTATCAGAACATGACAACTCTAATCTAGCAGTGGCAAACACTTATAGGTGGATCACGTGCGAAGAATTGTTAGCGTTTGTAGGAAAAATTATCTATCCGACTAATCTTTCCCCAAATCTCCAGGTTAATTCGAACTTCCTATTAGTCACCTTGTCTAATCCTAATAGGATTCGCAAAACAACTCTATAAATGCGCAAGTTTAATAGAGAAGATGAATGATAATCATTAACCTAGAAACAATCCATTACAATCCCATAATCAAATGCAGAATTCTTAACTAAATTGTATCCATCGTGAACAACCCTACCCCAGAGTTAATCCCTACTAGCCAGACATTACAAAGAAGCAAATAAACACAATCAAAAGAGAATTCATCTAAGGGAAGAAAAACCCTCGAATTGAGTGATTATCCAAACTCAGAGACTGTCGGCGCAAGGTTGAAGACGATGGTCTGACTCCCTTCTGTCGATGCTCCTCCACAAAGATGATGATGTGCTTGGTGAATGAGGATGGAGTTGAAGCTGATGCTGATGGTGTGGATGAGTGGAAAGAGCGTTGTTTACCAGCGTGAGAGTGTCGTGATGTAATGATAGGTAATGAATCCTCCTCCTCTCCACTGATTAGGTCACTTAAATAGAGTTTCTTCCTCTTTCTCCCTTCAAAACGCCGAACTTCTGCTGAAATTTTAGTCGCGTCCGAACATTGGTCCGACCTTCAATGTTCGGACACATTGCTTTGAGCGCTCCAATTCCAAAAGTCTCGACTTGTGTCCGAACCTGGATGTTCGGACACAAGTTCGGACATGCACCGTAGGTCAGACTTCCGACTTTTCTCATTGTGATTCTCGAACCATGTCCGAACTTCGAAGTTAGGACGGGAGTTCGGACATTTCATCAGCACACACACACGAACTCTCGACTTGCGTCTGAGCTTGGAAGTTCAGACACAAGCTCGGACATACCTTCAAAATCCTCTAAATTCATCGTTCTGACTCCAATTCGACCCCCGTTTGTTGCATCATCTCCCTCGTGAGTTAATCTACTGTTTCCTTGGATTTTCTCTGCATTTAACATAGAAAAGGTATCAAGCCTTAACAACAACAAACCAAAGAAAACGTAAGATAAGTGTGGAATATTGTCCATGCGCGTATGAAAATTAAGCATTAAAGACCGCTAGAACCATTCATATTTCACACTTATCAATACATAGAGGAGCCATGCGCATACTTTTATCATACAGAGGCGCAGACAAATAAAGAAAGCAGCAGTCTTTTGACATTTGGCCCACGAGCTTCTTTAACAGAGGATGAAGGCGGCAGCAGGAGACATGTATCATTAACATATATATACGATCAGAGGCGTGGCCGATTAGGGGAGACAACACAACCCTAGTAGCCTAGCGCTGTCGGAGAAAAATATAGACGACGAGATAGTCAACGTGACTACGGAACAGAGATTGATGAAACATTACAGTACGAAACAGAAGATAGTCGACAGTACAGAGAATTCGGAAACCTAGCACGAGACCGAGTAGCGCAGCCGCGAGAGAGACGATAGAAAAGAGATTATCAGTCATTCTGACAGTCCAGAGCAGGAGACAGAGGCTGGCTTTGTCATCGTTTTTCAACCAGATGACGTTTTCTAATCTTTTGATTATTGTTATTATTTCTTTGTCTCCGATGTCTAAGTAGTTGTTATAATTCTGGTTTGCTATGGACAACTAGTTTGTTATTTTTGTTTCCTGTGTTATCGAATATAAATTCTATACAGATTGTAGTTTTGTTCCTAGTTATTTGTTGATATTCTCTTGTGATTAATTATTGCTTGAGTTTATTTGGTATGAATTGCTTACAAGTGAGAACTGCGGCGTTCATTAGATCTTAGGAATATTACCAGTGAAACTACAGATGGTAATTCCTAGGGATTAGCTGACTAGAAACCAGATGAATCATTAATGCTACTAGTTAATTTGTAAATTCGTAACGAGAGTTAGGATTGGGAATCGCTAGTAGAATCTATCTTGCGGAGTCCGGTTTTAGATTAATTAGATCTGAGGTTGCAATCTAGGATTTATAAAATACTCAGGAAGGAATTAATAAACTAGGAAGAAATAGTAAACCAGGATTTGCCCTTTTACAATTGTTAGAGAATCACTTTTAATTATTTTTGTCTTTATTTTAGTTTATTTACTTTCTGCAATCAAACCCTCAATTCATCATTGTTATTTTTCTATAGTTTATTAATTAGTTAGATTAGGGTAGAGATTAAACTAGACACAGCCTCCTTTGGTTCGATAACCTAGGGAATACTACCTAGGAAAACTTGATACGATAGACCAGTACACTTGCTGCAATACGTTTCATACCGTATAATAACCGGTAATAACACTAGCATTTATGATTATGATTTTGCACAATAACAAAATGACAATAGAAACTGTAACACCCCTATAATAATAAAACAACAGCGGAAAATAAACTAAAGGTGCTACAGACCATCGGGCTCCAAACCCCGGTACCAACCTCACCAACTACAACCATTACAATTAACTAAGTTAAGGTCTGAACTCGAGAAAAACAACATAAACATAACTACTAGTAAAATAGAATAACTCTCCACAATTCCAAATTCCCATCCCAATCACTCATGCTCTTCGTGGCCACCTGTATAAACAATTCGTACCTGCAAGATGAAACCAAGCAGCCCACCCCGGGAGGGGTGAGTCAGTTCCCTGGAATGGAACTGGTACAATTCTCCAAAAACAACTTATAAAACATAACTCTTCAAAATAAACAGTAACTTGAAATCAAACTCTTGAAAGTACACAGGGAAAGGAGGCACTTCAAAACAATCAATCATAGAGAAAAGAGAACAAGGTAAGGATAGAGACAAAGAACTTAAAAACCAAGTCAACCACTTAAGAAGTCACACCATATAGTTAGTAAGCATCCAATGCTCAAGTTAGAACCAATTCCAGTTAGGAGTAGAAAGACTCAGGTAGTCACAAAGGACTAGGAATGATATGAATACCCATAACCCGTGGTAGACCGTTTATGTCCCCACCATTTCAGAAAGCTGAATCCCATAGACTAATATACTCAAGAGTGGAATAAATTCAACTGGGAGAGATGGCCCCCACCGCCAAGTACGTCCTTTTAGGACAGGGGATATACAGCCCCTCGCTGTTTACTACGTCCACTAAGGACAGGGGATATACAGCCCCTCTCTGTTAACTACGTCCACTAAGACAGGGGATATACAACCCCTCTCTATTAACTACGTCCACTAAGGACAGGGGATATACAGCCCTCTCTGTCTACTACGTCCCTTTTGGGACAGGGGATATGCAGCCCCTCACTGTTACCATTGAAGACGCGCGCACGTTGAAACCTTAAGAACCAGCTCATGGATGAAACGATATCCAGAGTCAAAAGAAGAATTTACCAAAATTGCCCTTTTCCAAATTCCCACCAGATCACTAACTACCCAGAGCAATACCAAAACACTCAGTCCTACAGAGTGCAGAAGCGTAAACCCTAAGCAGTCAATGTCTAATGGAACAACCAAATAGAAGGAACCAATACCCAAGTGAGTTTCACATTCAAGGCTCAGTTAGTCACACAAGCTGAGTTAGTCACACAACCATTTCCTTTTAGAAATTCCTCTTAAACTCAGTTAGCGTTTGTCAAAAACATCCATAAGTCAAACAACAAAAGTATTGGAGTACGAGAAATCGTACCTGGTCAATGCTGTAGCAGTTCTAGTAAACTCGTGCAAACACTCAACAACACTCTGAGGAACATTAAAGATAATATATCATCAATAACGTATATCCTAGGTTAACCTTAGATAAATTCCTCTCTCTTATTTCTAAATCCCAATCATCTTGTAAGCCCTCGCTTAAATGTTATGTATATTCTTTGAGTTATCTGAGAATGTTGTATAACCCAGGTGGTAAGATCAACGAATGTATTCTATTAACATTTTCTAATTATCCACCCCTACCCACTTAATTCATACTTAACCACAATCCTCACATTCAAGACTTTGAGACCTTTATATCATAACTATGTTTAATATTATATAATCAATCTTAGAATTCCAATGATAAGCTTAAGCTCAATACTTTTATTCTTAATTTAGAATAAACATTGTATTATGACCTATGATGGACTCATCTCAGAATACTATACTATTATCTCATAATGTAAAGATTATGTATTTAAACAATATCTACTAGATAACCCATTATGATTAAGTCTTCCCTTAACTTAATTAAGATCTACATCTTGTATATTGGAATCGTAGTGTTGTAGACGTGTTTATTATAACTTAATTGAACTGCTAAACTCAATTATCTCACCTTTAGTTCAGAATGACTTTTAATTACAACCATCTAATAAACTTGTCATAAGATGTTAAATTGCTTCTCATCCTGAATAACTATACTATAGTTAACTTATATTTAACGAATTAATCTTACATTTAGTATTCACAAGGTATATTATATGTTTTATTATTACCTATACAATAAGGTGTTTAGTATAACCTTTTATGTATCCTTACTTACATTTAATTTCCTAAATGTTTTATTTTTACACACATTCTCTCTATAGACTATGTATAATCCTTTGCACTAAACTTCATTAAACTTAAGCCTTAAATACGTTTTAAATTGTTTTACAAAACCTAAGATTTCAAAGGAATAACCTAATAAATTAATTTCCTTTATTGTATTTAGGATGGACAATATATCTACATAGAGTAGAATTTATCAAAGAATTAAATTCTGGTTCGTAAGTGAAATTGTTAATTATTTAATAAGATAATCTATTATGAAATTCTCATATTTTATATTCAAATAACCTATCATTATTTCCCATTACCGTAAAGTATATCAATATATATCTTATGTAACTTAGTTTTATCTAATAAAGGTTCAAAGGTTTTAAGTATCAAATTCCTATTCATAAACCTTCTATAAATTCTAACTACTAAATACCTCACTTAGTTGTAAACTCACATCCTAAGTATTGGTAATAAATGTTATAAATGTATTTCATATGGCTTATCTAATGCCAAGAAACTTAAGGATTATTATTCAGATAAATTTCCAAATCATAGTTTAATATAGTTTAACATCATAATCCTTTTAATGATTTTATCTTAAAACATTAAGTTATATTTCAATACCATAAATGTTAAGAAATGATTAAATCTAGACTTACTAACCCACCTCACATTTAGATGTAAAAGTATTTTATTTATTTTTTATTGTTTATATATTAAGAACATTTAGATGTAAAAGTATTACATTTATTTATTATTATATAATAAGTTCTATTTGTGTAAAATCTAATTACAAATATTCCTAAGTCCCAACTTATTAATTACCTAACCAAATTATAGATTTACAGTCTGGTCTTTGACAAATAATATTACACATGTATTTTAATATGGTTTGTATAAATCTTAGAAATCCAAGATAACTCTTTAAGCTTAATTTCATAACCACAATTCAATACTGCCTCATATAATATTCTTTTAATAGTATTATGTATAGGTTCAGTTCAACTTATTAATTCCTTCATATTCTATTTGCTATAAGGTATTTTTATGTCTTTTATTTACTTATTTATCGTATATGTATACTAGGATGTATTCAAGACATTCTTTATGTAGTTTTATTGCATTTAATTATTTATATTACTTTTACCCATATCTACATCCAAAATATGGTTTACAAAATAAAGTATTTTCCTTAGTTTCAATTAAGTATATTAACTACCATATTATATAATTAATATAAATGTAGATTATTTAGTTCCTTGATTTAACCTAAGTTACTACTTTATTTCTTTTATATATGTATATATATATATTATTTACCTCACTTAAAAGTTTATACCTAAAAATATTTATAAACATCCTGTATTAAATGTTAGTTTAGTCTTATTATACTTTCCCCAACCTATAAAGTTTATTAATCATCTATAGTTTAATTTTTGTTACATTAAAACCTTATATTGTAAGGTAACTTATGAAAAACCCTTAGAAATACAATTTTTAAACCTATTTCCCCTTGTCCAAAATTCCCAAATTAAGTATATAGTAACTATAACATTTTAGACATATTATAAAATTTTTATTTCATAAAAATATCTTTTTAAATTTTCCAAATAATTCCATAATACCCATAACTTGCAAAAATTATAACTTACGTTTAAAAACTCAAAACCCATATTAATACATCAAAATAACTAGATTTTATAAGGAATCTATGGTTAAAATTTCAAGTCAAAACACATTCGGGAAGGCCATTAACTAAATTCAACAAGTTAGAGCTAAATTGTGAAACATTATAAACTTAAAACATACTTTATTAAACACGATCGGACGGTCCCTGAAAGCCCAGTTCTTCATCGAATCCACAACCGAAGTCGAGTACTAAATCGGCAATTTCTCACAATCTACAGAACCAAATTGAGTGATTCTTTTTTCTATGGTTTCGAAATTCCATTCCGGTTCTAATGACACCGATTTCACCACTTATGATGCGGTATTCTGAAAAATCAAATCTGGGTTCGAAGTTAGGGTTTTTAGTTCGATTCGAAACTTAATTTGACAAATTCTCCTAATCTAACACGTAATTGATGAAATTGAGACATGGGTTTGACCGGTAATCTGATTACGAATGACAATAACGGAGCAATTTGATCGGAAACTCACCGGAGTTGCAATAACGAAGGAATTCGAATTCATAATTCTGGAAAGGTTCGAACTTTCGAGCAGTTCACGAGGCCGACTTTGAGGATCTATAACTTGCAGTACAGATCAGTTAGGCTATGTGTGTGGGCTTAATCGAAAGAATAAACTTAGCTCTACATATTGATAACAAGAATGCATCCTAACTCGCAACACACAGAAAGAAATTAAAGTCGCAAGTCATGAGTTTATACCTTGCAGTTTCTGTATGATTTTATGTGCTGCAGAATCAGAAACTTTAGGCAACTATATCCTCCAAACGGTTACGAATCAGACTTGGGCATAAACATGAAAATTATAGAGGGATTAGAGATCTTCAAACAAGCTAAAGAAATCAAATTTTGGTTGTGAGACGAAGAAGTTATGATCGATCGAAATTTACCTGAATTCGGTGAAAAACTGGAAAACTGGGTACAGGCTTCGCAAGTAGGCAACTTTAGATCGAATTTTGGCTGATGTATAATGAATTAGGGTATGTGTGAGTAATGGTTGGAAAGAGGACGTTTTGGAGAAGAGAATGAAAAAGACGGCATTGAAAATACTGAGAGATGAGTGAGATATAGCCGTCTAAAGTTAGGGCAAAATCATGATGGAAGTTCCGATTTTTATGCTAAGTGTAGGCGACCCGTGACAGTGTGACACGTGGCATATTTCAAATTTTTGGCTCTAAACTTCAATCTATCATAACTTTGGCTAGGATGATCCGTTTTTGACGTTCTTTTTATCGATCTTCATGGTTTTCCATAACCTATTTATTGGTGTAGGTTTCATGGGCTGGTTTGACCATTCTCAAAAAGTCAACCCCAGCAAGGCTTAATAAGCTTTAAGGTTTCTAGGATTTTATATTGACTTTTATGTTCCAAATCAATGCTCCCAATATTTCTAAAATCTTTATATATAATTGGAGTGTCTAGGATTCTTCCAAGATTTATTGACTTATAAATCTTGTTATTAAATTCATAATACTATATAATAATATATAATAATTAAATGTTTAATTGTATTCTTTAGAGTAAATAGGAGGAATCCCCTAAAATAATTTCCATAATTCCATATAATATTAATACTCATAATTCCATACAATAACTTAATATTCATAATTCCTTATACTAATTTAACATTCATAATTCCATATAATAATTTAATACTTAATAGTATTATTGTAACACCCCAGCCGCTAATCCTTCCATTATCCTCTAACCATACCCATAATTACCTTACTCGCAGCGGAATACTTACCTACTCCCGCGGGTGATACAACGCCGTTAACCATTCAAGGTTAACAAGGCTACTACTACTTACCGTATCGGTCTGATGATCAGAATAATTGAGTACATACTACTTACTTACAATACCAAATACTTACTTACATTTGATTACCGAGTATCCAAGTTTTACGAATTACATTCCAAGGTTACTTCCCAAGTTGAAGAGTTTATACATCCTCTCCCTACTATCCAATTAAGAATTCAATATCCAAAAAGGTGTACCACATGGTACACCGGCTACTCAAAAGGCCTTAGCCGTGTACAACTCGGTACACCATCCCAATCCTACTAACTACCAAAAAGAATTACGTCCGGTCCTCACTCTACCTTCATGCCTCGCGGGTACCTGTGGAGTAAAAACATTCCCCCAAGGGGGTCAGCTTACGCGATGAATATGAACCGCATACCCCGCGTACTAGCGAGGGTACGCCAACTAATTGGTCGAATACATGCGGTTCGTTTCATTCATACATACATACATGCTTATTACAATACAATTCAATACATTCATTTCACCAAGCATACACATACAAGAAGTACAATACAAGTCATCCATTCGTACTTACCATACTCACCGCATTACGGAGACACAATTCTCCAATACATACAAAGGTCTTGTTAGCCTCATTACACGCCCGGTTTAATTGGGTGTTCAATACTTTTTACTCCGGGTCAATGACTTACAATAGTCGAGACCAATACAATACAATACTTACTTCTTACATACTTTACTTCCAGTTAAGTCGGTATGACCTCCGGGCAGGGATTACTACATCCCACCACCGGCTTTAGGGTGGCCCACTAATCCAGGATGCTACCCATTCAAGGGGATTGGTCCATGGAAAAGATTATAGCCAGGATTCGGATCCAACCTCTTGTGTTTCCTTATCCTCACGCGTGGCCGAAACTATATCGGGCTTCTACTCATTCCATTATACTCATTACTCATGTTAGGAGTTAGTTCGTTAGGAATTAGTAGAAGTCCATACTTTCTTTCCATACACCAATACAATACACAAGTACTCATACTTCCACATACACTTCATTCTCATTCATACATTTCATGAAATATACAAACTATTGTTCAAGAATATACAACAAGAACAATATAGTTCAAACACAATTAAGTGCAATATAAGTCCGATTCGTGCATTTATCTTATTGGTGATCACATAAGCACACAAATCGGGGTAACCAAGTTAGGATACAGGACATGAAGAAATCATACCGTACACCGTCGTATTCGCACTACCGGTTCCTTGGAGATCAACTATTTGATTCCTATACATACATGGAGTTGTACGATTAATGATCTACGATTAATCTAACTTACTTCTTCATTGATACTTTTAACATTTACTTACTACTACTCATTACTTTCTTGCTTGGTTACAAACCATTCTTTTCATTACTACTTCTTAACTTGTTTCCTTACTCATTTACTTACTTTCTTACTCTTACTACTTCATTAATGGTGTATTACTACATATATATGCTTACATGTGTATAGGCATATATATATATACATACATGATTACTACAGTCATATTATAAAAACATTTTTTTCTTTGTCTATGTTTGGGTCGTTCGACCCAACGTCTGGGTCGGACCATTCCAGTAAGTTTGCGTTCTCTGAAATTCATCCGTCCGACCCAGCACTGTTCTGTCCGACCCATACACCTCTGGGTCGGACCATTACAGAAAGTTCCGGTCCTTTGTCCAAGCTATGTCCGACCCATGTCCGACCCAACTTCTGGGTCGGACGAAGTCAGAAACTTCGACACAGAATTTTTTTTGCCCGTCCGACCCATGTCCGACTCACGGCCCTGGTCGGACCATTCCAGAAAGTTCAGCTCTGTTGTCCAAGTGGCGTCCGACCCACGTCCGACTCACCCTCTGGGTCGGACGGAGTCAGAAACTTCGACAACAGTTTTTTTTTTGCCTGTCCGACCCATGTCCGACTCACGGCTCCTGGGTCGGACCGTTCCAGATGTTTTATTTTTTCGTTACTTAAGCCTTGTCCGACCCAGCGTCCGATCCAGGCTGTGGGTCGGACAGTAGCAGAACACTGCTACAGGCTTTGTTTTTCAATTCCTTTCTTACCCATCTCTTCCCCATCCTTCCTACATGTAATCCCACATGATATAATGCCATTTAGGCCTCCTAAAATACCTTAATCCATTCTCCAAATACATTACTCAATCCTAGTCACACTTACACATTTTTTCCTCCTTTCATTTCAACACTTATACTAGTTTCCTCACACTAATGCTACAGATTTTGGTTTTCCACATTATGCTACAGATTTTTAACCTATCCTTTACCCTTCATTACTCTCTCAACTAATGCTACTCTTAGCATCTTAAATACACTAGTTCACTTCTAGTTACATCCCATTAACCAATTTTTTTTTTCAAATCTGTTTCAAGACATTAAACTACTCCCATTGCACTCTCCACATACACCTAGTCACTACCTAGGTTGTTTTCTCATTTTGACCATTCAGTCCTCAAATTCCTAGATAAAATTTGACATAGTCTCCCCTATATTTTAACATTCTCCACACATTATTTCAGCTCAAATTCATATCCTCACCACCTGTTTACACACACTTCTTATACACATTCCAACACTACAACAACATAAATTCCTGCACATACTCAATCAATACCCAATATTTTCCCAAGCTTTTAAAACTCATTTAAAACTTCGAAAACTGTTACATTCTTTTCTCCATACATTACTACATTACTACTACTCATACTAACACATTCCACATTGTTAGATACTTAAAAATCTGTTACAATGCAACACACAAACTAACCCAAGGTAGGAGCATTACCTTGACTTGCTAGTTTTCTCTTTCTTTCCTTTCCTTCTCTTCTTTCCTCTTTCCTTCTTCTTCCTTGTTCTCGGTTTTTGGTCATGGCATGCTACAGCAAGCCATACATATCCATACTAGTTTAGCACCTTAACTTTCACACTAACCCTAGAATTTAGATGTTTTAGGGTTTAGAAAAAGAGTATTACCTTCCAACCAATGTGGGAGTTCTTGTCTAGCAAATGAACAAGATTCCTAGCCCAATGAGTAGCCAAAATCGGCTGGAATGCAAGGAGTAAAACAAGACTCACTTTGAATTTCGTTTTGTATATAAGGGCTAGAAAAGATAGGTTTTCAAGAATATTTTTACCTCAAAATGACAAGGTGAGGTGCTTCTAATGGTGGACTTGAATCTTCAAATGGAGAATACCCACCGAAATGAAAGTGGTCGTTTTCAATTTTTGAAAGGATGAAAATGTTCTCCTTTGCGAGGGGATTCCAATGGTATAATTTTTGTTGAGTTTGGAGAAGATTTGAGTGTTCAAAGAGAGGAGAGAAGGTGGGAGCTGTATGGGGGCTCACAAATCGCCATTGACATCACAGGAAGAAGAGAATAGAGAAGAGAGGGAGGAGGATGCGTGAGAGGGAGAGGGGAGTGAGGAGAGAGAGTGATTTTTTTTGCTTTTTAATTATTCCCTTTGTCTTTTAGCACATAAGAGAGAATAAAGAGAGTGAGAGAGCAGGGGGCTCTCGATCCCACACTCACACACACTCAAATTTTTGCTTTTTATTTACAAAAGTGGACACACTAAGTTTCTTTATTTGCATTCTCACCCCACAACTTCCCGGTGTTACAGTTTTTACTAACCGGTACCCGTTTTCCGGAATTTTCTCGTTTAATTAATTTTATTGGTTCTAAAGCTCCACTAATATTTATTAGTGACTATTTAGTTGACCAAAATTGTTACGAGTCTGTTTGACCCGCTTAAAGTCACGTTTTCCCGGTTTCCTCGAAAAACGTGCTTTAAGGTTCGTTTATGCTTTTAACCCATTTTAAAGGTCCGTTTTCTTCGGGATTTGTTCCCTCGTATATATTTAAGTGTAATTAAGCCTTTAAAAATATAATTAGCCTAATTAATCACTGTTTTTAATTACGGGGTATTTCAATCTACCCCCCTTAAGAAACTTTGCCCTCAAAGTTGCTCAAGGTTACGGTTTACATTTCTACTTATTTGGCAAACCATTTGCCACAATACATTCTACTACCACCTTACAAGGTGTTCACAATTCTTACACTACCAGCATACACAATTCAGATACCATACATCATACTCAGTTCAATTTCCATACACAGTACTCACTCATACGCAATACTCCATTCAAATACCATACACAATACAACATTCAATTCGCACATTCCACAATACATTCGCAATGCACTTCACAATGTCATTCGTGTCATATACCGTACAACACAAATGCACTACTCATTACACACATACCATACACATACCATACTCTTGTACTACATACTGAATACTACTAGCACTACTTTGTGCCAGTACAATACAATTAGCACTACATGTGCCAACAAAATACAATTACAATACATACTAACGCAATGCTAACCCGAAGCAATGCAAAAGCAAAAAGGCTCTACCCCCCTTAAAAGGGTACGCCCCGTACCCTCCGTACTATACGGATACTAGACATCTAGTCTACAAATAGATTCGGGTACTTCGCCTTCATGGCGTCCTCTAATTCCCAAGTCGCTTCCTCGACATCGTGGTTAGACCACAAGACCTTCACCATTCGTACAGATTTATGGCGAGTGTCTCTTGTCTTTGTATCAAGGATTCGCAGTGGAGTCTCGACATATCTCATCGTCGGCTCTAGGGATAGATGTTCGGGTTCTAATACATGAGAGGGATCGGCTATGTATTTCTTGAGTTGTGATACATGAAAGACATCATGAACACGCCCCAATTCTTCAGGCAATGCTAGCCTATAAGCTACGGCTCCAATCCTCTCGGTAATGGTATACGGGCCTACGAACTTCGGGCTCAGTTTGCCCTTTTGGCCAAATCGAAAGACACCCTTCATAGGTGAGACACGCAAGAACACTTGGTCGCCCACGGCGAACTCAAGGTCGCGTCGTCGCACATCCGCATAGGATTTCTGTCTATCTTGGGCTGCTTTCATATTTGCTCGGATTTGTTGAACCTCAGCTTGTACTTGCTCCAAATACTCCGGTCCTATGATGACCGCTTCGCTTGACTCATCCCAACACAACGGGGTACGGCAAGGTCTACCATACAAAGCTTGGAACGGCGACATCTTAATCGAAGCATGGTAGCTATTGTTATACGAAAACTCGATAAGATGAAGCTTGTCGATCCAGCTCCCCTGGAAGTCTAAGGCACATGCCCTTAGCATATCCTCTAGTGTTTGGATGGTCCTTTCTGTCTGACCGTCGGTCTGTGGATGGAAGGCGGTGCTAAGTTTCAATTCAGTACCAAGAGCTTCCCGTGTCGCTCTCCAGTATCTCGAAAGAAATCTGGTGTCGCGGTCAGATACAATGGTTTTTGGGACTCCGTGGTGTCGATGATCTCCTTGTCGAATAGCTCCGCGAGCTTCGCCACCTTCCAGGTGTCCTTCATCGGTATGAATCGGGCAACCTTGGTGAGACGATCGACTACTACCCAGATCATGTTGAGTCCTCCCCTAGCAGGTGGGAGTCCAACAACAAATCCATAGAGATATCGTGGAATTTCCACTCCGGAATGGGCATGGATTGCACCATTCCTCCCGGTCTTCGGTGCTCAAACTTCACCTTCTGGCATGTGAGACACCTTAGAACATACTCAGTCACGTCTGATTTCATTCCTGACCACCAGAAGTACCTCTTCATGTCTTTGTACATTTTAGAGGCTCCCGATGGACATGCAATGTCGAACAATGTGACTCTCGCAGAATGCGATCCCTTAGCTCAGCATTGCTTCGGGGAACGCATAATCTGCCATTCAATCGGATCAGACCATCTTCATGCAATTTGAAGTCGTACTTTCGGTTCTCGAAGGTACCCTCTGTGATTTTCTGTCTGATCTCTGTGAAGTAAGGGTCGCTCAACTGAGCGTCTCGCACCTCGTCAACCAAGCTAGAAGAAGCGAGTAGCGAATGGAGCGAGTGTGCTCGACGACTCAGGGCGTCGGCTACAACGTTTGCCTTCCCTTCTTTATACTGGAGGTTGATGTCGTAGTCTGAGAGGAACTCCATCCACCTCCTCTGTCGTAGATTCAATTCCTTCTGTGTGAATACATACTGCAAACTTTGTGGTCGGAGTAGATGGTGATGCTTACCCCATAGAGATAGTGTCGCCATATCTTCAAGGCGAAGACAATGGCTCCTAACTCTAGATCATGTGTCGGGTAATTCTCCTCATGCTTTTTCAGCTGGCGGGAGGCGTATGCTACTACCTTGCCATGCTGCATGAGTACGCATCCCATGCCCTTACCCGATGCATCACAATACACCTCAAATCCCTCTGTGCCCTCTAGAAGTGTGAGAATTGGCGCTGAGGTCAATGAGTCTTTTAGTTTCTGGAAGGATACTTCGCACTCGCTTGTCCATACAAACGGTGCATCTTTCTTCATCAATGACGTCATGGGCTTAGCGACTTTTGAGAAGTCCTTTACAAACCTCCGGTAATAACCGGCTAAACCAAGAAAGCTCCGGATGTCGGTAACAGTCTTAGGTCTAGGCCATGATCGCACTGCTTCGATTTTGGATGGATCTACTGAAATGCCTGCGCTCGAGATGACATGACCAAGGAATGATACCTGATCTAGCCAGAACTCGCATTTGGAGAACTTCGCATACAGCTGGTTCTCGCGCAGTGTCTCAAGTACTCTTCTCAAATGGTTTTCATGTTCTTCTGGTGACTTCGAACACAAGAATGTCGTCAATGAATACTACTACTGAAGTGTCCAGCTGATCACTGAATAACCGATTCATTAGGTCCATGAATTTGGCTGGTGCATTAGACAAACCGAATGGCATCACCGTGAATTCGTAGTGGCCATATCTTGTTCGGAATGCTGTTTTCTCAATATCTTGCTCTTTGATAGCAATTTGGTGGTATCCGGATCGGAGATCAATCTTAGAAAAGACGGATGCTCCCTTCAACTGATCGAACAGGTCGTCGATGCGTGGCAATGGGTACTTGTTCTTTACAGTGACCGCATTCAATTCGCGGTAGTCGATGCAGAGGCGGAGACTACCGTCCTTCTTCTTCACGAAGAGGACCGGTGCTCCCCAGGGTGATACGCTCGGGCGTATAAACCCTTTGTCGAGTAGGTCATGTAGTTGCTCCTTGAGTTCTGCCATTTCTGCTGGTGCCATACGGTATGGTGCCCTAGCAATGGGACCAGTACCCGGTACGAGGTCAATTTCAAACTCTACCGCTCTCTGTGGTGGCATACCAGGTAGCTCTTTCAGAAATACATCAGGGAATTCTGAGACTACTGCTACATCATCACTGAACTCTGGATCTCTCTCCAGGTCTTGCACGTGACATAAATACACTTCATGTCCTTTTCTGAGCTCCCGATACATTGCCATAGCGGAGATGACTGTAGTTGAAGGCTCTCTCGGTCTCTGGCGGTATGAAACAGTGACCCCAGATGGACTCTTTGAGCAGCAATCGGTGCTCGGCGCATAGGATCCGTCCTTTGTGCCGCTCCAACCAGTTCATTCCAATTATCAAGTCGAATCCCAATCCGTTGAATTCAATGAAGGAAATGGGAAACGCTTCACCTTTGATTTGAATGGTGGCGGTGTGGTAATACTTAGTACACTTTACCCGCTCCTTCGACGGGAGAGTAACCAAGAAATTTGGTAGCTCATCTGCGTCTAGCCCCAACCTTGTAGCGAATGATGGCGATACAAAGGTGTGAGAGGCGCCGGAGTCGAATAATACTGAGGCTTCGATGCCGTTTACTGGGAATGTTCCCGTTAGAATGGTGCCGCTTTTGCCGGCTTGTTCTTCGGTGAGGATGCTCAGGTTACCTTCGGTACCGAGTCCACAACCTATTGATTCATGAGACGATAAGTAAAGATGGTGGAACGCAAGTGGAATTTAATAATCAACACTGCTTTTATTGAATAACCAACCATCATACATACTGTGTCTCTAATACACGTTACTACTGGATTACATGCTACTACAAGATTAATACTTTCTAAAGGTAAGGTTCAGGCGTCCTGGTTTCATGTGTGTGGCATTGATTATTGCCGGTGGTGCCGTATTCAACTTGATCTTCTGGATCCCGTGATACAGCAACCTTGATTTTCCACCCATGATTAGGACATCTCCTGATCTCAATACCAATTTCTCTGCGAGGTCCACACGCTTCTGCTCGCTATACAAAAATACGGCGTCATCACCAATGGACCAAGACACTACGGGCACTCCTAGTTCAAGAGATTCCGCTGTCTCGTCCTTGTCTTGGTGTAAGCCAAGTCGTCCTTCTTTTTCATAGAAGTTGACAATACATAGGTCTGCTTCAAGTGCAGGGATTGGTTCATCTTCAATTGTTGTGCAATTTCTACAGCTTGTGTGACAAGCATTTGGAATTCTGGGGGTATTGCTGGAGGTTTGCTCCGTCTCCTGCTCGCGTTGTTTGGTATGTCTTGGTATAAGGGTTCCAGTCCTTTCCCAAGCACATCATCTTCAGCTTCATTGTAGCTCCACCGGGGAATTCGGTGTATAAAATCCTCCTGGACCCATTCCTAACTCGTTGCATCGTCGGATGGTTGAAACTTGTGCTTCGGTGTCAGGTATCCTTTTAATAAGATCATACCTGGGCGGATGACCTGACACTGTTCGTTGTTGAAGTGGTGGTTGGCGATGTCGGTCTCTTCATGAGGTGAGTTCGAAGGTATTGGGTAACAGATATGGAATTTCCCTAAGGTGGTAAATTTCATCTAGAGTGAGTTCTAGGCTTACTAATTCATTTCATGCTCAATACATACTTCCATGTTACTTACTCATGCTCAATTTCATACTTCAAGTACTTACGCATTCATACTCCCATTCATACAATTACTGTAATACTTAGTCATGCTCTTCAAGGATTAAGGTTTCACAGTGGTTACCTGGGCCGGACTTAGTCCCGGTCCCATCACGGTCTATGATGTGTAAGGCCGGCTGCCTCTGCGGTGCGCCCTTCTGCGGACCTCGGGACCCCTGTCCCTGCGAGGTGTGCTGGGCATGAGCATCGCCAGATGCAACCTCCTTGCCTTCACGCTGCTTGTAGCCCTGGTAGTTGCCCTTGGGCTTAGAGTTTCCGGGCATGCATTGGCACGGTGGCCCGGTTTTCTGACAAGTGAAGCAGCGGATCTCCCTTCCTTGGCAATCTGTGCCGGGATGATCCTTGTTGCAGTTACGGCAGATGTAGCTGCGGCCATCAGATTGGTTCTTTCCTTGGCCAAATCCAGAACCTATAGCTTCCAAGTTAGCAAGGTTCGGTATACTTACAATACTCCACATACATACTAATTCACAAGTGTACTAATTCGGTTTCGGTTTCTTACCCCTGTAGGGCTGAGACCTCAGTGGCTTCGCTGCCACTGGTGCGGTGTAGGCAATCTGTAATGGCTCAGCTGCCTTGCCCTTCTCAGCATGGGCACCGCCGTCTCCGGAAGTGTTCTTCTGATGGGAATGCTTCCCCTTCCTCTTCTTCCAAGGTTTGGATTGGTTTTGGTCATCGGAGGTGTTACCTTTGCCGCTCACCTTGCGCTTCAGCGCTTGTCCTCATCTCTTAGCTGGCAGGTGATCTCAACTCGAGATGCAGCGTGGTAACACTCCTGAATTACTTAGGCATTAGGTTACACTTACATACGGGAATACTAATTCACATTACTCATGGCTTTTAAGGGTTCAACTTGTTTACCTGAAGGGAGGTAAACCGTGTGAAGCCCATGCCATACCGGAGTCGATGGCTCAATCCGCCGTAGAAGCGGTCGACCAAGACTTGGCCGGTATACCAAGGTCGGGTAGGAGTCTGAGAAGAGAGGTGAAGGTGCGGTAATATTCATCAACCGTCATCTTCTCGGTCATTTTTAGCGCATCGAGCTCAAGCCTTTTCTTGGTCTTGACATGCTCGGGATAGTACTTAGATCGGAGGAGAGAGGTGAATGCTTCCCATCCGAATGCGGGATTCAGCTATGTGCTCGGCCTTAACGAGCTTCCACCAGTCCATAGCCGCGTCCTTGAGGTAGTACGCAGCTATCCTCACTCGAACTCCAGCGGGAGTCTCAAGTGTCTCGAAGGCCGTCTCCATCTCGAGAGGTAGGCCTCGAGCTTGGCGGGGTCGCTCTCGCCTCTAAAGCATGGAGGTCGAAGGTCGGCGACTGCCTTTACCCATTCATTTCTCGGGGTTGAGGCGGGTCGGGCTGTACAGCGGTGATTACATCCGGTAGCATCTGTGCTACCGTGGCGGCGACGATTTCAGCTATCGTCTGCGCGCTTGGTCCTTCGTTGCCCCCTCCTCTGGGACGACCTGGACCTCGTCCTGACATCTGAACAAGTGTGGATTACATTAGATGTCGTGATACTATGACCTCATGGTCTTGATTCAAACAATGGTATCGTCCTTGCAGACGTTAAGGGTATCCGTTGTTAACAACGGTAGTTCCTAGTTAGGTTTCTAAATATCCGTCTTAAGACGGTTGAAATCCTAACTCGGTAATCACTACTCTTAGATTCTAATCATCAGAGCGAGACTTCGCTCTGATACCACTTTTTGTAACACCCCAACCGCTAATCCTTCCATTATCCTCTAATCATCCCATAATTACCTTACTCGCAGCGGAATACTTACTACTCCCGGCGGGTGATACAACGCCGTTAACCCTCAAGGTTAACAAGGCTACTACTACTTACCGTATCGGTCTGATGATTAGAATAATTGATACATACTACTTACTTACAATACCAAATACTTACTTACATTTGATTACCGAGTATCCAAGTTTACGAATTACATTCCAGGTTACTTCCCAAAATTGAAGAGTTTATACATCCTCTCCCTACTATCCAATTAAATTCAATATCCAAAAAGGTGTACCACATGGTACACCGGCTACTCAAAAGGCCTTAGCCGTGTACAACTCGGTACACCATCCCAATCCTACTAACTACCAAAAGAATTATCCGGTCCTTACTCTACCTTCATGCCTCGCGGGTACCTGTGGAGTAAAAACATTCCCCCAAGGGGGTCAGCTTACGCTGAATATGATAACCGCATACCCCGCGTACTAGCGAGGGTACGCCAACTAATTGGTCGAATACATGCGGTTCGTTTCATTCATACATACATACATTTATTACAATACAATTCAATACATTCATTTCACCAAGCATACATACACACAATACATACAAGAAGTACAATACAAGTCATCCATTCATACTTACCATACTCACCGCATTACGGAGACACATTCTCCAATACATACAAAGGTCTTGTTAGCCTCATTACACACCCGGGTTAATCGGGTGTTCAATACTTTTTACTCCGGGTCAATGACTTACAATAGTCAAGACCAATACAATACAATACTTACTTCTTACATACTTTACTTCCAGTTAAGTCGGTATGACCTCCGGGCAGGATTACTACATCCCACCACCGGGCTTTAGGGTGGCCCACTAATCCAGGATGCTACCCATTCAAGGGGATTGGTCCATGGAAAAGATTATAGCCAGGATTCGGATCCACCCTCTTGTGTTTCCTTATCCTCACGCGTGGCCGAAACTATATCGGGCTTCTACTCATTCCATTATACTCATTACTCATGTTAGGAGTTAGTTCGTTAGGAATTAGTAGAAGTCCATACTTTCTTTCCATACACCAATACAATACACAAGTACTCATACTTCCACATACACTTCATTCTCATTCATACATTTCATGAATTATACAAACTATTGTTCAAGAAGATACAACAAGAACAATATAGTTCAAACACAATTAAGTGCAATATAGTCCGATTCGTGCATTTATCTTATTGGTGATCACATAAGCACACAAATCGGGTAACCAAGTTAGGATACAGGGCATGAAGAAATCATACCGTACACCGTCGTATTCGCACTACCGGTTCCTTGGAGATCAACTATTTGATTCCTATACATACATGGAGTTGTACGATTAATTTCTATGATTAATCTAACTTACTTCTTCATTGATACTTTTAACATTTACTTACTACTTCATTACTTTCTTGCTTGGTTACAAAACCATTCTTTTCTTTACTACTTCTTAACTTGTTTCCTTACTCATTTACTTACTTTCTTACTCTTACTACTTCATTAATGGTGTATTACTACATATATATGCTTACATGTGTATAGGCATATATATATACATACATATGATTACTACAGTCATATTATAAAACATTTTTTTCTTTGTCTATGTTTGGGCCGTCCGACCCACCGTCCGACCCAACGTCTGGGTCGGACCATTCCAGTAAGTTTTCGTTCTCTGAAATTCATCCGTCCGACCCAGCACAGTTCTGTCCGACCCATACACCTCTGGGTCGGACCATTACAGAAAGTTCCGGTCCTGTTGTCCAAGCTATGTCCGACCCATGTCCGACCCACCTCTGGGTCGGACGAAGTCAGAAACTCGACACAGAATTTTTTTTTGCCCGTCCGACCCATGTCCGACTCACGGCCCTGGGTCGACCATTTTAGAAAGTTCAGCTCTGTTGTCCAAGTGGCGTCCGACCCACGTCCGACTCACCCTCTGGGTCGGACGGAGTCAGAAACTTCGACAACAGTTTTTTTTTTGCCTGTCCGACCCATGTCCGACTCACGGCTCCTGGGTCGGACCGTTCCAGAATGTTTTTTTTTTCGTTACTTAAGCCTTGTCCGACCCAGCGTCCGATCCAGGCTGTGGGTCGGACAGTAGCAGAACACTGCTACAGGCTTTGTTTTTCAATTCCTTTCTTACCCATCTCTTCCCCAACCTTCCTACATGTAATCCCACATGATATAATGCCATTTAGGCCTCCTAAAATACCTTAATCCATTCTCCAAATACATTACTCAATCCTAGTCACACTTACACATTTTTCCTCCTTTCATTTCAACACTTATACTAGTTTCCTCACACTAATGCTACAGATTTTGTTTTCCACATTATGCTACAGATTTTAACCTATCCTTTACCCTTCATTACTCTCTCAACTAATGCTACTCTTAGCATCTTAAATACACTAGTTCACTTCTAGTTACATCCCATTAACCATTTTTTTTTCAAATCTGTTTCAAGACATTAAACTACTCCCATTGCACTCTCCACATACACCTAGTCACTACCTAGGTTTTTTCTCATTTTGACCATTCAAGTCCTCAAATTCCTAGATAAAATTTGACATAGTCTCCCCTATATTTTAACATTCTCCACACATTATTTCAGCTCAAATTCATATCCTCACCACCTGTTTACACACACTTCTTATACACATTCCAACACTACTACAACAACATAAATTCCTGCACATACTCAATCAATACCCAATATTTTCCCAAGCTTTTAAACTTCGAAAACTGTTACATTCTTTTCTCCAATACATTACTACATTACTACTACTCATACTACACACATTCCACATTGTTAGATACTTAAAAATCTGTTACAATGCAACACACAAACTAACCCAAGGTAGGAGCATTACCTTGACTTGCTAGTTTTCTCTTTCTTTCCTTTCCTTCTCTTCTTTTCCTCTTTCCTTCTTCCCTTGTTCTCGTTTTTTTTTGTCAAGAATGGCAATGCTACAGCAAGCCATACATATCCATACTATTTTAGCACCTTAACTTTCACTAACCCTAGAATTTAGATGTTTTAGGGTTTAGAAAAAGATTTACCTTCCAACCATGTGTGGAGTTCTTGTCTAGCAAATGAACAAGATTCCTAGCCCAATGAGTAGCCAAATCGGCTGGAATGCAAGGAGTAAAACAAGACTCACTTTGAATTTTCGTTTTGTATATAAGGGCTAGAAAAAGATAGGTTTTCAAGGAGGTGAAGGTGCTTCTAATGGTGGACTTGAATCTTCAAATGGAGAATACCCACCGAAATGAAAGTGGTCGTTTTCGATTTTTGAAAGGATGAAAATGTTCTCCTTTGCGAGGGGATTCCAATGGTATAATTTTTGTTGAGTTTGGAGAAGATTTGAGTGTTCAAAGAGAGGAGGGAAGGTGGGAGCTGTATGGGGGCTCACAAATCGCCATTGACATCGCAGGGAAGAAGAGAATAGAGAAAGAGAGGGAGGAGGATGCGTGAGAGGGAGGGGAGTGAGGAGAGAGAGTGATTTTTTTTTGCTTTTTAATTATTCCCTTTGTCTTTTAGCACATAAGAGAGAATAAAGAGAGTGAGAGAGGAGGGGGCTCTCGATCCCACACTCACACACACTCAAAATTTCTGCTTTTTATTTACAAAGTGGACACACTAAGTTTTTTCTTTATTTGCATTCTCACCCTACAACTTCCCGGTTGTTACAGTTTTTACTAACCCGTACCCGTTTTCCGGAATTTTCTCGTTTAAATTAATTTTATGGTTCTAAAGCTCCACTAATATTTATTAGTGACTATTTAGTTGACCAAAATTGTTTACGAGTCGTTTGACCCGCTTAAAGTCCCGTTTCCCCCCGTTTCCTCGAAAAACGTGCTTTAAGGTTCGTTTAATGCTGTTAACCCATTTTAAAGGTCCCTTTTCTTCAGATTTGTTCCCTCGTATATATTTAAGTTTAAATAAGCCTTTAAAAATATAATTAGCCTAATTAATCACTGTTTTTAATTACCGGGTATTTCAATTATTAAAGGTTTAATAAAAGAAATCCCCTAAATTAATTTAAATTAATTTAGGGGTATTTCAGTATATCCCCCTTATAAGAAACTTCGCCTCGAAGTTTAAAAATCAACTAATAGGCACTCACACCGCTTCGGGTGTGCTGAGACAATAATAATTCCAATGAAATTCCATACCAATCCAATCTTTTATTTCCATCCATTTCCATAACAACATTCCACTCGTGATTACTCAAAATCAAAACAAACCAAGATATACCAAGACATAGCATGATGAAAATCAACAGTCACATACTGTGTCATAATGTAAAAACCAAGCACATACAAACACATCTCATTCTGCTAATAAGGCAACATGACATAATCTAGTTGAGGTGATGAAGGAAGAGTATGCTAGTATATCCCCCTTAAAAGAGCTAAGGTACGCCCTCGTACCGCTACTAACGAGAACCACAGAAGGATAGGAAAACATCATGCGAAAAGATGTGGGTACTTCACTCAGAACACACTATCCAATAAGAATGTTTCAAAAACCAATCACAACAACATGCATGGACCATATTAGACTACCAAACATTTAGTTTCTTTTTCTTTAATTACTTGATGTTTATTTCAAACGCCACATTCAAAGAATTCAACACCTTATTAACCAGCTTTGTTGTAAATTTTATTGCACCGTTGATTTTATCTGCGATCGATATATATATCCGTATCTCTTGATTGTTTTGTATTTGTATTTTCTTAACTGTTATAAAATTTTATTTTATGATCCTTATCCTTTCATTTTATGACCGGTACGAATTATACGTCATTATATGATCATTTTATCATATCAATTATATTAACAAGCTATAAATCAGGTGTAACATACTTGAGTAGTTTAAAATAATATTTCAGATCATTTAATAATCCTCAATAATCTTCCAAAAATTATCTTCAAGGGTTTATTAGCCACCATATGTTAAAACTTTATAAAATAAATATTTTCTGTGACTTTCGAGTTTCAATTGTTTTTATAATTACTATAGTATTTTAGACGAACCATTAAGTATCTACTTCATAAAATTTACCTATTATATATTTACATAATTTCACACAAGGCAGAGTTTTAGGAAGTTCTTATTAATTATAATGTAGCTCCAAAAATCTGATTTCTTTATCTTAAATTTTTTTTAAGGTAGGGACTCTACATATAAATTTTTGAGTCCAATGAATTATTCCAATGAAAACTCACTCACTCTTGATAATTATTTTTCTTAGGGTTTGTTCTCTGTAGGTATTCCTCTGATCATTAAAACCTAGTACTCTCTTAGATAATGGTGGCTTTTGGTAAATATCACTCTTAGTGTGTCTTTTAAAATTTTATACATGTATAATGTTAAACTTCCAAGTGAACATGAGAATTTCCAATCTTTAAGTAACTCTCATTTTTTTTAAGATGCTCAATACTCAAGTATTTAAGGAACTCTTCTCTTCACTCAATCTTTAAGTAACTTCTTTTATTGGTTTTTTTATATTCAATCAGGGGTAGATGTTGTATCTTGGAGTACCCAAACTTAATCCCCTTCCTCCATATATAGGTATTTTTCACCAAAGATTTAACTCGGTAAACTCTTTACATGTATGAATTTAGTACTGGATCTTAATATATAAGTTTTGAATTGTTCATTGTGGCTAGTAATGAAATATGCCTAGCTCAAGATTTCATGATGGTAACGTCTTACCACCACTTTCCCTCAAGTTCAACACAATCCATCACCTGCGTAGAAGATTATTTACGGTTAGATGACAAGGCTGTCTAGCCCCTAAACTTTCTAGAAGTGGGTGTGCACCCCCACTACTTTCAGCCTAGGAGTTCGTCGCACCAGGCACTTCCCGTAGGGTGTTAGGTTTAGGTGTTTTCTTTCTAAAGTTAGCATAGAGTTTTAGTGTGGTTTATGGGTTCGGGTGTATGCTACTAGTGTTTGTTACTTAATAATTTTCTAGACTTAAGATTTATCCATACATTACCTTTAGGCAACAATTTGTACCAAGTAATTCTTGAGATTTATTTTCAAACTTTAAAGGAGTTGAAGTACTTTCACATAATAACAATACTAATTTAGTTATTTAAAGTTCTATTTGTATACTGTTTTCAACCAAAAGTATTCTTTAAAATTTCTAGGAGCATGTGTACTTGCTCTTAAGGAATTGTATTCTTAGCCATGTATTCTCCATAAGTATGCTTTTGAAAATAGCTTAATATATGATTTATCCCAACCAAAATCTTAACATATTCAATAGATGATATTCCAACCTATATTTCTACTGTAGTTTAATGTTCGGACAGAACAACAGCACACCATTCTCTACAGACATTCATAAAAAGAAAAGTGTATAAAGAAATCATTCACTAATCTAAGAAGGGTTAGGAGTCGTGCCTTACTGGAATCATCACTTCCCAATTCTACCCCAATTCCCCAGTTTTAAGTGCACCTATATTCTAAGTATTTCACTCGGCTTGTTTTCTCGGGTTCAGAGCGTAACTACGCTCTGATACCACTTTCTGTAACACCCCTATAATAATAAAACAACAACAGAAAATAAACTAAAGGTGCTACAGACCATCGGGCTCTAAACACCCGGTACCAACCTCACCAACTACAACCATTACAATTAACTAAGTTACAGTCTGAACTCGAGAAAAACAACATAAACATAACTACTAGTAAAATAGAATAACTCTCCACAATTCCTAATTCCCATCCCAATCACTCATGCTCTTCGTGGCCACCTGTATAAACAATTCGTACCTGCAAGATGAAACCAAGCAGCCCACCCCAGGAGGGGTGAGTCAGTTCCCTAGAATGGAACTGGTACAGTTCTCCAAAAACAACTTATAAAACATAACTCTTCAAAATAAACAGTAACTTGAAATCAAACTCTTGAAAGTAACACAGGGAAAGGAGGCACTTCGAAACAATCAATCATAGAGAAAAGAGAACAAGGTAAGGATAGAGACAAAGAACTTAAAAACCAAGTCAACCACTTAAGAAGTCACACCATATAGTTAGTAAGCATCCAATGCTCAAGCTAGAACCAATTCCAGTTTGGAGTAGAAAGACTCAGATAGTCACAAAGGACTAGGAATGATATGAATACCCATAACCTGGTAGACCGTTTATGTCCCCACCATTTCAGAAAGCTAAATCCCATAGACAAAATATACTCAAGAGTGGAATAAATTCAACTGGGAGAGATGGACCCCACCGCCAAGTACGTCATTTTAGGACAGGGGATATACAGCCCCTCACTGTTTACTACGTCCACTAAGGACAGGGGATATATAGCCCCTCTCTGTTAACTACGTCCACTAAGGACAGGGGATATACAACCCCTCTCTATTAACTACGTCCACTAAGGACAGGGGATATACAGCCCCTCTCTGTCTACTACGTCCCTTTTGGGACAGGGGATATGCAGCCCCTCACTGTTACCATTGAAGACGCGCGCACGTTGAAACCTTAAGAACCAGCTCATGGATGAAACGATATCCAGAGTCAAAAGAAGAATTTACCAAAATTGCCCTTTTCCAAATTCCCACCAGATCACTAACTACCCAGAGCAATACCAAAACACTCAGTCCTACAGAGTGCAGAGGCGTAAACCCTAAGCAGTCAATGTCTAATGGAACAACCAAATAGAAGGAACCAATACCCAAGTGAGTTTCACATTCAAGGCTCAGTTAGTCACACAAGCTGAGTTAGTCACACAACCATTTCCTTTTAGAAATTCCTCTTAAACTCAGTTAGCGTTTGTCAAAAACATCCCATAAGTCAAACAACAAAAGTATTGGAGTACGAGAAATCGTACCTGGTCAATGCTGTAGCAGTTCTAGTAAACTCGTACAAACACTCAACAACACTCTGAGGAACATTAAAGATTATATATCATCAATAACGTATATCCTAGGTTAACCTTAGATAAATTCCTCTCTCTTATTTCTAAATCTCAATCATCTTGTAAGCCCTCGCTTAAATGTTATGTATATTCTTTGAGTTATCTGAGAATGTTGTATAGCCCAAGGTGGTAAGATCAACGAATGTATTCTATTAACATTTGCTAATTATCCACCCTTACCCACTTAATTCATACTTAACCACAATCCTCACATTCAAGACTTTTGAGACCTTTATATCATAACTGTGTTTAATATTATATAATCAATCTTAGAATTCCAATGATAAGCTTAAGCTCAATACTTTTATTCTTAATTTAGAATAAACATTGTATTATGACCTATGATGGATTCATCTCAGAATACTATACTATTATCTCACAATGTAAAGATTATGTATTTAAACAATATCTACTAGATAACCATTATGATTAAGTCTTTCCCTTAACTTAATTAAGATCTACATCTTGTATATTGGAATCGTAGTGTTGTAGATGCGTTTTATTATAACTTAATTGAACTGCTAAACTCAATTATCTCACCTTTAGTTCATAATGACTTTTAATTACAACCATCTAATAAACTTGTCATAAGATGTTAAATTGCTTCTCATCCTGAATAACTATACTATAGTTAACTTAGATTTAACGAATTAATCTTACATTTAGTATTCACAAGGTATATTATATGTTTTATTATTACCTATACAATAAGGTGTTTAGTATAACCTTTTATGTATCCTTACTTACATTTAATTTCCTAAATGTTTTATTTTTACACACATTCTCTCTATAGACTATGTATAATCCTTTGCACTAAACTTCATTAAACTTAAGCCTTAAATACATTTTAAATTGTTTTACAAAACCTAAGATTTCAAAGGAATAACCTAATAAATTAATTTCCTTTATTGTATTTAGGATGGACAATATATCTACATAGAGTAGAATTTATCAAAGAATTAAATTCTGGTTCGTAAGTGAAATTGTTAATTATTTAATAAGATAATCTATTATGAAAATTCTCATATTTTATATTCAAATAACCTATCATTATTTCCCATTACCGTAAAGTATATCAATATAATATCTTATGTAACTTAGTTTTATCTAATAAAAGGTTCAAAGGTTTTAAGTATCAAATTCCTATTCATAAACCTTCTATAAATTCTAACTACTAAATACCTCACTTAGTTGTAAACTCACATCCTAAGTATTGGTAATAAATGTTATAAATGTATTTCATATGGCTTATCTAATGCCAAGAAACTTAAGGATTATTATTCAGATAAATTTCCAAATCATAGTTTAATATAGTTTAACATCATAATCATTTTAATGATTTTATCTTAAAACATTAAATTATATATCAATACCATAAATGTTAAGAAATGATTAAATCTAGACTTACTAACCCACCTCACATTTAGATGTAAAAGTATTTTATTTATTTTATTATTGTTTATATATTAAGAACATTTAGATGTAAAAGTATTACATTTATTTATTAATTATATAATAAGTTCTATTTTTGTAAAATCTAATTACAAATATTCCTAAGTCCCAACTTATTAATTACCTAACCAAATTATAGATTTACATTCTGGTCTTTGACAAATAATATTACACATGCATTTTAATATGGTTTGTATAAATCTTAGAAATCCAAGATAACTCTTTAAGCTTAATTTCATAACCACAATTCAATACTACCTCATATAATATTCTTTTAATAGTATTATGTATAGGTTCAGTTCAACTTATTAATTCCTTCATATTCTATTTGCTATAAGGTATTTTATGTCTTTTATTTACTTATTTATCGTATATGTATACTAGGATGTATTCAAGACATTCTTTATGTAGTTTTATTGCATTTAATTATTTATATTACTTTTACCCATATCTACATCCAAAATATGGTTTACAAAATAAAGTATTTTCCCTAGTTTCAATTAAGTATATAAACTACCATATTATATAATTAATATAAATGTAGATTAATTTAGTTCCTTGATTTAACCTAAGTTACTACTTTATTTCTTTTATATATATATATATATATTTATCTCACTTAAAAGTTTATACCTAAAAATATTTATTAACATCCTGTATTAAATGTTAGTTTAGTCTTATTATACTTTCCCCAACCTATAAAGTTTATTAATCATCTATACTTTAATTTTTGTTACATTAAAAACCTTATATTATAAGGTAACTTATGAAAAACCTTAGAAATACAATTTTTAAACCTATTTCCCCTTGTCCAAAAATTCCCAAATTAAGTATATAGTAACTATAACATTTTAGACATATTATAAAAATTTTATTTCATAAAAATATCTTTTTAAATTTTCCAAATAATTCCATAATACCCATAACTTGCAAAAATTATAACTTAAGTTTAAAAACTCAAAACCCATATTAATATACATCAAAATAAACTAGATTTTATAAGGAATCTATGGTTAAAATTTCAAGTCAAAACACATTCAGGAAGGCCATTAACTAAATTTAACAAGTTAGAGCTAAATTCTGAAACATTATAAACTTAAAACATACTTTATTAAACACGATCGGACGGTCCCTGAAAGTCCAGTTCTTCATCGAATCCACAACCGAAGTCGAGTACTAAATCGGCAATTTCTCACAATCTACAGAACCAAAATTGAGTGATTCTTGTTTCTATGGTTTCGAAATTCCATTCTGGTTCTAATGACACCGATTTCACCACTTATGTTGCGGTATTCTGAAAAATCAAATCTGGGTTCGAAGTTAGGGTTTTTAGTTCGATTCGAAACTTAATTTGACAAATTCTCCTAATCTAACACGTAATTGATGAAATTGAGACATGGGTTTGACCGGTAATCTGATTACGAATGACAATAACGGAGCAATTTGATCGGAAACTCACCGGAGTTGCAATAACGGAGGAATTCGAATTCGGAATTCTGGAAAGGTTCGAACTTTCGAGCAGTTCACGAGGCCGACTTTGAGGATCTATAACTTGCAGTACAGATTGAGTTAGGCTATGTGGTGGGCTTAATCGAAAGAATAAACTTAGCTCTACATATTGATAACAAGAACGCATCCTAACTCGCAACACACAGAAAGAAATTAAAGTCGCAAGTCACGAGTTTATACCTTGCAGTTTCTGTATGATTTTATGTGCTGCAGAATCAGAAACTTTAGGCAACTATATCCTCCAAACGGTTACGAATCAGACTTGGGCATAAACATGAAAATTATAGAGGGATTAGAGATCTTCAAAACAAGCTAAAGAAATCAAATTTTGGTTGAGAGACGAAGAAGTTATGATCGATCGAAATTTACCTGAATTCGGTGAAAAACTGGAAAACTGGGTACAGGCTTCGCAAGTAGGCAACTTTAGATCGAATTTTCGGCTGATGTATAATGAATTAGGGTATGTGTAAGTAATGGTTGGAAAGAGGACGTTTTGGAGAAGAGAATGAAAAAGATGGCATTGAAAAATACTGAGAGATGAGTGAGATATAGCCGTCTAAAGTTAGGGCAAAATCACTGATGGAAGTTCGATTTTTATGCTAAGTGTAGGCGACCCGTGACAGTGTGACACGTGGCATATTTCAAATTTTTGGCTCTAAACTTCAATCTATCATAACTTTGGCTAGGATGATCCGTTTTTGACGTTCTTTTTATCGATCTTCATGGTTTTCCATAACCTATTTATTGGTATAGGTTTCATGGGCTGGTTTGACCATTCTCAAAAAGTCAACCCCAGCAAGGCTTAATAAGCTTTAAGGTTTCTAGGATTTTATATTGACTTTTATGTTCCAAATCAATGCTCCCAATATTTCTAAAATCTTTATAATATAATTGGAGTGTCTAGGAATTCTTCCAAGATTTATTGACTTATAAATCTTGTTATTAAATTCATAATACTATATAAAAATATATAATAATTAAATATTTAATTGTATTCTTTAGAGTTAAATAGGAGGAATCCCCTAAAATAATTTCCATAATTCCATATAATATTAATACTCATAATTCCATACAATAACTTAATATTCATAATTCCTTATACTAATTTAACATTCATAATTCCATATAATAATTTAATACTTAATAGTATTATTAAAGGTTTAATAAAAGAAATCCCCTAAATTAATTTAAATTAATTTAGGGGTATTTCATAAACAAATACTTATATGTATATAATATATTATATACATTCAATATATGCATACTTGTCTGCCTGATGATGATGATGCCTAATTTGTGTAGTTTGCTGAGAATGGTGTTGTAATTGTGTTTGTTTTTGCATAAAAAAGTGTGGAGTATCTAAAAATACGCAAATGTCATGCCAAATTTTTTCCATGATTTAACTTTATTCTAAATTCATCAGATAGGTGTTACTGCGGTTGAACTATCTCTCTTCCATCCCATTTGTGAGTAGACCATCACTACACATCAGGTTAGTAGACCATGGTTTGTTCGAGCTATATTCGTTTGTTTATATGTTCAATTATTCAAGTTTTTATAAAATTAAAACCTTATTCTAATTTCATTGAATAGGTGTTATATACTACGTGCAAGAACATATGTACTTGTCTCTCCTCTATCTTGTGCTGTTTGCGCTGACCATCAGTACTCATCAGGTTGGTATTTAAAACGTTTCAATTATTCTTGTTTTCCAATCAAACAATGGAAAATCAATTCAAACATAGAATTAACTGTCTGAGATTTATCAGATAGAGGTATGTCTTAGATAGTCTCTGTTGGGATTGTCCAATAACCTTTGATCTCACCATCTAGGTTGTGAATGAGTTAATAATATACAGTAATTTAGTGATAATTTCGGCAGCATTACCCTAGTGTTCTTCTAGTGTACATATATATATATGTATCTACACTAGGAGAACTGTAAGGTAATGCTGCCGAAATTATCAGTGAACTACTGTATATTATTAACTTGTTCCTAGGTGAGATCGAAGGTGATTGGATAGGTTTAGGTTGTTAAATCTGTAAATCAAAAAGAGGAGATCAGTGGAACGAGTTCACGACATCTGGTGTGTGTTGAAAAATGAGATAGAGCGTTCAGTGATGTACAGTGACAAATTGGACATCCAGTACCTAGAAGAGGTCAATTAATTTTGCAAGGTTCTTGTTGACAATATTAAACCAAGGGATAAGGGATATATTCGATGTCCGTGTATTGATTGCAAGAACGTCTTCACATACCGAGGTGTGGACAAGATTAAGGATCATCTGATTCGCAGAGGGTTTACAGAAGATTATAAAGCCATAACACTACTACATGGTCAGCATTCAGTACAAGTGTTTAAATGTGCTGATAACGTTGTTTTAGAACAATCAGAAATGGATGTTTCACACAATTGTGGGGATACTCAAGATGATTCACTAGTTAGTGATTCAGATAAGGAGGATCTTAATGTAATGATGAAAGACGTTGAACAACATTTTTCCAACAAACCCAAAGCATTCGAAAATCTCATGCAGTCATCCAAGGAACCGTTGTACAATGGATGTGATACACAGAAGCTAAACAAATTGAGCATTGTCCTAAAACTATTCAATTTGAAGGCAAGGTATGGATGGAGCGATGTCAGTTTTACAGCTCTGTTACAACTGCTGAAGGATATACTACCAGAGGATAATGTTATACCCACAACAACATATGAAGCAAAGAAGTTAATGTGTCCAATGGGTATGGAATCCAAAAAAAATACATGCCTGTCCAAATGGGTGTATGTTGTACTGGAAGGAGAATGAGTTAGATGACCGTTGCTCTGAATGTGGGGAATCATGTTATGTAAAAAAGGATGAGATAAACCGCATAAGCACTATAGTAGGTTCTCCTACGAAGGTGTTGTGGTATCTGCCGATAATTCCCCGATTAAAATGTTTGTTTGTAGTTCAAAAAGATGTTGAGAACCTCCGATGGCATGCTACACATAGAGAGGACGATGGTAAATTGAGACATCCATCGATTCACCACAATGGAGAAACATTGACAGAATATACCCTCAGTTCGGTAAAGACCCTAGGAACTTAAGACTTGGTTTATGCACCGATGGGATAAACCCTTATGGCACATTGAGCAGCATACACAGTACTTGGCCTGTTTTATTGACAATATACAATCTGCCGCCATGGTTGTGCATGAAGCCCAGACATATTCTTCTCTCTCTGTTGATATCGGGTCCAAAATAACCGGGAAACAAAATTGATGTGTTTTTGCAACCACTTATTGACGATTTATAACTGTTGTAGAATGAAGGTGCAACAGTGTATGATTCATACGGTATGGAAAACTTCACGCTCCGGGCTATGTTGTTTTGTACAATCAATGATTTCCCTGTATACGGCAACCTCTTAGGATACACAATTAAAGGAACACTAGTGTGCCCTATATGTGGAGATCAAACTTGCAGCATACAGTTGAAACATAGTGGCAAAAATGTGTACATGGGCCATCGGAAATTCCTCCCAAAAGGTCACAAATACCGTAAGATGACGAAAGAGTTTAATGGAAAAACCGATCATGCAGTCGCACAACCACCACTATCTGCTGCTGAGACTTACAATCAATTAAAGAATGTTGTGAACAACTTCAGTGCACCAACTAAAGCCACTAAAAAGAGCATCTGGAAGAAAAAATCAATATTTTGGGAACTAGAATATTGGCAACATTTAGAGATGAGACATTGCATTGATGCTATGCACGTGGAGAAAAACATTGGTGAAAGTGTTAGTGCAACACTGCTAAACGTGAAAGGCAAGATAAAAGACTATTTGAAGGGTAGAAAAGATATGGTTGAATTGGGTATACGAGAAGAACTCGTGCCGAAACAAAGAGGGAAAAGGACATTCTTGCCTCCCGCTTGTTACACATTATCCAAAGAAGAGAAATTCAGTTTTTTGTAGTTCTCTTCGTCATATTAAAGTGCCATCTGGTTACTCATCAAACATATCAAGTTTGGTATCAATGTCTGATCTTAAATTGGTAGGGATGAAGTCTCACAACTATCATGTGCTGATGTAACACTTACTTCCGGTTGCAATCCGTGGGATCCTTCCAACTGATGTCAGAAAAACTATTACAAATTTATGTGTTTTCTTTAAAGGGATATCGTGTAAAGTACTTGATGTGAAGACGCTGGATAAACTACAGAATGACCTTGTGATCACCATGTGTTAGTTGGAGATGTATTTTCCTCCTTCGTTTTTTGATATTATGGTGCATCTACTTGTTCATCTTGTTAGAGAGATCAAACATTGTGGTCCGTTATACCTTCGATACATGTATCCGTCTGAGAGATGCATGGGTATACTGAAAAAGAAAATAAAAAACCGTCGGTGTCTAGAGGGAAACATAATTGAAGGTTCAGTAACCGAGGAGGTGGTTGACTTCTGCACTAATTACTCATAGGGTGTTGATGTTATTGGATTACCAAAAGCAAGACACGATGGCAGGCTTAAAGGTGTTGGTACCTGTGGAAAAAATTATGCAGAGTTAATATTGATACATTAAACAAGGCACATCTTGTTGTGTTGAATCACTCAGAAAGTGTCAAACCGTATTTTGAAGCATACCTAGCCTACCTCAAAACAAAACATCTAACGATGAGTAATGCCAAATTGAAAAAAGAGTAGAATGTGACATTTGTTAAGTGGTTCAAAGAGAAGGTGTTGTATGAAGATTCAAGGAACGTGAATGAAATGATACAGTTGTTGGCACTTGGTCCAAATCTCGATGTGTTGTTTTATGAAGGATATGATGTAAATGGATTTTCTTTTTACACTGAACATCGAGATCGTAAATCTACAAACCAGAACAATGGTGTGCATCTTATCGCTTCACAAGATATTTTCACAGGAACAAGTCGTAATATACTAAAGAAAGAATATTATGGTGTTGTTGAAGATATTTAGGTCTTGAATTACACTAGTTATGAAACTTGTGTATTTCCTTACAAATGGGTGGACAACAAACAGGGATATCGTGAGGAGGATCATGGTATGAAGCTAGGTGACTTAACGACAGTGGCTCCTACTGATGAACCCTTTATTGTCGCGTCAAAGGAAAAACAAGTATTCTACTATCGTGATCAGTGTAATCCTAGATGGTCTATTGAGATGCAGAGTAAAAGATCGATAGTTGGGATTGATGATGTTGTTGATGAAGATGAATATGATTGTGAAGATGAAATAGATGTACCTATTTAGTTGCCGATGGAGGTGGACAATGTAACTAATTTTGAATGTCGAAGGTCCGACCACAATGAAGGATTATGGATTGACCGATGAAATGTTTATTATGTAAGTCTGGTTAGCAATATTATATATATAAAAAACAATTTTCATTTTGTCATACTTCAACATTTGATTAAGTAGATATTTCTATTAACCTTGTTGTTTTTGATTATTTTTCAGATTATGGATCCTGACGATGGAGTTGAGGAGGATGTACTATTAGGGTTGGATGATATTGATGATGACATCCCTACTGAAGAACCACCAGCGGCATCTACTTCGTAAAACCCCGGAAGGGACGTGGACCGACCAGTGGTTTGAAGGTGAAGAAGGATTCTCCTATTGATTTGGTCTGGGACAAGTACCATAGACATTCTTGTGGGTCGAAGCAACAGTTTGCTTCTTACTTGGGATTGATGGTAAAATCCTACTGCTCTATCAATAAGGATTGAAAAGAGCAAGAAAAGGCGGACAAAGACATCATGTGGCAGATGGTGCAGAAGCGATACAAAGTCACGGATGATCTTCGGACTAGGATTAAGTCACTTCTAGCGACATCTCTAAGACAGTTCAAGCACTGATTGGTGGATGGTTGGATTAACAAACCGGGCTCCAAACCGTCACCATCGTGGGTGGTATATGATGGTATGATCACGGAGGAGGACTGGAAGATATTCTACGACAGTCGCCAGACTGAAGAGTTTAAGGTACTTTTACAATTCTTTATTCTTAATTATTTAAGGAACAAGTTTTACGAATATTTTTTATTTTTTTAAATAACTTACAAATATACAAATTTTGTAACAAAGACATCAAGAAAAAGCGAGACGTAACCGGATGAAGAATATATATAAGCATTACATGGGACGAGCTGGGTATACGGGGCGCTTGGAGAAGTGGAAGAGCGAGGGCTTGCTGACGAAAGTTAATGAAGACGGCACTCAGTTAGTTGTTTGAGAATGTTGATATGCATGTAGGATGCAGACATACATGTTGGGTCGGATGAAGAAAAATGACAAGGGAGTGTATGTGTTCCCGCAAAATGGGACTGCTGAATTGGCTTCCAAGATTGTAAGTATTTATTTTTAGAAGTTGTTGTTTACTAATTAGTAATTTCATTTCTAATATTTATTTGTAATTTAAAATAGTCTGGATCTACTGAGCGATGGGAGATGGTTCTGACCCCTTCGAGTTAGGATGATCCACTAAACCAGGCCATTGGGCAAAAGGATCATCTAGGTCGAGTGCGGGGGTTAGGAGGGGAAGTTCACCAAAGAGACGTGTTTTCTTCGTCTCGAGCAAGACCACAGGCTGAAATCATAGAGAAAATGGTGGAGACACGGGTGAAGGAGGTAGTAGATGAGATGGAACAACATTTAGTTACGGAGCGCCGAGTCTACGAGAAGCGCCTGTGAAGACTTGAGGCTTTAGTGTTGGGCCAGGGGTCTGCTCTACACCGACGCCAGATCCTACACCGACACCTGCTCCTACACCAACGCCAGATCCTACTCCGACGCCAGATGCTACACCGACACCTGGTCCTACTGCGACGCAGGATACACCGATGCTCGATCCTACACCCCTTGCTACTGCTGCATTGATCGGTGCTCCTTCACAAACCACTAGTCATCTTGCACCCTCTCCTTTTACAAGTGACACATTCCCCTATTCAAACCTTCAGGTTTGTTTTTTTGCCTCCTTATTTATTTTAACTTGCTTGAAACAAATTTTATTAGTTGGCTTACTGTTGTGAGTTGATGTAGGCGTCTAAATCATGCCATCTATTTCAAGTGTTGGATGGTGGGACTGTACAAGTTGCATATGGTCGGGTTTTGCAGACCAGACCAAACACTCTAGTACATTTCAAGCGCATCCCACCTCTTCACGCTCGTGTGTCGGTAGACGACATTGTGCATGGTCATGAGGAATCTCCGCTTCCATTGGAGTGGAATGAGTGGAGCAAATTAATAGATGCAAAATCTTCAGTTGTTCCATGGTTATATTCTCTCATTGATGTCAGTGACGAGGTAAACTATTTACATGCTTCAATGTTTATTATTTAATTTGATTGTTGACTTGTATGTTATTATTTAAATTTTATATACTATTAGATTGATAAGGAAAGCCGATTAAGAAGAGGAGAGTGGATAAGGGGAAGGAAGTGGGGAAATCAATTGAGGAGAGTCAGAGTACTGTGAGAAAGGAAGTGTGTGAAACCTTTCGAAATGACTCCTAGGAGATCCCGTATTATGGCATCTAAGTTTCTGAAGAAGTTGACAGGCAGACAAAAAATGTTGTATGACTTTCTCATGACGATGGAGGAGAGTGTCACCAACTTCAACATGAAAGTGCCTATGCATATTTTCCACACCACCGAGCCCATGGAACTGATAATTACCGTAAGCGATGTTAAGGAATTGTTGATGGGATACCTCCTTAATATTGCTGTGATCCAGGCCTATTATGTGTAAGTGTCTTTTAAATTATTAAATTATCTTTCATTTTTTAAACTATTAACATTTTTTTACAAAATGTTGTTTAGGTGTTTGACTGCTAGAATGCAAGCGAACAACAGTTTAGCTGCTATCACTTCTTGTGTCCGCAATTTGCAGCAAGTCAGGCCGCATTGGATCCTGAAGTATGTACACAACAAATGAGGGCGTGGATTTGGCTGCGGTGCAAAGACGAAGCAGATATTTGGTAATCCCATATCAAATGTAAGTACACAATAACTGCATTTTTTGCTAATAAGTACATTTATATGATTTAGGAAATATGAAATAGGTGCTAAACACATTCTTTGTTTTACCTATGGTAGCATCATTGGATATTGATGATGTTGTATCGACACCTCATGCTTGTTGATACTAGACCCGTTAGGCGCTGATGACCATCGAGAGATGGCTATAGAGAAATTGTTGAAGGAGTGATTCTTTAAAATTTTCATGCATTTGCATTTGTTTTAAGCTTGTCCCGGATTATTGGCTTCTAATAAATGGCTTCATTTTTAACGCTATGTTATGTAGTGGTCATAAGCATGGTTTAAGTGACATGGGTAAACCATTCTCCATCATGAACTTCTATTACATACCGGTAAGTAATCATTTTAAACATGTTTGTATTAAAGTAACGTTTAATTTTCGTGATCTGTCTAAAAGTTGATAATCCATGGATGGTGTGATGACAGTGTTCTAAACAGCCTGATTTATGGAGTTGTGGCTATTATGTGATGCGGTACATGTATGAGATTGTTAAAAATATTGACACTCTTGATGATGATGACAAGGTAACAGATACCAATCGAAGTTGTAGTTAATTAAAGTTATTGCATTAATAAAATTGTGTGTGCCAATGATGATTAGTTTCTTTTTATGGACAGATCATTTCGTTTTTCAAAAAAGCACAGGCCACATATGCCAAAGCGGACTTGGACTTTGTAAGAGATCATTTATCGTAGTTTTGGTGTAAAAGTTACTTAAGCGTTTCTTAGATCTTCTCCTAGTGTAGTTAGACTTATATTTTTGTTTGTGCTGAAGCAATGTAGACTTTAAAAGTTTGTAAAGTTACTCTCTCTTATTTTTGAAAAGTTTGAATGGGTTTAAGCAATTCATTTTGATGTTGCAATTCAAAACTAGCAACTTGTTTTGCTAGTTGTGCATATAGTGTGGTTGGTTGCCAAAGGGCAATACCAGTTGGATGCCCTGTACAGGTTGTATATGTGATTATCTTGGGTTGTGTTAGAAACACATGGTAGAAGCTAAAAAAACAGAAAAAACTAAAAAAATAAATAAAAAAACCATGCTTCATTGAAAAATCGTGGTTTAAAATTTAATAGCACGAGACTATAAACCACGGTTTGCCAAAAAACCGTCATTTTTGATCGACTTTATACCACAGTTTTATTCGGAACCGTCGTATAAAGGTCACTATATACCACAGTTCATACTCGGAACCATCGTATAAAGTCAATGGAATCCGCGAGAGAAACGGTCTTAAATGACGGTTTCCAAAACCCGTGGTTTTTTTCCTTACTTTAAACGATGGTTCGTAACCGTCGTTTATAGTCATTTCTTATTATGCGACGCGAGCATATACCATGGTTTTTAAACAAAATAATCGGGGTATTAAATCTTTTCTGCACCAGTGTCTTCTTCCGCTTCTTTTCCCCCTCTTTTCTCTTCTTAACCGTGGGCAAAATTTCAACCCAACCGACCCTAGGGTTGGTCTAAGTCATTAGCAATTTCGGGAGCGTTTCCGGCCTCCGAAACTTCCAACCGACCCACCCTGGGTCGGTCATAGGGTCGGTCCAGAGCATGCTAGTTGTCAAAATGTTGTATCTTCTTCGTTTTAGCTCTGATTTTGGATCCGTTTGCGCCCACGCGTTTATCTTTTCATCTACTTTATTCCTAGTTATGTTATTCATCATGTTTCAGCAATAATTGTGTAAAACACCAATAAAACATATGAAATACACCTCTAAAACATGCTCATTTGGACACTCATCATTATGCTATTTACCTTGGTGGTTCTCTTGTGTCCTGACCCTTCAAGAAACTGGAGACTGTTACAAGATCGACCAAAGAAGCCAAATACTAGGCTATTTCTACTGGTATTGTTGAAATAATGTGGATCCAATAGTTGTTGTGTGAACTTCGAGTCTCTTTGCTAATCCTCCTACGATCACTGTGACAACCTGGGAGCTACATATCTAGCTGAAAATCCTGCCCTTCATTAACTACGCATGTTGGACTTGATTTTCACTTTGTCCATGAAAAAGTTCGATCAAAGTCTCTGGTTGTTTCTCATCTTGTTGGCCATCAGCAAGTTGCGGACTTACTTACTAAACCCCTTTCATCTCCTTGTTTTGTTTTACTTCGATCGCTCCTTGGGCTCACCCACACACCGATCGCGGGGGAATGCTAAGATATACGTAACAGGCCCATCTATGTTTAGGCCCAAGTCTATCTTTAGGTTCTCTTAGCCCATCTTATGTTCTTCTTCTTCTTCTCTTCTTCTTCTTCTTCTTCTTTCTTCTTTCTTCTTCTTCTTCTTCTATGTCGTTATATAGTCCTCCAGACTCTATGCATGTAATACAATACACTGAACAACAACAGTGGACCAGTTCTCTTCTATTAGCATCTATCATTCTCTAAATTCATCTAGCACACGGTATTCTCTGTATCTTGTGGCCTTCCTTCACTAAAGCTACCAAGGAAAAGAAGTTTGACCACCGATTACAACCACGCAACAGTCAGCACTCAATAGATTCACAGCAAATTCACTAATTTTCTGAGAATGAACAAGAATGTAAACTATGGTTGAGCATATATAAACAATGAACTGAGGGTTCCAATTAGGGGTGAGCAAGCAGGGCAGTTATTTTGATTATCTGAAATAACCGTTCTTTTTTGGATTCATTCGATCACCGTATTTTTGAACCATTTTATAAAAGTTTGGTTATTTCGATTAAAATGGTTATTCGTAATAAAGTACGGCTCGGTTAACGGATATTAAAATTCAAACTTCGCTTATCCGTAATAACCGAACTTTTATAAAAATATTTTTATAAATTTTTTTCTTAACCCAATAATTTTATCTAATATACTACTCAATTAGGTTTAAGTTTTGATTATTTCGGTTAATTCAGAAAGTTTGATTTTTTTTGTTATTTTAGGAAGTTAGGTTATTTTGTTTATTTTAGGAAGTTCGGTTATTTCGGTTATCTCATGAACTTTGATTATGGGACGGTCAATGGTTATTAGTGTAACATAAAAACGGTTATCGGTTTAAACGGATATTAGTTTTAAATTCGGTTATAACCGAAATAACCGAACACCGTACTTTATTTTAGATTAACGGATATTCGTTTTAACCGTTTGCACACCCCTAATTTTAATAACCTTAGTACTCCTCTTTTATGTAGTGGCTTGTCACTACTACCCTGATACATTTTCCTCGATTTGTCTATGTCGATACACGAAACACCCCTGAGATGAGAAAATGGAGACACGCACACGATCTTGTTGGGGTCTATCAAGCAATAGAGTGATGTTGCTTCTTGGAAAATTTTCGCCGAAATACCATTTGTCAAAAAAAATTACTTGCGGTGGCTTTTTTCAAAAAAATACGCGGATGTACCAAAACGGGTCATATAAACCGCATTAGCCTAATGCTACTTACGATAAACCGCATTAAGTTAATCCAATTATGGGTTAATTATGTCATAAACCGCATCGGTCAACGCGTATTAGCGGATAAATGGACTGAAGCGATGCGGTTTATTTGCAAACTCGGAATGAATATGAGCCGTCCGTATTCCGCGATTTTGTCGGATAAGATTATCCAGAATCTTGCAAATAAACCGCACTGGTGCGTATTCTTCTCTGGTACTCCTCCTTTGTTAGCGGTGGTTTGGCGGGATCTTGGGGCGGCGTCGCCTTCTCCGGCTTCCTTTTCCTCCGAGGTTCGAAACTCATAGGCGCTGTGCGTGGTGTTTTCATATTTGGGTTTTCTTGTGTTGTAGTGGATTGGCAAATCTGGGGCGGCTTCGCCCTTAGCTGAATCTTGCGAGGTTAGGGTATTCCTAGTCCATGGAGTTCAACGCGTCTAAGGGAAACGACGAACCCGTTAAGGCCTTAAAGAAGCGCAAAATAAGAAGTTTCCGTGGAGTTCGGGAACCTCAAAGACAAGATGTTGCTGCGCAGGAATTGGGTGAGTCCGGTCCTAGTGTTAAGAGACCTTTGTTTTCCTACCGGGATGTTGTCGAGAAAGAGGCAGTGAGAGAAGATGGTGATTCGTCGGGGGACGATCTGTCAGATGATGAGGATGATGCTGAGCAGATGGAGGAGGATCCTTTGTGCCCAAGAGTCAATCTTCCCAAGATTGTCATGAAGAACATCAACAACAAATGGAAGAAGGTGATTATCATTAAGCTGCTTGGTAAGAGTTTTCCAACTTCTATTATGTACGAGAGGCTTGTGCAGAGATGGCGAATCAAAGGTCGATTCGACATCTTTCCTTTAGGTAATGGGTATTTCTCGATAATGTTCGAAAATCCAGAGGATAGGAAGAATGTTCTTTATGGGGGACCTTGGATGGTCTCCGATCATTATCTCACTATTCGGAGGTGGTCTAAGGATTTTGATGTTCATACGGAAGCGCTTAAGAGTTTAGATGTCTGGATTCGGTTCCCGGATTTAAAAGTTGAATATTTGGATGAAGATGTTCTTTCAGCAATCGGGAATCTGGTGGGTAGGGTTCGAAAGATTGAACTGATAAGGTCTAGTTTGGGTATTGCTTTCAATGGACGTGTGTGTGTAAGTATCGATTTGTCTAAACCTCTGATCAGTAAATTTCAGTTCAAGAAGGAGACTCAGAGGATTGTGTATGAAGGTATTCATTAGCTCTGCTTTCTCTATGGTCGATATGGTCATTTACGAAATGTTTGCCCACTGGTTGAAGATTCTGGTGCCCAAATTAATAATGGAGGATTTAAGATGGTTAAGAAACCTGTAGAAGAGAAACCGCAGGAGGTAGATAATTTTGGTGATTGGATGAAGGTTTCTCGAAGAAGGAAAGGCCCTGCTAGGAGAGAGCATGCGACTGATGCTAAGAAAAAAGGGGATGAAAAGCCCGCTCCTCGTCCTAAGCCTAAAGCTCCTGTTGAAGCCCCGATAGTTGAAGGTAATAACTCCTTTGCAGCTTTGATTGAGATAGATCAGGAGCATCTTTCTAGGCCCGCAAGAGACAGGATGGCATTGCAAGCAGCGGTCATATTACTCTGGATGATTCTACCCATGGCATGGTGAGTGCTGATCAGATGGTAGAGGTGGTTAAAGAGTCTGAGTCTCCTAGCCTAACTTCTAACCCAATGAACTTTATGGATCACAACAATTAACCTGTTGACCAGGATGACTTAGAGTCTCAAGATACTGTCCTTGTGGAGGCCACTCCGCGGGGTATTCAGGGAGGTTTTCCTTAATTGGCTCTCGTTAAGCTTTATTTGTTTATATGAATATGTCTCTTAAAATTATGTCTTGGAATGTTCGTGGTGCCTGTAAACCTAGTTTTTTGCCTTGTGTGAGAAACTTGATCTCTAATTACTGTCCTGATATCCTCTTTCTCTGTGAACCTAGGGTTAGTGGCTGTAGGGCTGATAGTATTTGTCAAAAACTTGCATTTCCTAACAGGTTTAGAGTTGAGGCTGTTGGCTTTAGTGGTGGTCTTTGGTTATTTTGGAAGGATTCTGTGAACCTTTCTATTCTCGAGCAGGATAATCAGTTTATTCACTCTGTCATTTCTTCTAATAATGCTTGTTTCTACTGTACTTTTGTGTATGATAATCCCCTTGATAGTAATAGGATATTACTTTGGTAGTCTTTGACTGAGATTAGGCCTAGTGGGGATCAGCTATGGATGCTCACTGGTGATTTTAATTCTATTCTGAACCTTGCTGAGAAAAAGGGTGGGATTAGAGTTTTAAATAGAGGTAGTAAAGCTTTCTGTGATTGGTTTCATTCCAATGGTCTTATCCAAATGCCTGCTAAAGGGAATAAATTTACTTGGACAAATGGATCTATTTTTGTCAAGCTTGATCGAACCTTGGTGTCTTGTGATTGGTTTGATTCCTTTCCGAATTGTTGGAGTGTTAATTTTGCCTAGGATAGCTTCAGATCACTCTCCTGTCCTTTTCCTGCATTAATTCCTCTCTTTCTAATCTGCCCTCTGGCCCTAAACCCTTTCGTTTTCAGGTTGCTTGGGCAACTCATCCTGGGTATAATCTTACTATCAAGGATAATTGGATTGAGGATAAGACTCTGTTTCAAAATATTTCTGATTTAAGTATGGTTTTGAGATGCTGGAATAGAAATGTTTTTGGCAATATCTTTGCTGCTAAGAGAAAACTTTTGGCTAGAATTGCTAATATTCAGAAGCGTTTAGAGATTAGGCAATCTCCTTTCCTTAAAAATCTCGAAGTTACCCTTCAACATGAGCTTGAGTCTGTTTTATTTAGGGAGGAGCTTATCTGGTTTCAAAAATCGAGGGATTTGTGGCTTAGTTTTAGTGATAGAAATACTAGTTATTTTCATAGGAAGACTATGATTCGTAGGGCTAGAAAAAAATCCTTTCTCTTCAGGACATAAATGGTCAGGTTATCGAAGGTGAGCAGAACCTAATGACTTTGGCGGTTGATTTTTTCAGACAATTGTATTCTCAGGACTCTTTATCATCCGTGTCTCTGATTTTCATGCTTTTCCTCGCCTAAGTGTTGATCATCTTAGAGATTGTGGGACTATCCCTGTAACACCCCTCTCCATAATCACGATATAATCTCTCACGTAGCAATAAATAAAACGTCTCGCAGCGGAAAAATAAATAACAATTACAAAACTCACTCGGGTGTCACCGGCCATTACTCGCCCATGCGAGCAACGCAGCCAAACTACATCCAACTTCCAATACAAATAAACTGCTAACCGCAGTGATAACGAGAAATTCCTATACATCATACTAAATCCATAATTCATAAACTTCGACCAGTGAGCGTCTACCCAATCCTGAAAAAAAACATAACCTTACCATAAGACCATACATCATCTTCATTACTATACAACATCTCCAATTACCCTGTTCCTGCTCTTCAGCTCCGACAATGATCAACAACCTGAAATGGTGTAGTATCAGCGATAGACGCTGAGTATGCCGGGCCTGGACCCTAATGGTCACTTGTCTTTTTAACCATCTTGTTATTAGATTGGTTTCATGCTTTTCCATTTAACAGTTATAAACAATACTGAAATAAACATGTATAATATACATATTCATCCACCCAAATATTCATAGATATTCAACCATCCATCCAATCCACAATCATTCAATAACACAATCCACAATTAAATATCGAACGTATCGAACAATAACAATATAATGTACAATGTACATTCGCCGTAGCGTACAGTGTTCATATTTAATTTACCTTGGCCTTGTAGGCTCCATCCAACCATCAACACACAATAAAATAACCACAAGTATAACCAATGAACAACCAGCGAAACAACGAGAATAATAAACAAGTATTAAGTCTCGTCCTTGGTATTGTTCGCCACTGTATAAGTCTCAATTGTTTTAGTTGTTCAGTTAGACCTAGTGACAATGTCTCGTTAAAACGACATGTCTCTAGTTACCCATATATTATGGCGGGTCACCCACGGCAGTAGCCACTCCAACGGTAGAGTCTCCGACCAACGAGCCATTCTAGCTCACGGGAAATTTCTTGATACTTACGGACCCGTACGCGGACATCCTGGTATCGTTTTTGTGATCACAGCGCGCACCAAGAGCCACATCCTCTTGGCTTTACTTCCATTCCATTAATTAATTATTATACCATCGCATCGCATTACCAAATTTTCTAACACAGCAGACTAAGGTCATTAGTCCAATCCGGAGTCTGTAAACTCGGGATCCAGTGCTAGATACAAGAGCGGCGTATAGAAAGGCCAATGCTCCGTATAAAAGTCTCAGATAATATGTATATGTTATTATCATAGTGCTACAACGTTTTACTTACGTCCCTTATATTTCATATAAGATAGCACCATAGCCGCTAGTTCGTTTTATATATATAGGTTCATATATACGAACCAATACTGTTAACTCAACAACAGTAAATAATAAGCAGCTATAAATATACAGTTCATGCATATTAATTATCACATTCAGACAAACAATCTTATCACAGATCACACAGATGTCTGAACTGAGGAAGCCCTCAGGGACAATCAGAGACACATAACAACATACAAGTTATATCAACCAAATCCGAGCCCAAGGAGCAACCTTAGGACAACTCGGATCAAACCCCTTTACATACCGTTCACCCTGGTTGTATTACGGTGGAGTATGAATCAGCAAGATCCTATGCTCCGTGTAGTCCGCTAGCTCGTCGAGCGTCTTGTCAGAAGTATAATCTAAACGGTATTAAAACTGTAAGTCAATCTCCATGATTAACTACATATCGGTATTTCCGAATAATAAGTAACCCCGACAGTTCACCCCTGTTTTTCTACAGTTGTTCGTTACGGGTTTCTCTAAACAGTCGGTTTGTTACTTAAACGCGTATGTCATAACATTTCAACTGTTAAGTTTAATTCCTTTTATTTCTTTTAATCTTATCCACATCTAGTTTAGGTACGTAACCTATAGTTGCACGTATGCATGCATGATTGTATTATATTATTATTTTTGTATTGTATCACTTATTATATTGTATCATTCTCCCACCATCCACTATAATACAATGTATTGTATGATCCATTTGTCTTTAGCAAATAATATTTGCATCCAAAATTCATAACTTATAGTTCGTAACTATTATATTTTTTTTAAATAACCGCCACCATTAAATCATATGGTTCCCAACCAATATCTATATCCACCTTATATACATTATCCTTGTGTATGTATATATTTACCACGTAGGTAATTCCCATGAGTTTAATAAACTCTTATATCATATGTTACATTTTATCATCTTATGTTAGATGATTATTCCCATTAGTTGTATTGTATTGTACAACTTATATTAAGATTGTTATCCTAATATTATGTAACATTTTATTTGTACATTTACAACTCCTAAGGTTTATTCCATAAATACCTTAGTTTATAGATCCCCTTCATTTATAGTTTGTCACATTATTTTATGTGAGTACCCTTCCTTATATTAATTCCATCTAAACCATATAATTGTTATAACATTTATAACATCATAGACCTTAGTCTAAAATTCATTTTCCAACTCTTATTAACTCGGTATAGCCCTTAACTTTATTTAAATCCCATTTTGACCACATAACATTATGTAATGTTATACCATACCAATATCATACTATGTGATATTTTTTTATTCCCTTTAACTTATAACCTCCAGTTTTTATACAAAACTATTTTATATTGCCTCTTAGCACCATAAGAAAATCTTATTCTTTTCCTTAGGCCATAGTTTCCTTAATTTACAAAATCACCCCTTTCTTATTACCCTATTATATATTCCATTTAATATAACATTTCTAACTTATAAAAGAGTATATCCTATGGTTATTTTTTGTAAATTCCGAACAGCCCTTGTGCTATTCTATAATTGCCATTTGGCCCTATTTATAACATATAGTTCAATAATTCACTAAAACCATATATTATACACATATCTTATTAAATACTCTTATATGATTCTAAAATCTCCAAATTCCACCAAAGGGTTATGAATATCCTTATTAATCCATATACTTTCAATATTTACCATTCCACCATCTATTTTTCTCCAAAGTGTCATAATAACATTATAACTATATATTATACATATATAGTTTATTTTAATTCCAAAAACATTCCAATAAATTCCTAAAATTCCTAATAGCCCATGGGTGTTTAAAATACCATTGTACACCCCTTTATTTTCAGTAATAACATATTTACCACATATGTTATAAAAATATTACCATAAGATACTTATCTTATTATACAACCTTAAATAAGTTATTTAACTTATCTATTTTGGTCAAAACCTATCATATGGTCAAGGTTGACCACCTTAATATTTCCTTGACCATTAATTCCTTATAATTACGGTTTAGTACCCAAACTTTCTAAAATTCACCATTTAACCCCAAAACTTTATAAAATCTTATAAACTTTATTTTAACTCCTTTTTTAACTCTAATTTTCGGCCTTATTATTCTAAAGCCCCCAAATTTAATTTAATTACATCTAAGACCCACTTCTTTTCGGTAATAATAGAATATCACCTAAACTTAAATAAAAACTTGTAAATGCATAAATAAAATGGCCTAAAATACATGGCCTTATTACAAACATTTGCTCACAAAATAAATTACACATAAATGTCCCAAAATACATATACATTTCGGCCTCACCATAGATTCTTTGTTTAATTACCAAACTTCCACATAATGTCTTAAATTTGACACTTATGCTTGTTAATTAGTTATAAAATTTATTAAACCATTCCTTAAACATTTTAAGGTCAAACAAGACCTTATTTCACCTCTTCACTCACGGCAATTAATTAGGAATAGCTTAAACTTGTATTAATGTAACAAGTTAAGGTTTTAAGTAATTTATACCTTGATTTAACCTAGATAGAACCTTGTTTGGTTCGGCCACCTTAAGTAGAAATTCTCCACAGCTTGTTTTACATGTTTTCAAATAGAAACCAAGGCATAGTTAGTCTCCAAGAAAGATCTAACTATAAGAAGTAATTTGATGTAAGATTTAAGGCAAAATCACCTTAAGAATGCAAGGAGAGTTCAAGATGGTTTCGACCTGAATCAAGCACACCAAAGGTGTTAGATCTACCATATTGACATAGGAAATAGCTAGATCTCAACAAGCTACCTTGTTATTAGGTTTTACCTTGGAAAAATGCCTTAAAAGAGGGTATTTCCTTTGGATCTCGGCCACATTTGCTCCAAATGGCTAACCAACAGATTCCACATGAAAAGGAGAAGAAGATGAGGCTATGACCAAAGTTTCACAGCCGAACTTGAAGGGAATCAAAAGTTATGAGCTTAAAGCACATTTTTACCTTAAATGGTCAAGACTTGAACTTTCCTCCTTATATCTGGTTATGTACGAAACCAACACTTCCTTTAACCTCCAAATCACTCTACATAGATTTATAGAAAAGGTTGGAGTGTAGTTCAATCGAAAAAGGAAAGAAAGATGAAGAAAATGGGCATTTTATGCCTTAAGAGCTTACCTAGAGCTTGAAACCTCATCAATGGTGCTTGGAACTCTTACCTACGGTGGAGAGGAGCCAAAGGAGCTCAAGGACAGAGCAAACTCGGCTGAAGAGAAGAAATGAAGGGGAAAGACCTAATATTGCCTTAAAGCACCTTTTTGCATTTTTTTATGATTTCCTTGCTTTGATGACTCATCAAGTCTGATTGGGGTTGGATAATTGGAGCTAAATCAGTGGAGACAAGAGGAGGAGGCAGCCGTCCAAGATAAGGGAAGGTAGGGTAGTGTTTGATTCAAATTTTGATTGAAAATGGAGTAAATATGTTACTTTAACTCATTTAATGAATGTGTGACTCATCTCTTGTCTTGTACCAGCTTGGAGCACCGAAATGCAAGGAGGAAGAGGAGCAAGTGGAGGCTCCAATTCGGCTGGCTCACATGGGTAAGGTAAGTGAAGCCCACTTTTTTTTTTTTATAAGGTAAAGTTTGTCTTTTTTTGTTATTTTATGTAAAAGTAAGAGCAATATTTAATTGTCACATGTCTCTTGTCTCTTGGTCTGTTAAGAGACTTAATTATCTGATTTCATGTAGTCCATTTCGTGGTCAATGGTCAACATTGACCAACTTAGTCAATGTTGACCCAAACGGGCCCCACATTAGGGTTTTATTAATATTTTAATATTAAATTTGTACAAATTCGTAAATTTCTGGAATTAAATTCCTAATATCATATAATATGATATTTTATTATATTTAAAGGTAATTATAACCTTTTAGCCCATTTAAAACCAATTTAAAAGGCGATTACACAAAAACGTGCTTTAAGGAGTTCTAGTGCACATTTTGTGTCGCCAGGTGTTTCTGAGCTCTGTTTCCTTTGACAACGGTTTTGTTGTCTTCCTTACATGATATTTTATCATGGTATTCAATTTTATATCATTTAGAGGTCATTTTATTTTTAAGGTTTTCCTAGAGCACCTTTTGCTCTTTTTGACCTTGAAGCATGTAAATGTTTTTTTCTTTGTGTTGGAGTGTTGTCCAACGGTTATAATATGTTTAGTAATGTGTTAATATGCTTAGGACAAATTTTTAGGTCCTAAGTAGTTCATTTGGGTATTTGTTTACCCTAAACAGTCAAAGGGTGCAACATCTTGTTTTATGTTGACCACTGTTGTTCTCAGTTAACTTTTAAGGCATGTTTAGGCCTTAATTAATGTGATTAAATATTTAATCCATGTTTTATTAATTTGGGGTATTTCAATCTACCCCCCTTAAAAAGACTTCGTCCAGAAGTCTCTTAATCAAATAGGTAAGTATATATAAATGTATAACTACCCATTGTTCCCATAATGTATATCTATGTGATATATCATTTACATACATCGTGTTGCGCTTATACAGCACATAGCCATCACGTTGTGGCGTTAGTTCAATCATATATGGATATAGGTGATCCATCAGCACCATCATTTCCTATCAGTTCTACCAACCCTGACAACCTCCCTGAGGTGTCCATAACATTCCATTGTTCCACATTCCATATCTAATGATTCATTTCGTATCTAGGCGATACCATATGTAATCATTCTATAAAGCAATATGAATACATATCACAAATAGCATAAGAAAAGTACTACACACATGGTGTACATACAATCATTCAAACAAGTATCTCATAAGATACATACATTCAAGTGTACATCACACACAACAAACCAAACAACGCACGCCCCACGTACCAACCATAACCAACAAAACCAATTCACTGTATGCTATGCATACCAAATAATTCACATACTAACCAAACAAACCTCGTATGCCCCGCACACCACCAATTCTCTTTTTTTTTGTATGCAATGCATATCAAACAGCCAAAACTTAGTGCACACATGTGCACAGCCAAGAGGCTCTACCCCCCTTAAAAATGGTTACGCCCCCGTACCCCACAAGTATACAACAGCCGCTCAATAAGGAGCGCTGGATACTTGGCTCTCAAAGAGTTCACCAACTCGTGAATTATCCTCATAACAGAGAGACGGGTATGACTCTAGCCTTCAGGGCTCCCTAATACATAAAGGTGAGGCACTGCTCTATTTGTGCTCTCTCCCAAGTTCATTCTTATGGGCCCACTCGCTCCGTATGAGGTGCAGACCCATGAACATAGGCTCAATTTGCCTCTTTTTTTTTCCATTGATGTGAATCCACTCGTTGGATCACTAGCATACATGCGTGTGTCTTCTCTCACTGATATTCAGCTTGAAATGTAATATGACATTGGCTACTGTTAGTACTTGGTGCTCTTTGCACTTGTCTTTGTAATATTAAGACGTACCAGCCTATATGTCCACAAAGATGATGTTTGTCATCCATGTCTCCTGGTGGTTTTGTTCCGGAGTAACACACTGTTGTAGTTCTCTTTTTTTTTAACACACTCGTGTTGATATCTACTTTATCTTTCTGCATTCCCACTAGATTAATAACTGCACGAGTGCAATACCAAACACTCAGTCATACAGAGTGCAAAGGCGTAAACTCTCAGCAGCTAATATCCATGAGTCAAACAGATAAGATGTGCGAATTATCCTGTGAGTGGTACATTCCGAATCCACTGTTTCTTGAGCAAGGTTTCTGCTATCATATAGCTTTATCTTTTCTCCTTGCGTAGTCACGCGTTTATATCCATATCATCTGGTAGATTTCCTCTGGATTACAAAAATTTACTTGATCCTTATGAGGATTCTACATATTATTCGTCCATAATGGGTTTTCCTATTATTTTTTTTGGGTTCCTGTCCTTGAACTGTTTCCCTGTCTTCACTGTATACTGTCTACTGTTTTTTTTTGTTGAAGGTTCTCGATTTCTTTATCCCGTTGGTTTAACTGTGGCTCTTCTCGTCCATCTTCGAGGTAATCCGTCTTACTGTCCGTAGTATGGAGTTGACTACTTCTCGTGTTCCTAACACTACTTGTCTACTTGCATGGGGTACCGTACTGATACATTACTACTTACCACCCGACTAACTTATAAATAAGTCTGTCAGGCCCACATGCTCCTAACCTAACGGAGTGCGGTCGTCCCATGTCTCGTTTAGTAAACTGGTAATGTCCGTCACACGGTTGTTGTGAAGTATTCTTTTGTCAATCTCCCTTTGATGGATATCCTTTTTTTTTGTGTAATAGTTCCTGTTATCAGTTATCTTGTAATAAGTGCTATTGCCTTTGTGGCAACCGTGGTAACTTGTGCCATAGACTGGTATTATTCAACTCGGTGTAAGTAAAATCCGTGCTATATTAGCAAACTTGTTTCTCCTTTTTTTTTTGATCTCATTGAGTACAACACATTTTCCTTTTTCTCCCTGTTTTTTTATCATATCTCATCCATAGTTCATATTCGTCCCCTCATCCATGTAGTTGCTTTTTTAGTAAGTAACTCATCATAGTTGTGATATGTCCAATCTCCCTCAGATATCCATGTGTATGGATGTATTGCAGATTGCATAATAGCTTGAGCAATTGGCTCTTTCACCTCCACAACCATCCTCACTGACGGTGGTGCATCTACAAGGGTTATGCTTGTCCATGAGGGACTAAACAGTCATCACTAATAGTGCATAGCATTAAATGCGGCTTTATACACACTGTTGGTATTTGGCTAATAAGCATGTCTGAAAGTTCCCAAATAATCAACTGGTGTAGTTTACCATCACAGTTGGTTGTATGGTTTCCCCAGTTGCAGTGGTTGGACTAACGGTCCTTCCTAGGTTGCATAAGTTTCTAATCTCAGGGTTTGTATGAAAAAGTTTGAAAGGAAACATTTTTTTTATACCTATAATAAAGACTAAAAAGTAGTAGTTGTTGCATTTGCATTGCAGTGTGTTGTTGTTGTTGTCGCTGCACTGCTATCGCTGCACTTGTTGTAGCAAGTGCGCAAGGCAGATGGAAGATGGAAATTCAGTGGTTTTCTTGTCATAGCGCTTGCAGTAGGCAAGTGCGCCATGCAGGTGGTATTTGGTTAAAACGTTACCGGTCTCATTGACTCTGCGTCGTCGAGTATAGCTACATGTTAATGTAAGCTAAAATCCTGTTTCAATATATAAATTCGTCCAGGTTTCAGTACTCGCATCAAAGTTCCCAAATCTGGCTCTAAGTCATACACAGGAAAGGAGAGTGGGTCAAGACTCACTCCAAATACTTATAACATAGTTTCTTCTAACACCAAAGCAAGTACACAACATAGTAAGTAAACAAAGGCTCCACCAGCGGTCTCATGGAGTTTAGGGTATTCATGCCCTATTACTCCCTTGCCTTTATAGGCTCCAGCATCAAGTAGATGTCTGGCCATCCTGACCGCCTCGTAGTACTCCAGATCCTCCAGCTGAGGTTTGAAATACCCAAACCTTGATATGTGGTTTAAATATCAAACTATGTATATAAAGGCTAAAAAGTGCCTTAGAAACATCAGTGAACAATTTAAACCATAGTAAATGCAAATAAAACGCTAAGATACAGTTTGAGCAAAAAAACATGCTCTAAGTTGTGAGTGAACTTGGTTAGGACCCAAAGAGCCTACCAAGACTTAATAATATTCAATTATGATTTAATAAGGCTAATAAGTCCTTAGGAAACCTTGGTAGACATTGGAAACCAAACAAAACACAAATAAATACCTTAAAGTCAATAAGAGCAAAAATGTGCTCTAAGCTTGGGATAAATTTGTATAAGACCTAATGGTCATACCTATACCTTATAAATATGTTAATGAACATATTAAATCAATTACTAAAGAAAACCAAGATTGAAAACAAGTTAAAACACCAAAAGTGCTTTAAGGAGTCTTAAAGCACGTTTTTGAAAAATTGTCTTGTAAATGAGTTTTGAATGGCTAAATGTCCATCATTACTCTTTAATTAACATGTGTACTATATAGTATCACATTTGGAAGTCTATATCAATGGGAAATCAAAAATTCACAACAATGTGCCTTGTTTTGTGAATAGTGATTTTTATAAGCTAGTTTGTAAAATATGTTGTTAAGTAATAAATTGGTCAACAAAGACTATAATACCCTTCTAATTAAATGGGGGCCGGTTTTTCAAGGTGTGAGTCACCAACTTGTAAAAGAAATCAAATAAGTAAAGTAAAGCTAAAGTAAAGTACTATTTTGCTTTTTACATAAATATCTTAACAAAAGCAAATTTATCTTCATTCTCTCTTTCCTTCTTGTATTCACACGGTTTCTTCATCTTCTCCTTTCCTCCATTTACGGTTGCTATGGCAACATCTCTTCTCCATCTTCATTTCCTTGCCAAATCCAACTCCATGCTCCAAATCAAATTATAAGACTATATTTGTCTTAGTTAGACCAAGCTCTACACTTCTATCTTTTCAAATCTTCAAGAGCTCAATTTTGGTGCCATGAAGATTCACCATTGAAGGAGCTTGAGCTCACCTTTCTACATATTATTACTCTCCTTTGCTTCTAGGTAAGGAATCTCAAAGAAAAATCAAGTTTCCTTCATGTTTTTGCCTTAACCGAAATTGCACATTAATGGTGCTCTTGGTGTGACTTTGTTCTAGCTTCATTCCAACCTTTCATGGACTAGGTGGAGTCCTCTCTTCATAGATATTCAAACTCTCTTCAAAGATCAAGGTAAAACAACTACATTAATGTTTTTGAAACAATGTAAACCTAGGGTTTACAATGAGTTAAGCTTGAAGCTTGTATACTCATTTCATTGCTTGTATATTGTGTAGTAGTTGACAAGGAATCAAATACCTTACCGGTTTTATAAGGAAACAAGAAAGAAGTTTGTGAGGAAAAGAGGTAAATATACTAACCTAATGTGGTATAATGCCTTAGAGAAAATGAGCTTATATGCTTGTTAAAATGATCTAAGGAGCCAAAGGTGAATGACCTAGTGAAATGCTCTCAAGGAGTTTATTAAGGGCATATGTATTGTTGGGTGTATTTGCAGGTCAAAGGCATTATTTATGTGGGAAATTCAGTGTTTATGGTTTATGCAATTTAAGGGCCTTAGAGCCATGTTATTTAAGGGCCTAAGTGCCAAGCATTTAAGTTATGCACTATATTGTGATGTAGTGCTAAATGTGTGAAGTTTGTGTATAAAATGTGTTTGATGGATTTTAGGGTTTTGAATGAAATAAGGTAAAAACCTAAGTGTTTGGATGTGAGTATATACAAGAGAAGCTATGGCAAAATTTGGAAAATGTGTAAGAAGTTCTAAGTGTTTTAAGAAAGTTTTGGTGAACTAGGAAGTTGTTTAAGGTTTAGGTAATGTTGATATCCAAGGAATAAGTGATGTTTAGGTAAGATGTGAAAAAGGAGGTTTAGTTAGTAAGAAAAGAAGTTTGAGAGATGATGTTAAGGTGTAGAGGAAACACCTTGGTATAGTGGTCATTATAGGTGAAATACACCTAGAAATCTTAAGGAGAAAACATTCCAAGTGCTAGGAATTTTGTAAGTAACTTGTGAATGATAAAATGGTTTGGTGAGTGATTTAAAGAGTTTAGCATATGGCTAAAGGTGTTTGAAGTGCCAAATGATGTTAGAACACATTAGGAGGCTAGAGGAAAAGTTTGGAGAAAGTTTGACAAGTTTTGGACAACTTCTGGTGTTGTCCGACCCAGTGGTCCGACCCAGGGTGGGTCGGACAGCTCTGTTGTAATCACCGGTGGAGTCTCTGGAATGGTCCGACCCAGAGGTCTTGGGTCGGACATGGGTCGGACAAGCGTATTTAAAAGACGGGAAAAGTTTCTGGAATGGTCCGACCCAGTTGTGGGTCGGACGGTGGGTCGGACGGCCCAAAATTATGCAAAAAAAAAGAAAGACAATGTTGTAAGGAGAATCAAAGTGATATTTTGGTATTAGAATATGCCTAAGTTCATGTATGAAGTTTGGGTAATTAATGGAGGTGGAGAAATAATGCAACAAGGTTTGAAAAATGCAATTTTACCAAGTCTGTAGCTTTGGTCCGGGACCTAGGTCATGGTTCAAGTCCCGGACCAGGGTGTAAAATAGGCCGAGAGTCACATAAGGATGTGGTCCGGGACTTAGGCCTTGTATAAGGTCCCGGACCACCCCATTTTAAAAGGCCGAGACTTGAGTTAGCATATGGTCCGGGACTTAAGAAGAGGACCAAGTCCCGGACCACTATAAAAACATTGTTTTAGGTTATTAAAAGATGTCTAATGATGGGGATTGATGGATAATGATGTTATAAGGTTGTGTAGGACATGTCAGGTGAGTTATAGTCACAATTGGTGGGTGAAAAGTTGAAGTAAAATGAAAGAGTGAAACATGTTAAAAATGTAAAGTTTTTAACCAAGTTAACGGGGAAAAGTTATAAGCATTAGACTTTAAACAAACATGTTACCCCAATGTTAATAAAAGTACATGTAATGTTGTCAGTTGTTCGAGAATTGCTCGAGGAACATAATGGACGTGATAAAGTGGACTCCGGTGACAGGTATGGTTTTCTTGCAACCTGTGTTCTACCGGATTACACCGGCTTGTATGCCAATGTGTTTTTCTGTATGTTTGCCACGTTGTAAGATAAAACATGTAATGAGTTTACAGTAATTCATTTATGTGGCGTGTCAACTCCGATACCATTTAACCTCGGAAGTGTTAACCTTAGTTAACTGAGTCTAGGTTCACATGAGAGTTCGGTATTTGGATTAAACGACCCGAACCATGGGACGTTCTAACCACGGCTATGCGTGTGTTAATTATGTGATGTGGTGTATGTGAATGTAGGGATCTCCCTTGTATGTTTAACCCAGTTGTAATATTGTATGTGTGTAGGTGTGATAGACTCCATAGTGGGGTTCTAACTAATATCTAAAGTAAGTATGTACTAACAGTGGTGAGGAATCCGGTTTGGCCGGTCGCGCGTTGTTTGGGAGAGGGTATCCTTCTTAGCCTTACCCTTCTCTTTGTTATGGTGTTTCCCTCACGGGTTATGATCTCCCATTAGCTTATTCCAAAGCTTAGCTATTCTGACTTATGATCGGTTTAGGGGGAACATGTGTTTGTGTGGTGTGTTCGGGCCTCCAAACCCGAACCATCTTAACTTAAGTTACTCGTCCGACTATTAGGACGGTAATGAGTGTTGTTGTTGTATAACGAGCTTACCATGAGGGTGACACCATTCTCTAGGCTCACCAGTGATTTAACTATGTTTGGGTCGGTTCCTAAGAGGACCGTTCCCGTTATGTTATGTGATGTCATTGTAAGCAATTCCTATTGCGATGTTATCTTGTGCACGTCGAAACGTGGAAGTGTTGTTATGTTTTGTTATGTGAGGAATGTTATATGTTGTAAGATATGGAGTGTGTGGATCATGGAAATGAATCCCAGTTTGTGATAAGAGGCGTTTAAGGATAACCCGATTTAAGGGTAAGTGTCGTCTATTAAGGAAGTAGCTCCATTAGAGGAGGAACACTCTAGGGATAATGAATACCATGAGTGACATATCAAGTAAGGATGTATTATCCGTTTGTTGAGCCCATTGAGGCGAAATGTCATGTGTTGTGTGTTTACAGTTGCATGCATGATTTAAATATAATCAATCGCATGCTAAGACGACAATTAGTTGTGCGTGGCCCGGTAGCATGTGGGCTGCGGGATTACCATACCAGCAAAGGGCTGAGCCCCTTGGGGGCCACCCTTTCTCTTCTTTTCCTATTTCAGGTACAGAGAGCTGGAAGCCGTTCGAGAGTAGGACGGGGTAGTAGACATTGTACATGAGTAATCATTTAAGTGTATATATACAGTAGGTGTAGTAAGACCGAAATTGTTATCGGCATCAGTTTATAATACTCGGTATAGTTGAAAGGTGTATGTTGTTGTGTTGTTAATGGAAAGGGATAGTAATGTGTAGTCGCTCGGGAATTTAGCCCATCAGACCGGTACAATGTATATGTATTAGCCTTGTTAGCCACGTGGGTGGTTAACGGCGTGTAACACCAACGAGTTAAGTTATTTGATGAAGTGTTGTATTCCGCTGCAGATTATTGTTATGTGTTTGTTGTTGGATGGGGTGTTACAAAAAGTGGTATCAGAGCGAAGTATCGCTCTGATGACTGAATTACCGAGCTTAGGAAGTACCGAGTTAGGATTTTAGTACTTTGGGTTAAGGGTTGAGTGATAGCGTGAGAGATACGCTAGTTAGGAACTACCAGTGAATACTGGAAACCTACAATATCCTTCCCGCCCTCCACAATCCCTGTTTTATAACTTGGGAAGGAACGCCAGAGAGATGGAAGTCTCTCTCTACTCGGGAATACCCGATCTGGCTGTTATTAAATACCTCTAAAGGTACGGAGAACCTGTCATACGGTAGATCCGAAAACTGGGAATCCCGGAGACGTTCCCATCTGAACAATGTTAACCGCATTTAATAGCGAAGAATGAAGAAACCAGTGTATAGAAGAATAGAATTTCCGGCAACCTGGGTCGACATGCCGAGCAGTCGAGAACAACCAGCAGTGCAACGGGCAAGAATGGATTAATGAAACCCGAGACGAGTGTCTACGGAACCACAGTTGATAAATAATACACCAACGGTATACCAACCGACAAGGGAACTACAACGTAGTGCCCAAATATGGAACGGGCTACAAAGAATACAATACTAAGAAAAAGGGGTCTCCCAGAATGGGAAACACCCTAGTTGATGATCGTCATGTAAGACAGTGAGAAGTCACCTAGAAGATTTATTATCAAGGCAGTAAGATCAGTGAGGGCCAACAAGGCCACTGATGACAGTATGGGTAAAAACAATACCACAACCGGTATGTGTTAAACCGATAGCCAGTTAGCATGGCGCACTTGCATAGCAAGTGCTGCTATAACAGGGCTGTTCGGAAATTTATAACCACCACAGGGTACTTAGTAAAGTACCATGAAGTTAAACGAGATCACTATGACCATGGAAGGGCTGTTAGCCTAACCCCTGTAATTGTAAGTACACCAGTCAGCAAGAAGCTAGACTTGGTTAAGGTAAGATGTTGTGAAACCATGAAAATTTTCTTTCAAACTCAGATTTACTCAAACCCTTTTTCTTTTCAAAACCAGATTTTCTTTCAACCAACACTTCTTCTAACCTTTTCTAAACCAAACCAGTAAAACCAAGGGCAGTTGATAAGAATCAACAATGGATACACTTTCCCTCGATTAAGTTCGGGAAGCATGGAATGAATATTGTCACGGGACAATATAAGGGAGTTGACAACAGAATACTTCACCTAGGCGTGTGACGGACACTACAAGTGTACCAACTGAATTGTGGGACGACCGCACTCCGATAGGAGCTTGTGGGCCTGACAGACCTACTTATGGGTTAGTTAGGTAAGTAGCAATGTATCAGTATGGTACCCCACATATGTACACGAGTAGAGTCCGAGAAACACGGGAAGTAGTCGACTCTGTACTACGGTCAGCAATATAAGTCAAACAAGAACTAATGATTACTATGAATGGTTGAAGATAAGGAACTCAGTTAAGTTAACGAGATTAAAAGGATTAGTGAATTCCTTCAAGGAAATGTTAAGAGTCAGGAGGTGCGAAGTGCACTAACTGAATGTAAAGACATCGTATATGACTTAAGGATCCTCAGGGATAAACATGATAGCTGGAATGGTGACCCAGCCTGTACATGGCAAAGCAGATGCCTAATGTGGACACATTAATGTGCAATGAACGGGATGAAACTCCCAGAATGAGTACCTACACTATCAGGAAATGTTGATCTTCACAGAAGAAGATAATGATAATAACCAGTTAAGAACGCAAAAAGGCGTGGCTAACTGAATGTACCAATAACTGTGAACAGATGTAAGGGCATGACTTAGCAACACCCAGGAGCAATCCTTAAAGGGTGTTCGCATCAGTAATTGTTGCACGAAATGCATAACAGAAGCATAAGGGTTGAAACTAACACCCAGTTTAGACATAAGTTGTCAGGAGACGGACTGACAAACCTAAGGGGCGTCCCATGAAAGGAAACGGAATGTAACGACCTTGTCATGGAGCCCAATGTAATATCCCAACCATGTAATGTTGTACAGAGAAGTACATATGTGGACAGCCTACAATGAGCGCAGCTCAAAGCAGTAAGGCTTATAAGCACAAATAAAATGTGTTATGAAAGTTAGATTGACTGCAAAAGTTTATGTTATATGAGTAATAGAGTGGTAAACGAACCACTGCATTAAGAGTGGGGATACCTCTCGATATTGTGAGACCGCAGGAGCGGTAGTTATGTGTATCAAGCCCAAGAAATATGTTAAGGATTGGACCATATTGTTATTGAAAGAGAGCAGTTAGCTTAGTAAATGTGTGTATAAAGTGAAACACCGAGCTGAATAATGCCGGCTTGTGACTCGAATGATCGATGCTCAAGGAGCATTCAGTAGTCATCCAAATGAGTGATGAACCATAATACGAATGATGTAAGTATATGTGTGGAAGTTAATGTGACAATAAATACCATGTAAGTTAGTGTTATACAATAAGCACGGTGCGCAGTAAGCGACCGTTGTATAAGTGTTGTGAATAATGATGTGGCAGATAAGACCAGTTATGAGTTAAACTCAGTAGAGATGCAAGGTAAGTGATGTTAAACAGACTGGGCAATAAGCCAGTGGTAGGTACTATGTGATGAGGAACTCAGTGTGAATTCCATGGCGAATCGCATAAGGGATTTACTGTCAAGAGTTTACGCCTCTGCACTCTGTATGACTGAGTGTTTGGTATTGCACTTGCGCAGTAATGATCGAGTGGGATAGCTAGGAATTGGAAACATGTTAATTGTGGAGGAATAATGTTATAAAGGCCGATGCATAGGAAATGCAAGGCCGCACCAATAAAGGAGTACTTGTACAAAACCAAATGTGGAGACATGATTAACAGTAAGTGACTACAGTAGCACTAACTGCCAAATATCGGTATGGAATATACCCCAAATGTTGTAAATAGCTGAGAGAGCACTACACACTAGGTAGTAGCTCAATCTCAACCGACAGTAAGTCGGAAGGGAACAAGTCAATCATTGTGAAATACATAGCTGTATACACAGTAAATTGTTATGGAAGTGGATAGAAAGTTTATAACTCACCGAATTCGCTAACGGTAAGAGATACCACGCGTCGGTTGAGAAACCATTGTTACCAAGATGAAGGTGACAATTGGGGATGTACAATACAGTAAGAATAACAAATGGAGCAATTAAGCTCTACAGTTATTAGAGTTTCGCAGCAGAAACTAGTGAGCCAGTGATTCAAGTGTTGAATGTGCATGGTGAACATGAGTGAATGGCTAATTATTAACGCCTAGAAGCCTAACAGGCCAGAATCGAAACCAACTAAGAGTTTAAACAAACTCCAATGAGAATTCTTGGTTTAGGAACTAAACCGCCAATATGGTTAAGATCCTCTAATCAGAATCCATTGTGTAATAGACCGCGTGGAAGTTAAAACACTTCACGACGGCAGAACATTTTAAGCCAATGTTTAGTGATTGATTACGTGGGCGTAATCCCTTTTAAGGGGGGTAGAGCGCAAAACCACTTAGTGTATATTACCGTACAAGAGTACGTAGTGTATGTGACTTATATTGTGCATAGCACAAAATTATTGTTTTGATGATTGGTGTGTGTGTTACGTAAACATACACATTCATTCATGGTTTAATTGTGGTAATTGCGCACAGAAGAAGCGAATACCATTGTGATAAGTGTGTCGATTATTAACAGTTGTGTGTGATAGTACAAGTGTGGGAGTAGAGAAACTCCGGGGGAACAAAACCCCGACAGTGTATAAATGTGAAACGGTGTGTTGTATTTTAATAAAATATATGTGTATATATATACTATATAGTGATTCATGAAAAGGCATGATACCGACATAGAACCTAGTGAGAATAAGATTCCCTAGGTAACAACATTAAAGTGAGGGGAAATAACTGATAGACGAAGTTCTATCCCTGGAGATGTTATGATCATGCTAGAATGATTTAAAAGATAGAAAATTGGAAATGAGTGATTTATTTGATGCTTGAAAATGAAGTGGGAAGTGGAACTTGATTTGCATGCGATCAAGGGAAGCCAACACAAATTGGAGTGGAGGGATAGTTCAACATTGATGCTGATCACATCAGGGTTGGATGACTCTTGAAACTCCCTATAAGTGGTCACAAATAACCACGCTAAGAAAAGAAGCAAAGAGCTTAAGTTGGACTTGGAGTTGTGTGTGTTTTCAAAAGGATTTTCAATTGGTATTTATAAAACGTTGATAGATACTTTACATAATTAAAGTTTTCTTACTTAACCTCACAAGGAAAAATTTCAAATTTAAGTGATTGTTTTAATCTCCCAAAGGCACGGGGACGGAAGGTGTCCATCGCGACCGGGTTCTGCGGGATCATAGTGAATATCAAAGATATTTGATTGCTATACATGCTATGACATGTTGTATGGTATGTGTAATAAATGTTATTTTGACCTTGATTTGTTAAAGTGGATGCTATCAAGACCTATGAGTCTAAATGTGTTGTGTTACATAGACCTAGTGTCTAAAGGTTTTATGTCATCAAGACCTACGTGTCTAAAGTGTTATGTTACCCAAGACCAGTGAGTCAAAGGGGTTGTTATGTATGTGTAAATGTTGTTAAGATACCCGGACCATTGAGTCCGAGGTTATCATGTGAGTATGTATGTTATGTTATGTGTGGATGTGAATGTGTTGCCCGGACCATTAAGTCCGAGGTTGTGATGTAAAGTGTTCTTGGTTATGGAAGTTTTATGGCTATAAGTAATCCCCGTATTCTAATCCAATGATGTGTGGGAATGTGAACTTCGAGGATGAAGTTCTTTTAAGGGGGTAGATTGAAATACCCCAAACCTTGATATGTGGTTTAAATATAAACTATGTTATATGAAGGCTAAAAAGTGCCTTAGAAACATCAGTGAACAATTTAAACCATAGTAAATGCAATAAAACGCTAAGATACAGTTTGAGCAAAAAAACATGCTCTAAGCTGTGAGTGAACTTGGTTAGGACCCAAGAGCCTACCAAGACTTAATAATATTCAATTATGAGTTAATAGGGCTAATTAAGTCCTTAGGAAACCTTGGTAGACATTGGAACCCAACAAAACACAAATAAATACCTTAAAGTCAATAAGAGCAAAAATGTGCTCTAAGCTTGGGATAAATTTGTATAAGACCTAATGGTCATACCTATACCTTATAAATATGTTAATGAACATATTAAATCAATTACAAAGAAAACCAAGCTTGAAAACAAGTTAAAACACAAAATGTGCTTTAAGGAGTCTTAAAGCACGTTTTTGAAAAATTGTCTTGTAAATGAGTTTTGAATGGCTAAATGTCCATCATTACTCTTAAATTAACATGTGTACTATATAGTATCACATTTGGAAGTCTATATCAATGGGAAATCAAAAATTTCACAACAATGTGCCTTGTTTTGTGAATAGTGATTTTATAAGCTAGTTTGTAACATATGTGTTTAAGTAATTAAATTGGTCAACAAAGACTATAATACCCTTCTAATTAAATGGGGGCCGGTTTTTCAAGGTGTGAGTCACCAACTTGTAAAAGAAATCAAATAAGTAAAGTAAAGCTTAAAGTAAAGTACTATTTTGCTTTTACATAAATATCTTAACAAAAGCAAATTTATCTTCATTCTCTCTTTCCTTCTTGTATTCAAACGGTTTCTTCATCTTCTCCTTTCCTCCATTTACGATTTCTATGGCAACATCTCTTCTCCATCTTCATTTCCTTGCCAAATCCAACTCCATGCTTCAAATCAAAATTATAAGACTATATTTGTCTTAGTTAGACCAAGCTCTCACTTCTATCTTTTCAAATCTTCAAGAGCTCAATTTTGGTGCCATGAAGATTCACCATTGAAGGAGCTTGAGCTCACCTTTCTACATATTATTACTCTCCTTTGCTTCTAGGTAAGGAATCTCAAAGAAAAATCAAGTTTCCTTCATGTTTTTGCCTTAACCGAAATTGCACATTAATGGTGCTCTTGGTGTGACTTTGTTCTAGCTTCATTCCAACCTTTCATGGACTAGGTGGAGTCCTCTCTTCATAGATATTCAAACTCTCTTCAAAGATCAAGGTAAAACAACTACATTAATGTTTTTGAAAAAATGTAAACCTAGGGTTTACAATGAGTTTAAGCTTGAAGCTTGTATACTCATTTCATTGCTTGTATATTGTGTAGTAGTTGACAAGGAATCAAATACCTTACCGGTTTTACAAGGAAACAAGAAAGAAGTTGTGAGGAAAAAGAGGTAAATATACTAACCTAATGTGGTATAATGCCTTAGGAGAAATGAGCTTATATTTTTGTTAAAATGATCTAAGGAGCCAAAGGTGAATGACCTAGTGAAATGCTCTCAAGGAGTTTATTAAGGGCATATGTATTGTTGGGTGTATTTGCAGGTCAAAGGCATTATTATGTGGGAAATTCAGTGTTTATGGTTTATGCAATTTAAGGGCCTTAGAGCCATGTTATTTAAGGGCCTAAGTGCCAAGCAATTTAAGTTATGCACTATATTGTGATGTAGTGCTAAATGTGTGAAGTTTGTGTATAAAAATGTGTTTGATGGATTTTAGGTGTTTTGAATGAAATAAGGTAAAAACCTAAGTGTTTGGATGTGAGTATATACCAAGAGAAGCTAGGCAAAATTTGGCAAATGTGTAAGAAGTTCTAAGTGTTTAAGAAAGTTTGGTGAACTAGGAAGTTGTTTAAGGTTTAGGTAATGTTTGATATCCAAGGAATAAGTGATGTTTAGGTAAGATGTGAAAAAGGAGGTTTAGTTAGTAATAAAAGAAGTTTGAGAGATGATGTTAAGGTGTAGAGGAAACACCTTGGTATAGTGGTCATTATAGGTGAAATACCACCTAGAAATCTAAGGAGAAAACATTCCAAGTGCTAGGAATTTTGTAAGTAACTTGTGAATGATAAATGGTTTGGTGAGTGATTTAAAGAGTTTAGCATATGGCTAAGTGGTGTGTTTGAAGTGCCAAATGATGTTAGAACACATTAGGAGGCTAGAGGAAAAGTTTGGAGAAAGTTTGACAAGTTTTGGACAACTTCTGTTTTGTCCGACCCAGTGGTTCCGACCCCAGGTGGGTCGGACAGCTCTGTTGTAATCACCGGTTGGAGTCTCTGGAATGGTCCGACCCAGAGGTCTTGGGTCGGACATGGGTCGGACAAGCGTATTTAAAAGACGGAAAAGTTTCTGGAATGGTCCGACCCAGTTGTGGGTCGGACGGTGGGTCGGACGGCCCAAAATTATGCAAAAAAAAAAGAAAGACAATGTTGTAAGGAGAATCAAAGTGATATTTTGGTATTAGAATATGCCTAAGTTCATGTATTAAGTTTTAGTAATTAATGGAGGTGGAAATAATGCAACAAGGTTTGAAAAATGCAATTTTACCAAGTCTGTAGCTTTGGTCCGGACCTAGGTCATGGTTCAAGTCCCGGACCAGGGTGTAAAATAGGCCGAGAGTCACATAAGGATGTGGTCCGGGACTTAGGCCTTGTATAAGGTCCCGGACCACCCCATTTAAAAGGCCGAGACTTGAGTTAGCATATGGTCCGGGACTTAAGAAGAGGACCAAGTCCCGGACCACTATAAAACCATTGTTTTAGGTTATTAAAAGATGTCTAATGATGGGGATTGATGGATATGTTTATATAAGGTTGTGTAGGACATGTTAGGTGAGTTATAGTCACAATTTGGTGGGTGAAAAGTTGAAGTAAATGAAAGAGTGAAACATGTTAAAAATGTAAAGTTATTTAACCAAGTTAACGGGAAAAGTTATAAGCATTAGACTTTAAACAAGCATGTTACCCCAATGTTAATAAAAGTACATGTAATGTTGTCAGTTGTTCGAGAATTGCTCGAGGAACATAAATGGACGTGATAAAGTGGACTCCGTGACAGGTATGGTTTTCTTGCAACCTGTGTTCTACCGGATTACACCGGCTTGTATGCCAATGTGTTTTTTCTGTATGTTTGCCACGTTGTAAGATAAAACATGTAATGAGTTTACAGTAATTCATTTATGTGGCGTGTTCAACTCCGATCCGATACATTTAACCTCGGAAGTGTTAACCTTAGTTAACTGAGTCTAGGTTCACATGAGAGTTCGGTATTCGGATTAAACGACCCGAACCATGGGACGTTCTAACCACGGCTATGCGTGTGTTATATGTGATGTGGTGTATGTGAATGTAGGGATCTCCCTTGTATGTTTAACCAGTTGTAATATTGTATGTGTGTAGGTGTGATAGACTCCATAGTGGGGTTCTAACTAATATCTAAAGTAAGTATGTACTACAGTGGTGAGGAATCCGGTTTGGCCGGTCGCGCGTTGTTTGGGAGAGGGTATCCTTCTTAGCCTTACCCTTCTCTTTGTTATGGTTGTTTCCCTCACGGGTTATGATCTCCCATTAGCTTATTCCAAAGCTTAGCTATTCTGACTTATGATCGGTTTAGGGGGAACATGTGTTTGTGTGGTGTGTTCGGGCCTCCAAACCCGAACCATCTTAACTTAAGTTACTCGTCCGACTATTAGGACGGTAATGAGTGTTGTTGTTGTATAACGAGCTTACCATGAGGGTGACACCATTCTCTAGGCTCACCAGTGATTTAACTATGTTTGGGTCGGTTTCCTAAGAGACCGTTCCCGTTATGTTATGTGATGTCATTGTAAGCAATTCCTATTGCGATGTTATCTTGTGCACGTCGAAACGTGGAAGTGTTGTTATGTTTTGTTATGTGAGGAATGTTATATGTTGTAAGATATGGAGTGTGTGGATCATGGAAATGAATCCCAGTTTGTGATAAGAGGCGTTTAAGGATAACCCGATTTAAGGGTAAGTGTCGTCTATTAAGGAAGTAGCTCCATTAGAGGAGGAACACTCTAGGGATAATGAATACCTGACATATCAAGTAAGGATGTATTATCCGTTTGTTGAGCCCATTGAGGCGAAATGTCATGTGATGTGTGTTTACAGTTGCATGCATGATTTAAATATAATCAATCGCATGCTAAGACGACAATTAGTTGTGCGTGGCCCGGTAGCATGTGGGCTGCGGGATTACCATACCAGCAAAGGTGCTGAGCCCCTTGGGGGCCACCCTTTCTCTTCTTTTCCTATTTCAGGTACAGAGAGCTGGAAGCCGTTCGAGAGTAGGACGGGGTAGACATTGTACATGAGTAATCATTTAAGTGTATATATACAGTAGGTGTAGTAAGACCGAAATTGTTATCGGCATCAGTTTATAATTACTCGGTATAGTTGAAAGGTGTATGTTGTTGTTGTTGTTAATGGAAAGGGATAGTAACGTGTAGTCGCTCGGGAATTTAGCCCATCAGACCGGTACAATGTATATGTATTAGCCTTGTTAGCCACGTGGGTGGTTAACGGCGTGTAACACCAACGAGTTAAGTTATTTGATGAAGTGTGTATTCCGCTGTTGTTATGTGTTTGTTGTTGGATGGGGTGTTACAGAGGTCTTCTGAGTATTCTTTGGTGGTCGGTAATTACGGCTCTCTGGGTTCATCCAGCATTCGAATTCCCTATGGCCCTCTTTGTGGCAGCACCGACACTCGACTTTGCGGCCTTCGCAGTCGACCCAGGATGGTCCCTTCCACAACGCTTACAGTAAAAACGGCGTTGGGGCTGTCCGGTGCCTGATGATGGTATTTAGTTTAAGTGAATATCTGTTGATATAAAGGTTAAGGTCACAATTTAATTTTAAGAGGTAGGCGTTCTCACCCTTAGGAGGTGCAGATCTCAAAGGCTTAGCGTCTATAGTTGGGCCGGTCAACCGAAGGACGGGCTCTTTCCCTTTCTTTTTCCCTGGTGACCCTGCTGCCCTTTCTTTTAAAGAATTTCTTGTTAAAGGTTTCGGGTCAGCATTCCTAAAGGTATTTAATATGGTAAACAATTTAGAATGGGATAAGTCCTTACTTCCCCTTCTTCTGGCTATTGCCTGAAGATGCTCCTCCATCCTCAGACTCTCCTTCGGGGTTCTTTCTCTTCTTTGCCCCAAGAGTCTCTTCCCGAGTCTGGAGCATTAGCTCCGTCCTCGAGGCAGCCTCATAACACTCCTGGAATCTCCTTGGTAAGTTCTCACAAAGTTAATTGGTAATGTAGTAAGTGAAGAATTTTATGGCTTTCATGTTAGTACTTGGATGGTAGTGTAGAGGGTAGCACCCATCGCCATCTGAATGCGAAATAATAGTCCTCCCCAGAACTTCTCGACCTTCACGGTCTCTGAGTAATCCACACCGGGAAAGGAGTCCAGCGAACCAATGAATCGAGCGTAATACTCATCCACGGTCAGACCTCCTTGGGTCAGTGTCTCTGACTCCTGGCGCTTCTTCTGTTAGAGATGTGCTGGGTAGTACTTCCCTCTCAGCAACTCGACAAAGGCAGCCCACGAAAAGTCGGGCGTAGCCAGGTGATGGTCCTTGACCAATCTTCACCAAGTACTGGCTGCATCCTTCAGATGGAAAGCAGCAATGGCGACCTTCTTGTCGTCAGGTACTTGTAAAGCTTCATATGCTTTCTCGTGCTCAACAGTGTTACGCTCCAAAGCTACGGGGTCTGGTTCCCCAGAATATGTAGGTGGTCGGGTCTCGCTAACTGACTTCAGCCAGTTCGTTTCCCTGGGCTATGGCGGGTGGGCTGGTGCTCCTCCTATCTGAGTACCCAGCTGTGCAAGAACGGCTGCAACCGTCTCAGCAACTCCTGGAATGCCGGGGTCACCGCCTCCACCTCTACCAGTACCACGCCCTCTAGTACCACCAGACATCTGTAGTACAGTATGTCACATAAATACTCGGTAAATTACCGTACACAACCAGTAGATATTGAATTGCCTTAGAGGCTACTATGTCACGCAGTTTGCGTTACTAGACACCATATCTTTCTAAGACGAATCGTCTCGTACCTCCCAAACGTTTCCCAATGTTTCCCAAGTCCTAAGCTCACTGTCTTAACCTATTATCTCGTCATCAGAGTGGTACTCCGCTCTGATACCACTTTTGTAACACCCCTCTCCATAATCACGATATAATCTCTCACGTAGCAATAAATAAAACGTCTCGCAGCGGAAAAATAAATAACAATTACAAAACTCACTCGGGTGTCACCGGCCGTTACTCGCCCATGCGAGCAACGCAGCCAAACTACATCCAACTTCCAATACAATTAAACTGCTAACCGCAGTGATAACGAGAAATTCCTATACATCATACTAAATCCATAATTCATAAACTTCGACCAGTGAGCGTCTACCCAATCCTGAAAAAAAAACATAACCTTACCATAAGACCATACACCATCTTCATTACTATACAACATCCCCAATTACCCTGTTCCTGCTCTTCAGCTCCTACAATGATCAACAACCTGAAATGGTGTAGTATCAGCGATAGACGCTGAGTATGCCGGGCCTGGACCCTAATGGTCACTTGTCTTTTTAACCATCTTGTTATTAGATTGGTTTCATGCTTTTTCATTTAACAGTTATAAACAATACTGAAATAAACATGTATAATATACATATTCATCCACCCAAATATTCATAGATATTCAACCATCCATCCAATCCACAATCATTTAATAACACAATCCACAATTAAATATCGAACGTATCGAACAATAACAATATAATGTACAATGTACATTCACCGTAGCGTACAGTGTTCATATTTAATTTACCTTGGCCTTGTAGGCTCCATCCAACCATCAACACACAATAAAATAACCACAAGTATAACCAATGAACAACCAGCGAAACAACAAGAATAATAAACAAGTATTAAGTCTCGTCCTTGGTATTGTTCACCACTGTATAAGTCTCAATTGTTTTAGTTGTTCAGTTAGACCTAGTGACAATGTCTCGTTAAAACGACATGTCTCTAGTTACCCATATATTATGGCGGGTCACCCACGGCAGTAGCCACTCCAACGGTAGAGTCTCCGACCAACGAGCCATTCTAGCTCACGGGAATTTTCTTGATACTTACGGACCCGTACGCGGACATCCTGGTATCGTTTTGTGATCACAGCGCGCACCAAGAGCCACATCCTCTTGGCTTTACTTCCATTCCATTAATTAATTAATTATACCATCGCATCGCATTACCAATTTTCTAACACAGCAGACTAAGGTCATTAGTCCAATCCGGAGTCTGTAAACTCGGGATCCAGTGCTAGATACAAGAGCGGCGTATAGAAAGGCCAATGCTCCGTATAAAAGTCTCAGATAATATGTATATGTTATTATCATAGTGCTACAACGTTTTACTTACGTCCCTTATATTTCATATAAGATAGCACCATAGCCGCTAGTTCGTTTTATATATATAGGTTCATATATACGAACCAATACTGTTAACTCAACAACAGTAAATAATAAGCAGCTATAAATATACAGTTCATGCATATTAATTATCACATTCAGACAAACAATCTTATCACAGATCACACAGATGTCTGAACTGAGGAAGCCCTCAGGGACAATCAGAGACACATAACAACATACAAGTTATATCAACCAAATCCGAGCCCAAGGAGCAACCTTAGGACAACTCGGATCAAACCCCTTTACATACCGTTCACCCTGGTTGTATTACGGTGGAGTATGAATCAGCAAGATCCTATGCTCCGTGTAGTCCGCTAGCTCGTCGAGCGTCTTGTCAGAAGTATAATCTAAACGGTATTAAAACTGTAAGTCAATCTCCATGATTAACTACATCCGGTATTTCCGAATAATAAGTAACCCCGACAGTTCACCCCTGTTTTCTGCAGTTGTTCGTTACGGGTTTCTCTAAAACAGTCGGTTTTGTTACTTAAACGCGTACGTCATAACATTTCAACTGTTAAGTTTAATTCCTTTTATTTATTTTAATCTTATCCACATCTAGTTTAGGTACGTAACCTATAGTTGCACGTATGCATGCATGATTGTATTATATTATTATTTTTGTATTGTATCACTTATTATATTGTATCATTCTCCCACCATCCACTATAATACAATGTATTGTATGATCCATTTGTCTTTAGCAAATAATATTTGCATCCAAAAATTCATAACTTATAGTTCGTAACTATATATATATTTTTTAAATAACCACCACCATTAAATCATATGGTTCCCAACCAATATCTATATCCACCTTATATACATTATCCTTGTGTATGTATATATTTACCACGTAGGTAATTCCCATGAGTTTAATAAACTCTTATATCATATGTTACATTTTATCATCTTATGTTAGATGATTATTCCCATTAGTTGTATTGTATTGTACAACTTATATTAAGATTGTTATCCTAATATTATGTAACATTTTATGTTGTACATTAACAACTCCTAAGGTTTATTCCATAAATACCTTAGTTTATAGATCCCCTTCATTTATAGTTTGTCACATTATTTTATGTGAGTACCCTTCCTTATATTAATTCCATCTAAACCATATAATTGTTATAACATTTATAACATCATAGACCTTAGTCTAAAATTCATTTTCCAACTCTTATTAACTCGGTATAGCCCTTAACTTTATTTAAATCCCATTTTGACCACATAACATTATGTAATGTTATACCATATACCAATATCATACTATGTGATATTTTTTTATTCCCTTTAACTTATAACCTCCAGTTTTTATACAAAACTATTTTATATTGCCTCTTAGGCACCATAAGAAAATCTTATTCTTTTCCTTAGGCCATAGTTTCCTTAATTTACAAATCACCCCTTTCTATTACCTTACCTGTTATATATTCCATTTAATATAACATTTCTAACTTATAAAAGAGTATATCCTATGGTTATTTTTGTAAATTCCGAACAGCCCTTGTGCTATTCTATAATTGCCATTTGGCCCTATTTATAACATATAGTTCAATAATTCACTAAAACCATATATTATACACATATCTTATTAAATACTCTTATATGATTCTAAAATCTCCAAATTCCACCAAAGGGTTATGAATATCCTTATTAATCCATACTTTCAATATTTACCATTCCACCATCCACCATCTATTTTTCTCCAAAGTGTCATAATAACATTATAACTATATATTATACATATATATTTTATTTTAATTCCAAAACATTCCAATAAATTCCTAAAAATTCCTAATAGCCCATGGGTGTTTAAAATACCATTGTACACCCCTTTATTTTCAGTAATAACATATTTACCACATATGTTATAAAAATATTACCATAAGATACTTATCTTATTATACAACCTTAAATAAGTTATTTAACTTATCTATTTTGGTCAAAACCTATCATATGGTCAAGGTTGACCACCTTAATATTTCCTTGACCATTAATTCCTTATAATTACGGTTTAGTACCCAAACTTTCTAAAATTCACCACCATTTACCCCAAAACTTTATAAAATCTTATAAACTTTATTTTAACTCCTTTTTTAACTCTAATTTTCGGCCTTATTATTCTAAAGCCCCCAAATTTAATTTAATTACATCTAAGACCCACTTCTTTTCGGTAATAATAGAATATCACCTAAACTTAAATAAAAACTTGTAAATGCATAAATAAAATGGCCTAAAATACATGGCCTTATTACAAACATTTGCTCACAAAATAAATTACACATAAATGTCCCAAAATACATATACATTTTCGGCCTCACCATAGATTCTTTGTTTAATTACCAAACTTCCACATAATGTCTTAAATTTGACACTTATGCTTGTTTAATTAGTTATAAAATTTATTAAACCATTCCTTAAACATTTTAAGGTCAAACAAGACCTTATTTCACCTCTTCACTCACGGCAATTAATTAGGAATAGCTTAAACTTGTATTAATGTAACAAGTTAAGGTTTTAAGTAATTTATACCTTGATTTAACCTAGATAGAACCTTGTTTGGTTCGGCCACCTTAAGTAGAAATTCTCCACAGCTTGTTTTACATGTTTTCAAACAGAAACCAAGGCATAGTTAGTCTCCAAGAAAGATCTAACTATAAGAAGTAATTTGATGTAAGATTTAAGGCAAAAATCACCTTAAGAATGCAAGGAGAGTTCAAGATGGTTTCGACCTGAATCAAGCACACCAAAAGGTGTTAGATCTACCATATTGACATAGGAAATAGCTAGATCTCAACAAGCTACCTTGTTATTAGGTTTTACCTTGGAAAAATGCCTTAAAAGAGGGTATTTCCTTTGGATCTCGGCCACCTTTGCTCCAAATGGCTAACCAACAGATTCCACATGAAAAGGAGAAGAAGATGAGGCTATGACCAAAGTTTCACAGCCGAACTTGAAGGGAATCAAAAGTTATGAGCTTAAAGCACATTTTTACCTTAAATGGTCAAGACTTGAACTTTCCTCATTAGATCTGGTTATGTACGAAACCAACACTTCCTTTAACCTCCAAATCACTCTACATAGATGTATAGAAAAGGTTGGAGTGTAGTTCAATCGAAAAAGGAAAGAAAGATGAAGAAAATGGGCATTTTTATGCCTTAAGAGCTTACCTAGAGCTTGAAACCTCATCAATGGTGCTTGGAACTCTTACCTACGGTGGAGAGGAGCCAAAGGGAGCTCAAAGACAGAGAAACCTCGGCTGAAGAGAAGAAATGAAGGGGAAAGACCTAATATTGCCTTAAAGCACCTTTTTGCATTTTTTTATGATTTCCTTGCTTTGATGACTCATCAAGTCTGATTGGGGTTGGATAATTGGAGCTAAATCAGTGGAGACAAGAGGAGGAGGCATCCGTCCAAGATAAGGGAAGGTAGGGTAGTGTTTGATTCAAATTTTGATTGAAAATGGAGTAAATATGTTACTTTAACTCATTTAATGAATGTGTGACTCATCTCTTGTCTTGTACCAGCTTGGAGCACCGAAATGCAAGGAGGAAGAGGAGCAAGTGGAGGCTCCAATTCGGCTGGCTCACATGGGTAAGGTAAGTGGAGCCCACTTTTTTTGTTTTATAAGGTAAAGTTTGTCTTTTTTTGTTATTTTATGTAAAAGTAAGAGCATATATTTAATTGTCACATGTCTCTTGTCTCTTGGTCTGTTAAGAGACTTAATTATCTGATTTCATGTAGTCCATTTCGTGGTCAATGGTCAACATTGACCAACTTAGTCAATGTTGACCCAAACGGGCCCCACATTACTGTGACAGCCCAGCCTAATCAGCCCACATGTGTGATATTGTCCGCTTTGGCACGCAGGCCACACGGTTTTGTTCCTGGGGTTTCCTAGCCCCAAAAGGCCTCACACAAGGAAGAGGTATCCATGCACCTATAAGGCACACTTCGTTCTCCTCTCCAACCGATGTGGGAGGTAAACCTCAAGGGTATTACACTCCACCCCCCTTGGGAGCCCAGCGCCCTCGCGGGCCCACTGGCACACCGACCTGGGTCTGGCTCTGATACCAACTGTGACAGCCCAGCCTAATCAGCCCACATGTGTGATATTGTCCGCTTTGGCACGCAGGCCGCACGGTTTTGTTCCTGGGGTTTCCTAGCCCCAAAAGGCCTCACACAAGGATGAGGTATCCATGCACCTATAAGGCACACTTCGTTCTCCTCTCCAACCGATGTGGGAGGTAAACCTCAAGGGTATTACAATCCCTACTTTGGAAGAGGTGACTCAGGTGGTTCAGTCTTTGGGTAGCTTTAAAGCCCCGAGTCCTGATGGCTTCCATGCGTGGTTTTTCAAGAATCATTGGGACATTGTTAAGCTTAACATTTTAAGTTTGTCCTGGAAACTTTTTCTTCCTCTAAATTCTTCAAAGACCTAAATGAAACCCTCCTTTGCTTGATCCCCAAAACTTCCTCTCCTTCCACCATGAGTCAGTTTAGACCCATTGCCCTATGTAATACCAGCTATAAAATTATCTCCAAACTTTTGGTTAATAAAATCAAATATTTTCTTCCTGAAATTGTCTCCCCTTTGCAAACCAGTTTTATACCTGGGAGACATATTCAAGATAATCATGTTATTATGAAGAAGTTATTCATTCCATGAGGAAAACCTCTTGTAAAGATGGCTGGGTTGTCATGAAAATTGACCTTAAGAAGGCATATGATAAACTTTCCTGGTCTTTTATAAGGAATACTCTTCATTGTTTGAATCTGCCCAGCAGTTTCATTGATCTAGTCATGTTTTGTATTGAATCTCCATCTATGAGAGTGCTATGGAATGGGGAGCAGTCTGCTAAGTTTTATCCTTCGCGGGGTATTCGGCAAGGGGACCCTATATCCGCTTATATATTTGTTTTGTGCATGGAGCGTCTCTCCCATTTAATTAATCAGGCCATAGAGAATAAACTCTGGACTCCTATTAAAGTCAGTCGAATAGGTCCTAAACTTTCCCATCTTTTCTTTGCTGATGATCTGATTCTGATGGGGTCTGCTGCTAAGTCAAATGTTCTTTCTATGATGAATATACTGATGGACTTTTGTTCTGCCTCTGGGGAGCAAGTTAGTCGTAGTAAGTCTAGGCTTTTGTTCTCTAAAAATGTCTCTGCTGGCAGAAAATTGGATATTAGTAGAGTTCTAGGTATTCCTGTGGCTGATAACCTGGGGAAGTATTTGGGGCTTAATCTGATCCATGGGCGTGTAAAGGGAGATCATTTTAATAATCTCCTTGATAAAATCCAGCAAAGGTTGAATGGCTGGAAGGCTAAATCTCTGTCCTTTGCTGGCAGACTGACTTTAGTTAAATCTGTGCTTAACTCTATTCCTGTTTTTAATATGATGTCTCAGAAGGTTCCTAATGCTACTTGTTTAAAAATTGACAAATTGAGCAGGAGCTTCCTTTGGGGCCATAAGGACAATGAGAAGAAGTTGCATACCATCTCCTGGAATCGAATTTGCAGACCTAAGGATGAGGGTGGCCTCGGTTTGAGGATCTCCTCTTCCATGAATAAGGCCTGTTTGGCCAAACTGGGGTGGCGACTTCTTACTAACCAGGACAAGCTTTGGGCTAAGGTCTTTCTTAACAAATATGCTAGTTCTAATAGGAGAAATTCTTCCACTTCTTGGAGAAACATCCTCGACAGTTCTGATATTATTGAGAAGGGTGAGAAATGGAAGCTTGGTAATGGCAAGACAATTTTATTTTGGAAGGATAAATGGCTGTCTGATGTCCCTTTGATGGAAGTGTGCAGACCAAGTCCTAGTATTAACTGTGATGCCACAGTCGAGCAGTTCTGGGAGGCTGGTAGAGGATGGAAGTGGGAGCTGTTGGAGAATTCCTTGCCTTCTAGTTTTTTAAATACCTTATCATCTAAAGCCATCTTTGATGACAATACTAATGATTCTATTATCTGCTCCAAGGATAATTCAGGATCTCTTACCGTTGCTTCTGCTTATAAGTTATGCTCTGAACCTGGGATCAAAAATAAGTTCTGGACAACTATTTGGAAGCTGAAAGTTCCAGAGAGAATCAAATTATTTCTCTGGCTTGCTGCTATGGGGGTCTGAAGACAAAGGGTCTGCTTTTCTCACGGGGTCTGGCTAGGGATGACCGATACTCTGCTTGTGAGGAGGCTGAGGATTCTTATCACGTTTTGAGATCTTGTAAGATCAATTCTAAACTCTGGGAATACCTGCATAGCTTATTCCAGCTTCAATGGGATAAGGTTCATTGTTCTTTCCAAGAGTGGTTTGAATATAATCTGCAGTGCAATGTTCAAACTTCATGCTTTGGGTCTGCCTTGTGGAAACAGATATTCGCTATCACCTGCCATGATATCTGGTTCTGGAGAAATAAAAAATTTCATGAAGAGCTCCCAGGTACAAGTGAGCTTTCTGTCCAGATGTTGGAGAGTAGGATTAGGAGCTATCTGAATATCCTGAATTGATTGACCGGTGTCATGTATTCAGCCCTCAACCTGTGTTGGTTAGATCTTGGAGTCCTCATCCCATTAATTTTGTGAAGATTAACACTGATGCTGCTGTTTCATCTAATGGAATTGCGGCGGCTGGTGGGGTTAGTCGGAATCATGAGGGTATTTGGATGTTTGGGTTCACTCATCTGTTGGGTGAAGTGGACATCTTGGAGGCAGTTTTATGGGGTATCTATGATGGTTTGTCCCTAGCAAAGAATAAGCACTTCCACCAGTGATTATTGAATCAGATTCGTATGAGGCGGTGGCTCTTATTAGTAATCCTCTTCCTTGTAATCATCGCTTGGAGTGTCTTGTAAAGGCTTGTAAAGAGCTGTTCCAATGTTTCCTTTCCTGTAAGGTCTTAGCTATTAAGAGGGAGGCTAATCTAGTTGCTGATGCTATGGCTAAATTAGCCTTATCTTGTAATATGGGTTGTACTGTGGTGCCTAGCCCTCCTGATGTGTGTACTCATCTGCTATGTTCGGATCTTTGTTCTGATCCAACTAGCTAATTAATATATCGCCATTTTGATCGAAAAAAAATTCCCTTCAACATTGACAAATGCTCCGAAGTATAAGAGGTTAGTATGGTTATTTTTAATTTTTATTTTTCATTTATTTGTATATTAAATGTCTTTGTTTATTAGGTTTCAATATATATATATTTAAGTAGTTATCTAATTAGTTATGATTAAATTCATAATTAACTATGTCATTACCGTATAACTTATTATTCCTTAAATTTGATGTAAGTTAAAATAATATGTAGACATCTTATTAATGGTTTACATTAATTTTTTGTAAGTTTTAGTTGTTTAATTAGTATTTGAATTCGTAATTAATTAATGCATTAATTTTATAACTTGTTTTTAACTTAAAATGGTGCATAAATTAGTAAATAATTAAGTAGGTATTATTATGTTATAGGAGAAAATTAATCTTGGTAGTTTTAGTTGTTTAATTAGTATTTTAATTCGTAATTAATTAATGCATTAATTTTATAAATTGTTTTCAAACTAAAATGGTGCATAAATTAGTCAAATAATTAAGTAGGAATTATTATGTTATAGGTAAAAATTAATCTTGATAGTTTTAGTTCTTTAATTAGTAATTTAATTCATAATTAATTAATGCATAAATATCATGACTTGTTCTTAACTTAAAATGGTGTATAAATTAGTCAAATAATTAAGTAGGTATTATTATGTTATAGGAAAAATTAATGTTCGTAGTTTTAGTTGTTTAATTAATGTTTTAATTCGTAATTAATTAATACATTAATTTGATAACTTGTTTTTAACTTAAAATGGTGTATAAAATAGTCAAATAATTAAGTAGGTATTATTATGTTATAGGAAAAAATTAATCTTGATAGTTTTAGTTGTTTAATTAGTAATTTAATTCGTAATTAATTAATGCATAATATATCATAACTTGTTCTTAACTTAAAATGGTGTATAAATTAGTCAAATAATTAAGTAGGTTTTATTATGTTATAGGAAAAAATTAATGTTGGTAGTTTTAGTTGTTTTTATTAGTGTTTTAATTCGTAATTAATTAATACATTACTTGATAACTTGTTTTTTACTTAAAATGGTGCAATTCATCATTTATTATTGTTAATAATTTATAATTACTTGTTTACCAAATAGGTGTATAAGTTAGCTACAAAATATGTAGATTTGTTGGTAATGGTTTAAACATATTTTTCAAATATTTTAGTTGTTGATATATTAATTAAATTTGTAATTAATTTTTTGTAAGTTTTACTACATTTGTGTTGTTAAATTTATTATTATATTTACATCTTGTAGGAAGTGTTTGTTTGACACTTCTGTATGAATGTACTGCTTGTTTGAACCTAAATTTAAGAAGACGCATGTTATGTGTTATAATTATATAAAAACAACACGCCTTCGTGAGGACCTTTTATTCATACCTTTTTTTTTGTGCTTGCTTAAGGCACAACCTGACTAGCAGGAAGCAACATGATACATTAAACTATAAAGATAAACATAAAGCGAACAATCGCTTAGCTTTATTCTACCCTCCATCACAATTACACATAATGCGAACAATCATCTAGTTTTTTTCATTCATTCGTCACGATTAACCATCAACCTCGGGTTCATATTCCACAAGCAGCTCAACCTTACCCATGTATCGGTGGTTCCTCATGTAGTTGTCGAGCATGATACGATAGTCTTCCTCATTCGCAATAACCATTTGACTCCAAGAGGGTGTTGGATAAGGAGAAACCATTCTTCGGTATACAATGAGTGTGGCGGTGACAAGTTATAAAATACCAAGATTAATTTTCTCCTATAACATAATAATACCTACTTAATTATTTGACTAATTTATGCACCATTTTATGTTAAAAACAAGTTATAAAATTAATGCATTAATTAATTACGAATTTAAATACTAATTAAACAACTAAAACTACCAAGATTACAAGTATCTAGTATAAAAATGAGGAATTAAAATTAGAGAGCAACATACTAACCTCAAGGATTTTGGATGGGATTAGAAGAAGTAATTAGGAAGATTCCTACACATTAAAGTTAATTACAAAAAATCAGTCAATTAATTTCACAAAACAAATATGATAAAACCTAAAGATTAGAACAAGTTGTTAAATACAAAAATTACTAATTAAAATTGGAAAAAAATGAAACTTACCTTTCCAATTTCGTAGGGGGAGAAGTGAGTGAGTTTGGAGGATGAGAATTGTGTAATTGTGTCAAGCTGCATCCGGAGGATGCGTTTATATAGAGATTTTTAGGTGTCATAAACCGCACCGGGGCGGTGCCATTTATTCGACCGTGTTGAGGATAACCTCATCCGGAAATCGTGAGAATCACGGGAAATGGACGGCGAGATTGCACCAGATGCACGGCTAGGATCGTGCCGACGCGAGTTGCGATCGCCCAGGGTGTCATAAACCGCATCGGGATAGTGCACTTATCGGCAAATACGCATCTGAACGATGTGTTTTATGACATAATTAACCCATAATTGGATTAGCTTAATGCGGTTTATAGTAAGCAGCATTAGCCTAATGCGGTTTATATGACCCGTTTTGGTACAACCGCGTAATTTTTTGAAAAAAAAGCCACCGCAACTAATTTTTTTTGACAAATGGTATTCCGACGAAAATTTTTCGTTGCTTCTTGCTTGACATTGGTTAGTGTTAGAGAAGAGAGAAGAGAAGGTTTACTTAGAGAGAGTTGAGAAATGGATGGCAAATCCAAAGGGCCTGGGAATTAGGATTGATCGACAGAGAAATTGGATGAACATAAACACAACCGTCAAGCCTGGAGGAGTATGGGCTTTAGTTACTCATTTTTTTAAGGATGTAGGTCTTGTTTGGTAAATGAAATATATTATACATATATTAAACGTGTGATGGGTCGGGAGATGGATGAAAAATTCTCACCTGTCATCCTACCCGACCTATCACCCTGTTTTCACCCATTTATCACTTGCGGGGAGCGGGTTAACAGATACCCACTGGGTAGGGATGTCAATCTTGACCCGAACTCGAAACCCGACCCGTAACCAATCCATAAAAAGTCGAGTTCGGGTTGAGATTTTTTAACTTAAAAGATTTTCAGGCCGGATTCAGGTTAGGTCATTGAAACCCGCTTTGGGTTCGGTTGAACCTGCCAACCCATAACTCAAATTTTTTTATTTAAAAATAGAAATTTTTTTATATTTATGATTTTATTTAGTGTTTAATGATTAATTTATGACTAAAATAAACATTTAATTAGCAACTTATAATAAATATAGTACATAATAATTAATTAATATCAAAGTATTCTATTTATTTGTTAAATAATCCAAAATTTTAAAAATAAATTAAAATAAAATAAATACAGCTCAGGTTTGGGTCAACCCGCTCCGGATTCGGGTTGAAGAAATATAACAAGCTCTGGATTCTGGTCAGGTTCTGATCGTCCTAAACTAGTTTCGAGTCGGGTTAGGGTTGAACTCAACCTGATCAAAAACTTGGTTTTGACACCCCTACCATTGGGTATTCCTATCCCTACTCCCAAATGAAGATAATCATGAGCTCGAATTGTGAAGTGGTAAGAGAGTAAATTTGCACATAACCAATAGGATATGTTTTGGGACAATATAACCCTTATAACTATAAAAAGTAACTGAAATGACTCTTTTACGGGTCGTTTGGTACCAGGGAATAGCATTACGATTCTTAGAATTCTAGCTATTCTCGTGTTTGATACAGAGAAAACCAATTCCATGAATTTAGCTTATTCCAATTTGCTGGTAACTCGCTAGGAAACGCTGGGAACTACTATTGCATTAGGTTTGTAAAAAGGCAGCGCATTTGCCTTTACGTAAAGGCAATAGTGTAGTCACCAAAATAATCACAACAGTAGAGTGAGACGCGAGACCGGCGTTGACGAGGTTTTTTTTTTTTTACAAAAGTATAGTTTCAACTTTTAATATTATATATATGAACTTATTATATTATTACATTATAAATCGGCATATATAATATTATATTTTCTTTAGTTGTCAACTTGAAATGATATTTTTTCTTTTTTAAAAGTAATTTTGTTATTTAAAATTTATTAATTAAATCAGTTTGTGTTATATTAAATTAACAAAAAAATTTAGGTATATGTATTAGCCCCTTATTAATTAGTTTATGATATAATATACAAAAATGTTAGCCATAAACATTAATAAATATATGTCACCCAAGTGAAAAATATGTCATAGGTATGCATAATATTGACCACGATTGTAAAGTCGTCACTGACTCGACAATTTTTGTAGTTTAGGGTGGTTATACCCTAAACCCTACTTCGATTTTTTAGCTTTCCTAGGGTGGTTTTTAGGGTGTGTGATGTAGGGTAATCTTTTTTGAAGCCGTCTTATATTTTATAATGTCTCCATTGACTTGATAGGTTTTTAGGGTTTGTGGTTTAGGATTTAGGGTCTGCACTACAAACCCTAAAAATACCTTCTGTCTTAATATTGTTATCGTGCTTGGTGGTGACAATGACCTTGTCAGCAACCAAGTAGGTAGAGTAGAAACCAACACCAAATTGACCAATCTTGCTCACATCAGCTACAGCAGCCAAGGCTTCCATGAATTCCTTGGTTATAGATCGTGCAATTGTATCACGGTTGTTCACCAAATCAGCTTTGGTCATTCCAATACCACTGTCAATGATAGAGTGTTGTTGGCCTTGTCTGGGATAAGGTGGATAAAGAGCTCAGGTTGTCTCTCAAGCTTGTTCTTTTCAATCAAACTCTCATAGTGGATTTTGTCCAGAGCATTAGAAGCGTTACTGATGAGCTCCCTAAGAAAGATCTCCTTGTTTCTGTAGAATGTATTGGTGATCAAACTCTAGAGTTGGAAAATATTAGGGAATGAATATTGAGTAAGCTTATACAGCGTAGTTGCTGATCGAGAACAATGAAAGAATGTATTAACGATGTACACTCGTGCAAACATATCACACGTGTATGGATCATATATTAGTAAATACATGGCATATATATTTTTGAAGCAATGGCTAACATTAATCTGTATCTAAAACTTAAGCTAATAAGGGATTATTAGTCGTATATATACATTATAATCTGTAAAATTTTAGCCAACCCATATATACTTAGCTTCATTAAAGACAATTGATTTGTTGAAGTAAGCAATGAATATTGAGTATTTTTGTATATTAACGATTTATATTCGTGGCAAATATTACATTAGTCAGTGGCATATATATTTGTACACATGGCATATATTGTTTCATGACTATGGCTAATATTTGCTTGTATCTAAAACTATAGCCAATAACCGTAGATGTACAGTATACGTTGTTAACTTTTATTCAATATACACATAGTGTCATTAAATACAATCGATCTGTTGAATTAAGCAATGAATATTGAGTAGTTTTGGTATATTAACGATATACACTCATGGCAAATATTTCATGTGTATGGCACATATATTTGTGAAAACATGGCATATATTGTTTGAAGCAATGGCTAACATTAATTTGTATCTAAAAATTAAACTAGTAAGAGATTATTAGCCGTACATGTACATTATAAGCTGCAAAATTTTAGCCAACCCAATATATACTAAGCTTCATTAAAGACAATTGATTTTTTGAAGTAAGCAATGAATATTGAGTACTTTTTGTATATTAACGACATACATTCGGGGCAAATATTTCATGAGTCTGTGGCATATATATTTGTACACACATGTCATATATTTTTTAATGTCTATGGTTAACATTTGTCAGTATATAAAACTTAACCTAATAGTCATAGTGTAACATTTTATTCAATATACATTATTTTTAATTAGCATTTTAATTAGTATTTTTGGTTGTCCCTGTACATATTAGGAGTGGACATGCAAAATTAATTACATGAGTAAAACATTCTAATCTAAACCATTCATCATAATATGTTAGATCCAAGGGTTAATATAAAAGCATTTACATAAAGGCAAATATGTTGCCTTTATGAGATCCACGCCACTACTATTCCAAGTGAGTGACCATATTATCTAAATACTCGATAAAATTAAAATATATGTAGATATTCAATTATAGTATTTTTTATAATTCTTTATTGAAATACCCCAAACTTGGATATGGTTTTTAAGTGATAAACTAAGATATAAGGAGGCAAAATAATGCCTTAGAAACATTAAGAAACCATTTTAACCAAAGAAACATAAGGAAACACCAAAAGAGTAGTTTAAGCAAAAACGTGCTCTAAGCTTGGAGAGACTTGGGTGAGTACCCAAATATTGTTCTAAGACCTTAGTAATATCCTAATGGTCATTTTAAATCAATTAACAAAGAAAACCAAGCTTGAAAACAAGTTAAAACACAAAATGTGCTTTAAGGAGGCTTAAAGCACATTTTTGAAAATTGTCTTGTAAATGGGTTTTGAGTGGCTAAATGTCCATCATTACTCTTTAATTAGCATGTGTACTAATTAGTATCACATTAGGAAGTTTAAATCAATGGGAAATCAAAATTTCACAAATATGTGCCTTGGTTAGTGAATAGTAACTAAATAGTGCTAGTTTAAGACATTAGTCAAAGTAAGTCAATTTAGTTTATTTAGTTGGTCAAACAAGACCATGACTAGCTTAATTAAAAGGGGGTGGCCGGTTTTTAAGGTGATGATTCACCACATGAGCAAATAAGAAAGGAAATTAAAGATAAAGTAAAAAACTACTATTTACTTTATACATAAATATCTCACCTTTAATCACCTCTTCATTCTCTCTTGTTCCCACGGTTTTGAGTTGCTCTCTCCCTTCTCCATTGACGTGAAGAACAACCCCATGCTAGCTCCACCTTCCTTTGTACACTACTTACTCATTTTAGCTCCAAAACCAAAACAAATTACATATTCTTCTTAGTTAGCTCAAGCTCTCTCTTTCTATCTTTTCAAAAACTTCAAGAGCTCTATTTTGGTGCCAAGCCAAACCACCATTAGAGGAGAAACTCAAGCTTGGAGACTCCATTGGCTTCTCCATTCTCTTAAGGTAAAGAAAGTGTAAGAAAATCTAGGTTTCCATCATTTTTCTTCATAACCGAAAATACATGCTCATGAGGCTTCATTTTAATGCCTTGTTCTAGCTTGTTTTCTACTCTCCAAAGGATAGAGGATGTCCTTCTTGCTTCATATCCAAGCTTGTCTTGAGAAACCAAGGTAAAACAATCACCTTAATACCTTAAAGCACATTTTGACCTAGGGTTTGTTCCTTAGGGTTAATGTATTATCTAGTACTCATTGGATATTGGTTAGAACATTGGCAAGGAGATATATATTGGTGACCGAGATTGAGCAAGGAAAAACCTAAGGGAGAAAGTTTGTAAAGCTTGTAAAAGAACAAGGTAAATTACTTACCTTAAGGTGTTTTATTGTTTAAGGGAATGGGATTTAGATATGAGATGAGTTTAGTGTAAGGTTTACATTAGAAAAGGGCTATATACAACCTAGGAGAAACAATGACTATACTTGTGAACTTGTGACTAAGGAGCAAATGAGAAAAGAGATAGTCAAACAATGTTGAGATGAATTACAAGAAGCATTTTATTTCAATGGGAGCCTTGTTGTGTGTATTCGCATGTTAAAGGCAAATATATGTGGAAATTCAGTGGTTAAGATTATTGTCATTTAAGGGCCTAAGTGCCAAGCATTTTTAAGTTTATACACTATATGATGATGTGGTGTAGTTTTAGTGTAATTGTGTGTTAAGGTGTTGTGATGAGAATTTGAGTGATCTTGGTTGTTTGATGGTGAAAACTAAGTGTTTGGATGTAACTTATATGTAACACCCCATCCAACATTTACATACTTACAATAACTGCAGCGGAAATACAAACCTCTTCACTTACTTAACTCGTTGTGTTACACGCCGTTAGCCACCCACGTGGCTAACAAGGCTAATCCTATCCATTGTACCGGTCTGATGGGCTAAATTCCCGAGCAACTATACATTGTTATCCCTTTCCATTACAACCACAACAACATACACCTTATCAACTATACCGAGTATTATAAACTGGTGCCGACAACAATATCGGTCTTACTACACCTACTGTATATATATACTTAAGTGATTACCCATGTACGACGACTACCCGTCCTACTCTCGAACGGCTTCCAGCACTTCGTACCTGAAATAGGAAAAGAAGAGAAAGGGTGGCCCCCAAGGGCTCAGCACCTTTGCTGGTATGGTAATCCCGCAGCCCACATGCTACCGGGCCACGCACAACTAATTGTCGTCTTAACATGCAGTTGATTATTTTTAAATCATGCATGTAACAAAAACGCACATCACTTAACATTTCGCCTCAATGGCTCAACAAACGGATAATATATCCTTACTTAATAAGTCACTCATGGTATTCATCATCCCTAGAGTGTTCCTCCTCTAATGGAGCTACTTCCTTAATAGACGACACATACCCTTAAATCGGGTTATCCTTAAACGCCTCTTATCACAAACTGGGAATCATATCCATGATCCACACACTCCACATTATACAACCTACAACATACACTACATACAACACTTAACAACACTTTGCACGTTTCCACGTGCACAACATAATCCGCAATAGATATTGCATCACAACAAATAACATAACATAACGGGAATGGTTCTCTTAGGAACCGACCCAAACATTGTTTACACACTGGTGAGCCTAGAGAATGTTGCCAGTCTCATGATAAGCTCGTTACATAACTCGTTACCGTCTCGTTAAATGAACGGTTAACTTAACTCACAAGTGTCTCGGATATAGTGATCCAAGCACACCGAAACCAACATAACAATAGTATGCCCCTGTGGCCCGACGTGAGTCAGTAAAGCCTTGGTTAAGCTAAAGGGAAGGTTGGGAACCAAATTGGAAAACAACCATAACATACAGAGAGGATCGAACCTGCTATGACAACGACCCCCATACTCACACGCGTGGCCGGAACAGACCGGACTCCTCACTCCCCCGTTAGCACTATTAGAAGTTCAACTTTGAACTTTATAAACAATCACAAACATCGGGTTAAGTCTTGTGACATACACAAGGGAAGAAGAGAGTCATACATTCACATACAAACATCCACACAAAATCACATAACCAACTCAACGCACGCATAGCCGTGGTTAGAACGTTCCTTAAGTCGGAAACGTTGTTACCGGATACCGTTCTCCTACGTTTACCTAATAGTGGTTAACTAGCCCTTCAAGCGCATTCGAGGTTACCGGTATCGGCACGCAACATACAATAACAATAACGACTGTAAACTCGTTTCATGATTTATCTCATAACGTGGCAAACATACAGAAAAAACACATTGGCATACAAGCCGGTGTAATCCGGTAGGACACAGGTTGCAAGAAAACCATACCTGTCACCGGAGTCCACTTTACCACGTCCACTTATGTTCCTCGAGCGATTCTCGAACAACTGTTAACATCACATGTGTTTTTATTAACATCGGGGGTTTGCTTGATTATTTAATGTCTAATGCTTAACTTTCCCCCCGTTAACTTAGTTACATAACTTAACATTTTAACTTGTTTTACTTTTACATTTTGATACAACTTTTCACCCACTTATTGCCATTTAAACTCACCTAACATGTCCTTAACAACCTTATAACATCATTACCTATCAATCCCCATCATTACACATCATTTCATAACCTTAAACAACATTTTTGGTCCGACCGACCTTACCGACCGAACTTGTCCATTCGGTCCATTCCAGAACCACATTTCCGTCAAAATTTTCTACTCCGACCGAACTTGTCAAGTCCGGTCCTATGTTCGGCCTTTCCCGAGAGTTCTCCCTTTGTAAATTTAGCCCGACCGAACTTGCCAGGTCCGTCCCATGTTCGGTCGGTTCCAGAAACTATCCGTACACAAATACAAGCCGATCCGACCTTGCAGTCCGTCCCCAAGGTCGGTCTTTTCCAAAGCCATTCTCATAGGGTAACTGGGCTCGACCGAACTTGCAAGTTCGGTCGCAAGTTCGTCTACCCCAGAACCTTTGGTTTCCTTTTCACATCAACTCCAAACTTCACCCCATAACCCTAGTACCCCCTAACCTCATTTGGGCACTTTTAAACACACCTTAATCCATGTGCTAAACTCTTTAAATCCTCACCAAAACCATTTTATCATTCACAACTTCTTACAAAGTTCCTAACACTTGGAATGTTTTCTCCTTAAGATTCTAGGTGGTATTTCACCTATAATACCACTACACTAAAATCCTTTCTTCACCTTCATAACATCATTTCTTCCTTGTACATCAACATTCCTAACCTTAAACAACCTTCTCCAAGACTTAAATACATCCTCAAAACACACATTGAATTCCTAGAACTTCCAAGATAACACCTAAATCCTTGCATCACTCTAAATCACCTTAACACATGTTTTCTTCTCAAGTAAACATTTATTCACCTATAACACTTCCTAGTTCACCAAAACCACTTAAAACACTTAGAACTTCTCACACATTTTTCCCAAATTTGGCCATAGCTTCTCTTGTATATACTCACATCCAACACTTAGGTTTTTACCTTATTCCATTCAACACACCTAAAATCCATCAAACACATTTTTATACACAAACTTCACACATTAAGCACTACATCACAATATAGTGCATAACTTAAATTGCTTGGCACTTAGGCCCTTAAATAACATGGCTCTTAGGCCCTTAAATTGCATAAACCATAAACACTGAATTTCCCACATAAGTATGCCTTTGACCTGCAAATACATACACCAATACATATGTTCTTTTACTAGTCTCCTTGAGAGCATTTTACTAGGTCATTTGCCATTGGCTCCTTAGGTATTTTTTAAGCAAATCAAGCTCATTTTCCTAAGGCATTTAACTACATTGAGATAGCTTGTTTACCTCTTTTCCTCACAAATTTCTTTCTTGTTTCCTTGTAAAACCGGTAAGGGCATTTGGTTCCTTGCCAACTACTAAACATGTACAAATAATAGAATGAGTATTCAAGCATTATGCTTCATCTCATTGTAAACCCTAGTTACACATATTGTTTTAAAACATTAAGGTAATTGTTTTACCTTGGAATTGGAAGAGAACTTGAACAAGTATCAAGAGAGGACTCCTCCTAGCCCTTGGAAGATTCAAATGAAGCTAAAACAAGCAAGAAAATACACCCATTGTGAGGTGAATTTTCGGACAACATGAAACATGGAGGAAACATGGATTTTCTTTGAGTTTCCTTACCTTGAAGCAAAGGAGAACAAGAATATGTGAAAAGATGAGCTCAAGCTCCTTCAATGGTGAATCTCCATGGCACCAAAATTGAGTTCTTGAAGATTTAAAAAGAGGGAAGTGTAGAGCTTGACCTAACTAAGACAAATGGGTCTTGGAATTTGATTTGGCCAAGGAATCACAAGTTCAAGTGAAAGAAGATGAGAATGAGTGTGGGCTGTGGAAAACCGATGGAGAGGGAGGAAGAAGAAGACCCCGTGGGAAATGAAGGAAGGAAGAGAGAATGAAGATAACACTTGCTTTTGGAGATATTTTAGCTAAAAGCAAATAGTACTTTTGCTTTGTCCTTACTTACTTACTTATTTGTTCAAATGTGGTGACTCACACATGAAAAAACCGGCCCCCATTTTCCTAGGGGTTAATAGTCTTTGATGACTCATTAATTACTTATAACATTATATGTTACAAACTAGCTTATAAAAGTCACTATTCACTAAACAAGGCACTAGAAGTGAAATTTTTGATTTCCCATAATATCCACCCAAATGTGATACTATATAGTACACATGTTAATTAAAGAGTAATGATGGACATTTAGCCATTCAAAACTCATTTACAAGACAATTTTTCAAAAACGTGCTTTAAGACTCCTTAAAGCACATTTTGTGTTTTAACTTGTTTTCAAGCTTGGTTTTCTTTGGTAATTGATTTAATATGTTCATTAACATATTTATAAGGTATAGGTATGACCATTAGGTCTTATACACATTTATCCAAGCTTAGAGCACATTTTTGCTCTTATTGACTTTAAGGTATTTCCTTGTGTTTTATTTGGTTTAACTGTCCACCAAGGTTCCTAAGGACTTATTTAGCCTTATTAAATCATAATTGAATGTTATTAAGTCTTGGTAGGCTCTTTGGGTCCTAACCAAGTTCACTCATAGCTTAGAGCATGTTTTTGCTCAAACTGTGTCTTAGTGCTTTATTGCACTTTACTATGTTTTAAATTGTCCACTGATGTTTCTAAGGCACTTTTTAGCCTTTATATAACATAGTTTGATATTTAAACCACATATCAAGGTTTGGGGTATTTCAATCTACCCCCCTTAAAAGAACTTCGTCCTCGAAGTTCACACTTTCCACACATCATTAGATTAGAACACAGGAATCACTTGGAAATAAACTTCCATAACCAAACACACTTTACATCACAACCTCGGACTTAATGGTCCGGGCAACACATTCACATCCATACATAACATAACATATCCACATGATAACCTCGGACTCTATGGTCCGGGTATCTTAACAACACTTACATACATAACAACCCTTTGACTCACTGGTCTTGGGTAACATAACAACATTTGGACACATAGGTCCCCATAACATAACAGTCTTTAGACACATAGGTCTATGTAACACACACATTTAGACTCATATCCTTGATAGCATACACTTTAGGAAATCCAAGTCAAAACAACATTCATTACACATACCACACAACATGTCAGAGCATGTATAGCAATCAAAAATATCCTTGATATACACTGTGATCCCGCAGAACCCGGTCGCGATGGACACCTTCCGTCCCCGTGCCTTTGGGAGATCAAAACAATCACTTAAATTTAAATTTCCTTGTGAGGTTAAGTAAGAGAACTTTAATTATGTAAAGTATCCATCAACGTTTTATAAATACCAATTAAAATCCTTTTGAAAACACACACAACTCCAAGTCCAACTTAAGCTCTTTGCTTCTTTTCTTAGCGTGGTTATTTGTGACCACTTATAGGGAGCTTCAAGAATCATCCAACCCTGATGTGATCAGCATCAGTGTTGAACTATCCTTCCACTCCAATTTGTGTTCGGCTTCCCTTGATCACATGCAAATCAAGTTCCACCTCCCCACTTCATTTCAAGCATCAAATAATCACTCATTTCCAATTTTCTATCTTTTAAATCATTCTAATCATGATCAAACATCTCCAAAGGATAGAACTCCGTCTATCAGTTACCTCCATTCACTTTAATCATGTTGCCTAGGGAATCTTATTCTCACTAGGTTCTATGTCGGTTCATACCCTTTCATGCATCACTATATAGTATATATATACACATATATTTTATCAAAATACAACACCTGGTTTTACATTTATACACTGTCGGGGCTTTTGTTCCCCGGGAGTTTTCTACTCCCACACTTGTACTATCACACACACTGTTAACAAATACACACACTTATCACAATGGTATTCGCATCTTCTGTGCGCAATTACCACAATTAAACCATGAATGAATGTGTATGTTTACGTACACACACACCACACAATCATCAAAACAATAATATAATTTTGTGCTATGCACAATATAAGTCACATACACTACGTACACTTGTACGGTAATATACACTAAGTGGTTTTGCGCTCTACCCCCCTTAAAAGGGATTACGCCCACGTAATCAATCACTAAACATTGGCTTAAATGTTCTGCCGTCGTGAAGTGTTTTAACTTCCACGCGGTCTATTACACAATGGATTCTGATTAGAGGATCTTAACCATATTGGCGGTTTAGTTCCTAAACCAAGAATTCTCATTGGAGTTTGTTTAAACTCTTAGTTGGTTTCGATTCTGGCCTGTTAGGCTTCTAGGCGTTAATAATTAGCCATTCACTCATGTTCACCATGTACATTCAACACTTGAATCACTGGCTCACTAGTTTCGCTCTTCTTGTCTGCCTGGCTAATCTCTTGTATCTGTATACATAATTGTCACCCATCTTTCTCAACCGACGCGTGGTATCTCTTACCGTTAGCGAATTCGGTGAGTTATAAACTTTCTATCCACTTCCATAACAATTTACTGTGTATACAGCTATGTATTTCACAATGATTGACTTGTTCCCTTCCGACTTACTGTCGGTTGAGATTGAGCTACTACTACCTAGTGTGTAGTGCTCTCTCAGCTATTTACAACATTTGGGGTATATTCCATACCGATATTTGGCAGTTAGTGCTACTGTAGTCACTTACTGTTAATCATGTCTCCACATTTGGTTTTGTACAAGTACTTTTTATTGTGCGGCCTTGCATTTCCTATGCATCGGCCATTATAACATTATTGCTCCACAATTAACATGTTTCCAATTCCTAGCTATCCCATCGATCATTACTGCGCAAGTGCAATACCAAAACACTCAGTCATACAGAGTGCAGAGGCGTAAACTCTTGACAGTAAATCCTTATGTGATTCGCCATGGAATTCACACTGAGTTCCTCATCACATAGTACCTACCACTGGCTTATTGCCCAGTCTGTTTAACATCACTTTCTTGCATCTCCACTGAGTTTAACTCATAACTGGTCTTATCCGTTACAACACTTATACAACGGTCGCTTGTTGCGCACCGTGCTCTTACTCCCTGTATAACATCAGCTATATCGTATCTACTGTCACCTCAACTTCCACACATAACTTACATCATTCACATTATGGTTCATCCCTCATTTGGATGACTACTGAATGCTCCTTGAGCATCGATCATTCGAGTCACAAGCCGGCATTATTCAGCCCGGTGTTTCACTTTATACACACATGTTACTAAGCTACTGCTCTCTTTCAATAATAACATCGTCCATCCTTAACATATTTCTTGAACTTGATTCACATAACTACCGCTCCTGCGGTCTCACAATATCGAGAGGTATCCCCACTCTTAATGCAGTGGTTCGTTTACCACTCTATTCACTTATACAACAAACTTCTACAATCAATCGAATTTATATAACATATCTTGCTTATGGCTTATAAGCCTTATTTGCCTTGAGCTGGGCTCATTGTAGGCTGTCCACACACATGTACTTCTCTGTACAACATTACATGGTTTGGATATTATATTGGGCTCCATGACAAGTCGTTGCATCACGTTCCTTTCATGGGATGCCCCTTAGGTTGTCAGTCCGTCTCCTGACAACTTATGTCTAAACTGGGTGTTAGTTTCAACCCTTGTGTTTCTGTCATGCATTTCGTTCAACAATTGTTGATGCGAACACCCTCAAGGATTGCTCCTGGGTGTTGCTAAGTTATGCTTTACATTTGGTTTCACACTTATTGGTACATTCCATTAGCCACGCCGTTGCGTTCTTAAATGGCTTATTATCTCCTCCTGTGAAGATCAACATTTCCTGGTAGTGTAGGTACTCATTCTGGGAGTTTTCATCCCGTTCATTGCACATTAATGTGTCCACATTAGGCATCTGCTTGCCATGCACAGGCTGGTCACCATTCCAGCTATCATGTTTATCCCTAGGATCCTTAAGACATATACGATGTCTTTACATAACAGTTAGTGCACTTCGCACTTCCTGACTCTTAAACATTTCCTTGATGAATTCACTGATTCCTTTAGTCTAGTTATCTCAACTGAGTTCCTTATTCAACCATTCCTTGTAATCTTTAGCTCTTGTTTGATTTATATACTGCTGACCGTAGACGGAGTCGACTACTTCCCGTGTTTCGGACTCTACTCGTATACATATATGGGGTACCATACTGATACATTGCTACTTACCCAACTAACCCATAAGTAGGTCTGTCAGGCCCACAAGCTCCTATCGGAGTGCGGTCGTCCCACAATTCAGTTGGTACACTCGTAGTGTCCGTCACACGCCTAGGTGAAGTATTCTGTTGTCAACTCCCTTATATTGTCCCGTGACAATATTCATTCCTTACTTCCCGAACTTAATCGAGGGAAAGTTTATCCATTGTTGTATCCTTGTCAACTGTCCTTGTTTTACTGGTTTGGTTTAAAAGAAGGTTGGAAAGAAGTGTTGGTTTGAAAGAAAATCTGGTTTTGAAAGAAAAGGGTTTGAATAAATCTGGGTTTGAAAGAAAATTTTCATGGTTTCACAACATCTTCTTACCTTAACCAAGTCTAGCTTCTTGCTGACTGGTGTATTTACAATTACAGAGGTCAGGCTACCAAGCCCTTCCATGGTCATAATGATCACTTTAACTCGTGGTACTTTACTAAGTACTTGTAGTGGTTATAAATTTCCCGAACAGCCCTGTTATAGCAGCACTTGCTATGGCAAGTGCGCCATGCTAACTGGCTATCGGTTAACACATACCGGTTGTGGTATTGTTTTTACCCATACTGTCATCAGTGGCCTTGTTGGCCCTCACTGATCTTACTGCCTTGATAATAACTCTTCTAGGTGACTTCTCACTGTCTTCACATGACGATCATCACTAGGGTGTTTCCCATTCTGGGAGACCCCTTTGTCTTAGTATTGTATCTCTTTATAGCCCGTTCCACGCACTTGTCGTGGTTACTGAGACTTGTCTCTTGTTGGGCACTACGTTGTAGTTCCCTTGTCGGTTGGTATACCGTTGGTGTATTATTTATCAACTGTGGTCCCGTAGACACTTGTCTCGGTTTTATTAATCCACTTCTTGCCTGTTGCACGGTTGGTGCGTTGCAAGCTGGTTATTCTCGACTGCTTAGCATGTCGACCCAGGTTGCCGGAAATTCTATTCCTCTTATACACAAATCCTTCATTCTTCGCTATTAAATGCGGTTAACATTGTTCAGATGGAGACCGTCTCCGGGATTCCCAGTTTTCGGGATCTACCGTATGACAGGTTCTCTCCGTACCCTTAAGATATTTAATAACAGCCAGATCGGTATTCCCGAGTAAGAGAGGACTTCCATCTCTCTGGCGTTGTTTCCCAAGTTATATAACAGGGATTGTGGAGGGTGGGATGGATATATGTAGGTTTCCAGTATTCACTGGTAGTTCCTATCTAGCGTATCTCTCACGCTATCACTCAACCCTTAACCCAAAGTACTAAATCCTAACTCGGTACTTCCTAAGCTCGGTAATTCAGTCATCAGAGCGATACTTCGCTCTGATACCACTTTTGTAACACCCCATCCAACATTTACATACTTACAATAAACTGCAGCGGAAATACAAACCTCTTCACATTACTTAACTCGTTGGTGTTACACGCCGTTAGCCACCCACGTGGCTAACAAGGCTAATCCATACCATTGTACCGGTCTGATGGGCTAAATTCCCGAGCGACTACATTGTTATCACCCCTTTCCATTAACAACAACAAAAACATACACCTTCAACTATACCGAGTATTATAAACTGATGCCGACAACAATATCGGTCTTACTACACCTACTGTATATATACACTTAAATGATTACCCATGTACAACGACTACCCGTCCTACTCTCGAACGGCTTCCAGCACTTCGTACCTGAAATAGGAAAAGAAGAGAAAGGGTGGCCCCCAAGGGGCTCAGCACCTTTGCTGGTATGGTAATCCCGCAGCCCACATGCTACCGGGCCACGCACAACTAATTGTCGTCTTAGCATGCGGTTGATTATTTTTAAATTTAAATCATGCATGTAACAATAAACACACATCACTTAACATTCGCCTCAATGGGCTCAACAAACGGATAATATATCCTTACTTAATAAGTCACTCATGGTATTCATCATCCCTAGAGTGTTCCCCTCTAATGGAGCTACTTCTTCCTTATAGACGACACTACCCTTAAATCGGGTTATCCTTAAACGCCTCTTATCACAAACTGGGAATCATATCCATGATCCACACACTCCACATTATACACCTACAACAACTAACTACATACAACACTTAACAACACTTTGCACGTTTCACGTGCACAACATAATACCGCAATAGATATTGCATCACAACAAATACATAACATAACGGAATGTTCTCTTAGGACCGACCAAACATTGTTACACACTGGTGAGCCTAGAGATTTGCCAGTCTCATGATAAGCTCGTTACATAACTCGTTACCGTCTCGTTAAATGAACGGTTAACTTAACACAAGGTGTCTCGGATATAGTGACCCAAGCACACCGAAACAAACATAACAATAATGCCCCTGTGGCCCGACGTGAGTCAGTAATAGCCTTGGTTAAGCTAAGGGAAGGTTGGGAACCAAATTGGAAAACAACCATAACATACAGAGAGGATCGAACCTGCTATGACAACGACCCCCATACTCACACGCGGTGGCCGGAACAGACCGGACTCCTCACTCCCCCGTTAGCACTTATTAGAAGTTCAACTTTGAACTTTATTAAACAATCACAAACATTGGGTTAAGTCTTGTTAGACATACACAAGGGAAGAGAGAGTCATACATTCACATACAAACCTCACACACAAACATCACATAACCAACTCACGCATAGCCGTGGTTAGAACGTTCCTTAAGTCGGAAACGTTGTACCGGATCCGTTCTCCTACGTTTACCTAATAGTGGTTAACTAGCCCTTCAAGCGCATTCGAGGTTACCGGTATCGCACGAAAACATACAATAACAATAACGACTGTAAACTCGTTTCATGATTTATCTCATAACGTGGCAAACATACAGAAAAACACATTGGCATACAAGCCGGTGTAATCCGGTAGGACCACAGGTTGCAAGAAAACCATACCTGTCACCGGAGTCCACTTTAACCCACGTCCACTTATGTTCCTCGAGCGATTCTCGAACAACTGTTAACATCACATGTGTTTTTATTAACATCGGGGTTTGCTTGATTATTTAATGTCTAATGCTTAACTTTCCCCGTTAACTTAGTTACATAACTTAACATTTTAACTTGTTTTACTTTTACATTTTGATACAACCTTTCACCCATTTATTGCCATTTAAACTCACCTAACAAGTCCCTAACAACCTTATAACATCATTACCTATCAATCCCCATCATTAACATCATTTCATAACCTTTAACAACATTTTTGGTCCGACCGACCTTACCGACCGAACTTGTCCAAGTTCGGTCCATTCCAGAACACATTTCCGTCAAAATTTTCTACTCCGACCGAACTTATCAAGTCCGGTCCTATGTTCGGCCTTTTCCCGAGAGTTTCTCCCTTTGTAAATTTAGCCCGACCGAACTTACCAGGTCCGGTCCCATGTTCGGTCGGTTCCAGTAACTCAATCCGTACACAGAATACAAGCCCGACCGACCTTGCAAGTCCGGTCCCCAAGGTCGGTCTTTTCCAGAAGCCATTTCTCATAGGGTAAACTGGGCTCGACCGAACTTGCAAGTTCGGTCGCAAGTTCGGTCTACCCCAGACCTTTGTTTTCCTTTTCACATTCAACTCCAAACTTCACCCCATATAACCTAGTACCCCCTAACCTCATTTGGGCACTTTAAACACACCTTAATCCATGTGCTAAACTCTTTAAATCACTCACCAAAACCATTTTATCATTCACAAACTTCTTACAAAGTTCCTAACACTTGGAATGTTTTCTCCTTAAGATTTCTAGGTGGTATTTCACCTATAATGACCACTACACTAAAATGCTTCTTCACCTTCATAACATCATTTCTTCCTTGTACATCAACATTCCTAAACCTTAAACAACCTTCTCCAAGACTTAAATACATCCTCACAACACCCATTGAATTCCTAGAACTTCCAAGATAACACCTAAATCCTTGCATCACTCTAAATCACCTTAACACATGTTTTCTTCTCAAGTAAACATTTATTCACCTATAACACTTCCTAGTTCACCAAAACCACTTAAAACACTTAGAACTTCTCACACATTTTTCCCAAATTTGGCCATAGCTTCTCTTGTATATACTCACATCTAAACACTTAGGTTTTTACCTTATTCCATTCAACACACCTAAAATCCATCAAACACATTTTTATACACAAACTTCACACATTAAGCACTACATCACAATATAGTGCATAACTTAAATTGCTTGGCACTTAGGCCCTTAAATAACATGGCTCTTAGGCCCTTAAATTGCATAAGTCATAAACACTGAATTTCCCACATAAGTATGCCTTTGACCTGCAAATACATACACCGATACATATGTTCTTTTACTAGTCTCCTTGAGAGCATTTTACTAGCTCATTTGCCATTGGCTCCTTAGGTATTTTATTAAGCAAATCAAGCTCATTTTCCTAAGGCATTTAAACTACATTGAGATAGCTTGTTTACCTCTTTTCCTCACAAATTTCTTTCTTGTTCCTTGTAAAACCGGTAAGGCATTTGGTTCCTTGCCAACTACTAAACAATGTACAAATAATAGAATGAGTATTCAAGCATTATGCTTCATCTCATTGTAAACCCTAGTTACACATATTGTTTTAACACATTAAGGTAATTGTTTTACCTTGGAATTGGAAGAGAACTTGAACAAGTATCAAGAAAGGACTCCTCCTAGCCCTTGGAAGATTCAAATGAAGCTAAAACAAGCAAGATAAATACACCATTGTGAGGTGAATTTTCGGACAACATGAAAAAGGAGGAAACATGGATTTTCTTTGAGTTTCCTTACCTTGAAGCAAAGGAGAACAAGAATATGTGAAAAGATGAGCTCAAGCTCCTTCAATGGTGAATCTCCATGGCACCAAAATTGAGTTCTTGAAGATTTAAAAAGAGGGAAGTGTAGAGCTTGACCTAACTAAGACAAATATGGTCTTGGAATTTGATTTGGCCAAGGGAATCACAAGTTACAAGTGAAAGAAGATGAAGAATGAGTGTGGCTGTTGGAAACCGATGGAGAGAGAGGAAGAAGAAGACCACCGTGGGAAATGAAGGAAGGAATGAGAGAATGAAGATAACACTTGCTTTTGGAGATATTTAAGCTAAAAGCAAATAGTACTTTTGCTTTGTCATTACTTAACTTACTTATTGTTCAAATGTGGTGAGTCACACATGAAAAACCGGCCCCCATATTTACCTAGGGGTATAATAGTCTTTGATGACTCATTTAATTACTTATAACATTATATGTTACAAACTAGCTTATAAAAAATCACTATTCACTAAACAAGGCACTTAGAAGTGAAATTTTTGATTTCCCATTGATATAGCCACCCAAATGTGATACTATATAGTACACATGTTAATTAAAGAGAATGATGGACATTTAGCCATTCAAAACTCATTTACAAGACAATTTTTCAAAAACGTGCTTTAAGACTCCTTAAAGCACATTTTGTGTTTTAACGTGTTTTCAAGCTTGGTTTTCTTTGGTAATTGATTTAATATGTTCATTAACATATTTCTAAGGTATAGGTATGACCATTAGGTCTTATACACATTTATTCCAAGCTTAGAGCACATTTTGCTCTTATTGACTTTAAGGTATTTCCTTGTGTTTTATTTGGTTTAACTGTCCACCAAGGTTTCCTAAGGACTTATTTAGCCTTATTAAATCATAATTGAATATTATTTAGTCTTGGTAGGCTCTTTAGGTCCTAACCAAGTTCACTCATAGCTTAGAGCATGTTTTTGCTCAAACTGTGTCTTAGTGCTTTATTGCACTTTACTATGTTTTAAATTGTCCACTGATGTTTCTAAGGCACTTTTTAGCCTTTATATAACATAGTTTGATATTTAAACCACATATCAAGGTTTGGGGTATTTCAATATACTAGAGAACCCATGGCAAAATTTAGAGGAGAACCTAAGTGTTTAAGATGTTCTAAGGAGATCTCATGACTAAGGAAGTACTAGGAAGTTCTAGAGGTTGTCTTGATGAAAAAGGGTGAGATTAAGGTGTTTAAATGACTTGTAATGACTTAGGCATCACTATGAAGGATTTAGGAATCAAAAGAGTGTACTTGGGTATTTAGGACTTAGGTAAATGTTGATAAACAACTAGGAAGGAAATAATGTGTTGATGGATGGAAGCATAAGCTTATGAAGGAGCCTTAAGTAAATGCATAAAAGAAGCTAGGAGACTTGTGTAAGTTTGATGTGAATGAGTGTAAAACTTTGAGATGATTTAGGTAGAAACTAGAGTTTAGAATTTAAGGAAGGTTTGGAAAATGTAATAGGGGTGCAAGTGGTGTATATGGTGTGGTCAAGTTCTTAAGGAGGGAACTTTTGGCTAGTAGAAGTTCTAGGTGAAAGAGAGGTTGAAATGTAGGAAAGAAATAAGTGTTAAGTGTTAGTAGTTGTTGTAAGAATTGAGTAAAGGATTGGAATGATCCTTGGAGGTTGTTTTAATGAGTTTGGAGGATGGTTTAAGGTGAGTTTAAGGGTCTAAATGATGTTAGAACACATTAGGAGGCTTGGGGAAAAATTTGGAATTGAAAGAACAACTTAAGAGTAAGGTCTGTAGTGGTCCGACCCAGGGTCCGACCCAGTTCTGGGTCGGACGGACCTCTGTTAAGCCACCGTAAGAGTTTCTGGAATGGTCCAACCCAGTTGGTTGGGTCGGACGGTGAGTCAGACGGAAGAGTTTTAAGAGACGGGAGAATTTCTGGAATGGTCCGACCCAGTTGGTTGGGTCGGACATGGGTCGGACAAGTGGAGTTTTTCAAACCCGAAAGTTACTGGAAGGGTCCGACCCAGTTGGTGGTGTCGGACGACCCTTAACACTTAAAAAAAAAAACTTTAAATTCTAAGGATGTTTAATGGTATTAATGGTACACCATTCAGAGGGCATTGATGATTAGAAACCTAAGAACCTAAGGGGATTAAGTTAAGTTAAGTAAAAACCTTAATGTTTAAAGTTAAGTTTATAAGGTTAAGTGGCAAGGATTTAAGAGGATATCGAATGGGAATCTTTAGGGACTAAGTGAGTTAAGTAAGGTGCAAATAACTAATGCCCTAAAATGAATCAATGTTTTAGGTTTGTGAATTGGGACTCCGGAGAAGGTTAAACAAACGACAGACGACGGTGAACGGTACAATCTTTCTTGTGACCTGCTTGCTAACGAGGTGTCCCTCGGCTTGTGTGCTATCTGTTTACTTGCTATGACTAAGACAAATAAAGCATGCAACCGGTTATTTGTTCTCGTTGTGTATGTGTTTTCTTTACACTAACCCACGAGACTTGAGATTGTTACTAACCAAGTTTAGTACTTACTGAGTTAAGAATAAGAGTTAAGTATTGGTGATTGTTGGTTAATACCCGTTAAGGTTTAACTAACACATGGTGTTTAAGATTTCTACTAACTGGAACATGAGTGAGGAAACCCGGGACTGACTCCGGTCATGCATGCTAAGGAAAGGGGAACGGTATCTGAATCAGATCTGCCCTCCGCTTAAGGACTTGTAGCCTAGGGCCGGTTGCCGGCTCAGCTACGCTGGACTCCCGTCCAGGGTAGGTGGCATTAAGATGGTGCGGTAGGATCACCTCAATCCTAGGTTTGAGATTAAGCTACAACCATTCCCTTCCAGGAAAGGTTTGTATACTGAGAATAAGATAAGGTTAACACTGAGGTAAGATAAGGAACTGAGGTTAAGAGAATAAGGACTAAGGAGGGGGTTACTAACCCGCTTGATAAGGGAACGCTTGTGTCGTTCATTGTGTGTGAGCTATATATGTTCATCTGTGGATTGTTGTTTATTGCACTTCATATCATGCTTGTGTACTTAACCAATTTCCATGCTATCGACAATTAGTCGTCGTAGCCCCATTAGCTTGGGGGCCATGAGAGGGAGTACCAGCATTCGTGCTGACCCCCTTTGGGGGCTGTTTTTACACTTGCAGGTAAGAGGCCCATGAAGTCACACCACGAGAGTAGGAGCGGTTAGACTTAGGATGGGTTGTTCATTTTGAGTACGGGTTGCGCTTGTGCACCCGTCTGTTTATATTGAAACTGATGTAAGTTTGTGATTATGACTTAGTTACTTGTACTCGGTTGGTTGGTGGTATTTTGGTTGGTGGTGTTAGGTCGGTTGTTTATTTTGGATAAGTATTGTAATCGATTAGGCCGGTATGTTCTAATGATCAGACCGTGGCAAGGTCCAGATGTTTGTTATTTCCGCTGCGACGAATTCGATTAAGTGTTCAGTTTTGGCGATAACCACGTTTGGCTTTGGTTGGGGTGTTACATTTATTAATATTTTAGTTCTGTTAATTTATAATATATACATAATTATTTATAAATAAATTATTTTTAATATATTCAAAATATAAAGAAATAAACCATTTTATTATGAGCAAGTATATTAGAAGTTATACGTATTAAAATAAATTATTATATTTTAGTATTTAATAAAAAATCAAACATGTTAATACTTAAAATAAGGTTATTTTAGTTTTGAATGGACTAAAAATATCACTGAAATAAAAAAAATAATTCCTGCTGATAATAAATTAATTGACTATAAGCGAATATATAACTATATAGCTATCATTTACTATTTCAATATTATATATTTTTCAATTTTTGATAAAATAATTTGTTTATTTTCTTTTAAACATACATTATTAGTGAAAACAATATATTCTTTTAAATTAAATAGTACTTAATAAAATTAAAAAACATAAATAATATTGCATATGTTAAGAAATGAAAAATAAAGTATATTAGCATATAAAATTGTTCTTTAATTATTAAGCACGGTATGAAATCTATAATAACTTTGATATATAGTTAAAACCTAATAGTTTATAGAAATAATTATATAATTAATCATTACTTAACAAGTGCAATACTTATAATCAATCATTCTAAAATATACTACAAATATATTTTACTATAATAATTTTAATATAATTAAAATTTTACATTGTAATTTTATTAGTTTGTTCCTTTCGTTGTAGAATGTTTTATTAGATTTGAATAATTAGTAATTGTTTTAAAAGACTTTTTTCCGCATCTTAATAGTAGTATGATGTTCAAGTTATATAAATCACATTCATATTACATGCTAGTATAATGTTTTATTTTATGTTCTATATACTTAATAATTACAAGTTTCTATTCATAGTATCAATCTAATATTATCTAGAAATTTGAAGTTGTATTTTTTTATAAAAAATAATTTATTACCTTATTTTTTGTGGGTTCTTATTATTATGAAAAGTAAACTTTATTAATTATTCTGTAATATATATATATATACATATTTTCAATTTAATATGTATAATTAAAATTTATAGTTTATCATACAAAAAATAATAATAATGTGTTATTTATCAATGATAGATTCGTAATTGTATACTTTATTCTAAGTCTATTCCTATCATTATTCTGCTAATCAAACAAAAGAAACATCAAATTCCAAGTATTCACATCATAACAACCAAATGAGGTCATATTCTATTCTTAGAATTCCATTTCAGTAATCTTATTATAGGAATTATCATTCTAATAACCGAACAACACGTTAAGTCATTTCTTTACTCTCGTATGAAGTTAATCTGGTTCATGTTCTTTATTTCAAGTATATATCTAGTAGGTCATCCTATTTTGATGCAAAATCGCAATTGCATGTGGAATAGCTTATATGTTTATAATTTAATAAAATGTATAAACATTTATATAAAATAATATGCTTAAGCCAGTAGTAAAATCTGAGAATAAATTAGATGATATATTAAATTTACAAAATATGATTATAATAAATACTTAAAGAAATTTAAATAAATAATTTTATTTTTAGCTAAACCTATTTAACTTAATAACTACATAATGCTTAGGCATTATGTTAGCTAGAACATTTAGCTTAAAATACTATATTTGCCTATCAATTATATATAAAATAAATAGCATATATAATATTTATTGTGTTAAATTAAAACTTTGATGTATTAAAGCAATATAATTCATATCTGATGAATACCACAATGGCTATTAGAAATTATTTGGTATGATCCTTATATAGTTAATTATAAATCACCTAGTATCATAAATAATAAGCATAATGTTTGATAACATTAATAGACGTTAGTATCAATTATCCTAACTAAATACATGGACAAAAGTCTAGCTTTATAATTTTATTTGTTTAACTAGATGTTTGTACTATAATTCAAATATGTATTTTCATTAATTTTTAAAGTTAAACGATTTGTTTTTATATGGATACTAAACGTAAAATTATACAAACTATGATAAATCCACATAAATGAACATGATTCTAATATGAATATGAAGACATAATTGTAATTGTAGCTTGTTCTGATTGTGAAACGTCGTGTGGTAATCCACCGGCCGAGCCGTTACTTCCTCTAAAACAGCACCAGAAGCCTTCTCCATGCTATTCATTTTCCTCATTTTCATTTTCATCCTCTTATTTCTTTAATAATGTTTGCTCTCGCTTGTTCCTTTTTCCTCTCTCCACTTCTTCATTTTCTTTGCTTGTACTCTTCACATATACTTACTCAAATCTCAAGCTTTTGGAATGAGAACATAACAAGCACCCACCCCACATCATGAGAAAGCGTGAGAGTCGTGAGAGGAGGAGGAGTCGTGCGAGGAGCCGGTTTAGGAGTCGGGCGAGAAGCTGGTGTCGCTTCCAAGAGAGGATTTCAAGGCGGTCTTGTAGGCAGCGGAAGTCTAGAGACTTCTCTAAGAGGGGCTTCTCAAGGAAGAATTCTCGGTGGAGTTCGAGGAGTCGGCGCTGGCGCTCCGCTGCCATCCAAAGGAGCGTTTCCAGAAGGCTTGTCGCCTCTCCCTCAAGGCGTGCTAGTCGAAGCTTGTTGTCGTGGAATGCAGGCAGAGTAGGTCGTAGTATGGTTGGCCGCTCTGGTGGGCGAGCCTGGGCAGCGAGGTCGTCCGGCGGTCGATCGTTGGTAAGGAACACCAATGGTTCAGGGCAGGTGATGGATGGCGAGATTAGCGGGGATGGTAAAGGAGCTCACGGTGGCTTTGTTTACATTGACAACCTCAGTAGGGCGGCGGATGTTAGGGCTCTCCGCTGGCTGTTGTGAATGGATGAGTGTTCTGCGGATATCTTCATCTCCAGAAAGCAGCATGCAAATAACCGCCTTGAATTTGCCTTGGTTCATGTGGAGGATGACTCGAAAGTGGAGGAACTGGTCAAAAGCATCCGTGGACGGAAGTTTATGGGGCATATCTTGTTCGCTCGACGGGCGAAGTATCCGAGGAGTGTGAGGGTTGTCGGATGCGGTGGCGGACTTAAGCATGGCAGGGACGTGGTAACTTCATCTAATTCTGGAGAGTGTGAAAGGGTTGGACGGGACTCTACAGTTCCAGTTAGCCACAGAAAGACTTGTGCGGCAGGGACGGCAAAGATGGTGGTTGCGCAGGAAGGCGACGTCAGCGTTCCTGGTGCGAGTCCTGAGTGTGCCGGTGACGCTCTTTCGGTGGTCGTCAACTCTGGTGCAATCGTCGAGATTGTGTGCCCTGGGGAGCCCAAACAGCGCGCTAGGTTCTGCTTCGTGGTTCGAGCCAGCGAGGAAGAGGAATCGCAAAAGTTTGCGGTGAGAGTTAAGGAAGTTGCGGCGAATGTCTTTTCCGAGGCAGAAAACAACAATTTGGTCGGTGGAATTAGTGGGGAAGAGAAGCGACGTCTTGAAGTTAAGGGAAGCGGTGCTCACGTGGGGAACTAGAACTACATGTCTCCCAATTTTCGGGATGGGCCTACCCATGCGCAGCTTGGTGGGCTGGTCCAACGTCCTTAGGCTATGATTACAGCGGAGCATGGGGCTTGGCGGGTGGGGAGAATGGTATTACCCGTGGACCCATTGGGCAGGCTGTAATACCCCTACTAATTCGGCTCCTAAATGTCGTATAAACGTCATACTTAATAATTAAATCACAGCGGTAAATAACAGACTGTCATACTAACGGTGTTACCATTACCACTCGCTCATACGAGTGATAACGCGTTACATGATAATCAACATACAAAACGTATTACAAGAGATAGATAGTAGTGTTAGATATAACCAAAATAAATACAACATAATTCTGTCTCATACATAAGTCCGTATACGTGAGCATCTAAACAAACGTACACCTCGGTTCACAAAACCTGAGTCCAAAAATGATAACTGTATATGTCGTATCAACTATCAAGGTCTATACCAAAAGCACCGCGCCCCGCGTCGACCAACAGCTAGTCTCCTGAAATAAACATGGTTGTGGTATGGAATCAGCCCCTGCTGAGTATGTTATCACATGCCCCGTCATGTCTCCTCAAACCCCTCAATTAATTGGTCGAGAGCATGAGATTCATTACATGCAATACCGTTTTAATATTAAACTGTAAAACAATAACAGTAATAACCATACAATAAACACAACCATTATCATACATTTCACACAACATAAAACCACACAGCATAACCAATTAACAACAAGGCGGAACAACGTGAATTATAAACGAGTATAAATTCCATCTTTGGCATACAAGCCCAATACTGTTCGCCAAATGTATGAGCTAACAAGCTGTTCATAATTGTTCAGTTATACCTAGTGACAGTGTCTCGTTAAAACGACATGTCTCTAAATTACCCATATATTATGGCGGGTCACACATGGCAGTAGCCACTCCAGCGGTAGAGTCTCCGACCAACGAACCGTTCTAGTTCACGGGAAATTTCTTTGATACTTGTGGACCTGTAAGAGGACATCCTAGTATCGTTTTTTAGATCACAACGCGCGCCAAGAGCCACATCCTCTTGGTTTTGTTCATTTATACCATCGCATCGCATTACCAATTTTCTAACAAAGCAGACTAAGGTCGTTAGTCCATTCCGAAGTATGTAAACTTGGGATCCAGTGTTAGATACGAGAGCGGCGTTAGAAAGGCCAATGCTCCGTATTCAAGTCTCGGATAATATATATCTTATTATCCTAATGCTACAATGTTTTTCTTACGTTCCTTATATTACACATATAAGATAGCATCATAGCCGCTAGTTCGTTTTATATATAGGTTCATATATACGAACCGATATTGTTATCGCAAAAATAGTAAATGATAAGCAGCTTAAATATACAGTTCATGCATATTTATTCACACATTCAGACATTCAATCTTATCACAGAATTCACAGAAGTCTGAACTGAGGAAGCCCTCAGAGACAATCAAGGACACGTAACAACATACTGTTCGCCCTGATTTTAGAACGGTGGAGTATGAATCAGCTAGATCCGATGCTCCTCGAGTCGTCTCTAACAATCTAATAATACGTATAACTCTACAGATTAGTATCCCGTATAACAACATTACTCTACGGTACCCCGTACCGTCACTAATACCTCCTGGTTCATTCCCCGTTATTTACTAACAACGTTTGTCGAGTTTTCGGTTTAACTCGGGATTAGTTAATGTTATATTACATGCATGGTTACGTCGTGGTATATTAATATACTTAACTTAAATGTTCGTTATTGCATGTAATTTAATATACATTTGTATATTATATAGTTTGTCACTATATTGCATGTATAATCTTGATCATATATTATACATCTCACCTTAGTATTTATTTTCTAAGTTTAGTTTTTCCAAGTGTAATGTTGTATAATCCATATTTAAAATACTTTGAATTATATAACTCCTTATTATTCCATGTACAACATAACATTCGAATTTCCTTAACTAATGTTTATGATTCTTTTCTTCTTATCCTATATCATTTTAATTATGATATTATATGGTTATTGAACCATATTGTATTTTCTCACCCCATAACATATATTTATTTATATATATGTATTATGGGACTATTTATTATATGGTAATTCTTTATAATATATTCATTCTTCCTTAATGAATATTTCTTATATTATAAATGTTATAACCCTTATAACATTAAAAACCATATTATAAATTCTTATTCTAAAATACTCATTATTATCGAACAGCACTTATGTTTTCTAATATTTACAAAATCCACCACATTATTAATATAATGTTACATTATAGTTATATAACATATATAATGACATTTATATCATTAAATCATTTAAATGTTATAAAATACCAAACAGACCTTACAGCTGTCGGTTTTTATTTAACTCCACCAAAGTTTCAGAAATTACATAATCACCCCAAATATTATTTCTTTGTTACACTTATAACATATACCTTATATTATAACCTTTTAAACCTTAATATTATTATAACCTATGGTCATAATTATTATAATAGCCGAACTGACCCTATGGTCTGCTCTAATTTAATTCCCACCTCTCAATTTTCTTAATTTTCTAAATCACCCCATTTTATAACATATAGTTTCTAATATCATTATAACTATATATCATACATATATCTTCTTAAAACCTCATATATTATTCCAAAAATTACCAAACCATACCAAAAGGTTATAAATATCATGTCTAACCCTTATACTCTCGGTTTTTATATTCTAATCCCATTTGTTACCCAAAATGTAACAATTCCATAAATACTATATATTATACTCATATAATTCATTCTAATTCCAAATTTACCCAAATAAATTCCTAATAACCCAAGGTCTGATATAAACTTCATTTTGTACCAATAAGTTTCGGAAATCACCATTTCACCCCAATACTTATACATCTTTTACAATTTAATAACTAACTTAATATAAGGTAGTATTTAATTCAATAAATTTCCAAACTTGGTCAAAGTCTCCTATATAGTCAAACTTGACTTCTAAATTCCATTTTGAGCCCAAACTCTTGGTAACTACTACCTATACCCCAAACTTTCCTCTTTTTACAATTTTAACACAAAACTTTATAAAATGTTATAGTTTTATTTAAATTCATTTAAAACCCCAAATTTCATTTATAATAGCCCACATCTATATATATTTTAGTATTTACCGGTTTTACCCTAATTTTTATGCTAAGTGCATAAATTAAATTAAATAAGTGTTTAAACTTAAATAAAATGGCCTAATGACATGGCCTTATTACAACCTTGAACTTGTAAAATAAATTACACTTTAAATGTCTCAAAAATACTTTAAACTCTCGGCCTTACCACCAATTTTCTCCATATTTACCAATTTTCCACATAATGTCTTAATTTGACCACTATGTTAATTAAATCATTTAAATTACTAGCTTATGTTAACTAAGTCATTTCTGGTCACACTTAGGTTTAAATTAAACACTCTAACCAGTCCACTCTCGGCATATATATAATATAAGCTTTAAAGCATATAATATATAGTTAAGAATGTTATACCTTGATTTATAAGCTTTTTAAGGCTTGTTTGGCCACGACAGCTTGGGGCTTTGTTTATACATCTTCTAATTAAGTTCTAACAGCAAGAACAAGATATAGTTAGGTTCCAAAAACTGAACCAACTATAAGAGTAATTTTATAGGTGCATGGATACCTCTTCCTTGTGTGACGCGTTTTGGGGCTAGGAAACCCCACGAACAAATCTGTGCGGCCTACGTGCCAAATGGACAATATCACACATGTGGGCTGATTAGGCTGGGCTGTCACAGATGGTATCAGAGCCAGACCCAGGTCGGTGCCAGTGAGCCCGTGAGGGCACGGAGCTCCCTAAGGGGGCTAGAGTGTAACACCCGGCGTGGTGTTCCTCCCACATCGATTGGAGAGGAGAACGAAGTGTGCCTTATAGGTGCATGGATACCTCTTCCTTGTGTGACGCGTTTTGGGGCTAGCAAACCCCAAGAACAAATCAGTGCGGCATCCGTGCCAAAGCGGACAATATCACACATGTGGGCTGATTAGGCTGGGCTGTCACACAAACGGTTCGCTATAGGGGTATAGACAAGCCTATCAAATTCCCACTCCGCCTTCTGCCCCTGCAAACAATGTGGTGGCCGGAACAGTTGGGATGTGTGATAGGCCACCTATTTCTATTCAGGTGCCAGTTGCTAGCAAGGAAGCAGTCTAAGACCAGATAGTTGAGGAGATTGTTAGGGCTGGCCGGAGTGGTCTGCTTGATGATGAGGGCATAGCAAGATGGATAATCACAAGATGCTAGGTGTCGACTTGGGTGCTAGCAAGCTCAAACCTGAGGTTGTGTTCGAGACGCCCCTTGGTGAGCAAGGGATGGATGAGGGGATGGGGACGACCTTAGGGCCCTGTTTGAGGATCCTGAGTTCCCACCTGGCTTTGAGCCTGTTGGAGGTCCATCTGGGCCGGTGGCCCACCCTGAAGAGGAGTATGTCAAGGAGGAAGCAAGTCAGACTCTCTTGCTTATGAAAAAGCTCGGTTGTCAAATTTTAGATGAAGGGCATGCCTTGAGCAATCTCGAGAATATCATTCATGAGCATAGAGATGCTTATCGACAGAGATGTCAGGAGTCCAGGGATGGTACAGGGGTTGGTTCTGACAACTGCTCGCAAACCAACTCTAGAGCAAGTTCCAGAAGGAGTATTAGGAGTAAGAAAGGTTTTGTTGGTTTTAGCAAGTTTTCTCGTATTAGTAAGGTTGTTAGCGGGGGTAAGAGGAAGGTAAGAGCAAAAAGATAAGGATTCAGGTCTTTATTGTAGAATGTAAGGGTGAAATTTTTTAAGGTATGGGCTCTTTTTGGTGTTTTAGGTGTCATGGTTCTATTCCCGCTTATGCGGATCTTTAGGCCTTGTGCCGCTAATTATAAAAAAAAATCTCAAGCTTTTGGTTCTTTCGCCGGATACTGTGCTACTTTTCCTGCGTATTTCATTCTCCCCCTTCTTTCACTAGTAGGAAAACAGCCTTTTTCTGCGGTTGTAAAGGGTCTATTTCTACGGTTTACAACCGCAGAAATGAGCACCACCGAAATAGGTATTTTACCCTATTTCGACTGTTCCAGAACCGCCAAAATAGACAACTCTATTTCGGCGGTTGCTTATATAGAACCGCCGAAATAGACCTATACCATTTGGCCGTATACATTTGACCTGGCCACCTATTTTGGCGGTTTCTTATATAGAACCGCCGAAATAGATACCCGCCGGAATAAGGGATTTGACTAGATATGGTTGACCCAATGACCTATTTCGGCGGTTCTTTAGTAGGAACCGCCGAAATAGGTAGTATTTTTTTTTGTTTTTTCCTTTCCAGCTTATTAATGCACCCAAATACATCACAAAATTAAACAAACCTGTAAAGACATTGTATAATGCTGCCACCACAGTGGGGCGCCTCAGTAGCATACTATAAACCCATAAAGCAGCCACAAACATCGGCACACATCAATAAATGAAAGAAAGCAAGAAAATTCATAACAGAAATAAGGATTAGTTGTACACTTCACCACACTCACCACACCACACTCCATTACAATATACAATTCACTACGTTTCAATCTAATGAGATACATAATGACACAACTAACGTTCAACGCAAACTAAATTAAGAGGAATCAACTAAGTACATCGATGGAGATAAATTCTGCCCAATCCTCGAGGATTTTAGATATGTGTCTCTCATCATAATTTCCATAGCCCACGAGTTCTTCGAAAGCCTTGAACAAAGAAAAATGAATAGTACTTATGAGACACTACACCAAGAATGCCAAAGAATAAAAATACATATAAATCAAGACTTTTAAAGATAGTTTTATACCTTGTCCAATGAGTGTTCTGGCAAAAACTTGGATGATTCTACTAAGTCATGCATAAACCTCATAACATAGTAACCACATTCTGATCCACCAGGCTGTACTGGACACTATACATTCACACATGGACGTTATCAGTCATACTTGCAGGTCTACTATTAACATGTTAACTATTTACACAAAATAAGTAAAACTACCTTCACTACAGTCCAAGGGATGCACTTCGGTTGCTTTTGCAATGAAAGCAGTGCAGCTTTGAAGCCACTATACAAAATAAATAGTTTGAATGTAATACACAAATTAATCAAATTTAACGAAAGAATTTATTAAGTTATGACAATTGTTGTAAATTTACCTACATATTTGGGAGCCAATGGTGCTCAGATGCAACTTTGCTTCCTACCGGAGTAAGATTTGATGTAGTCAGAGGTTCATGATGCTAATTTGTGGTGAATGCTTTGGATTTTCATGTTGTTGGTTAGGTTTAATTGATGTTGTTGAGCAGTAGGTAGCCCTTGGATCTTGGAATCTTGATCGCTTCGACTAGTTCTGGAATCAAATCTGGATGATTCTGGAATCGGTTGATAAGTGGATTTTTCGTTTAAGAAAGGTGTATGTTGTGTTTAACAAAAGTGAATCTTATGTTTAAGAAAAGTGAACTTTTCTAAATATTTCTTTTCACCATATTAAACAATGTGAATCCTTTGTTTTTTAAAAGTGCATCTTTTAGTTTAAGAAAAGTGAATCTTTAAAAAAAATTCTTTTGTTAATGAATAAGGCTCATTTTATTAATAAAGAAGATTTATTTTGTTAATGATAAGATTCACTTTTAAAATACAAAATATATACTCATTCCAAAAACATAAAATTTTAAGTTTACCATAATATATTCATGATGCATCTTATTTTTAAGATCATTAATTATGATGAACAATGAAATAATTTTTTTGTTTTGCACTTATATTTTGTAAATTGTACCACTTTGAAATTTAATATACTTAACAGTGTGTATACCCTTACATAGTGTGATACATAACATAGAAAAAGAAGTTATCTAGCCGGGTTCTTCATACTTCTTTTCTTCTTAATTAAATCGTACCAGTAATTATTTGACACATGGTATGAAGCCATCTACCACCCTGGAGCTAGGGTCTAGTCAACAGTTTCAAGATTTTAATGAAACAAAAACTCGTTGAATTGTTACTCCAATGACTTGGAAACCTTATAGACCATAACTCGTTAAATGAGATGATAAGAACATAAATATATGAAACGTTTCTAGATCCTCCGTGGACTATTCATAGCGCTACCCTACCACCATCATTGGTGCCATGTTGTATACTACAGATATAAAGGATCCACAATCTATATACTAGTAATGGACATTGGACGGCTTGGTTGGGTTTATTTCTTTCTAAAAAAAAAAAGAATTGCCTTCAGTGGTGGGGCGTCGTCGACCATTTGGAGTAAAGTCTTGCGATATTTTTTGTTTTTCTTTCTGGAGAGCTAGATATTTTTTGAATAAAAAGGGGTCATTTCTAGATATTTATCCATACTAATTTTTTTTTTTTTTAATATCTGCTTAGGGTCACAGTTGAGAGACCGGTCTATATGTGAGATAGAAGCATAGGGGAAAGCATTTGGACCATCTCAGCCCAACGTTGCCATGATCTGGTTCTTCTTGGGTAGTCCTAACGTCGGATTCTTGGGCTGTGATATGATTCAGCTCACTTTCTCCCAGGTCAGCCGAATCAAAGGGTAATCAGTCTCATCCCTTATAGGACCAGATTGATTTTGATCTTCTAAGCTGGGCTCCTAGAGTTGGACTTGGCAACTCTCGCCTCCGGACTGCCGATTAGAGCTGTCTATTGGATTAGGTTAATTGGGTTATACTTGAAAATTGAAATTATTTTGGTTATATTTAATTTTTTCGGTTTGGTTTTCGGTTATATGTGTGAAAAGTTCGGTTAATAGAAAACCGAAATATAAAACACATGTATATTTTAATTAAGTCGGTCCTGCTCTCTACATAACCCTCATCCCCTTACCTAAGCTCTCTCTCTCTCTCTAATTTCCTATTCTCATTTCTCACCACGGTGTCACACCGGTGTTGCATACATAACCCTAGAAATTTAACTTACACACAGATAGAGCTCTCTCTCCCGAATTAAATCTTTTTCTCGCTTCACTTAGTCTTTTCTCTTTCTCCATCCTCTCCTCCCGTCTCCCTCTTGAATCATCTCCCAGACTATCAAATGAACCAGACATTGCCACCAGTTTACGCGAATAAATTCTAATTTGGTACATTACCGCCAAGCTGATCTATTTGGTTGGGGGTTGTCCAGCAGTTCATGTTTCTTTCTCTCTTATGTCAGTCAAAGTGCTAAAAAAATCTGGTTTATATTTTTGATTTTCCATCTAGGGTTTGTTGGAATGTTAGTTGCTACTCTGATTTTCCATCTAGGGTTTGTTGGAATGTTAGTTGCTACTCTGATTTTCTTCGATTTACTAAGAAGCTTTTGGGTTAATCGCCTTTCAAGGGTAAATGAATTCTTACTTTCTTAACCATTTATTTTGTTAATCACTCTCCTTCGTCTTGTTGCTATTCGGTTTTGAACATCCTTCGTCTCTCTTGCACTGTTTGTTTCATGTACTCGATTTCTTGTTCTTTGAAGTTGTTGTACATATTATTTCCAATTAGATTGTGTTACGTGTGCTACGGGTGCTTCATAGAATCGGGTCTTCGGTAGCAAATCCCAATAGAGGCCGATTTAAGTGAAATTCAATCGGATACACTAGTAGAAAAAATATTTAAAATGACGCACTTTAAACCACGGTTAAACAAAAAACCGTCGTTTAAACATTATAAACCACGGTTCCAGGACGAACCGTCGTTTATATTGCACGCCTCATCAGATAAATGACGGTTTCGTAAAGAACCGTCGTTTATAATTACACCGTTTAGAAGAAAAAACGACGGTTCTAACTCAACCGTCGTATAAAGTCTTTATAAACCACGGTTCTCAATGAACTGTCGTTTTATATTAAGCTCCAAAAATTTAAAACCACGGTTATTATTATAACCGTCGTTTATTGTTATCGCCGCATAGCCTTTAAACGACGGTTCCTCAATTAACCGTCGTTTAAAAGTATTTTACTAATACCCCCGACGCCCCATTTTCTTCTTCCTCCCGACTTCTCTCTCGATTTTCCTGTGCGATTCGTCTTTCCCTGTCGAGCCATTCACCTCCGCCGTCGCCACTGGTGCTAGCCCCTGTCGCCGTCGCCGTCGACTTCTCCTCCGCCGCCCTGTTTGATTCCCGTCTTCCCCCAGCCCTAGCTCGACATCGTCGTCGCCTGAAGCCGCGCGCAGACTCCATTAACGCCGTCGTCTTCCCCCACCGCCCTAACCGCTGTCGGTGTCGTCGACGAGTCTGAAGCCGCGCCAGAGCTCCACCATCTCCGCGAGCCACCACCTGCCAACGCCACGCGCCGCCCAGCTCGAAGGTAATATGGTTTGTTTTTTTTTCTTCATTTGTCTAACCGATACTTAATCGATGTTAATATATGTCTTGCTCCTTTGGATTTGGTTAGGAAATTATGATAAACCACCTTTGCTTATGCTGGTTTGGTTTGAATCTGCCATGTGCTATACATTGGATTACCTCAATATATTTTTTGGAATGTCAGTTTGATTGGTGATGATGTTATCGGGGAAATCAAACAAAATCTGCACACCAATTTGGATTGGTCCCGCATTGGGTTGTTGGTATTGGCTCAAAATGATGGTTAACCTATTTTCGCTTAAATCCAAGATCGACATATACAACGCTATTGTAAACAAAAGAGGAATATTAGTAACTAATGAAACAGGTCGGTCAAATCCCCATTACGCTTCCTTATCCCCATATGAGTATATGATACAGCACAAAGCCTGCCACAAATAGTTAATATATAAACACATGTTTATTATCATAATTAATCTAGTAGTATTCGGTTGTTTAATTGTTTTATTGAACCATACATTTATTTTGTTTATTAAGGGGATCTAGTAAGATTCGAGAGAATAAAATTCTGGCCAAAAAGAATCTAGATCGATCGGTCAATCAATCAATCCTTGATGATTAATTATATTAATGAAGAGATATGTCACAATAAATGAGGCTCATACATGTTCAAATTGATCACTTCCTTTATTTTTTTCATTTCCTAGTGTACTGAACGCATGCATATATTCTCGTGAGTTTGTTATGGATCCCACATCTTGATGCGTTTAAGTGTTTTGGGCTGGTCCTATTGTGTTTGTTTCTGCTTAAAAAAAGTGTGGAGTCTGTTGCAATACGCAAAGGTCATGCCCAATTTTTTCCAGAATTAAACCTTATTCTTATTTTATTGGATAGGTATTACTACGGTTGAAAAATTCCTCTTCCATCCCATTTCCGAGTTGACCATCACTACTCACTAGGTTAGTATTTTAAGAATGATTCAAAAACATGGTTTGTTCAAAATTTATTCGTTTTTCAATTATTCATGTTTTTTTTAATTATAACCTTATTATAATATCATTAGGTGTTACTGCATCACGTTTCTTCTTCCTCTACCTCCCGCCAGCTGACCATCAGTACTCATCAGGTTGGTATTTTAAATGTTTCAAATTTATTCTTGTTTTTCTATTAAAGAATGGAAAATCAATTCAAACATAGAATTACTCACAGTTTTAATTTTTTTCTTCTCTTGCACAATACCATTTTTAATTTTTTTATAACTTTTAAGATGAACTTATCATTTCTTGATTGAAGTCACAGTCTTGAATTTCTGACGAGACCGGTTGTCGCCCTAACTGCTGCCACGCACGTCAACCTCTGCCACCGGCTTGCCTGATTTGAAGAACGAATATTATGGTGTTATTGAGGATATTTGGGTCTTGAATTACACTAGTTATGAAACTTGCGTATTTCGTTGCAAATGGGTGGACAACAAACAGGGATATCGTGAGGAGGATCATGGTATGAAGCTAGTTGATTTAACGACAGCGGCTCCTACTGATGAACCCTTTATTGTTGCATCAAAGGCAAAACAAGTATTCTACTGTCGTGATCAGTCTAATCCCAGATGGTCTATTGTAATGCAGAGTAAAAGATCGATAGTTGGGATTGATAATATTGTTGATGAGGATGAATACGACTGTGAAGATGAAACAGATGTACCTATTCGGTTGCCGATGGAGGTAGATAATGTAACTAATTTTGAATATCGAAGGTCCGACCACAATGAAGGATTGTGGATTGAACGATGAAATGTTATTTTGTAAGTTTGGTTGACAATATTATATTATTTCATTTTTGTCATGTTTCAATATTTGATTCAGTAGATGTTCGTATTAACCTTGTTAATTGTTGATTATTTTTCAGATTATGGATCCTGACGATAGAGTCGAAGAGGACTTACTGTTGGGGTTGGATGATATTGAGGATGACGTCCCTACTGAAGAACCACCAGCTGCATCTACTGAAGAACCACCAGCTGCATCTACTTCGCAGAACCCTCGGAAGGGACGTGGACCGACCCGTGGGTTGAAGGAGAAGAAAGATTCTCCCATCGATTTGATCTGGGACAAGTACCTCCGACATCGTGGTGGGTCGAAGCAGCAGTTTGCTTCCTACTTGGGATTGATGGTAAAATCCCATTGCTCGATTAATAAGGATTGGAAAGATCAAGAAAAGGCAGACAAAGACATCATGTGGCAGATGGTGCAGAAGAAGTACAAAGTCACGGATGAACTTCGGACGAAGATTGAATCACTTCTAGCGACATCACTGCGACAGTTCAAGCATCGGTTGGTAGATGGCTGGATTACCAAACCGGGCTCCAAGAGGTCACCGCCGTGGGTAGTGTATGATGGTATGATCACGGAGGAGGACTGGAAGATATTCTACGACCATCGCCAGACTGAAGAGTTTAAGGTACTTTTACAATTATTCTTTCTTAATTATTTAGGAATAAAATTTAACAAATATTTTTTATTATGTATAACTTACAAATATACAAATTTTGTAACAGTTACGTCAAGAACAAGCGAGACGTAACCGGGCGAAGAATATCTACAAGCACTTCATGGGGCGAGCTGGATACACGGGGCGGTTGGAGAAGTGGAAGAGCGAGGGCTTACTGACGAAAACTAATGAAGACGGCACTCAGTCAGTTATTGATGATGTTGACGATGCAAGTAGGGTGCAGACATTTATGCTGGGTCGCATGAAGAAAAATGACGAGGGAGTATATGTGTTCCCGCAGAGCGAGACTGCTGAGTTGGCGTCCAAGATTGTAAGTATATATTTTAAAAGTTGTTGTTTACTAATTAGTAAGTTCATTTCTAATATTTTTGTTAATTTAAAATAGTCTGGCTCTACTGAGCGATGGGAGATGGTTCCGGCCCCTCCGTCTCAGGATGATCCACTGAATAAGGCCCTTGGGCAAAAGGATCATCCAGGGCGAGTGCGGGGGCTTGGAGGGGAAGTTCGCCAAAAAGACGTGTTTCCTACGTCTCGATCGAGAGTACCACAGGCTGAAATTATAGAGAGAATGGTGGATGAACGGGTGCATGACCGGTTGGAGGAGTCGGAAAGACGTCACGCTGAGTCGGAAAGACGCCACGCTGAGGAGCGTCAAGCCTACGAGGAGCGCCTGCGAAGACTTGAGGCTTTAGTATTGGGCCAGGTGCATGCTCCTACACCGACACCTACTCCTACACCGGTGTCTACTCCTACCGCGACAGCGGATAGATCGATAGTGGCCGCGTCTCCTACACCGACACCTACTGCTAGACCGACGTCTGCTCCTACCACGACGGCGGATACTGTCGATGATCCTACACCGACGTCTGCTCATACCACGACGGCGGATACTCCGATGGTCGATCATCCTGCACCTTCTTCTCCTACCAGAGACACATTTCCTTATCAAAACCTTTCGGTTTGTTTTTTTCCTCCTTAGTTATTTTAACATTACTTTTAAAACAATATAATTTTATTAGCTTGCTTACTGTTGTGAGTTGATGTAGGTGGCTAAATCATGTCATTTGTTTCAAGTGTTGGATTGTGGGACTGTGCATGTTGCATTCGGTCGGGTTTTAAAGACCGGACCGAACACTGTAGTACATTTCAAGCCCATCCCACCTCTCCACGCTCGTGTGATGGTAGACGATATTGTGCAAGGTCATGAGGACTCTCCCCTTCCGTTGGAGTGGAATCAGTGGAGTAAAATAGGTCAAGCAAAATCTTCAGTTGTTCCATGGCCATATTCTCTCATTGATGTTAGTGGCAAGGTAAACTATTTAATTATATGCTTACTGTTTAGTTTTTAACTTGACTGTTGACTGATATGTTTATTATTTAAATTTTGTATACTATTAGATTGATAAGGAATTAAGACCGGTTAAGAAGAGAAAGTGGATAAGGGGAAGGAAGTTGTGAAATCAAATGAGGAGAGTCAGAGTGTGAGAAAGGAAGTGGTCAAACCTTTCGATATGACTCCTAGGAGATCCCCCATTCTGACACCCAAGTATCTGAAGAAGTTGACAGACAAACAAAAAATGCTGTATGAATTTTTCATGATGAAGCCGCAGTCTGTCACCAATTTCAACATGAAAGTGTCTAAGCATGTTTTCCACTCCCCCGAGCCCAGAGATCTGATGATTACCGTGAGCGATCTAAGAGAATTTTTGATGGGAGACCTGCTTAACATCTCTGTGATTCAGGCCTATTGTGTGTAAGTATCTTTTAAATTATTAAATTATCTTTCATTTTTTTAAGCTATTTAACATATCTTATGAAAAAATGTTGTTTAGGTGTTTGACTACTAGACTGATATCGAACAAGAGATTATCTTCCATCTCTTTCTTGTGCCCGCAATTGATGTCAGCAAAGGCCGCATTGGATGCGCAAGGATGTGCACAGCACGTGAGGCAGGGATTTTGTGCTGCGGTGCGAAGAAGAAGCAAATATTTGCTGATCCCATATCATCAGATGTAAGTACACAATAACTGGAATTTTTTGCTTCCTAATTGTGATAATTAAAAATATTGTTCTACAAAACATTCTTTGTTTTATCTGTGGCAGCAATCATTGGATGTTGATGGTGTTGTGTATCGACACCTCATGCTTGTTGATACTAGACCCATTGGGCGGCCCTGATGACCTTCGAGAGATCGCTGTAGAGAAATATTTGAAGGAGTGAGTATTCAAAATTTTAATGCATTCTGTATTTATTTTAAGCTTGTCCTAGATTATTGACAATAAATGGCTTCATTTTAAAATGCTGTATTTATGCAGGGGTCATAAGTTTGGTTTGAGTGATGCGAAGAAACCATTCTCCATCTTGGACTTCCATTACATACGTGTAAGTAATCATTTAATTTATGCATTTTTGTATTAAAGTTAAACGTTTAATTTTTTGATCTATCTAAAGTTGGCAATCCATGGATGGTGTGATGACAGTGTCCTCAACAGCCTGATTCACGAAGCTGTGGCTATTATGTGATGCGGTACATGTTCGAGATTGTACAAAATATTGACACGCTTGGTGATGATGACAAGGTAAACCATACCAATCAAAGTTTTAGTTAAAGTTATTGCATTTGAAATAAAATTGTGTACTAATGATGATCAGTTTCTTTTTATGGACAGATCGTTTCTTTTTTCACAAAAGGGAGCACGTATTCCAAAGTGGATCTCGACTTTGTAAGAGATCATCTATCGCAGTTTTGGTGTAAAAATTACTTGAGTGTTACTTAGATCTTATCCTAGTGTAGTTAGACTTACACTTTTGTTTGTGCTGAAGCAACGTAGACTCTCAAAGAGTTTGTAAAGTTCAACTCTCTCTTATTTTTGAAAGTTTTGTTTTGCAATTCGTTTTCAATGTTGCAATTCAAACTGGCAACTTGGTTTATGGTCATATATAGTGTGGTTGGTTATCAAAGGGCAATACCAGTTGGATGCCCTGTACAGGTTGTATATATATGATTGTAAATTGGGTTGTGTTGGAAAACACATTGTGGTAGAGGCTAGAAAAACAAAAAAAACTAAAAAAAAAGAAAAAAAACCACGGTTATGTAAAAACCGTGGTTTTAAACACAATGGAACGACATTATAAACCACGGTTAGCAAAACCGTCGTATAAAATTCAATGGAAACGGTAATATACCACGGTTATGTTCCAGAACCGTCGTATAAAAGGCTTATATTGAAACACCCCTAATAATTAACACGCATGAAATCATGAATATTTGTGGTAGGTTCAATAAACCAGTCACCTTAACATGACCATGGTATGACATATAACCTACGATACTAAGGGACATACATATGTCCGTATATAATCAAGTCATAATGTAACCAACGTGTTGGTGCTCAGCGGTTTCTGACATTAATCAATGCAATTGAGCAAAATAAATTTATTCACGTTAGGACATTTGTACACGAAATAAGTGTGCTCCATCATACAAGCTGAAACATTTCCGGGTTTCATTGACACATAATAGTCGTACCCAATAACATAGGTACGAGAATGTAGTATAGGAAATATGCTACTAGGTACAGATAGGTACAAGTAACCTTATAACGCAAAAGCTTGCGCTTACCAAACTATGTCCCTTGATTCAAATATTAAACTAGTTACTTATGTAGTACTAAGTCTATTATGAGACTAACAATAAACTAGTTCACTCAGGAGATTTCCCAAACTCCAAACGTTCGGCTCAGGTACTACATATATGCACTAAAACAGTCACTAATCTCTCCCACGTCATTACATGTTAATTTCATCCCGTTTCGAGTGGTGCCTCTGGCTTCCGTTTCCGCGTGGGTCTGTTGCCCAAAGAATATACCATGCAGTCCTTTCTCTCTGTCCCAGGCATACGATTTTCATGCTTTTCAAAAAAAATTGTCTCTGCTCCCTTCTCGCAATTGTTGTCCTCACAGTTTTCCAGTGTTAATGCCTTGCGCAAGTCTCGGAATTCTCCTTCGTTCCTACGCATGACAAGATTCTCTTCTCCCAATATCCTCTGCGAAATTCCCCACGGTTCTTGGTTCAAGTTGCTTCTTTGATTCTCCCACGGCTTCACGGTTGCGCAAGCTCAGACGGAACTCTGTCTTGGAACCGTGGATTAGAGCGTGGTACGGGTCTAGTTCTCATCGGCCCTGAGATTTCTGGAACAAGTTAGCCAACAGTAAGGTAAAATCGGGACTAACTTTTTCTCCTCTCTGTGTTCTTACCGATCCATCGCTTGATAACTGCAGCCTTTTGGCAGTTTATTTTCCTTCACATCTCGAGTATAACTCAAGTTCTTGGTGCTCCTTGTTTGCATGTCCGTTTGAGTGGGTCTGAAGTCCCGAGAACAATCCAGTTGAGACACTATCGGCGAGGTAATCGTACTAGAATCTCTACTCCTTTTTCTCTGCGATTCTGCCCGAGACACTCCATTCTATTCCCAGTTTCTTCCTTTCCTCAGTCCTCTAATCTTCTTCACCCTCCTTCGTATACCCTGCATGCAAGCCTACTGGTGAACTCTCTGGAAAACATCGAACAAGACCCTCCTCCAGATCTCTCGAAGGTAAGAATAAACAACCGAAAACTCCTTTTAAAATGCCTCCACTTTCTCTGTTTTTGGATGCCCGAATAACTGAGTTTTGATCTTCCTCTCTGCCTAACCTTCTGCATGCGTGAATTTCTCTGGGAAGTCACCTCATGGTTACACCGAAACCCTCAGGAAACTCATTCCAAACTGGCCTGAAAATGACTCCAAGGTGAGACCTCATATTAACATGTTTGTCCTTGTCTCCTGTTTCGGATTTAAACCCACTAAAGCCGACAGCTAATTCTTCCAACCTCTCGGTAAAGCATTAGCAACTAATCTGGAAAAAATTTTATTGCGCATGTTCGGTGGTAAAGCCAAGGGCTCTCAGTCAAAAACCGCCAACCAAAATATGAAAGGAAACCCAAGGGAGTAGTCACCTCCAAGAAAGGTAAAACCACCGAGAACCTTGTCAACTACCACTTGCTATTTAAATCTGAAGTGAACAACAAACTGAGGTTGACACTTGTTTCTGTCTAGGTGCGGAAATTTGCCCAAAGAGTACCCAGAATTAACCAGGGGAAAACCACTTCGAAAGTCTTAAGGTTGTAATCTAAAACTCCTACTGAATTTGATCTGGTATTAAAATCCTGTGTGAAGTTGTTCTGGTAAATCAGTAACAATGGACTGGGAAACGCTAGGAATTTTAAGGATAATGAACTGGCCAACGATAGTCTAAACACCAGGCTTTAGATAAGCTAAAACGTGCTGTTGAAAAAAAAAAAAGAATTACTGAAAACAAATGGGAAAGACCCATTGTCTTGAAGCTAGTAATTACCACAAGGAGATCTGGTTACGCGCTAGTTGTTAAGTTAACAAAGTTGAAGTAATAAGATCTAGTCTCTGAGTTGTAAATCTTGTGTCCTAGCACTGAAGGAGTATGGCAATTAGTTTAGTATAGTAGCTAAGAAATTCTGAAGTATTAAGTGACCAATGTGCCAACTACCCAAGTGTAAACCACAAGTTAAATTAATTCAGGAAGACTGTGTATAAACCGGTAAGAGGAACTGGTGCAGAAACTAGAAATCCTGTTCTGTAAACTTTAGTTCTTGTACAACCGACTTCCAGTGGTGTTGTGAAAAGTGTGATGATTAGTTGATGAAATTAAAATCTTGCTAACCCAGTAGACTAAGTGTGAATAAGTTGGGTATACTAGAGAAAGACCAATTAGCAACTTAAAAAGGGAATTAGGAGCAAGAGTGTGCAGAAATCTAAATCTTAATTTTCTGCAATCTTCGTTCCAGTATATGGGAGTTTTAGTGGAGTTATCAGGGTGGCTTTGGGTTTGTCTTAGTATTAAAACCGTATTAAAAACACTCAACTAATTAGCTAAACCATTTGGGGGAAATGCTAGAGGAACTATTAGCTCGTTAGAAAGGAGATAGAGAGTTTGTATCAGTTCATGTTTTGTGGATCTGCAACATTTACCGGTTCAGCATGAGAAGTTTCAGAGGGGTATTCCTTGCTGTTTTAGGTCTGTGTTGAAGATTAAAACTATACCCAGGCTTTTAACTAAGTGGCTAGGTAATTGGGAAAAAGATTGGAAACCAGGATCTATAAATCAACCGAAAACAGAAATGCAATCATCAGCTCAGGTTTCTGTTTTCTGTTTTCAACTTGCAGACTGGTGTAAAGGACTCAGTGGGGGTGCTCCTGGTTGCTTTGGGTTTGGTCGAGGTTAAGCCTATATCAAATACTTACCTAGGAACTAAAACAAATTGGAGTGCGTGAGATAGATTAACAGACAGATGAATAACACACATAAGAGAAACAGAAGGGGAGTTGCATCGGCTTATGAAATCAGACAGGAAACAGACAGAATAAGAAATTAAAAAAAAAGTAGATTAGATAACAGAAGCAACAACAGAAATTATAACTTGTCTCAGTTTCTAGAGTTCTGTGTTTCTGTTAACTAGCTTCTCTGAAGCAATGTGAAGTCTAAACAGGAATGGTAAATGACTTAAAAGCTAGCTAACACTCTTACTAAATTGGTAACTAGTCTGGTAGAGGTGGGAAAACCGATCAAAGAACAAGAAGAAAAACATAAGAGAAAAAAAAAAACAGTTCTGTATGTCCAGTTCTGTAGTTCTTCTGAGAACTTAAGTTCTACATGATTCTGTTACAGAAAAAAAAAACGTGTTGAGAATTTCATGATCCTAAAGCCTTAATAATTATCTAACTACATTTGGTAAGTTTTGAGAAAAACGAGAGCCAACTTAGAGACAGAGGAAAGAGAATGAAGGAAATATACCAACTGCTATCTCCAGTTTTCTGCAACAGATGCAGTATTTGTAAAATGGTTTCAGTAGCCTACCTGGGTTGCCTTGGGATGTTACAAGCTATAAACTATGTTAGGGTGTGAAACATAGTGGCTAAAGAGCCTAGGGAAAATGAGAGAAAACCAAGTCATGAACGAACAGAACATAAACTAAAAGACCAGAAGAGAATCATAGCAGGAAATTTCACATAAGTTCAGTCCCAGTTTTTCAGTCCCTTCCGTTTCAGTATTTGGGGTGCATCAGTGGGGTTAGCAGGGTTGCCTTGTGAGTTTAAAACATAGATACAACAATTAACTAAGTAGATAAGTGCTTAGGGATAAATTGGGAGACAGTTATGCAAAAAACAGAAGAGGGTAAAAGCAAGGATATCAGTTTTTGATATTTCGGTTTTATAGTTTTCCTGAAGGTTTGAGTTTCTGTGTGACCTGATACAGAGAGCTTTAAAGGTATTATATTGAGAGTTTAGGGGCTTAATGTCTTATCAGTTCATCTAATTAATGTGGTAACATTTTGGGGAAATAGAAAGTCCAGAACCGGGGGTAAAGGGAAAGAATGGAAGTGAGGATATCAGAAGTGATGTTTCAGGTTTTGTCGGTGTTGATTTTCTGAAATTTCTTTTCTGTGTGTTTGGGTATAGAAGCTGGGGTGACTCTGAGTTTAAAACATTCTTAACATTTATAGCTAGATGGGTAACCAAGTTGAGGAAGGATTAAAAATCTGAAGTAAGAAGGAAGAAGAAATCAATAACAGGAATGGTGTATCAGCTTCAGTTTCGGTAATGATAGAGTTTCTGTATAACGGTGTTACTAGGGTGTTATAAGAGTGAGCCTAGCCTAATAATGAACTCAAATAGTAGCCCATGAATCTAACTAGGATGCCGAAGCATGTGAAGAAAGTTACACGTCAAATACTACATTAATAGTAAAGTAGGTAAGGGGTTACAAGGGGACTTGTGTTTCAGATTTTAGAACCTTTGGGGACTGTCGTATAAATGGGTTTAGGGGTATTCAATGATCTATGTTATCATTATACAAGGGTTAAAATATTACTCACCTATTTATCTAAGGAAGGAATACACATTAGACATGTTGTATACATGTTATATAAACTTGTTACATAACTAGCGTTTCAAAACACTTGTAAACATTAACTAAGGAACAAAAGACTTAGTTAACATATATAACAAGTTGTGAGTGTCCTAGGAGTAAGATAAGCCTTGAATGAGGGCATGTGAAGTTCTAGGAATTTATATACACTAAGAATCTAACAACTTACCTGGGAAATAACATACGTTATAGAGTGTCATCACATAAAATAATAAACTGACACATTGTTTTAATTAACGCTAGGACCGTAGCGAACTCCGACCGGGACTACGGGTGTGAGACAAGTCGTACTTGCGAAAAAGGTATGGACATGTGTGGTTCGTATGTTGCCGTGTTACACGGCTTGTGTGCTGTGTGCCTTGTTTGCCAATGACTTCAAGACTAAAGCATGAAAATGGATTGTTTGTTTATCTTGCTTATTCGCTTGCGGTGTGTTTGTGTGAAGTATGATAACGGATTGCTCATTTAAATTGCGGTATTGTTTGCTCTATACCTGTTATACCTTACTTGCGTGCACACAGTAATTTAGTCACTCCCCGTTTATGTAAACTACGGGACGGAACTTAACGAATAATACAAACGAATAAGAAAACTACTTATATAAAGGAAAACTCCTCTCTAACCATGGAGGACTCTCAAGGACGCCCACTATGGTGTCAAACTATTTACGATAAGTGAATGCCCTATTGAGGACTGTTATCGACACCCACAATGGTGTCAAGCTGAACAAAAAGAAAAGACACATAATAAGTAATTATCAACTGGTAGAACATGAGAATAACCCGGGAAGACAACATCTCGGGCCGCGCGGTATGGATGATCGGGAGTTGGTATCTGCATCAGATCCTTCGACCGACTATTGTGGAATGCATCTTGGGGTCTAAAGACGATCCCTCTTTCTCGACGAACGACGCCGGGATTGGAAGATTGGCAATTTGGGAAGCATGACCTGGGGTCAAGAGATGACCCCTCTTTCTCGACCTGACGTCGGGATTGGAGGATCAGCTAATTGGAGAGCATAACCTGGGGTCTAAAGACGACCCCTCTTTCTCGACGTACGACGCCGGGAATGGAGGTAGGAACTAAGGAGGAGACGTCCTCCAACGTGCGGTAACAGAAGAATACACCGTTAATCTATGAGAAACAGGGAAAGATGAGCACCCATACTATATGGTCACGGGATCTAAACTATATCCCTAGACCGGGTGCAAGGAAAGGAAATGAAAATACACATTATGGAAACAAGGGAAGAGAATGAAAATACACACTATGAAAACAAGGAAAGAGAATGAAAATACACATTATGGAAACAAGGAAAGAGAATGAGAATACACATTATGGAAACAAGGAAAAGAAATGAAAACACACAACGCTTAGATGATCCCGCTGTGAGGATCGTCATCATTTGTATTCTATGGCACACGCTATTTGTGATTGTGTTGATGTGCTTGTGGCTGTCTCTGTGCTCAGTGTGTTGTGAATTGGTGTGTAGCTATTTCATGTTGTGTGTTACTGCTTATTTATAGCATGTAAATTGGACTTAATAATATTCGACCAAGTAGTCGTGTAGCCCGGTAACATGCGGGCTTCACACGTTCATACTCAGCATAGTTTTGCTGAGTCCTTTATTTTTACAGGTGATCATCTGGAACGTGACGGAGCGTAGGTGGAATGACTACCATGGGGGTAGTCCATTTGGGCAAGACTTTTAAGTAGTATGTTTTAATGTATAGGTTGTATTTTCGGTTTATGTGGTTGGATTAAGAACTTACGTTGTAGACTCTCGGTACTCGGTTTGTATCTTTTGTGTTGGACTTGGATTTGGTCATGGTATAATTCCAGTCATTCAGACCGCAGCATAGTATTGATAGTGTTGTTGTGTCAACCACGTGGGTGGTTGGCGTCTGTGACACCCGGATGGAGGTTATACCGCTGCAAGCTAGTTTTCATTATCGTCAGGCGTCTCATTTAATCTATGGATGTTTTAGTCGGGGGTGTTACATATATACCACGGTTATCAAGTCAAACCGTGGTATAAAATCGGTCTTCCCCGCGACTGATAAGTGCAAAACATATAGACTTATTAGGGTTTAATCACCTTATTAATTGTAGCATTTTTAGTAATGTTTCTCACTTATCTAGGATTTTTCCTATAATTATGTTGTTATATTAACTGATGTATTTTATGTGTTAAAATGTAGGAAAAATACCTAATACACACATATATATTTATAGGGATTAAAACAAGGTCACGAATGGAGCACACAACAGAGGTGTGTCCGCCCCTGCAACCGCCTAGGGTTAGGCGGACAACACCCATGCAACCGCCCTAGGAACCGCCTGGTTCAAGGCGGACAAGAGAGGAAAGGGGAGACCGCCCTTGCAACCGCCTGTTAAACATGCGGACGTGAGTAACCATGCACCATGCAACCGCCTAAAGAACATGCGGACGTGAAACATGCATGTGCAGGCGGACGTGTGTAAAAATCCAGATCTGAAACGGGTTATCTTGTTCGCCGACTCGCTCTGCAACTTGGTTCCGCCATATCCTTTAAGCAGTCGGCGCCTACCTGAAATTACTCACGCGTTGTCCTGTCCCCTGCAATCAATGAGCTGCAATCAATGATGAGCTTCAATCAATGAGCTGCAACTCTGCCTCTTCTGCTTCCTCTATAAATACCACGCTCCATTTACCTTCTCCGGTGTCCTTCCAGAGGTTCCGTCCGTGGTTCCTCCTGGAGTTCCAATTCACACCATCATTCCATCTTCGTACCACTACACTTTCACTTACTCGTTCATTTCATTTCTAATCTCCCGCTTCTCCATTTGTTTTCTTTTCATCTCATTATTCTCACCTCTAGTCTCACGTATTTAAATAGAAGATCAAACTATTTAATATGTTAGGCTAGTTTACATATACTCTGGGAATAATTACTATGTGTCTGTATTAATTATGCAATATGTTTTACTGGTTTTAATTTTAATGAAGTTTGTTACGCTTAAAGGTTTTCTCGCATCTTTTTAATAAATGTCATGAGTTTCTTAAATTGCTTTACTAAGTCTATTTTGTTCAGACCGGTGATAAATAGACAGGTTAATTAAGCCGTAAAACTGGAGAAAGCTTATTATGATTTAATGAGTTAGTATTTTCAAGTTGCAAGAGTAAAATCCTCATACTCCTCTGCCGTCCACCAGTGGGTGCTTGAGTTTTCATCGGACCTTGCACAACTGGAACGAGTTCTTATGAGTCTATGACTTAGTCCTTAAGAATAAAAACAGGATCTTGCCAAACAATTATAATTTAACCAGTAAACCTAGCATGAAAGAGCAGATATATATTAACGTGAACCAGAGTCCCGTTTAGTTTATCTGTTAACTTAGTTTATTTAATCTTTCCTTTTTAATTTGTAAAAACAAGTCAATTAATTCCCCCTTTTGTGACACGCTTAGGTACTATAATATGCACATTAGCCCCACGGTTCGACATCCGGTCGCTTACATTTTTACTATACTACCACGACCGGGATTTGTTTGCAGCCCGACGTTTATTTTGAGTTTTAATTTCTTTTCTTTTATGTTAATTACACCCGATATAACCACTCACTTTACAACGTCTGCAAAATGGCGCCGTTGCCGGGGACTAGATTTATTCTAGTTCCTAAGCCCCGGATTATTCACCTGTTTAATTATAAATATTCTGTTCTTTTTATTCTGTTAATATTATGTCTATAATATTTTGTTTATTGTTAATATTAATTATCTACTATATTTTGTTAATATTAATTATCTAATAATCTGTTAATATTAATTGGACACCTGACTTTGGACATCTGACTACGGACATCTTCTGACATCTAATTACTAACTCTTATATTATTGTCATTTAATTTTCTGTCATTTCTTTCAATTGTCTCTAACTACTAACGTTTAATATTCTGTCAACTAATTACTAACATTTAATTTTCTGTAAATCTAATTACTAACTTATAATTTGTGTCATCTAACTACTAACTTATAATTTTATGACATTTTTATTACTAACTTATAGTTTAATGACATTTTTATTTTGTGTTTGATACGTATAATGAAAATCGGAAAAAAAAAACGAAACAGAGGCGCGTCCGCCCCAAGCTCATGCGGATGCCCAGGCGGTCAGCTAAGCCACGTCCGCCTCGATTCCGCGCGGTCGTCCACGCGGACGCAACTGAGTACCGCTACTGAGAGTAAACCGCACCACTGTCCGCCTCACTCCCACGCGGACGCCCGAGCGGACGTCCCTCTATACAAAAAAAAAACGCTGTGTTTTCATAATACCTGTTCTTCCCCAATTCTGAGAGCTCGAACCCGACGACAGAAGAGAGGCGCGCGACTCCCCCAGCTTCAAATTGATCCAACTTCATCAATTCTCCACCGAATCACGCAAGGTTAGTACCGAAATCTTCGTTTTTCAATTCTCTACGTTTCTATAGCTTCAAACCCACAAATGATGAACTACACTAGGAGAAAATTAGGGACTGAATTTTCGAACCCTAGATCGACCATTTCGAAAATTCCGAGCTTAAATTGTGAATTTGTCCTCGAATTTGTCTTCTATTAATCATATTATATATACACAAGGTTAAATCTTCACTTATTACACTTAGATTTGGTGTTTTTGATGAATTCTAATTTAGGGATATAAGTGATACGAGACTTGCTTGTTTAAACTAGCATTTTCTAATTCTAAAATGCCTTGTTACATTAACCGAATAAATTCATGATTATAGGTTGTTATATGTGGATTTGTATGATGACGGTATTAAATTACCTTGAGTTTGACTGAAATTAAAATGTGGAGAATCGAAGATTTTTAGGGGAAACTCTGTCGAATTTTCGACAGAATTTGTTGTTTATATTATTTTTATTTTTTTTATATTTCATATTATTTGTTCTACTTGTTTTCTATTTTTGCTAATTTACTAAGTTGTTTATGTCAAATATTAATGCTCTGTTAGATTTTAATTTTTATATTATTTTTAATTGTTAATTTCTATGTTGTTTTTGTTTATTAATTTTTATGTTGTTTTTGTGTTTATTAATTTTCATGTTATTATTACTCTGTTTAATATTAAATATTAATTGTTATGCTGTTAATATTTGTTTACTTTCAAAATTCCAAATTATTAGTATGCCTCCTCGTATGCGTGGTGGTCTTTCTGGTTCTGGACCTGCTAGGGGCGACTGCCCTGGAGCATCATCTTCTTCTACACCACCTCGTCATCCGGATCTTCGGGATGACGGCTTTATCTCAGCAGAGGATGCTAGCTGAGCAGTCACAGATGACGCAGCGCTTGGATCGGAGTGACGAGTTGTATTCACGGGTGACACAGCGCTTAGACCGGAGTGACGAGTTGCATGCACAGACCGCTCAGCTCATGCAGCATCTCCTCGCTCAGATAGGCCAGGGACCAGCACAGCCTTCACAGCCTCCACCACCACCACAGTGATTTGTATTTTTATTTTTATTTTATATTTCTCTGTTGTTTACTAACATTTTGTAGACTAATACTGTTTTAAACGTATCAAACTTTTGTTACATACAGGAAGGTAACAGTTTGGTTTACTCTATGTTTTTGTTTTATGCAATGAATTATTATCTATGTTTTTCATATTAATATTTTCTTTTGATGCCATTTGAGTTCTGCTGGCTATATATGATTTTCTTTTCAGAATAAATTCTATATCCAACATATAGCTGAACTCGCCTATGGGAGCAACCTCAGTTGCTCTAGGAATTTCGATATCTTCGGTTGAACACTTGCGCAAACTTAAGTGTGAGGAACGTCTCACCCCTACCAAATCTTAAGTGTGAGGAAGGATACCTTCCTCAATCTACGATACAAGGGGAGTTTAAGTTCTTCCTTTATTATATTCATGTTCAACCTATATGAGTTTAATCCTTTATGAGTCTGTCATATTTTGAAAGGTCCTTTTCTTGAATTTAATTCTGAACAATGAGGACATTGCTCCTCTTAAGTGTGAGGAAGGAGAGACCTTTCCCTGAAAATATGACAGTTGTTTGATAATGCCACACTCGCTTTTTTGCTACTCTAAACTGCCTATAAAAAAATGACAAAATGAGATAAAATAATTGTAGAAGTGTTTGAAATTATGTCAAGTGACAACTGAAAGATGGTTTTATTTAAAAGAGTTTGTATAAAATTATTTTCCTTCAAAATACTCTATTTCCACTCAAAATATGATAGATCTGCTAGTTGTAGAAACCAATTTAGTTTAGCTTGGGATTATGGAAATATGTGGAAAGTCAAGGAAAGAAAAGGATAAAGACAAGGTACTCCACTGTTTATGAATTTTTCTAACCAAAAACAGGCCTCGTCTATCCGGTTATTAAGTTCTTTGGGGTGCTTTAACACCTATCTACCTAAGGTCTCGTGACCTGGGATAGAAGACCCAACACCGCTACAAGGATAGAGAGAAAAGTCTGGGGTACAGAAAAATAATGCAATTAAAAAAAATTTGTGTGTTTTTGTATATACAATCTTTGCATTCAAAAAAAAAGATGTAAATAATAAATTGCAATTTATATTTATAAACATGAGTACGTGGTGTTGAAAGGTATTGCGGAATAAGGCATTACTTCACACCCCTTGTCATCCCGGGTTAGAGAATTGAAATTGGTTGAATCCCAGGTTAATCTAACTTGTTTTCTGCAGTCTAGTTTTTCTATGCTTTTAGTAAATTGTTCTTCTTCACTGTTTGCAAAAACCTACTTCTAAGAGCGGAATTATTCTTTCAATTGTCACTTTGTCTAAATTCCCTTCTACACTATTTAATCTTGTTTTATTTTATGGCTTAGAGATAATTTTATTCCTTATTTGCTTGAGGACAAGCAAAAGTCAAGTGTGAGGAAGTTTGATAAGTGCAAAACATATAGACTTATTAGGGTTTAATCACCTTATTAATTGTAGCATTTTTAGTAATGTTTCTCACTTATCTAGGATTTTTCCTATAATTATGTTGTTATATTAACTGATGTATTTTATGTGTTAAAATGTAGGAAAAATACCTAATACACACATATATATTTATAGGGATTAAAACAAGGTCACGAATGGAGCACACAACAGAGGTGTGTCCGCCCCTGCAACCGCCTAGGGTTAGGCGGACAACACCCATGCAACCGCCCTAGGAACCGCCTGGTTCAAGGCGGACAAGAGAGGAAAGGGGAGACCGCCCTTGCAACCGCCTGTTAAACATGCGGACGTGAGTAACCATGCACCATGCAACTGCCTAAAGAACATGCGGACGTGAAACATGCATGTGCAGGCGGACGTGTGTAAAAATCCAGATCTGAAACGGGTTATCTTCTTCGCCGACTCGCTCTGCAACTTGGTTCCGCCATATCCTTTAAGCAGTCGGCGCCTACCTGAAATTACTCACGTGTTGTCCTGTCCCCTGCAATCAATGAGCTGCAATCAATGATGAGCTTCAATCAACGAGATCAATCAATGAGCTGCAACTCTGCCTCTTTTGCTTCCTCTATAAATACCACGCTCCATTTACCTTCTCCGGTGTCCTTCCAGAGGTTCCGTCCGTGGTTCCTCCTGGAGTTCCAATTCACACCATCATTCCATCTTCGTACCACTACACTTTCACTCACTCGTTCATTTCATTTCTAATCTCCCGCTTCTCCATTTGTTTTCTTTTCATCTCATTATTCTCACCTCTAGTCTCACGTATTTAAATAGAAGATCAAACTATTTAATATGTTAGGCTAGTTTACATATACTCTGGGAATAATTACTATGTATCTGTATTAATTATGCAATATGTTTTACTGGTTTTAATTTTAATGAAGTTTGTTATGCTTAAAGGTTTTCTCGCATCTTTTTAATAAATGTCATGAGTTTCTTAAATTGCTTTACTAAGTCTATTTTGATCAGACCGGTGATAAATAGACAGGTTAATTAAGCCGTAAAACTGGAGAAAGCTTATTATGATTTAATGAGTTAGTATTTTTCAAGTTGCAAGAGTAAAATCCTCATACTCCTCTGCCGTCCACCAGTGGGTGCTTGAGTTTTCATCGGACCTTGCACAACTGGAACGAGTTCTTATGAGTCTATGACTTAGTCCTTAAGAATAAAAACAGGATCTTGCCAAACAATTATAATTTAACCAGTAAACCTAGCATGAAAGAGCAGATATATTATTAACGTGAACCAGAGTCCCGTTTAGTTTATCTGTTAACTTAGTTTATTTAATCTTTCCTTTTTAATTTGTAAAAACAAGTCAATTAATTCCCCCTTTTGTGACACGCTTAGATACTATAATATGCACATTAGTCCCATGGTTCAACATCCGGTCACTTACATTTTTACTATACTACCACGACCGGGATTTGTTTGCAGCCCGACGTTTATTTTGAGTTTTAATTTCTTTTCTTTTATGTTAATTACACCCGATATAACCACTCAGATATACACGTCTGCAAAATGGCGCCGTTGCCGGGGACAACTGAAAGATGGTTTTATTTAAAGGAGTTTGTATAAAATTATTTTCCTTCAAAATACTCTATTTCCACTCAAAATATGATAGATCTGCTAGTTGTAGAAACCAATTTAGTTTAGCTTGGGATTATGGAAATATGTGGAAAGTCAAGGAAAGAAAAGGATAAAGACAAGGTACTCCGCTGTTTATGAATTTTTCTAACCAAAAACAGGCCTCGTCTATCCGGTTATTAAGTTCTTTGGGGTGCTTTAACACCTATCTACCTAAGGTCTCGTGACCTGGGATAGAAGACCCAACACCGCTACAAGGATAGAGAGAAAAGTCTGGGGTACAGAAAAATAATGCAATTAAAAAAAATTTTGTGTTTTTGTATATACAATCTTCGCATTAAAAAAAAAGATGTAAATAATAAATTGCAATTTATATTTATAAACATGAGTACGTGGTGTTGAAAGGTATTGCGGAATAAGGCATTACTTCACACCCCTTGTCATCCCGGGTTAGAGAATTGAAATTGGTTGAATCCCAGGTTAATCTAACTTGTTTTCTGCAGTCTAGTTTTACTATGCTTTTAGTAAATTGTTCTTCTTCACTGTTTGCAAAAACCTACTTCTAAGAGCGGAATTATTCTTTCAATTGTCACTTTGTCTAAATTCCCTTCTACACTATTTAATCTTGTTTTATTTTATGGCTTAGAGATAATTTTATTCCTTATTTGCTTGAGGACAAGCAAAAGTCAAGTGTGAGGAAGTTTGATAAGTGCAAAACATATAGACTTATTAGGGTTTAATCACCTTATTAATTGTAGCATTTTTAGTAATGTTTCTCACTTATCTAGGATTTTTCCTATAATTATGTTGTTATATTAACTGATGTATTTTATGTGTTAAAATGTAGGAAAAATACCTAATACACACATATATATTTATAGGGATTAAAACAAGGTCACGAATGGAGCACACAACAGAGGTGTGTCCGCCCCTGCAACCGCCTAGGGTTAGGCGGACAACACCCATGCAACCGCCCTAGGAACCGCCTGGTTCAAGGCGGACAAGAGAGGAAAGGGGAGACCGCCCTTGCAACCGCCTGTTAAACATGCGGACGTGAGTAACCATGCACCATGCAACTGCCTAAAGAACATGCGGACGTGAAACATGCATGTGCAGGCGGACGTGTGTAAAAATCCAGATCTGAAACGGGTTATCTTCTTCGCCGACTCGCTCTGCAACTTGGTTCCGCCATATCCTTTAAGCAGTCGGCGCCTACCTGAAATTACTCACGCGTTGTCCTGTCCCCTGCAATCAATGAGCTGCAATCAATGATGAGCTTCAATCAACGAGCTCAATCAATGAGCTGCAACTCTGCCTCTTCTGCTTCCTCTATAAATACCACGCTCCATTTACCTTCTCCGATGTCCTTCCAGAGGTTCCGTCCGTGGTTCCTCCTGGAGTTCCAATTCACACCATCATTCCATCTTCGTACCACTACACTTTCACTCACTCGTTCATTTCATTTCTAATCTCCCGCTTCTCCATTTGTTTTCTTTTCATCTCATTATTCTCACCTCTAGTCTCATGTATTTAAATAGAAGATCAAACTATTTAATATGTTAGGCTAGTTTACATATACTCTGGGAATAATTACTATGTATCTGTATTAATTATGCAATATGTTTTACTGGTTTTAATTTTAATGAAGTTTGTTACGCTTAAAGGTTTTCTCGCATCTTTTTAATAAATGTCATGAGTTTCTTAAATTGCTTTACTAAGTCTATTTTGATCAGACCGGTGATAAATAGACAGGTTAATTAAGCCGTAAAACTGGAGAAAGCTTATTATGATTTAATGAGTTAGTATTTTCAAGTTGCAAGAGTAAAATCCTCATACTCCTCTGCCGTCCACCAGTGGGTGCTTGAGTTTTCATCGGACCTTGCACAACTGGAACGAGTTCTTATGAGTCTATGACTTAGTCCTTAAGAATAAAAACAGGATCTTGCCAAACAATTATAATTTAACCAGTAAACCTAGCATGAAAGAGCAGATATATTATTAACGTGAACCAGAGTCCCGTTTAGTTTATCTGTTAACTTAGTTTATTTAATCTTTCCTTTTTAATTTGTAAAAACAAGTCAATTAATTCCCCCTTTTGTGACACGCTTAAGTACTATAATATGCACATTAGTCCCACGGTTCGACATCCGGTCGCTTACATTTTTACTATACTACCACGACCGGGATTTGTTTGCACCCCGACGTTTATTTTGAGTTTTAATTTCTTTTCTTTTATGTTAATTACACCCGATATAACCACTCACTTTACAACGTCTGCAGCGACAGAAACGGATTTAAACGACGGTTGCCGTACAACCGTGGTTTTTACTCTAGCGTTTAAACGGCGGTTTTGAACCGTGGTTTATAGTCATTTTTGAATATACGACGCGCGTATTAACCACGGTTTGGAACCGTGGTATATAGGCAAAATAACCGTGGTAAAAAACATTTTCTGCACTAGTGATAGATGGTTATTGTGCCGTGAGTCTCTGGTTAATTTTGTTCTGTTAGTTTGTTGTTTGTCATTAAGCTCCAATACAGTACCATGATGAATAGTGAAAAGAGAATTGGAGTGGTAATGTGGGATTATCTAGTTTAAATTATGTGAAGCATGGAACAACTGAAATGTGAGTATCTGTATCCAATTATGTGAAGCATGGAACAACTAGAATGTGAGCTTCCATAAAAGATGTCAGATTATGGTTTATATTGACATTTTATGGTCTATATTAAAGTGGTTTATGGTTTGTTACTGGGTAGCATATTGACAGTTTAACTGAGCATTTTATTTAGCAACATTTTTCTAGTATGATTGAATACTTATATTTTAATTCTTCATCTACTGTAGATGGCTTCTAGTGGGAGTCAACCTATGCATGAATCAGTGGCATCCAGAAGCAAGCCGGATTGTGATCTCCAAACCCAAGCAGCTAGTCCACAATCAACTACAGATGGGTCTACTCCTTTTGAAGTAGGAGCAACTAGACTTGTCAAACGGGTTATCCATTCGGTTTTAGGGTCATATCTATTCGGTCAACATCCGTTTCGGGTCGTTCGGGTCCGGGTCATTCGGGTTTAGGTAAAATCGCGTTCAGTTTGTAACAGTGTCTGGTAGAATTGTGTTTTGGTTATTTCGGATCATGGTTAATATTTTTTGAAAAAGTTATTTAAATAAATATGTACCTAATTTCTATAAGAATATACTACACATAGATCACAAAAAAGTCAATACAATGCCAATTCTTGATTTTATTCGGATATAATAAGATTAAATCAAGCTTTTTTGTTATATTTATTCCGGTCATTTACGTTCAGGACAATTAGGGTCACTATTATTTCATGTTATTCGAGTTTGACTAATTTTAATTAGTATTATTTCAGGTCATTTCAGGTTCGGGTCATTTTGGATTTAACCCAATCAGGTTTCAGGTTTATTATATTTAAATATTTTTGGATTTCGGTCAGGTTTTGGGTTCAGGTCAAATGAGTGGGCTTTCAGATTGGGTCAAATTTTGACAGCTCTAGGAGAAGCAACACCAACAAGAACATAAATGTCGTCAAAAGTTGTTGGCATACATGTGGGGAAGAAGAGAAAAGAAATGTTGCCTAGGTCAGATGTGTGGGAGCACTTTCAAAAGGGTAACAGATAAAGATGGAAATGTTAAGGCTATGTGCATATATTGTAAAAAGTTACTTGCACATGGTAACAGTAACACATGGAACTAGTACATTGAGATCGCATACCAATTCATGTCAGTCGTAAAGCAGAAGATTCATTTCAGTATGAGCTCATATTTAATGCTGATTGTGATTTGGGAAAAGTTGGTTTATCTTCATGGAAATTTGATGAAGCTGTCCTTAGAAAAACATTGGCTTTTATGATTGTTGTAGATGACCTATCTTTTAGTTTGCTGAGAAAGAATGGTTTAGATACTTTCTTTCAGTCTTTGTCCTAGATTTAAGATTCCATCTACACAAACAATTGCTAGAGACATATTTCAAACATTTTGAGGATCAGAAGTTGACTTTGAAAGATTGGTTTAGAAATTGTGAGCAAAGGGTTTGTCTTACCACTGATACTTGGACATCCGTGCAGAATATAAGTTACATGTCATTAATTGCTCACTATATAGATAGAGAGTGAATATTGCACAATAAGATCTTAACTTTTGTCCAATCACAAGCCACGTAGGAGAGGCCATTGGAAAGTCGGTTGAGGATTGTCTCCTAGAATGGGTATTGATAGGATTTTTACAGTTACAATCGATAATGCTTCTGCTAATGACAAAACCATTGAGTACCTGAAGAAAAAAATTAATAATTGGGGAACTGACATACTTGGATGCAGGTATATGCACTTGAGATGTATTGCACACATTGTTAAATTGTTGTTTTTATGGTTTGAAGCATGTTGAGGGGTCTGTAAAGAAAGTTAGAGTGGCTGTTAGATATGTGAGAAATTCTCCATTGAGGTTAAAAAGGTTCAAAGAATGCGTTCAGAGGGCAAAGATAGAGAGTTAGGCTCTCATGACCCTGTGCCCACTAGATAGAATTCAACTTTTCTGATGTTAGATGCAGCCCAAAAGTTTACAAAGGCATTTGAGATTTATGCAAGGATGATCCATATTTTAATAAGGAGCTAACTGGAGAAGCTGGTGGTACTCTTGTTGATGATTGTTGCGTGACTATTAGAAGTTTGAGCAAGGCTCTTCATAATTTCTATGACTTGACTAATAGAATCTCAAGTTCTTTGTATGTCACATCTAATACTTTTTTTAATGAAATCACTCTAATCGTTGGTTGGCTAAAGAATGGTGTAAAAGTGAGGATTTTTTGTTTTTTCAATGGTTGAGAGGATGAAGGCTAAGTATGCAAAGTATTGGGGTGACTTTGAGAATGTGAAGGTGCTGATATACATTGCTTGCATTTTAGACCCAAAGTATAAGTTAAGGTATGTGCAATTTACAGTCAGGAATATGCGACAAGGGGCTGTTATTTGTAAGCAGATAGAGGATGCTTTGAAAGAGTTGTTTCGGTGGTATGGAACTAACCATAAAAGGGGTGATAAATCAAGTGCAAGTGATAAGGTGGCTTTTATAGTAGCAAATGTAAGTGTTTCTTCCAATTTGAAACACTCTCAAAGAAATTATTGAGAGATAGACATATGAAATTTGCTTCAGAGCAAGGAAATTCTGAATCTATGTCAAATTTAGTGAAATACCTGAATGAGGGATGTGAGCCAATCGATCAAACCTTTGATGTTTTAAAATGGTGGAGAGCTAATAGTTTCTGGTTCCCAATCCTTAGTGTTATGGCACATGATGGAGAGCTATTAGTTGTACATGTTTCAACGGTGGCTTCAGAATCTGCATTTAGCGTAGGAGGACGAGTTGTTGATGCAGAAGTTCTAGTCCACATATGATTCAATCCCTTATATGTTCCTAAAACTGGTTAAGGAAGAAAACATCCATCACTAAGGATGAAGAAGGAGAAGATGTTGATAAATATGAGAAAGGTATAGAATTTTGTAATGTTTGTCATCTGTATTATATTTATTTCATACATTCTTTTGATGTAATTGTGTCCTTTTTCCAGAATTGAATAAGTATTCAATGGGATTAACAATATTGGGTGAAGGATGAACAATGAAGTAGCATTTAGAAATGTATAATTTTGTTCACTGAATGAACTGAAATATTTTGTCTACTTGGAGAAATTTAATTATTTGTTGTTCACTGATTGAAACGATATAGTCTACCTTTTGCACTCATGCCCAATGACGTAAAAAAATATATGGATGGGAAATTGCTATTCTCTTTGCAAGATTCTTTCAGTTGTTGTACCCATCCAATGCCAGGCATGCACCTTCCTTCTTATAGGCTCCATTCTCATTCTTTCTAGATAATTCTCTATTCTCATCAGTTACAGTTGAAATACACCAAAATTTTATAATACGTATATTATAAAGGTAACAAATATATTATATAGTTTGAAAATATATTATATGGTTTATGAGTACATTATACTATTTATGAGCATATTATATAGTATTTATAAAGAAATTTATTTTAATAAAATAACCCATTTTAAAAAGAAGAAGGTTGTAATTTTAATGTCATAATAATTATCCTTGGGTATTTCCTGTTATCTTAGTATATTTATTAGTTTATAAATTATAATAATAATGATACAGTTTAAATATACTATTGATTTTATTACATACACTAAATAAGTTATTTTGACTATTTGTCAGTTACATCTTTTGGTATTTTCTGATTTTATTTAGTTAATCCATTTAAGCTTTCCATATTTCCAACTCCATTTATTAAATCACCTTTACCTTTCCACATTTTCTAACTTCTAATTTTATATTCATTAAAAAGTTTAATTTTCTTTACTGATTGAACAATTATTTTATGTATTGATTAAACAGTTTATATTCCTTGCTCTCCAGTTACCCTCCAGCCTCCTTTATTGTAACACCCCTACCGCTAAACCCTTACTTATCGTCTAATTGTCCCGTTCATCCTACTGCTCGCAGCGGAAATACTACTACTACGGCGGGTGATACAACGCCGCTAACCGCCCATACGGCTAACAAGGCTTACACTACACACGTAACGGTCTGATGTCTAGAGAATACCGAGCTACTACATTACTTACCAAATATAAAATACCATATACTTACAATAGTGATTACCGAGTATCCAAGTATATTCAATTACATCCTTTCTCAAGTCTACAAAAATAATGAGTTTTAACAAGCTACTCATCTATACCAATTCATAATCCTTTCATTATCCAAAAGGGTGTACCCCATGGTACATCGACAAAACAAAAAAGCCTATAGCCATGTACAACTTGGTACACCTTTCATAATTCATTAATTACACCCAAAAAGAAATCATCTTGATCTCATCAAGTCTCCACCCTTCACGAGCACCTGTAAAATATTAAAAACGGTGCCCCAAGGGGCTCAACAAAACACTGCATATAAATTTTGCATATACCGCGTGCTAACTAGAGTACGCCGACTATTTTTTGGTCGACTGTACATGGAGTTCATTATAGACATGCATACATGCTTTACATATACAACACATTCATACACAATACAATACACACAACTGAAGGCAATCCACAAGCCAAACAGCAACACAATACAATACACAATACTTACCTCTTCAAGGGTTAGCCAGTTACACATCCGGGTTAATCGGATGTTCATTACTCTTTTACTCATTACACATTAGTTACGCATCATACTCATAAAATGCTTCTTACTTTTCCATACTTACTTACTTACTCTTACTTACTTACTTTTACTCATGTTAAGTTGGTATGACCTCCGGGCAGGGACTACACCGTCCCACCACCGGGCTTTAGGTGACTCACTAATCCAGGATGCTACCCATTTAAGGGGTTTGGGCTGTGGAAAAGATTAAAGTCAGGATTTGGATTCTACCTTTTGTGTCTCCGCCTCCTCACGCGTGGCCGAAACTATATCAGACTTCTACTCATTCCAATTTACCAATTTATTACGTTAGATTGGTTAGTTTGTTAGGAATTAGTTAGAAGTCCATCACAATATCATTCGGTCACTACAATGTACATCAAGCACACACGCATTCATTATCATCCATACATTTCATGAATTATACAAACTGTGAGTTAAGATAAACATTCAACAAGGAACAATATCATATAATCGCAAGTAAACATAATAATTCCGATTCGTGTGTTTATCTTAATTAGGTGATCAATTAGCACACAAACTCACAAATCAGAGTAGCCAAGGTAGCATACAGGACATGAGAAGTTCATACCGTTCACCGTTGTACTTGCAACCGACTTTCCTTCGGTGTTCACAATTCAAGTCCTATAACATACATGTGATCGAGTGGTCAATTAACTATAATTAACTTAACTCATTTATCTCTCACGTTTCCTAACTCATACTTACTATGTCTTTACAATCGTTACGCTTATACATTGTTTACACTCTAAATGACCTTTAAACATAATTAATTAAGTACTAATTATCTCATACCATCATTACCATCCTTTACCTTTTCTTAAAACCACATTTTAAACTCATTTTTCACTTTCTGGGTTGGTCCGGGACCTTGTCCGGGTCTTAAGTCCCGGACCACCCTGTGGTCACAACTCTCGGACAATTTTTCAATATGGTCTGGGTCCTTGTACATAAGTCAAGTCCCGGACCTAAGGCCTTGCAACCTCTCGAACACATTTTTAATATGGTCCGGGCCCTTATACCTTAGCTAAGTCCCGGACCTGGCATTTAGAAAACTCTCGGACTATTTTTGAGGGGTGGTTCGGGTCTTGTACATGGGACCAAGTCCCGGACCTATATTTACTGAAACTCTCGGCCTCTTTTAATGGGGTGGTCCGGGTCCTTGTATGGGACCTAAGTCCCGGACCACCCACTGTTCTCTACTCTCGGCATGTTTTAACACCCTGGTCCGGGACTTGGTCCTGGACTTAAGTCCCGGACACTGCTAAATTATCTACAAATTTTATGTTTTCCAAATCTGTTACAATGCTATCTTTGTCTAATTAATTCCCCATTGTTCCTACACTTAATCCCACATATTTAACCACCTAATTAGTCTCCTAAACATGTCTAAATCCACTACCAACTTATTACTTCTTTTCATACAAATTCACACACATATTTTCTAAATTTTCATTCCAGCACTTATACTATTTTTCCTAGTTGTGTTTTGCTACAGATTTTGGTTCTCACTTTCACCATTCATGGTTTCCTCTCCTAATGTCATTTCTAGAGTTTAAAATGCATTATCTAACTCTCTTATCCTACCCAAAACCTAGCTCCATTAAAATCTGTTTCAAAGGTATTTCTCTACCTAGTTTAAACTCTTAAGTCTTTAGATTCCTAGGTAAAATTTGACATAGTCTCCCCTAAATTCTTACATTCTCACCACATGCTTTATTCACACAATGCTACCCGTATCACCTGTTTATCAACAACAACAATATATACTTTCCCAAGACAATTACTAGACATTAAACACCCATTTAATTCCTGCACTCACACATTTCTTTCCTTAAGGTTTATACAAGTTTTTAATCATCTTTTGAAGCTTTAAAACAGTTTAGTCTTCATCCACATTATACTACTAATCAATACCATTTACAATACTCATTTAAAGTTACTAAAAATCCGTTACACATTGCATTACAAAAGCTACACAACTAAGTGTAATTTACCTTGTTTCCTCACTAGCTTTCCCTTCCTTCTTCTTTCTTTTCTTCTTCCTTTCCTTTCCTCTCTTCCCACCGGTTATGGAGATTCAAATCTCTAGAGCTACAGCCCATTACACACCACCATTTTAATTCAAACTAACCCTTAAATCATCCTAAGGCTTTAAGGTAAATTTTAGGGTTTAGGAATGCATTACCTTGCAAGTATGTAGAGAGAGTGTAGAATAGCAACAAGAGCAAGATTTCCACTCCACAAAGATGCCAAAATAGGCTGGGCAACAAGGTAGAAGAACTCAAGACTTAGAGATTTCTATTTTACACATAAGAGTAAGGAATGCTAGTATTTTCGGATTTCTTTTTACCTTAGACCAACAAGGTGAAGAAGAGGCTTCTAATGGTGGTCTTTATCTTCAAAACCAAGAACACCCATGGAGATGAAGTTGGTTGTTTTCAAATTTGGAAAAGAGGGAAATGCTCTCCTTAATGAGAGGAACACAATGGTACAAATTTTGTAATTTTTGGTGGAGGTTTGAGTGCACAACAAGAGGAGAGAAGGGAGAGTGCTGGAGGGGTGTTTGAAATCTCCATTTTTGGGAAGCTTGAGAAAGAAGAGAAAATTAGAGAGTGGTAGGGAGTGCAGTACGTGATAGATGAGAGGAAATGAGGTGGAGTAGGAGAGAGAGGGTAAAAAGCAAAGTTACTTTTTGCTTTTGTTTATTTTTTTGTCTTTTATAAATAAGTGAGAATTAAGAGAGTAAGAGGGGGAGCGTAAATCGTCTCACACACTGCACACACTCACATTTTTAATTTCTATTTACAAAAGTGGACATACTAGTTTGGTTTATTTACACTCTCACCCCACAACTTCCCGGTTTTTACAGTTTTTACTATTTTCTCGTTTAATTAATTTTATTGGTTCTAGACCTTAATTAATGTTTATTAATGACTATTTGGTTGACCAAAATTGTTATGAGTCTATTTGACCCGCTTAAAGTCATGTTTTCCCGGTTTCCTCGAAAAACGCGCTTTAAGGTTCGTTTGTGTTTTTAATCCGTTTTAAGGATCCGTTTTCTTCGGGACTTGTTCCCTCATGATTATTTAGGCATAATTAAGCTTCTAAAACCTTCATTAGCCTGATTAATCACTATTTTTAATTACGGGGTATTTCAATCTATCCCCCTTAAGGAACTTTGCCCTCAAAGTTGCTCAAGGTTAATGGTTTAATAATTCTACTCATTAGGCAACACAATTTGTAACACCCCTACTATTAATTCTATCATTACCGTCCAAACTCCTCATGCTTCCCGAGTCACGCAGCGGATACATACTTACATACATCGGGTGATACAATGCCGTTAGTCACTCACGTGACTAACAAGGCTACTACTGCTACGTACAACATCGGTCTGATGGACCGGAATATCCGAGTACTACTTAATACAATACATACTCCCATTACATACCGGATACTACAATACTCCATTCAATACAATACTCCACAATTCCGTACAACATAATACACTACGCATACCGAGTTCACTAGGTTCCAAATCAATACAATACTTCTCCCAAATTCATACATACCCACTAGGAGTCAATCTACTACCCATTCCTCACAACTAGGTACTTCTAATTACAAGGCGCGTCGCCGGTCTCTTACCTTGACCGTATTCGCTCTGGGTACCTGCACACTAAAAATGTTCCCCCGAGGGGGTCAGCTTACGCTGAATATGATAACCGCATACCCCGCGTACTAGCGAGGGTACGCCGACCATTTGGTCGAATACATGCAATTCATTTGCAATACATACATTCATACATACATACATACATGCTTACATTCACGATACTACAATACTACGCAAGGTATACATACATACGCACAGTACAATTCATGCTTGGAAGACAATACAAGTCAACCAATGCTTACTTACCATTTTCCAGAATACACATACACAATACATACTCATTACATATCCAATACGCAATACGGAGATACAATTCTCCAATACATACAGGTCCAGTTAGCTTCATTACACACCCGGGTTTATGGGTGTTCGATACTCTTTTACTTCCGGTCGATGACTTACAATAGTCAAGACCAATACACATACAATACTTACTTCATACATATTACTTCCAGTTAAGTCGGTATGACCTCCGGGCAGGGATTACTACATCCACACCGGGCTTTAGGGTGGCCCACTAATCCAGGATGCTACCCATTCAAGGGAATTGGTCCAAGGAAAAGATTATAGCCAGGATTTGGATCCAACCTCTTGTGTTTCCTTATCCTCACGCGTGGCCGAAACTATATCGGACTTCTACTCATTCCATTTACTCATTACTCAGGTTAGGAGTTAGAATGTTAGGAATTAGTAGAAGTCATTACTTCATTTCCATACATACATACAATACTCAAGTACACGATACTTACACATACTTCTCAATTCCATTCATTCATTTCATGAATTATACAAACTAATTGTTCAAGAAGATACAACAAGAACAAAATAGTTCAAACACAGTTAAGTGCAGTATAAGTCCGATTCGTGCATTTATCTTATTGGTGATCACATAAGCACACAAATCGGGGTAACCAGGTTAGGATACAGAGCATGAAGAAATCATACCGTTCACCGTCGAATACGTACTACCGGTTCCTTTGGAGATCAACTACTCGATTCCTATACATACATGAAGTAGTATGATCAATGATCTATTATTGATCTAACTTACTCCTCCATTGATACCTTCAATGTATACTTACTACTTCTTTACATTCATACTTGGTTACAAAACCATTCTTTTCTTTACTACCTCATAAACTTACTTCCTTACACATTTACTTACTCTCTTACCATTATTACTTCATTAATGGTGTATTACTACTTATATATGCATACCGGTGTATAGGCATATACATATACATACATATGATTACTATAGTCATATTATAAAAACATTTTTTTTTGTAAGTGTTTGGGCCGTCCGACCCACCGTCCGACCCAACCCTGGGTCCTGGGTCGGACCATTCCAGTAGGTTTTCGTCCTCTGAAATTACTCCCGTCCGACCCAGCACTATTCCGTCCGACCCATACACCTCTGGGTCGGACCATTCCAGAAGGTTTCAGTTTCGTCATCCAAGCTATGTCCGACCCACGTCCGACCCAACCTCTGGGTCGGACGAAGTCAGAAACTTCGTTGAAGAAAATTTTTTGCCTGTCCGACCCATGTCCGACTCACGGCCCTGGGTCGGACCATTCCAGAAAGAATTAACGTCGTTTCTCAAGGCCCGTCCGACCCACGTCCGACTCACGGCTCTGGGTCGGACGGTTCCAGAAAGTTTATTTTCGTTACTCAGGCCTTGTCCGATCCAGCTGTGGGTCGGACAGTAGCAGAAACTTGCTACAGGCCTTGTTTTCTTTTCCCAATCTCACCCATTGCTTCCCTATTCTTCCTACATGCATCCTAACATGTTTTAGTACTATTTAGACGCTCTAAATCATGTTACTTCATTCCTTAATACATTACACAATCCTATGCTTATTTATACACTCAATTTCCCAAGCTTCAACTCAACACTCCCATTGTTTCTTCTCTTATACCTTATGCTACAGATTTTTCCCTCTACTCTTATACTCCAATACCTTCTCATCCAATGCCACTCTTAGCATCTTAAATACATTTCCAAGCAGTTACAATATCTATACCCAAGTCCAACATTCCTTTACCAATTCTTGCGCATTGAATTTTTCCTAACCTCTCCAATGTATTCTTATACACTTGCTACAGATTTTACACTTCTTATTTCTCATACTACAATTACCATTCCAATGGTCATTAAACATCTCTATTATCCCCAATACACACCTTGGTTCTCCCACTCACCAAGTCATTCTCAGTGCACAATTCCTACTAATTTTCGCCATAGTTCACCTACTTTCCTTACTTCCTCAATTACACATCCTCTCATCAAATTCAACCTAAAGCTAGCCACACCCAACGTGGGTCCTACCAGCACATAGGTTCATACAAAAATTCAATACACCAACATTTCTTCAACCACAATATCAATACACCATTACCTCCTCAAATAGCAACACTAATACACGTACACCATTTATTTGGCTCCAAAGCCTTCAATTCAAATACTCGCTCTTAAATACTCAAATTCCACAATCCTCAATACTAGTACAAGGTTTTGGGTTCTTTAAATATTTTACCCATTCCCATTACCCTAATGCGATAGAATTTACATTAGGAAGGAGCTCTTACCTTGAGCTTATAATTCCTTCATTCCTTTTCCACTTCTTCTTTCTTCCTTGCACCAAAATCGGTCATATGGGGAATGGAGTTGCCAAACTCCATTCCCATCACCCAAAGCACACAAAGCACGTGTAATTAAACTACTAACCCTTAAATTAACACTAATTCATTGAAGTGTCAAAATACAAATTCTAGGGTTTACCTTTGGAGTGATTTAGGAGGGGTTTTAGCCCTTGGTTCAAGAAGGTGAATCCACCACCATTGCAAGGTTGATATTGTGCTCAAAAGAGAGAGAGAAAATGGAGTGTTACAATGGGGCAAAAATCGGTTACCAAAGGAGGTGAAGGAAACTTAAGGTTCTCATGGAGATTTTTACCTTAATGGAGAGAGGGGACTCCAAGCTACACATTGATGCTATTTTCTTCACTAATGGGGTATACCCACGAAAATGAACTTCCTCATTTTTGGATTTTGAAAAGAGAGAAGTGTAGAGAATGATGAGGGGATTACAAATATGTAGTTATTTTTGCATTTGAAGCTCATGAAGGTGGAGCATTGGAGAAGAAGAGGGAGTAGCCATGGTTGTTGTGGGGAGCTCCAAAATCGCCAGCCTTGGGAGGATGAAGAAGGAGAATCGGCTAGGTGAGGAGAGGAGGTGAGAGATAAGGAAAAGTGAGGTGAGAGAAAAGATGAGTTACTTTTCTACTCTTCCTCTTTTTGCTTTTTGTCTCTTTATTTAATTAGCTAGTTACATGTGTGTGTGTGAGGGGTTATTTGACTATTAAAAAGGTCCCCCTACAGTTATACTAGTTGGAGCGTTTTTCGTCTTTTACAGAAAACGCTCGTTATCTTACCCGGTTTAGGTACCGTTCACTAACCGGGCCCGTTTTCCGGAATTTTCTTGTTTAATTATTTTTATTGGTTATTAAGCTTCCATAAATGCTTAATAATTATTATTTAATGATTTATAATTTTTACGGGTCCGTTTGACCACTTAAAGTCATGTTTTCGGGTTTCCTCGAAAAACGTGCGCTAAAGCTCTTTTAGCGTTTTAATACATTTCTCGGAGCCGTTTTCTTCGGGAGATCGTTCCCAATATTATTTAGGTCTTATTAAACCTTTAGAATCCATATAATACGCTAACCGAGGTCTCATACCTCCTATGGTTATTTAACGCTTATTTAGCGTTTTCCGCTTTTTAAGCGTTTATTTATTTCTTTTGGATTTATTTTCCTTACCAATATTACTCTAGCATTATTAGGCTCTTAAATACGGATTAGAATTATCTTAATCACTATACTTAAGTTTGGGGTATTTCACAATTGCCATAATGTGTCTTACTACCACCTATGAGGTGTTTACTTCCTCTACATTACAAGCATACACAAATCAAGCACCAACGCAATTCACATACACAATACACCATTTCCAATACATACCATTACACAATACACATTACCATTGTACATACACACCAATACATTAACTACATACTAAATACACTTCGCACTACATGTGCCATCAAAATATACTACTATACATATACACTATGCAATGCTAACCTGAAGCAATGCAAAAACGAAATGGCTCTACCCCCTTAAAAGGGGTACGCCCCGTACCCGTACCCGTACCCGCTAAGTACTATACTATCTAGTCTATGAATAGCTGTGGGTACTTCACCTTCAGGGCGTCTTCAACTCCCATGTCGCTTCTTCGACATCATGGTTGGACCATAGGACCTTCACCATTCGTACTGACTTATGGTGAGTGTCTCTGATTCGTATCAAGAATTCTAACCGGAGTCTCGACATATCTCATGGTCGGCTCTATCGATAACTGCTCGGGCTCTAGGACATGAGAAGGATCGGCAATATACTTCTTGAGTTGTGACACATGAAAGACATCATGGACACGCCCCAAGTCCTCAGGTAATGCTAACCTGTAGGCTACAGATCCAACTCTCTCGGTGATAGTGTACGGCCCTACAAATTTCGGGCTCAGCTTACCCTTCTGGCTAAATCGGAATACACCCTTCATAGGTGAAACACGCAAGAACACTTGGTCACCCACGGCGAACTCAAGGTCGTGTCGTCGCACATCCGCATAGGATTTTTGTCTATCTTGGGCTGCTTTCATGCTAGCTCGAATTTGTTGCACTTCCGCTTGGACTTGTTCAAGATACTCCGGTCCTATGATGACCGCTTCACTCGACTCATCCCAACACAAGGGTGTACGACAAGGTCTACCGTATAGAGCTTGGAAACGCGACATCTTAATCGAAGCATGATAGCTATTATTGTACGAAAACTCGATAAGATGAAGCTTATCTAACCAACTCCCCTAGAAATCCAAGGCACATGCTCTAAGCATGTCCTCCAGTGTCTGGATGGTCCTTTTTGTCTGACCGCCGGTCTGTGGATGGAAGGTGGTACTCAACTTCAATTCTGTACCCAACACTTCCCGTGTAGCTCTCCAGTATCTCGAAAGAAATCTGGTGTCGCGGTCAGATACTATAGTCTTTAGGACTCTGTGGTGTCTAATAATCTCCTTGTCGAATAGCTCTGCGAGCTTCGCTACCTTCTAGGTGTCCTTCATCGGTATGAATCGGGCAACCTTGGTGAGACGATCGACTACAACCTAGATCATGTTGAGTCCTCCCCTAGCAGGTGGGAGTCCAACAACAAAATCCATGGAGATATTGTGAAATTTTGAGTCCGGAATTGGCATTGATTGTACCATTCCGCCCGGTCTACGATGTTCAAACTTCATCTTCATGCATGTTAAGCATCTCAATACATACTCTATCACATCTGATTTCATTCCAGACCACCAGAAGTACCTCTTCATGTCTTTGTACATCTTGGAGGCTCCTTGATGGACGAATAATGTAGAACTGTGTGACTCTCGCAGGATGCGATCCCTTAGCCCAGTAATGCTTCGGGGGACACATAGCCGGCCATTCAGCTGAATCAGACCATCTTCATGTAGTTTGAAGTCATACTTCTTCTTCTTGAATGTACCATCTGTGATCTTCTGTCTGATCTCAGTCATGTAAGGGTCTCTCAACTGAGCGTCTCACACCTCGTCAACCAAGCTAGAAGAAGCGAGTAGTGAATGGAGCGAGTGTGCTCGACGGCTCAGGGCGTCGGCTACAACATTTGCCTTCCCTTCCTTATACTGCAGATCGATGTCGTAGTCTGAGAGAAACTCCATCCACCTTCTCTGTCTCAAGTTCAATTCTTTCTGCATGAATACATACTGTAAGCTCTTGTGGTCGGAGTAGATGGTGATGCTTACCCCATAGAGGTAGTGTCGCCATATCTTCAAGGCGAAGACAGTGGCTTCTAACTCTAAGTCGTGAGTCGGGTAATTCTCCTCATGCTTTTTCAGTTGGCGGGAGGCGTAGGCTACAACCTTGTCATGCTGCATGAGTACGCATCCCATTCCCTTGCCTGATGCATCACAATATACCTCAAATCCCTCTATGCCCTCTGAAAGAGTAAGAATGGGCGCTGAGGTCAATGAGTCTTTTAGGCTCTGGAAGGATACCTCGCACTCGTCTGTCCATACAAATGGTGCATCTTTCTTCATCAAGGTCGTCATGGGCTTAGCGACTTTCGAGAAGTCCTTTACAAATCTCCGGCAATAACCGGCTAGACCAAGAAAGCTCCGAATATCGGTAACAGTCTAAGGTCTAGGCCATGATCGTACAGCTTCTATCTTAGATGGATCAACTGAAATACCTGCACTCGAGATGACATGACCAAGGAATGATACTTGATCTAGCCAGAACTCGCATTTGGAGAACTTCGCATAAAGCTGGTTCTCACGCAGTGTCTCAAGTACTTTCCTTAGATGAATTTCATGCTCTTCTGCTGATTTCGAGTATACAAGGATGTCGTCGATGAAGACAACAACTGAAGTGTCTAACTGCTCACTGAATAGTCGATTCATTAAATCCATGAACTGTGCTGGTGCATTTGACAACCCGAATGGCATGACTGTGAATTCGTAGTGGCCATATCTGGTATGGAATGTCGTTTTCTCTATGTCTTGCTCTCGAATAGCAATCTGATGATACCCAGAACGGAGGTCAATCTTGGAGAAGACTGATGCTCCTTTCAGCTGGTTGAATAGTTCGTCGATGCGTGGCAATGGGTATTTATTCTTGACTGTAACCGCATTCAACTCGCGGTAGTCGATACAAAGTCGGAGGCTACCGTCCTTCTTCACGAAAAGGACTGGTGCTCCCTAGGGTGACACGCTCGGGCGAATGAACCCTTTGTCGAGTAGATCGCGTAACTGCTCCTTGAGCTCTGTCATTTCTGCTGGTGCCATGCGGTACAGTGCCCTAGCAATGGGACCGGTACCAGGCAGGAGATCAATCTCAAATTCAACAGCTCTCTGAGGTGGCATACCAGGTAGCTCCTTGGGGAATACATCATGGAATTCGGATATAAGCGGTACTTCGGTATTGAACTCTAGATCTCTCTCCAGGTCTTGTACATAGCAAAGATACACATTGCCCTTTCTGAGCTCCCGGTACATAGCCATAGCGGAGATGACTGTAGTCGAAGGCTCTCTCGGTCTTTGGCGGCAAGATATTGTAACCCCAGAAGGACTCTTGAGCAGCAATCTATGCTCGGCGCAGAGGATTCGCCCCTTGTGCTGCTCCAACCAGTTCATTCCGACTATTACGTCGAATCCCAATCCATTAAACTCGATGAAGGAAATGGGAAACTCTTCGCCTTTGATTCGGATCGTGGCTGACTTGTAATACTTAGTACATCGTACTCGCTCCTTCGACGGGAGAGTAACCAAGAAGTTCGGTAGCTCATCTGCATCTAGCCCCAACCTCTTCGAGAATGATGGCGATACAAAGGTGTGAGAGGCGCCGGAGTCGAACAATACAGAGGCATCAATGCCGTTCACTAGGAAGGTTCCCGTTAAGATGGTGCCATTTTTACCGGCTTGTGCTTCGGTGAGGATACTCAGGTTACCTTCGGTACCGAGTCCACAACCTATGGATTCACAAGTTCGTAAGTAATGATGGTGGACACAAGTGGAATTTATAATCAACACTGCTCTTTATTGATAAACCGACCATCATACATACCGTGTCTCTAATACACGTTACTAATACATTACATGATACTACAAATTTAATAGTTCCTAAAGGTAAGGTTCAGGCATCCTAGTTTCATGTGTGTGGCATTGATTATTGCTGGCGGTGCCGTATTCAACTTGATCATTTTGATACCGTGATACAGTAACCTAGATTTCCACCCATGATTAGGACATCTCCTGATCTCAATACCAATTTCTCCGCGAGGTCCACACGCTTCTGCTCACTATACAAAAATACGGCGTCATCACCAATGGACCAAGACACTACGGGCACTCCTTGTTCAAGAGATTCCGTTGACTCGTCCTTATCTTGGTGTAAGCCAAGTCATCCTTCTTTCTCATAGAAATTGACGATACAAAGGTCCGCTTCAAGTGCGGGGATCGAATCATCTTCACGTTGTTGTGCAAGTTCTACAGCTTGTGTAACAAGCGTCTGAAATTTTGGGGGTATTGTTGGTGGCGTCGCTCCGTCTTGCATCCGTGTCTCTTGGTATGTCTTGGTATAAGGATTCCAATCCTTTCCCAAGCACATCATCTTCAGCTTAATCTTCGCTCCATCGGGGAATTCGGGTGTGTAAAATCCTCCTGGACCCGCTCCTAGTTCATTGCATCGTCGGATGATTGAAATTTGTGCTTCGGGTGTCAGGTATTCCTTTAATAAAATCATACCTGGTCGGATGACCTGACACTGCTTGTTGGAGTAGTGGTAAGTGGTGATGTCGGTCTCTTCTTAATTTGGGTTCGAAGGTATTGGGTAGCAGATATTAAATCTACCTATGGTTATAAATTTCATCTACGGTGAGTTCTAGTCTCACTAATTCATTTCATGCTCAATACATACTCCAATTCTCATTACTCATGCATTCATTCAAACAGTTACTCCAATACTTAAACATGCTTCACAAGGATTCAAGGTTCAAGTTAATTACCTAGGCTGGACTTAGAACCGGTCCCGTCTCGGTCGATAATGTGCAAGGCAGGCTGCCTCTGAGGTGCGCCCTTCTGAGGACCTCGGGATCCCTGTCCCTGCGGGGCCTGCTGGGCTGGTGCATCGCTAGATGCAACCTCCTTGCCTTCCCTCTGCTTATATCTTTGGAAGTTCCCTTTGGGCTTAGCATTCTCTGGGCACATATTAGCTCAATGTCCCGGTTTCTGACAATTGTAGCACCGGATTTCTCTCCCTTGGTAATCCATGCCGGGATGATCTTGGTTACATCTTCTGCATACATAGCTGCGGCCACAGGTCACATGTGAGCTTAAAAAGCTTTAAATTTGATATTGGACCAAAATATAACACTTTAGCATCGTCCATGTAAAGTTTCATCAATTTTAGACAACATTTAAGCATGTTTAAAGTTGAATTACGAAAATCACAGGGGTATATTATGAATTACGAAAGAAAACAGGGGTTTCTCGTGAATTTTCCCTATATTTAATTCAATGGATGATTAATCTAAATCCCTAAATATCAAATTAGATATCAGTGTATAACATTCGAATGTGTGCCTTCAAGGACTTATACCTGGGATCTTAGGTGATTTATACCATTCGATTGTTTATATAATAAGAGCGGATTTTATCGAGCCATTGCTCTACATCTAAGTAAGTTCTTAGAAGTCTCGGATAATATGATTCGTTATTATCCAATGCTATGACGTTTTATTTACTACGTATCTTATCTTAATATAAGATAGAATTTCTTTGCCTTAGTTTGGTTTATAATTATGAACAAATAATATTGCACAACATAACAATAAATTAGGCAACAACAAAATATACAACCATGCATATTAATTCACACAATCAAGCAATTAATTATGTCACATATATCACACAAATTCAAACTAAGGAAACCTTCATAGATAATCGGATCACATAACAACATACAGTTCACCATAATAAACGCTAGTGTGAAGTCTCATGCTCGCCCGCTAATCCTCGAAGCTCAAAGATCTGGAATACGCATCACACTACGTATCAATATCATGTAATCGTCATACAGTTTGGTATCTCTGAACAAATGCTAACCCTCCCGGTTTCCAACCCCATGATTAACTAGTCATTGTTACTCGGGTTTTCGAAATGGTTTGGGATTAGTTATGTCAATACTTTAATTCATGTACTAATGACATTGTTGCATATCTTACAACTTAGGATATTATCCTAATAACCTATCTCTTTTAATCATAGGTTTATTGTTAGATATAAACATGTATATATATGTATATAATATTGTATGTGTACATTTATATAGTTTGTCACTACATTTGTTTATACAATTGACCTTATAATATTTACTTCTCTTATAAGTCTCTTCTAACTCAAGAGTTTGTCAATGTTGACCTTCTTGGTCAATTTAGTTGACTTGGTCAATTTAGTTAGCTTAACCAAGGAATTCAAGTCAATGTAGTTATATAATTTACAATTTAATTCTCTTGAATTATATAATTCCTACTTTAATCCAACTCTCCATATATTAACTTAGAGTCTTCATGTCTAATGTTTTATAATATAATCTTCTCATGTATTAAACTCTCCTCTTAATATATTAGACTTCTCTCCCAATATATAATCATTCACAACTTAATTATACAATTGTAACACCCTATAAATCCTTATAATCCCAAATGAACTCTAAGGTTCCTTCATCGTGTACTAACTCCACTTACCTAGTATTTAACTTAATATTTATTGTCACACAATGACATACTGCACCTTATTATAAGTTCACCTATAGGTTTTGTATAACCTCGCATAGCACCCTAAATTTCCATAATTTATTCTCACCACATTAACTCTTATAACAATACAACCTTACATTATATAATATCTTATAACATTCCTCTTTTATTTAATTATAACCCAAAGTCCTAACCATGGTTATTTAATTTCCGAACAGACCCTCTATTTTTCCAGAATTGTTTCACTCACCCAAATCTTTTGCAAATTACAATTTGACCCCATTTGTTATTACAATGTTATAATTTCAACCTTAAACTTTATGTTATAAATTACTTATTAGTATAACTCCAAAATCAACCCAGTTTCTTCCACAATATCAGAACAGACCCCTAGGATGTTCTAAATCATATTTCCGCCCAAATACTTTTATAAATTACACTTTAGCCCCACAAGTTTATAAAACTTACAATTCACTTCTGAACTTCATTAAAATTGCTATGTTGATTAATTCTTCACCTAACTTGGTCAACACTCATTCCTTAGTCAAGGTTGACCACCACAACCTGTTTTGACCAGTATTTCCTCATATTTATGGTTTTACCATACATCTTTCCTAAGACTTTCATTTAAGTCCTTAACTTTACAAAAACTTATATTTTGCATCTTAAATCCTTTTAAAGCCTAACTTTCTGCTATATCACACTTTAACACTCCAAATATTGTTTATTTACACTTACCCACTCACATAGCACTCATATTATTACTAGAACATTCCTTAAGTATCTTAACACCTTTATATGTCATTTTTGACATTATTCTCCAACATAATACTACCTAACCCTTAAGTATTTTTATCCTGAAATACCCCAAACTTAAATATAGTGATTAAAATTATCCTAATAGGTATTTAAGGGCCTAATGGTGCCTAAGTAATATTGGTAAGGAAAAATAAATCCAAAAGAAATAAAGAAACGCTTAAAAAGCGAAAAACGCTAAATAAGTGTTAAATAACCATAGGAGGTATGAGACCTCGGTTAGCGTATTATATGGATTCTAAAGGCTTAATAAGGCCTAAATAATATATGGGAACAACTCCCGAAGATAACGGATCCAAACAATGCACTAAAACGCTAATAGAGCTTTAGCGCACGTTTTTCGAGGAAACCCAAAAACGTGACTTTAAGTGGTCAAACGAACCCGTAAAAAATATAAATCATTAAATAACAATGATTAAGCGTTTATGGAAGCTTAATAACCAATAAAATTAAAGAAACGAGAAAATTCCGGAAAAAGGGCCCGGTTAGTGAATAGTACCAAAACCAGGTAAATTAACGGGCGTTTTCTGTAAAAGACGAAAAACGCTCCAACTGGTATTAGTGTGTGGGGCCGGTTTTAGTAAGTCAAAAGCTCTCTCTCTCTCTCTCTCTCACACACACACACACACACACACACACACACACACACTAGACTACTTTATTAATTAACAAGTCAAAAGTAAAAAGAAGAAAAGTAAAAAGTAACTTACACCCCCTCTCTCCTCTCATTTCTCTTTCCCTCATTTCTCTTTCTTCCTCACCCCTCCTCCCAGCTGATTTCTGCCCTCTCCTCTAGTTGGGGCGATTTCTTGAAGCTCTTCAAGCTCCCATGGCTTCTTCACCCTTCCAAGCATGCTCCATCTCCATTTGAGCTCTAAATGTGAAAATAACCACATATTCTTACTCCCCTAATCATTCTCTACCATTCTATCTTTTCAAAATCTCAAAATGAGAAAGTCCATCTCCATGGGTTTTGCCCATTTGAAGAGAAAGTGGTACCAAATTAAAGCTTGGAGTCTCCTCTCTCCATTAAGGTAAAAATCTCCATGAAAAACTCAAGTTGTCTCCACCTTCTTTTGTAGCCGATTTTCGCCTATTATAATTCTCTATTTTTCTCTATCTTTTGAGCATCAATTCAACCTTGCTATGGTGGTGGAATCACCTTCTTGAACCAAGGGCTGAAACTCCTCTTAAAACACTCCAAAGGTAAACCCTAGAATTTGTGCTTTAAGCATTTCAATGGATCAGTGTTAATCTATGAGTTAGTATTTTAATTACACCTATTTATGTGTTAATTGGGTGATGGGAATGGAGTTTGGCAACTCCATTCCCCATGTGATCGATTTTGTGCAAGAAAGAGAGGAAGAGGAGAATTAGAAAAGAAAGAAGGAATTATAAGCTCAAGGTAAGAGCTCCTTCCTAATGTTAAATTTTTATTGCATTAGAGTAATGGGAATGGGTAAACCAATTCAAAGAACCTAAATAATGCATTAGTATTGTAGTTATGGAAGTTTGAGTATTTGTGAACAAGTATGTGGATTGTAGGCCATAGAGCCAAATAATTTGTGTATGAGTATTGGTATTGTTGTTTGAAGGAGTATTGATGTATTGAGATGGCTTTGATTGCTGGTAGGACCCTTGTAAGGGTGTGGCTAGATTAGGAATGAATTTTTGTGAGAAAGTATGTATGTGGATAAGTGGAAGTTGTAGGTGAACTATGGCAAAATTTTGGTAGGAATTGTGCATTATTGGATGACTTGGTGAATGGGAGAACCAAGGTATGAATTGGATTGAGTAAGGATGTTTAGTAACCATGGAATGGTAGTAGTGGTATGTGAATAAAAGAGTGTAAAATCTGTAGCAAGAAGTGTAGAAATGCATTGTAGAAACTAGGAAAAACTAGTGTGCAAGATTTGGTAAGGAGAGTTATACTTGGGTATAGGTAGTGTAGTTGATTGGAAAGGAATTGGAATGATAAAATGAAGTTGGGACAACATGCAAAATGCAAAATGCAAAGAGGAGTGTAGGAATGCACAAGTGTGCAAAGTATGAAAATGAGAATGGAAATTTGTAGAAATTGAGCAAGAAGTTGAGTAGGTATTGGACCAAGGATTTAAGGAGTTTTAGGGAGTGTTTAAGTGTGTTTAAACATGTACAAAACATATGGAAAGATTATGGAATGATTGGAGGTGGATTAAGGGTTGATTAGGGGTTGAAAAATCCTCCTAGTAGTAGTTTTTAGCAGGGTCCGGGACCTAGGATAGGCACCAAGTCCCGGACCGCACTTAAAAACACCCCGAGAGCAAAAACTAGTATTGGTCCGGGACCTAGGTCCAGGACCAAGTCCCAGACCACAATGAAAAATAGGCCGAGAGTACAATCTGTGTATGGTCCGGGACCTTGGGTCCGGACCAAGTCCTGGACCACCCATAAAAACTTGCAAAATGTGATTTTTAGGGTTTTAAACATGGGGGATTGATGGGTAATGGTTTTAGAAGTTGTTAAGGCCTTGTTTGGTGACCTTTAAAGGCCCTAAGAAGTGTAAACAAGTATGAGAAGTGATTAAACAAGTTGTAAGTTTAAGGACATTAAGTTAAACCGAAATAACGGGACAACGGGGTAAGTACGAGAGTAGTAATTATGTATGTAGTGTAATGCTTAGTATTAATTGAATCATTTGACATGTAGTCATTGGTTTGAGAATAAGGATCGAGGAACGAGAGTGAACCAAAGGAACAAGGGAACACCCGGTAAAGTAAATTCCGGTAAAAGGTATGATTTCTTCATGCTCTGTATCCTATCTTTCCACCCCAATTTGTGTTCAGTTTCCCTCGATCTGATTAGGAACAAGTTTGACTTCCCACATCAGTTTCAAACAACCAAATAATTCAATTATTTCAATTTATATCTTTTTACTCTTCCTAGTCATAATTACAAATTCATACATCTCCAAAGGATGGAATTCAGTCCATCAATCATCCTCACTCTACTTCCCAAATACTTTATTTTGAGATTCGATGCCTAAGACCTCATTTCATCAACTTTCATTGCTTTCATCCACTACTCTCCATTATCTCAAATATTCTAGCTAAGAATTACGATACCTACGGTGTAACGACCCCAAAACCACCCTGGTTGGGAAACCGTTACACGCCGCGCGCTTATTACCTAAGACACGCAAGGCTACACTATCGAAACCCTAAAACATAACTCATGCTCATATATCACCAAATAAACGATTACAACATGTCTTTACAATACACAGGCGGAAGCCAAACTGAAATACAAAGCATAATCTAATTACAACTGGGCACCATGGCCAAACAAGCCGGATACAAAACTCAAATGCCAAGACAAAAAGTTGAAACTGAATCTCCAAGCACGAACTAAAACCTGCAAATCAGACGGAGATAGGGGTGAGCAATACTATTGCTCAGCAGGTGATAAACTTCATCAGCTGAGCATGCTCAAAACAGATACTGAACATACATATATATACATATACGAAAGCGCTCAGCCAGAGCGAAATCAGAGACGAAGCAGAAGTCTTTCAAATAGACAGAAGTCTAAAGCAGAAGGAGCTAAGCGGTGGTCAAAACATACACTTAATAGCAGAAGGAAACTAAAGCCGAAAGCTTGACGAAATCAGAAGCTTAACAAACACAAAGCTTAAACACAATCAGAAGCTTAGCAAAATCAGAAGCTTAGCAAAATCCAGAACTTAGCAGAAGACGGTAAGCACACAGCAGACCGTCTCAAATCAAATACAGATAGAGCAGACGAAGTAGAGCACTTACAAAATCATAAATCCTCAATAGATAGGAAGCACACAGTAGCCTATCTGAGTTTGCAAATAGACAGAGCAGGCGAAAGCAGTACAAACAAACAGAGGCGTTCAAAGGACAGAAAGCACACAACAGTCTGTCAAAACAGCGGAACAGAATCCGAACAGAAGTGGGACACTAGCATTCAAAGCATACAGACAGAACGGGTAAACAACCCGTGAACAGAACGAGGAAACCTCACTCGTAAACAGAACAGGTAGGAACCTGTGAACAGAACGGGGATACCACCAGTGAAACAGAAGGACGTCCTACGCAGCGCGCAATGAGATAGCTAAACCAGCCATCCACGGTTCAGATACAGAGATACTAGGTCCCAAAACAGAAGCTTTCAGAGCAGATCAAAGCCTTATACAGAACAGAACAGAATTCTTTATCATACCAGAGCAGAAAGCATAAGCTTAATAGAAACAGAACAGAGGGTGTTGTTGAGCGCTAACACCCAAGCCCAAGGTTTAATACAATCAAAAACAGAATTCACAAGCTAAAACAGAAGTCTTAAGCCAAGAGCAGAGAAATACAAAAGTCAAAACCAATGTCAGAAGCTGAAACTCACTTTTAGAGCAAATAAGAGTTCAAAGGCTTATCGAAGATTTTCAAATCAAATTACACATATACATGAGCTAAAACATATTTAAACAGATAGTACTCGAAAAGAGGAATCCAACACCGCAAATGGCACCCAAAAGGGAGCTCAAACGAAGAAGTTATGCCAAAAACAAAGGCATGTCCGAGCATGCGTCCGACCTTGCATGTTTGGACATTCGCCGAGAGTCAGAAAATCCACCCGCGCATGATGTCCGAACTTCAATGTTCGGACAGATGTTCGGACACTGCGAAAACTGCAAAATCGATTACGGAAAACAGCCAGAACCAAGCCATAAATCCCCCACAAAACATACATAACTTATAGTATCAAAATAGCCAATCGAAAACATACATCCACGGGGTTTTAACGCATCAAATGCACATCAAAATCAACCAAGAAACATCACCAATCAGAGAGTCAAAGAATTCACATACAGAAACCGAAACGGAACCCCCGTGGGTGAACATACACAGCTGAATCCATCTATCACCTACCTCACATCCGTCCAATGCTATCTCTGTAGACTCTAACGAAATGCCCTCCTCGAATCTCCACTCAAATGATAATCCCTCGAATTGAACCATTCCCAAATTACAAAATTGAAATCAGAAAAAGAAAAGGGAGACTCAATGGAGAAGAGAACCAGATCTACAATCCAAACCTGACTGACGACTGATAGACGAACCGATTCCACCAGCAGATATTCAGCAAGTAATAATTGAGAGGAAATTGAAGAAGAGATGAAGGGGAGATTGAGCAAAGGGAGAAAGTTACTGGCAGAGTGAAGCGAGAGAAAATATCGAGAGTATAATTGAGGAAGGAGAAAAATAACATGGAATAGGAAAGGAAAAAATGAGAGTTAGGAAATAATAAGGAAAGAAATAAATTTCCTAACTCTTTAATTAATAACGAAACGAAAAGGACATTTTTAACCCTCCTTCCTCAAGCCAACATAATAACAGTAGGAGAATGTCATAGAAATTCTAACATAAGATCAAAATTAATGAGAACTCCATTTGCAATCAGAAAGAAAATAAAAAAAAATCTGGGGCATAACATACTGAATCCAATCATCCTCACTTTGCTTCCAATGACTTACCTACGAATACACTACTCATGGGTTCCATTCATCTACTACTTTCAATCATTTCATATTACTTCTTCAAAGGATACAATACTTGTGGAGCTCCGTCCACTACTCATTCTCAATTGTCTCCAAATAATCACCTAGGGAACTCAATTTCCTCTAGGTTCTACATCGGTTTTATACCGACTCATGCTATGGTATTTGCATCTCCCGTGCCTAATTACCACAACTACAACCTGAATGAATACGTATGTTTATTTAACATAGGTACCAATCCTCAATTCGATTCCCATTTGTGCTATGCACATTGTAGTTTATGTGTTTTATTCATGAAACTTACATTAAGCGATTTTCGCTCTACCCCCTTTAAAAGGGATTACGCCCACATAATCTACCATATGTTATTATTATACATTGGTTTACTTAATTCGGGCAATTTGAAGCACTTAGCTTCACTACGGTCTATTATAACTGTACTTTTGTCAAAGGGTCTTAACCATACCGATGGTTTAGTCTTTGCACCAAGAATTCCTATATGAGTTTATTTAACTCATTATTTATTCGGTTCTAGCCTATCAGGCTTCAAGGCATTAATAGCCATTCACTACTACTTACTAGGTGTATTAAATTTCTTAGCTAGGGTCCACTAGCTTCTGATGCGCAACCCTGATAACTTGGGTTGTACACCCTTCCTGTTATCCTTAATGTGCTATACATCACCTTTTATCCCTCTATTGTGGGAATAAGGTTTACTAAGCAAGTGTGGTATTCTTTTACCGTGTTTGAACTCAATGAATTTTAGATTGTAACCAGCTCTGTGGTAATCTATTGTACATATTATTCGTGCTTCCATGATTATTCATTAAGTTCCTCCGACTTACTGTCGGGTGAGGTTAAGTCACTACTTAGTTGTAGTGCTTCCTATGTTGTCAATAGCTTCTTAATTATACCAGTTCTTCTGGTTCAGTACAAGTGTTCTTTACTTGTATGACCTTGCATTTCTATGCGTCGGTCCTAGTGACTTTCTTACATCTCCTTTCACCTTTTATTCCAATGGAATTCACATCTTGTGATGGTTAGTGTGTTTTACACTCTTCGTGCTTCTTTGGCCTTAGGCCGCACGGTTTGTTGCTAAGCTGGGTTAACTGGCTTATGCCATGTTCGTTGGTAAAAAGAAGGATTTACTACAATTTACATTTTCCATATTCCTCGCTATCCCACTAGATCATTAGCTGCACAAGTGCAATACCAAAACACTCAGTCATACAGAGTGCAGAGGCGTGAACGCTTGGCAGTAAGTCACTTATGTGATAGGAATGAAAATTTCTGCCTGTCTTCTCATACTTATACTCCGTGTCATTGTCTAACTACTTCCTCATAGCGGTCGCTTGTTGCGCACCGTATTCTTACTCATTGTACAACATCGTTTTTACTGATTCCGTTACTGTGGTAGTTTCTCTTTACTCATTGCTACTGTCATTGGCACCATTTCTTTATGGTATGAATACCCTGGGGGTTTCCTGTGTTTGTGTGTATGACGGTTGTCGTAGCATACCGCAACATTATCATCTTCCCGTTGTGGAGATGTTTTATTCAATTTACATTTCATGTGTAGGTTAACTTACCTCACATTATTTCATCATTTATGATATAATTTACCAAGTATCTTGGTTGACAATGGATGAAGTAACTTATCGGGTTACAAGCTCTCTTGAGCGTTGGTCATTCGTGGTGTCCGATGTGCATTCACATTGGTTGTTTTTGACAATTACTGTCTCCTCAGTGCTGAGCATTGGTTATAGGCACTAGCTGTGCAGTTTACTTTTGTATGTACATCAACAGAACATCCCAAGAATCTTCAAGGGTTTTCTGGTCCCATTCTCCCATTGAAGGGCATTCTATCACTGGTAAGTGAAAGTTCTCGTCGAGAGGTTATTTCCACTCATAGATCTCATGACAAGGTTTACTATGTTAGTATTTATACAATGGTTCACCATGTGCTTGGTTGCATATGGAGTATACTTACTCCTTCAAGTCCTTATGCTCTTTGAGCGATGGGCTTCTACAGTCCACAACCTCTTGTAGGTGTAGTGGTTTGGAAATCTCTTTTCCTTGTTCGATCGCCTCTTGGCAATATCTATATGCACCGGCTTGGTTGTTATGGTAGATGGAAGCCTTTACAAGGGTTCACATCATTACCACATTGAGGGTCTTTGGTTAATGAGAGGTACCTTTCCTCGAGTCTCCCGTAGTGTCCAAGTGTGGACTGGAACAATGTACTATTCCTCTGTGCTACCATTGCGACAAAAGGCGTGTAGGGTAATTAAAAGCTTCGTCAACTGTATATAGACTGATGCTCTAGTGACAGTGACATTGAGGTAGTCGTTACTCCAAGCCACTCATTAAGTTGAGTGCAAATTGGGTGGTTCAATTGTCGATCTATTTGTCGTATGGAGCAATATCTCTTGTAAGTCTTGTTAGTAAGTAGTGTGGGTTTTGCAACCGTTTAAGCTTACATAACGTAGTTGGTTCATGGCTTTTAAGCCTTATTGCTGCAAGCAATGCTCTTTACAAGCTGCTTATACATGTTTCCACTCCTTGCATAACATTATAGGTTAGAGGTATTATTGGGCTCCATGTCAAGTCGTGGCATCACGCTTCCGTTCATGGGAGGCCCTTTAGGCAATCTAGTGTTAATCAGTGCCTTCTCATAAGTTAGGGTATTTCCCTGTTAAGTGAAATCCCTTCGGTGTCCTGACCGAGTGTTCATTCTAGTTCCGTGCTCTTATTATGATGCTTTATTTGTTTGTTGTCAACTCAGACACTCTTCAAGGATTGCTCCTGGTGTTGTTAGGTTACACCGTTACATCCGGCTAATGTTTATGATATGTGTGTTCGCTATACCTCCTTGTGGTATTGTATTTGAGTTATCCCTCTTAGGGTTATAACGTCTCCCGTTCTTGGGTAGACTGTTTATACTTCCTCCTAGTATTAATACTAGGTTCAAAATCCTCTCCAATGATGGGTTATGCTCCTTGGTAGTTTGTAATTGTGCTTGGGATTCTCGTCCCGTTTGTTGAACATTGTGGTGCTCACATTAGGCATTTGCCTTACTATGTTCAGGCTGGGTATACTTCCCAGCTGTCATGTATTTGCTTGATGGTTTGAGACATATCCAATGTCTATACCTACTAGTCTGCGCTCTTGCGCTTCCTATTTCCCATTCCTTATCCTCAGGTGGATTCTCTGAGTCCTCTTATGCTCATTACTTAGTTGGGTTCCTTCTCCTTGATCGTCTGAAGTGTCTAGTTGTTCTGGTTTGAACTTACTGATGGTCCGTAGTACGGAGTTGACTACTTCCCGTGTTTCGTGCACTACATGTATACATACGTGGGGTACCTTGTTGATACGTTACCGCTTACCCGACTATCCGTCAGGCCCGCAAGCTCCTTCGGAGTGCGGTTGTCCCACATCCCATAATTGGGTACACTCGTAGTGTTCGTCACACGCCTAGGTGAAGTATTCTATTGTCAACTCCTCTTGTATCATTCTGTGATACTCACCGTAATTCTGTTGGTTTGGTTTTAAAATTCAAGGTTTAAAAGAAGGTTTGTGGTTTGGAAAGAAAATCTTGGTTTTGAAAAATAACGGTTCGGTGTTAAAAGTGGTTCTTCATGGCGTAGCCATGTCTGAGGTTTTGACCAAGTCCAGCTTCTCGCTGACTGGTATGTCCTTATTACAATGGTCAGGTTGTTAGACTTTCCCAAGGTTCCATTCTTCCTGTTGTTAGGATGTGTGAGTCACTTCATTGCGGTCACGGTACATTACTATGTACCTGTGGTGTGTTAAAGTTCCTTTACATGCTCCTGTTCTTACTGCACTTGTCATGGCAAGTGCGTGGTACTGGTGGTTTTTGGGTAAACCTATACCAGTCACGGTATGGTTTCCACTCGTATTTGGTAGTCTTGTCGACTCTTCCTTTGATATATTGATTTATGTTTGGAATACTCGATCCTTTAAGTAGCTTCTCAGTGATCTGGACATGGCTGTCGTCGATCTGGGTACTTCTCCAATCCTTGGAGATTCCCTTTTAATTTGGTTGTGCTCTTCCTTGTTGCTCGTTCCCACACGTTTGTTGTGGTTACTGAGCCTGAGTTGGTTTAGGCACTACGGTTGTAGTTGTGTCAGATTATATCTTGTGAATGTTCTTGTAGCTGTCTGAGCTATGTTGGCCAGGTTTTGTAACCTTATTGGCGTTGTGATTTTGGAGTTATCCACTCCCGACTATGTCCTTAGTCAGCTAGCATACCGTTGAGGGTGCTATTTAGCTATTACTGTCCCGTAGACTTGTGTCTCGGGTTCTGTTATTGTTCTTCCTTCCGTGCCGTTGCACGCTTAGTGCTCCTTTTCCTGCTGATGGATTAGCCAGGTTTCGCGACTGCTAAGCATGTCACCCCATGCTGTTGTAAGTTGTAGTCTCCTTATGGTTGGAGTGCTCATTCAACCGCTATTGAGTGCGGGTATTGTTGTTCAACCGGGAATTATCTCCGGGACTTCCAATTCTTGGAGTTTACTATATGTCGGTTCTTTCCTCTTACAGGAATATCCTTCTACTGCCAGATCGGGTTTTCCAGAGTATGAGAAGACTTTCCTTCTCTCTGGCGTTCTTCCCAAGTCATACAATGGGTTTGTGGAGGGCGGGTCTGATATTGTAGGTATCCGGTGCTCACCGGGAGTTCCTAACTAGCATATCTAATGCTATCACTCAGCCCTTAGCCCTAAGCTTCTAATTCCTAACTCGGTATTTCCAGTCATCAGAGCGATACTTCGCTCTGATACCACTTTTTGTAACACCCCTACCGCTAATACCGTCATTACCGTTTCAATCACAACGTACTTACATACCTTCGCAGTGGATACTTACTTACACAACGGTGGGTGATACAATACCGTTAGCCACCCACGTGACTAACAAGGCTACTACTACTACGTACAGCATCGGTCTGATGGACCGGAATATCCGAGTGCTACACAATTACAATCCTTACTACAATTACAACCGGGTACTACAACTTCCCATTCAATACAATGCTCCATTACCATACCATACAATACAATATAACATACTGAGTTTACTAAGTTCCAAATACAAATATAATACCTCTTCCAAGTTCATACATACTCTTTAAGAGTCTACATCTACCCATTCCTCACATCTTCATGCTTACAATACTTAAGGTGTACCCCCTTGGTACACTACTACTTCAAGGCTACAAGCCTTACACAATTTACTACTTTCTACATTTCCTTCCTAGCCGTCAAACATAGCTGTTGATCTCTTACTGTGATCATGTCCACTTCGGGTACCTGCACACTAAAAACGTTGCCCCTAGGGGCTCAGCTTTTGCTGCATATGACTTCCGCATACCCCGCGTACTAGCGAGGGTACGCCGACCACTTGGTCGAATACATGCAATTCATTTTACAAGTACATACATACATACATGCTTCATACATCATACCTCGATACTACACAAGATATAAATATATACGCAAAGTGTACTACACACAAGGAAGACAATACAAGTCAACCAATACTTACTTACCTTCTCCCGAAATACACATACACAATACATACACATTACATACTCAATACGCAATACTTGTTAGCTCCATTTGTCCACCCGGGTTAATCGGGTGGAGATTACTCTTTTACTCGGGGTCAATGACTTACACCAGCCAAGACCATTACACATACAATACTTTACTTACTTACTACATACTCAAGTCAAGTCGTCGGGACCTCCGGCCCGGGGACTACTCTGTCCCACCACCGGGATTTACTTGGTTCACTAATCCAGGATGCTACCCATTTAAGGGGTTTGGGCCGTGGACAAGTTTAAGAACCAGGAATCGGATCCAACCTCTTGTATCTCCTCATCCTCACGCGTGGCCGAAACTATATCGGACTTCTACTCATTCCAATTTACTCAATACTTACGTTAGGAGTTAGGTAGTTAGGAATTAGTAGAAGTCATTCGCATCCAAGCCACACAATAATTTAATACTCCCATGCACATACATACAAGATACAATACGTTACACAATACACTACAAGTACTTACATACTTATCTTCATCCATTCATTTCATGAATTATTAAACTAATTGTTCAAGACAAATATATGAGATAATGGAGAGTAATGGATGAAAGCAATGAAAGTTGATGAAATGAGGTCTTAGGCATCGAATCTCGAAGTAAAATATTTGGGAAGTAGAGTGAGGATGATTGATGGACTGAATTCCATCCTTTGGAGATGTATGAATTTGTAATTATGACTAGGAAGAGTAAAAAGATATAAATTGAAATAATTGAATTATTTGGTTGCTTGAAACTGATGTGGGAAGTCGAACTTGATCCTGATCAGATCGAGGGAAACTGAACACAAATTGGGGTGGAAAGATAGTTCAACACTGATGCTAATCACATCAAGGTCGAATGATTCTTGAAGCTCCCCTCAAGTGGTCACAAGAATCACGCATAGGATAGATGTAATGAATATAAATTGAAATTTGGAGTTGTGTGTTTTAGAAAAATTTCTAATTAGTAGTGGTGAAAGAATTTCTCTTAGACTGAAGATTGAGGATTGTTGGAAGCTGATACCAGAGAACGGTGGTAGTATATTATGTCATATTCTTCCAAGGGCAGCGCGACATAGAGGAGTCCTGTGTCTAGATGACCTGAGTGTCTGCGGGATTGTGATGTATAAACCTTGTAATGTGGAACCAGAGGGTTGGATGTAATGCGGATTGGAGTAATGAGGGTACATGAAATACCCCAAACTAATAAAATATGGATTAAATATTTAATCACATTAATTAAGGCCTAAACATGCCTTAAAAGTCAACTGAGAACAATAGTGGTCAACACAAAGCAAGATGTTGCACCCTTTGACTATATGGGGTGAATAAATACCCAAATGAACTTCCTAGGACCTAAGATTTTGTCCTAAACTTATTAACACATTACTAAACATGTTACAATTGTTGGACAACACTCCAACACAAAGAACAGGCATTTACATGCTTCAAGGTCAAGTAGGGCAAAAATGTGCTCTAAGAATAACTTAAAGGTCAAACGACCTATAAATGATATAAAATTGGAAACCATGATCAAATATCATGTAAGGAACACAAAAAAACTGTTCTCAAAGAAAACAGAGCTCAGAAACACCCTGCGACTCAAAATGTGCACTAAAATTCCTTAAAGCACGTTTTTCGTCTATGAGCTCTAAGATAATGACTTTTGTCACTGTAAAGACTATAATAAGTTCTTTATAACATTAATGTGACATGATAGACTATATTATAAAGTCTAAATCAAAGTTTAAAAATAAAATCAAAATTGGCAATTTAGTATGAATAGTACCCAAAAATAACACTTAAATACTTAATTTAACTTAAACCATGGTCAAAGCTCACCTATTGCCTTGACCAAAGCCATCCAATTTCATACAGCTGTAATACCCACTCATTTTTCAATCTTCAATCAATTATACAGCTAATTAGGTGGGCCATCAAGTTACTATTCCAAAAGTAGCAAATAATGTCTTAAAAGCTAAATTAATCATTCTTCCTTCACTCACCTTGCTTCCCAGCCGACACCACCTTCCTTCAACCTCTCCTTGGCTTCTCCAGGTCGTGGCTAACTCACCAAGAACAGAAGAGAACATCAATTAATCTTGATAAGCTAATTAAGCCTTGAAATGTTCATTTTCTTCACAATTCCTTCCTCTTTCCATGGAGCAAAGCATCAACCACTTCCATCAATGTTCTTAGGTTGTTATGGAGGTTAAATGGAGGGTGTATATCGGCCTTAACAAGGGAAGAAGGTGGAGAAAGCTAATCTTGTTCTTAAGGTATAAAAATGTGCTTTAAGCACATATCTTTTGATTCCCTTCAAATTCGGCTGTGAAACTTTGTTTCTAAGCTTATAATCTTCATCTTAACATACTTATCCAGTTGGTACATCAAGAGCTTCGAAGTATAACCAGATCCAAGCCAAAAACACCATTTTAGGCATTTTAAACAAGGTAAAGATTAGCTATCTTATAATCTGAGTTATACCAGTTTAAAGCTTGGTTTTAGTAGCTCTTTTAACACTCTTTGCCTACTGTAAAAACAGGCCGAGACCAACCTTGTTTACCTTGGTATTTCAAGGTAAATTTTACCTTGAAAATTGACATTAAACACTTCTTATGGTTAGATCTTGCTTGGAGACTAACTATGCCTTAATTGCTGTTTGAAAACATGTAAATAATGCTGTGGAAATTTTATCCTAAGCTGGGCGTGGCCAAACAAGGCCTTAACTAGGCAAAAACAAGGTATAAATCACTTAAACCTTCACTTGGTATATTACTATGTAATTATACATATGTGTATAATTGTGCCGTGAGTGAACAAGGTATTTAAGGTCTTATTTTGACCTTAGGTGATTAAGGAATGGTTTAATAAATTTTATAACTAATTAATTAGCATAATTGTCAAATTTAAGACATTATGTGGAAAATTGGTAATTAATGAAAATATATGGTAAGGGCCGAGAGTTTACAGCATTTTTGGGCATTTATGTGTAATTTATTTTATAAGCCAATGTTTGTAATAAGGCCATGTACTTTAGGCCATTTTATTTATGCATTTATAAGCTTTTAATTAAGTTTAAGTGCTAAATATGCATTACCGCATATTATTGGGGTTATAGTGTAATTAAATTAAATTTGGGGGCTATAAAAGGGATATAGCCGAAATTTAGAAGTTTAAATGAGTTTATATAAAAATTATAAGATTATATATAGTTTTGGGTGAAATTATAAATATTGGAAAGTTAAGGGTAATCTATGTAATTATCGTGGAAGTAGGGTCAAAATGATGTTTGGAAGTCAAACATTGACCAAGCAAAAGACTTTGACCAGATTTGATGATTTATTAATTTAATTATCAAATTATACTAAGTTATGTATTAAAAGGTAAAACTTACATAACATATGGGTATATGTGTGATTACCGAAAGTTTTGGGTATAAAATGGTATTTTATACACCTATGGAGTATTAGGAATTTTTAGGAATTTATTTGGTTAAGTTTGGAGTTAATATGAAATATATAAGTATAATATATGAGATTTTATAACATTGTTACAAATGGGTAACATGTGGGTAAAACCGTGAATTATAAGAGTATAAGGTTAGGAATGGTATTTATAACCTTTTGGTATAGTTTGGTAATTTTTGGAGTTATATACAAGATTTTATAAAGATATATGTATAATATAGTTTTTAATGATATTAGAAAACTATGTATTATAATTTGGGATTGATTTGTAAAATCTGAAAGTATGGTGGGAATTAATAAAACCAAAAGGCTATGGTCCATTTGGTATTTTATAACAATTTATAACTATAGGTTATAATTGTTTTAATGACATAAATGTCATAATATATGTTATATAGCTATAATATAACATTATAATGATTATGTGGTGGATTTTGTAATATTCAAGAAAATAAATGCTGTTCGGAATTAATGGGAATTTTAGAACAAAAATTTATAATATGGTTTTCAATGTTATAAAGGTTATAACATTTATAATATAAGAAATGTTCATTAAAAGAGAATGAATATATCATAAAGATTTACCATATAATAAATGGTCCATTAATACATGTATATGAATAAATATATGTTATGGTGTGGAAAAATACAATATGGTTCGATAACCATCTATTAACATAATTTAAAATGATATAAGGTGAAAGGAAAAAGAATTACAAACATTAGATATGGAAGCTCTAATGTTAGGAGTGTGCATGGAATAATAAGGATTCATATAATTCAAAGTATTTTTAAATACGAATTATACCACATTAAACTTGGAAAAACAAACCTTAGGAAGATAAATACTAAGGTGAGAAGTATAATAAACAATTAAGATTATACATGCAATATAGTGACAAGCTATATGATATACAAATGTGTATTAAATTACATGCGATAGTAAACGTTTAAAGTTAAGTATATTAATATACTCGACGTAACCACGCATGAAATATGACGTCTTTCCTAATCCCGAGTTAAACCGAAAACCCGACAAAAGTTATCAGTTAGTAACGGGGAATAAACCGGGATGGATTAGTAACGGTACGGGGTGCCGTAGTGTGTTGTTAGTATGAGATGCTGATGCATATTGATAGATTGTTAGAGACGACACGAGGAGCATCGGATCTAGCTGAATCATACTCCACCGTAATACTTTCAGGGTGAACGGTATGTTATTTATATGGCTTGATTGTCTCTGAGGATTTCCTCAGTTCAGACATTGTGTGAAAATCTGTGATAAGATTGAATGTCTGCTTGTGTGAATTAATATGCTTGAGTTGTGTATTAATTTGCTTTAATATTACTGTTGCACGATAACAGTACCGTTCGTATATATGAACATATTATAAAACGAACTAGCGGCAATGATGCTATCTTATATGTGTAATATAAGGAACGTAAGTAAACGTTGTAGCATCAGGATAATAAGATATATATATTACCTGAGACTTATATACGGAGCATTGGCCTCTTTAACGCCGCTCTCGTATCTAACACTGGATCCCGAGTCGACATACTTAGGATTGGACTAACGACCTCAGTCTGTTGTGTTAGGAAAAATAATAAAACGATGCGATGGTATAGATAAGTTTATCAAGAGGATGTGGCTCTTGCTGTGAACTGTGATCCATTAACGATACTAGGATACCGTGTGGTAACCGTAAGTATCAGGATAAATTTCCAACGAACTACAGAACGTTCGTAGGTCGGAGACTCTACACGCTGGAGTGGCTACTGCCGTGGGTGACCCGCCATAAGAGATGGTAACTTAGAGACACGTCGTTCTAACGAGACGTTGTCATTAGACATGACTGAACAATTACGAACGACTATGCTAACTCGTACATTAGGCGAACATTATTTGGGCTTGCATGCCAAAGACGAGAGTTTATACTCGTCTATAATTCTCGTTGTTTCACCTTGTTGTTCATTGGTTGTGCTTTGTGGTTATGTGTGGTATGTTGGTGGATTTGTTTGAACGAGCCATTGTGCTCATATTGTGTGTTGTGAACTGGTTGTGTCGAGTCGCAGAACTCATGTGTGGATTATGGTGGATTGCTTGGTCGGGTGAGTCGCCGAACTCAATTATGAACTATTAAGTGTTTGTTGGAATGGAGTCTCTGTACTCATATAAGCGTTGTAACGCTTTCAGTGGTTTATTACGATGCGTTGTGTGAAGCCGGGGCCTGTTGGTTATTTGAGTTTACTGCAATATATATTGTTGCTTTACAGTTTTAACATTAAACTACTTGCATGAAAATGAATTGCATGCTCTCGACCAAATAACTGAGGGTCCGAGGGGCATGACAGTCATGTAGTAACATACTCAGCAGGGGCTGATTCATACCACAAACAACCATTTTTGCAGGTATGCAGCTTCCGGTGGTCGGCAAAGAGAGGGACGCGCTGGGTAGTTTAATTACAGTTGTTTTAATATGCACTGTTACATTTTGATACGAACTTAGAAACGTGTATAGGATTGGAATACTTAGAATGCTCACTGT